>CM077673.1:132927477-134138477 GCA_039707655.1 Elymus sibiricus | reverse complement strand
ACTAAAGATCCTTTAGTCCCGGCTACAGTCACCAGCCGGGACTAAAGGGTGGGAGCCTGGCCCACTGGCAGGCCCCTTTAGTCCCGGTTGGTCTCACCAACCGGGACTAAAGGTCCTTTTTGGCGGCCCAAATTCCGCGCGGGAAGGTACCTTTAGTCCCGGTTGGTGAGACCAACCGGGACTAAAGGGGGATTTTCTCTTTTCTTATTATCTTTTTCTAAATAGAACAGTGTGTGTTTTTTGATTTTGAATAACTGTTAGAACTTTTAGAGTTTTTGAATGAATCTTTTCGCTTTAGGTCAAAAAAAATATAAACGTTCTGTTAGTGCTAGTAGTTCTAAAATTTTAATAGTTTAAATTGGAATTCTTTGAAATTTGTTCGAATCACTAGTTTGTGAATAACTTTAGTTTAAAAATAGATTTTTGGGTGATTCTTTTTCCTGCTGTTTAATATTAGTATGTTTTATCAGTATGTTCAATTTGGGAATTTTTACGATAGCTTAAGTAGGTGTTTTAATCAAAAATAGATTCCATTTAACTCTTTTAGTTTATACTTTTTTTCCTTTGTTTCTGTATTTAGGAATTTTTGGGATATTTTAGTTTATGTTTTCCTGTTATTGTTTTGCCAAATTATATTATGTTTCTATTCTTCAACATGAGGAGTTTTAATTTTCATTTTCTTGTAAAATGCATAAAAATTTGAAAACTAAACCAAATGAGTTGGACATAATTGCATTGATTAACTCCTCACAAATCTTGTTTCAAATGCCAAAATGTCCTAGCTCTTACAAAGATTCCTCTGGCTTGTCCGAAGTGGGAGTTTCCAGCTATAAGTCCGGAAACACCCTAGAGAAAAGGGAGGACGGTGAAGCCGATCACATCCCAGAGTGTGATCCTAGGGTATAAAACTTTTTCTTCGCTCGTGTCCCTTGCTTATGAAGGCGCCGTAACCATGGAGAATCTTCATCATTTAACAGGATGCTTGGGTCAGTCTTCACCTTGAAGGGAGGAATTTCATCAAACTTTTCATAATCATCTGACATGTATGTCTTGTCCTCCACTTCCACGATGTTTCTTTTCCTTGAAAGAACTATGTGTCGGTTTGGCTCATCGTATGATGTATTCACTTCCTTAGCTTTTCTTTTTCTATGTTTGCTAGACATGTCCTTCACATAGAAAACCTGCCCCACATCATTGGCTAGGACGAATGGTTCATCTGTGTACCCAAGATTGTTGAGATCCACTGTTGTCATTCTGTACTGCGGGTCTACCTTAACCCCTGTCAGACTGACCCATTTGCGCCGAAACAAAGGGATCATAAAATCACGTCCATAGTCAAGTTCCCATATCTCCTCTATGTAACCATAATATGTGTCGTTTTCCCTATTGTTGTTTGTTGCATCAAAGCGGACACCACTGTTTTGGTTGGTGCTCTTTTTATCTTGGGCGATCGTGTAAAATGTCTTCCCATTTATCTCGTACCCTTGGAAAGTCAATATAGTCGAAGATGGTGTCTTGGACAAAGAGTACAGCTCATCTCCAACAGTGTTGTTATTCATGAGATGTGTTTGCAACCAATCGCCGAAGGTCGCCATGTGTGTACGTTTAATCCAGTTGTCAGACTGCTCCGGGTTCTTGTAGCGTACAATATCCATGTGTTCCTCGATATATGGAGCCACCAAGGTGGAATTTTGTAGAACTGTGTAGTGTGCTTTAGTGAAAGAATGCCAGTCCATACATATTACTACTTTCTTTCCTAGCGTGCCTTTTCCACTCAGTCTCCCCTCATGGTGAGATTCCGGAACACCAATCGGCTTAAGGTCAGGAATAAAATCAACACAAAACTCAATAACCTCCTCTGTTTCATGGCCCTTGGAGATGCTTCCTTCTGGCCTAGCACGGTTATGAACATATTTCTTTAAGACTCCCATGAACCTCTCAAAGGGGAACATATTGTGTAGAAATACAGGACCAAGAATGCTAGTCTCTTCGACAAGGTGAACTAGGACGTGTGTCATAATATTGAAGAAGGATGGTGGGAACACCAACTCGAAACTGACAAGACAATGGAGTAAATCATTATGTAACCTTGGTAGGATTTCTGGATCGATTACCTTCTGAGAAATTGCATTGAGGAATGCACATAGCTTCACAATGGCTAATCGAACATTTTTCGATAGAAGCCCCCTCAATGCAACCGGAAGTAATTGCGTCATGATCACATGGCAGTCATGAGACTTTAGGTTTTGGAATTTTTTTCTCTCCCATATTTATTATTCCCTTTATATTCTACGAGAATCCAGACGAGACATTCATACTGAGGAGGCATTCAAAAAAGATTTCCTTCTCTTTTTTGGTAAGAGCGTAGCTGGCAGGACCTTGATACTGCTTTGGATGCATGCCGTCTTTTTCATTCATACATTGCTGGTCCTGCCATGCCTCCGGTGTATCTTTTTTCTTCTCATACACGCCTAGGAAGCCTAGCAGGTTCACGCAAATATTCTTCCTCATGTGCATCATGTCGATTGCAGAGCAGACCTCTAGGACTTTCCAATAGGGTAGCTCCCAAAATATAGATTTCTTCTTCCACATGGGGGCATGTCCGTTAGCGTCATTCAGAACAGATTGACCGCCAGGACCCTTTCCAAAGATTACTTTTAAATCCTTGACCATATCAAGTATATCATCACTAGTAAGGTGGCCAGGCTTCTTCCGGTGACCTGCCTCACTTTTGAAATGCTTGCCTTTCTTTCTTAAGAGATGCTTGATCGGAAGAAACCGACGATGTCCCAGGTAGACAACCTTCTTACATTTATCCAAACATATACCTTCACTCTCATCTAAACTGTGCGTGCATGCATTGTATCCCTTGTTTGTCTGTCCAGGAAGGTTACTAAGAGCAGGCCAATCATTGATTGTTACAAACAGCAACGCTCGTAGGTCAAATTCCTCTTATTTGTGCTCATCCCACACACGTACACCTTTTAAATCCCACAACTGCAAAAGTTCTTCAACTAATGGCCTTATGTACACATCAATGTCGTTGCCGGGTTGCTTAGGGCCTTGAATGAGCACTGGCATCATGATGAACTTCCGCTTCATGCACAACCAAGGAGGAAGGTTATAGATACATAGAGTCATAGGCCAGGTGCTATGATTGCTGCACTGCTCCCCAAAAGGATCAATGCCATCTGCACTTGAACCAAACCATAAGTTCCTTGTGTCTGTCGTATTCTGGGCTCCGCAGACCCAAGAAGGTTCAAACTCTGGGGGGTGTGCGAAGATCCCAACCAGCTCAAGTCTCGAGCCTGCCGCCCCACAGCCAAACCCCGCCAAAGATGCGCGAGAACACAAGAAGATGGACACAGCGATTTACCCAGGTTCGGGCCACCTTGCGGTGTAAAACCCTACTCCTGCCTTTGGTGGATTGGCCTCATGAGTAGGTTTGGGGATGAACTAGCACAGTGGTTGAGCGACCTCGCGAGGGCTGTTTGGTGTGGGAGGATCCGATCCCCCTCTACGGTGGTGGCTAGTCCCTATTTATAGCGGGCCTTGGTCCTCTTCCCTTATCGCACTGGCGGGAAGGGATCTGTAACATCCCAAAATTCCATTTTGGAATGTTATGAATATAGCTATGCATCATCATCTTACTGTTTGCATATGAATTGAGAGTGAAATGAAAATTTGGAGTTTCTCTTTTGAATTGTTGAAAGTCCCTTCAATTTTCTTTTGCATCTGCTTCAATTTGCAAACCTCTGAAAAAGTGAAAAAGTGAGAGGAGAAACATGACTCTCCAAACCAAAGGTATTTTTGTGAAATATTTGAACCATAAAACCCAGGGGGGTATTTGAAAAATATATGCAAAAAGGAATAAAATCAATTTAGGCATTTTCTGAAGAAAAAAATTTAAAAGTATTTCTTTGGGCCGTGGAAAAATGTCCATCAGATGGCATTTATTTTTTTGATAATTTTGGTATATTTGAATTTATCTTCATTTTCCTTTTCATTGTTTTGTTTCCTGTTTTTGAAAAAAAGCAAAAAAGCTTTTTATTTGGAAAACCCCGAAGCCCAATAGGAAAGGAAGCGGCCTAGGATCCCTTCGCCAGATCCAAATCAATTCGGATCGGCCAATCGAACCAACCGCCGCCCCTTCTCTCTCACTGACGAGCCGGTACCACCGTCCGCTCCTTCCTCCCCGAGCGCCCTTCTTCCTGCTTCCTTCTTTCTTCTTTCCATCGCCAGAGTCGACCGGATCTGCCGCGGATCTCCCTCCCCTTACCGTTTGGAGCAACCCCGAGCCCCCTATATAAACCCCACCTCTTCCCCGCACCCGTTCCTCACCAAACCCCTTGAGCCCCCTCGCCAGAATGCCGCACCACCACCCTCACCGGAGCTCCGCCCCCACCCGAAGCCTCCCGAGCTCGTAACGCTCACCTCCGACGCCCCCAACCCTCCCCGACGCCGCCAATCTTCACAGGAGGCTCGCCGCCGTCGACTGGAGCCTCTCCCCATCCTCCTCGACCACCGGAGCCACCTCCCGGACCACCACCGAGCCGCCGCCACCGTCGAGCTCGCCGGAGTTGACCTCCCGCCACTGTGAGCCCTCTCCCCCGTCAGATCTTGATCCTAGGGTCAAAATTAGAACATGATTTTAGCGAAACGTTTTTTTATTCTGTGATCGTTCGCCGCTTAGCTTCCGCAGTGCACACAGTAGCCCAATAGAAATCAGCCACGTCGCCCGTTCGTTATTTAGGTTTTAGTTTATTTTTCCGTTTCTGTTTTAGAAAACAGAATAGAGGCTCTTTTTGTTTTGTGAATTACTCTTAGAATAATTTGAGTTTTTAGATTATTATTTTTGCATATGATCACAAATTTTATGTAGTTTATGCTAGTAGCTTTAGATTTCAAATTCTAAACTTTAAATTTGAATTCTTTTAAATTTTATCAAATCACTAGAATCTGATTTTCTTGAGTTTAAAAATAGATTTTTGAATGAAACTTTTTGCTGCTGGTTAGTATTAGTTATATTTATCACCCTGTTCAATTTCAGAATTTTTAGTATATTTTAAAATAGGGATTTTAGCAAAACAGATTCTGGTTAGTTCTTTTAGGGGTTAATTTGATTTATTTTTGTTTTAGTTTTGTTTTCATTCTGTTTTCTTTTAACTTTCTGTTATAATTCCTTTAGTTTCCGTTGTTTAGCATTAGGTGATTTGTTTTCTATTAATAAAAATATATTTTTATTGTTTTGTTCTTTGTTTTAGTAGAAAAACATTGCTTTCACCATATGTAGTGATTTATGCTAGATTTTGTCGTAGTTCTTTTTGCATAAAAGTTTTATGGTGAATTACTTTATATTTTCTAATAAAATATTAGTTTTATTTTCTGTTATTTATTTATTAGTTGCGGAAACTATTCTTAGTTTGTTTTACCTTAGCAAAAGCCTTGCGACAACTTTTTGATAGATTCCTTATTTGCTTTTTTTTCTTTTCTTTGTTTGTGCTATTATTTGTTTTAGTATTATTAGTTTACCTTGCTGTTAGTGTAATTTGTGTTATGGTTATGCTGATTGCGTAACTTGTTTGATTCGTTAGATCATCCGGAGTGCGAGGCTTGCTATTTAGAGTCACTCGAGTTCGAAGACCGTCAGCAAGGCAAGTTCACATTGATCATGTTTTTACCTATGATGTTTATTGCATTAGTTCAACCCTTCCACCATTGCGTGCAAAGTAGGTAATTGGAAACTTGGTTCTTGAGTAGTATCATGTGGTAGGCACCCATAAACCCTTGTTACTTTGGCCCGGGATGTTATTTTTATCTTGCTATGCTTTCAGTAGACGGGATTTTGGCTGAGTGTTTATCATGAGAGTTGCGAGAAATTAATTTATGACTAAGACCTCAAGACTCCAAGAATTTCAAGACCTCATGATGCAATATACTTCTGGGTGGATGTTGGTATGAACGGCGCCCTGGAGAAACCAGTGGTTAGCCTAGGTATTGCTGGAGAAGTGCCAGTGTTCACGCGGAAAGGTCCACCCAGGCACAAAGAGATGGATGGATACTTCAAGACACGAGGCTTACCTGCACAGCCACAAGCCATTATGGGCTCTGGCTTGGTTGGACATCGTGTTGACTCTGGACGGACGGTGCTACGAGATGTAGAAGAACGGTAGGAAAGGATGGGCACCGGCAGTGGCTCAGGGGAACCCTTTGGAAGACCATGTTTTGATCATCCGGTTCTCAAACACCCTGAAGTGCGAGGACTTCAACGGAGGCGATCAAATCTTGTGGGGAACGTGCGCAATACTCTGCAGAGTACTCAAACCTAATCGATTAGCCATGTCCACGGTCATGGACAACTTGAGCCAAAGGAACTGAAACTATCAGGAATTCTCAACACAAATAATATTAATGATGAGGGTATTATTGTTAACTTGGGTATGAGAAATGGTTGGTGGAACCTTCTCATTAAACAACCAACATTGTAGTAAAAACTTTTGCTTCGCCCCTCTCTTATTGTAGGAAAAATTGGCTCTACGCTAAACTGAAACTTACAGCCCCACCTGCCATATATGCATATAGAATAGATGATTATTTTCACCCCCTCTTTTGTGACTGGCCGGCATATTCAATATGCTGACCTACACAGCTGAAACGTATCATGTTGCAGAGTACTTTTCTGACCAGGAGTGAGGATACGCTCTACGCTCGGTGAGATGCCCTTGGAGTCAGATGGACTCAACTACCTTTCAAGCTTCCGCAAGTTTTGGATTAGTTTTATCTCATGAGTTGGCCTTCAGCAACTTTATCGTAATCTTTATTGTAATAAAGGACTCGATATGAGATTTCGATTACTAAAGTTGTGTGATTTTCCCTTTGATATATACATTGATGTACCGTGTGTGTACCAGCATGATCTTGGGATGGTACGGAAACACCGGAGATTCGACCGTTTCAGGTCGGGTCACTACAGATATGGTATCAGAGCACAGGCTGACCATAGGACGTAACCTCTAGGATTGGAAAAGCCTTAGGAAGAAAATCATTTTACTTATGTCTTTAAAATTTCCTATATTCTCATCTGCTCATTTCTGACTTATCTCCGATTTTTCCAACATTTTTAGATGGCCACCTTCCACCCATTTTTGTTCACGGAGTTTTCCCACCCGGACGCAATAATGCCTTTCGGCAAAGAGCTGGTGCAAATCGCCAAGGACATAAGGATTGCTCTGCCAACCATCACCGGGACTGCTATCATGTATTTCCCAGCAGACGCTCGCTACAGTATTGAGGTGCACATCCCCAAAAGGAGCTTTGGAAATCACACAGAGCCCATCAACTTCAAATTTGTTGCACCCAGCAGGACTCTCGGAAGGGACATGGCGATTCACCATGCCATCGGACGTATCCAGGAGGAATATAGGGGAGGTCACATTTCGCCAAGCCTCAGCATGGTCCGCCACAGAGGTGCAGATGGAGACATCATAAGCACCATGACTGAAGACCCTGTTCGTGCTTATGTCCAAACATTGGAGACACACATCAGGACACTGGAGCTCCGTGTACGCAAAGAAACGAAGATGATCAAGCAGCTGATGACCCGTGAACTTGACATCGAAGCTGATATATGAGAAGCCGACTACGAACACGAGGATGAAGTGAAGGACTTCCTAGAGAGGATCAAGAACCTGAAGACTCTCATTGCAAATCTGGAGGAGCAACTGGACATGGGAGAAAACCTTCACCCGGAAGGCAACAATGCCCCCGTGATCAGGAACGAGGATGACTATGAGGAGAGCACCACCGGAGGAGGACGCACCACCATGGACTTTTGAGGAAAACTTTAGTCATGACCACCATGTATCTTTTATTTTCTCGTTGAATCATAGGTTGATGTTTCGTTTTGTCATGAGACTTGTATCTCGAGTGTGAACCTTTTGAGTTGAATAATGAATGAGTGTTTGGTGTGTTAATGTTTGTTGCATTGCATATGGGTAGTGAATTTTCTCTTTAGACCCTTGTTCTATTCTAATTCTCATCACTCTGAAAACACCAGATGCCTCCGAGACGTGACCCCATCACCAACTTTCCGCCGGAACTCACCCAACTCATCCAGCAATAGAATACCTTAATGCAGCTGTTGATCCAGAACCAGGCCAACAACAACAACAATAACAACAACAACCCTCCACCCCAGGCCGACAACCTCTCCCGTTTTCTAAGGCTGAACCCACCGACCTTCTCCAGCAGCACTGAACCCATTGTGGCATATGACTAGCTCCGCAAGATGGAGAGGGAACTTATCACTGCGGGATGCACCGAGGTTGAGAAAGTGCATTTGCCGGACATCAACTTGAAGGACCAGCAGCTTCATGGTGGGAGAACTACACCACCACGTACCCCATTGCCGGTGTGACTTGGGAGCAGTTCAAGCAGGCTTTCCGCACCGCTCATGTCTTAACTTGAGCCATGAGTCTGAAGAAGCAGCAAATTATGCCAGGGGAATCACTCTGTGGCCCAATATGTGGACGAATTCAGCATGTTGGCCCATTATGCACCAGGAGATGTGGCTGATGATGCAGCCAAGCAGGAGAAATTCCTAGAGGGACTCAACGATGAGTTGAGCATACAGCTAATGGTGGCTACTTTCAACAACTACCAGGATCTGGTAGACAAGGCCCTCATCTTGGAGGTAAGCAGCAGCAAATTGAGAGCCGCAAGAGGAAATATGGATAGGGGAAGTCTTACTCTAGAGCTCAGCAGAAGCCCCGCTACTCCTCGTACTCAGGGAATACCGGATTAGGGACCGGTAAGTATGGAGGACACACTCATGCCGTGCACAACCATGGAGGCCACAACCATGGAGGAAATGGGAATAATCGTCCCAACAATGGCAACTTCAAGAATGGCAATGGAAATGGCAATGGCAACCAGCACTGTCCCGCTCCAGCTCAGAAGGATCTGAGCCATATCACCTACTTCAAGTGCCAGAAGACAGGGCACTATGCCACTGAATGTCCCCAGAACAAGCAGGGAAATGGAAACGACAACGGCAACGACAACTCATAAGCTAAGAAGCCCAATCCTTTTCCCCGTGCTCAAGTGAACCACATTGATGTGGAGGAAGTCTATGATCAGCCCGAGACAGTGGTTGGTAAGTTTTTATTGCATTCACGTCCAGTATTGGTACTCTTTGATTCGGGTGCAACTCATTCATTCATATCAAGGGTAGTTGTGGAAAAGTACGGTTTGCCCACTAGAACCTTTAGTTAGCCCATTAAGGTCAGTTCCCCAGGAGGCATGATGACGGCAGGGATAGGATGCCACGCGTTGTACCTCAACATTGGTAATCGTGTTTTTCCCACCGACCTCATCGTCTTAGAGTCACAAGGATTGGATGTGATCCTAGGCATGGATTGGATGCCAAAGTATGAAGGAAACATCGACTGTGCCCATAAGTCGATCTTTCTCACCACCCTAGAGCAGAAGAGGATTAAATACGTATCCAGACACACACCAAAGAGTAATCGGGTGAATTCCCTCACGGGAGTTGTTCAAGAAGAAATGCCAGTTGTACAAGATTTCCCCGATGTATTTCCAGAGGAATTACCAGGCATGCCACCGGATAGAGAGATTGAGTTCCTGATTGAGTTATTGCCAGGGACAGCCCCAATATCCAAGAGACCCTATCGGATGCCCGCTAATGATCTGGAAGAGATCAAGAAGCAGATCAAGGAGTTATTGGACAAAGGGTTTATTCGCCCAAGTTTGCCACCTTGGGGAGCCCCAGTTCTTTTGGTGGAGAGGAAGGATAAAACCTTGAGAATGGTAGTCGATTATCGTGCATTGAACGAGGTGACTATCAAGAACAAGTACCCTCTGCCGATGATAAACAATTTGTTTGATCAGCTAGTTGGAGCTAAAGTATTCTCCAAGATCGATCTTCGATCAGGGTATCATCAGTTGAAAATTCGTGAACAGGATATACCCGAAACAGCCTTCACCACAAGGTATGGCTTATATGAGTATACAGTCATGGCCTTTGGTTTAACTAATGCTCTTGCCTATTTTATGAGTATGATGAACAAGGTATTTATGGAATATCTGGACAAGTTTGTCATGGTGTTCATCGATGATATATTGATATTCTCCAAGAGTGAGGAAGAACACAAGGAACACTTGCGTTTAGTTCTGGAGAAGCTCAGAGAGCATCAGTTATATGCCAAGTTCAGAAAATGTGAATTTTGGTTGAAGGAAGTCGGATTTCTTGGACACATTATTTCTAGAGATGGAATAGCGGTGGATCCCGCTAAGGTTGCAACAGTCACCGAGTGGAAGTCACCCACATCACTTAAGGAGATCCGCAGTTTTCTCGGACTTGCATGATATTACCGGAGGTTTATTGAGAATTTCTCGAAGATTGCCAAGCCCATGCCGGAGTTATTGAAGAAAGAGACCAAGTATATTTGGACCGAGGAATGTGAGGCCAGTTTCCAGGAGTTGAAGAAGCGTTTAGTCACAGCCCCAGTGTTGATTTTGCCGAACATTCGGAAGGACTTCCAGGTTTATTGTGACGCTTCACGTCAAGGATTTGGAGGAGTGCTCATGCAGGAGGGAAAAGTTGTAGCATATGCATCGAGACAGCTATGACCTCATGAGTTGAACTATGCCACCCATGATTTGGAGTTAGCAGCCATAGTGCACGCACTCAAGACCTGGAGACATTTCCTTATCGGAAATAGTTGTGATATTTACACTGATCACAAGATCCTGAAGTATATCTTCACGTAGAATGAGTTGAACCTCAGACAGAGGAGATGCATAGAGTTGATCAAGGACTATGACATGAGATTGCATTATCATCCAGGGAAGGCAAACGTTGTAGCAGATGCTTTGAGCCGTAAAAGTTTTGTGAACACACTCATAGAGGGAGGATTACCCCAGGAGTTAGCCGACGATCTCAGAGAGCTCAAATTGGATATAGTTTTGAGAGGATATGTCGCCACACTTGAGATTCAGTCCACTTTGACCGGAAGAATCCGTGAAGCCCAGAAGTTGGACTAGGAAATAGCTGAGATAAAGAAATGAATGAAGGACGGGAAAGCTAAAGGCTTTCGTGAGGATGAACACGGAACTCTATGGTTAGAGGACCGTATCTATGTGCCCAATGACCCAGAACTCAGGAAGTTGATACTTCAAGAGGCCCACGATTCACCGTACTCGATACACCCAGGAAACACCAAGATTTACCTGGATTTGAAGGAAAGTTTCTGGTGGATAGGTATGAAGAAGGATATTGCTGAGCATGTTGCAGTATGCGATGTTTGTCAGCGAGTAAAGGCAGAACATCAGAAGCCAGCTGGATTACTTCAACCTTTACCGATACCCGAGTGGAAATGGGAGAAGCTTGGTATGGATTTCATCACAGGACTACCCACGACCCGTTCAGGTTATGATTCCATCTGGGTAGTTGTCGATCACTTGACCAAGGTGGCTCATTTCATTCCAGTGAAGACCACCTATACCAGTGCTAAGTGTCAGGACCGGTTTTCCAGGATATTAATTTCCTAGCAAATGTTCCTTGTGCTCACCAGCCCCATGATTACTGTTAGCTGATGAGACACATACTTGATACAGAAATTCCAAGCAAAATACAATATTTGAAGTACAGGACCAAGGTGGTCTATGAGTACAACAAAAAAAATTCTAGTGGTTGGTGGCGGAAGCGGTTTGCGGATCATCAGTGTCTATGGGACTCCATTTCCCACAGGAACAGCTGACCTGGATAACTCCTATCTTCGCGTGTCTGCTATCTTCGTTGCCTAGGTTCCGGGGCTGTCGTCCATACGCTCCTTTCCAAGCAAGAAATCTGGCCAAGACAATAGCCAGGGACAAGCCAGTGAGTACTTTGAATGTACTCGCAAACATAATGAAAACAGGTATAACATAGCAGGTGTCATTCATGCACTGAAATAATCCATGATCACTTAATCAGTCACAAAATAAAATACTTGATGCACGCTCGCAGGTCATTCATATTAAACATGACTAAGTAATCAGAGAATAAAAATAAACTAATCGGGTGTCTAAAGCGACGCCTCGAAAGGATAATAATATAAAGCATGCCTCAGTCGGGTGTCTGAGCGATGCCAGATAAAGGGCTTAGAAGAAACATAAATAACATGCATGCCACAGTCGGGCGTCTAAGCGACGCCACATAAAGGGCTTAGAAGAAAAAATAAATAACATACATGCCACAGTCGGGCGTCTGAGCGACGCGACATAAAGGGCTTAGAAAAAAAAATTAACATGCATGCCACTGTCGGGCGTCTGAGCGACGCCACATAAAGGGCTTATAAGGAAATTAAATAACACACATGCCGCAGTCGGGCGTCTGTGCGACGCCACATAAAGGGCTTATAAGGAAAAATAAATACAAGCATGCCACAGTCGGGCGTCTGTGCGACGCCACATAAAGGGCTTATATAATAATAATCATGATGAGTATCCAGGAGGTAGAACCATCCGAGGGATACTCGATAAACCAGACAATATAATTGGTTAGTCCACAATAATAATAATAATCATCATCATTCCTCACACATCATGATCAATATTCTGGTTTAGAAGTTTTCCTCTGAAGACCGACTCTAAGACCGACACTTGACCCTTCCCAGACTGTAGTCCTTAACCACGGACACGGCTATTCGAATAGATATAAACTCTGCAGAGGGTGTACTCTTTAGCCACGAGTAACGGATTCCTTTAGTCCACCGGGACTAATTCCGCTTACGGTCTTTTAGTTGAAAACACACCTGACCCGCACACACCAGCCTAACTTACCGGTGCCTGGAATCACCCACGACACTCGTTAAGCAAAACTCTAAGTGGGGAGGCTCCAACCTCGATTAGCATGGGATCACAAAATTTGTATCGCGCGCAAAACAGGGAAGCTACCCCCTCATACTCACCGGAACACCCATGCCCCCGGACCAAGTGGCATGCCTACCAGATGCCTCCGGTATCTTCCAATGTGGCCTCTTTGTACGGTGTGTGCCAAGAAAGGGGTTGACAACTTACTCAACCGTACCCTACCTACGGCAGGGACAAGTGGTAGTACGAAACAAGCATGGGGGTTACTGGAACAAGACTCGATCTATGGCTGACTCAGGAGGATTATGAGTTTCCTGCATGATTAGCATAACAAATATTTTCCACACTCTCAGGCAGAATCACCACTCATTATACCCCATCATGCCTCACTGAACATTCTCGCTCCACCGAAATGTCAGCATCAAGCTTGTGTCTACCCGAGACAGAGACTTCTCCGGGTTCCTCCCGGTAGGCATGAAATGCATAAGAGGATGAATACTGTCACAAGCATTTCAATTCCAACAGCAAGGAATTCTCATCATGCACTTTTAAACATGATCACACCATCACATGAAATAATGCATACTTCAAGTCAACTTGGTGTTGTAGTCACATCAAACAACTCACAACAATTATTATACCAAGGTTCAGAATGCTTTCCTTCAATGTGTAGAGAAGTGTGGTGCACTCCAAAACTTTTGAAAGTTTACTTCTTCCCTCCAAATTCCTATTTTTGAAAATATTCGAATCAACACACAATTTGAAAACAGTACAAAAAAGTTGTTGGGGATATTTTCAAATAAATCTTAAAATAAACTAGATGAAATTTAAGAGAGGTGGGAAAAAGAATCAAGTCAATTGGTTTTTTAGTTTAAAAGTTAGAGCTAGTCAAATCTGGTCAAATTTGTTTTAAGTAAATATCAGAAAAAGAAAACGATTCAGATAGAATACGCTTTCGAGAAGGGGAAAACGTACTCCGTGGCTTTGTGCTTCCACTTAAGCGCCTCGGCGGGGCCAGGAAGTCATTGACGGTGGGCCTGCGGGTCCACCAGTCAGGTTTGACTGGTCCTCCCCCGTCTCCTTCCTCCTGTGGCCGAACGGAGCGGGGCTCCGGCGACCAACGCCGGCGATAGGCGACTCCTCCCCGGGGTGCCGACGGCGGGAATGGGTTCACCGCTCTAGGGTGATCCTCCCGGTAGTCGAAAGGGTAGCGGAGGCGAAGGGGGTCGCCGGCGGCGAGCTCCAAGGCGGGCGGTGGCCTTCTGGTCGGTTGGGGATTCAATCCACACTACTAGGGAAAAGCCTAGCAGTAGCGCGGGTATTATGTATAGTAGTAGCGTGGGCACCTGCGCTACTGATACGGCGCTACAGCTAACCTGTAGCAGTAGCGCGTGTTGGCCCGCGCTGCTGGTATACATGCGTAGCAGTAGCGAGCTCCAAATAAGAGCGCTAGTGCTAATATCTGTAGCGCCTTGTATTAGGCCGCGCTACTGGTAATGGCACGCTGCTGCTAACTTTACCCCCCGCGCTACTGCTAACTTTATTAGTTACTGATTTTTTTTTTTGCATATTTGTTTTGTATTTGAACAGGCTTTATACAAGAATCTTTAGCACATACAAATGTCATCATCATACACATACAAATGGCTGTGAGACCACGAATGTAATCATAGCATATACATACAAATAGTCTCATCAAATCATGTCATCATCATAATCAGCATCCAACACAAAGTGGTCTCTCGTCATCATCTCGAAAATAGCGATACAAGTCTCGAATACTTGCAACTACATCGTCATCCATCTAAACAATGATATACGCGAGAAGAGCTATCACTATGAGTGACAGCGAAACTATGTAGTACATGAGGCGGCGGTTATGAGTCCTCTCTCGCGCTAGGATGAGCCTCCTCATGTAACTAGCTTCTGCTTCTTGTTTGCTTTTGAAGCCTTTATGGCTGGCGCCCGAGACCCCCTCCACTTGCGCCTGACACTCGGACCACTCGTCGTATGCTCCTAGAACCTTTCCTTTGTACACGACATAGCACCGGTACTTCGCCATCAAGAATCAAGGTACCTATTAGAGATGCATCTTCATCAAGAGAATGTACAATCATATGCAACAAAATATACTTGAGCAACACAAAAAAAAAGGGTTAGCAACTAGATGCAACATATAGTAAACATAAATAATCAACGCAGTTTCATCGTATGCAAACTAATTAACTAGAGGTACGCAGGTCATCGTACCCAAACTAACAAAGTAGTGTTACGCAAGTTCGGTAGGGACCGTGGACATCACAAAGTTTCATCACTACAGAAAGTATACAAGTTCAACCGACACATATCGTCATCGGCATCGTAAATCACTAGAACTTCCATCCTTCCAGATCATCGAGGATGGACCCTAGCTTCTTGAACGGCGTGAGGTCCTGACGTTGCATGCCTATGCAAGTCCGGATGTCAGCTCGCGATATAGGGCCGTGGTGGAACATCCCCTTCACTTCGACGACTTCTTTCATGATGATCGTCGCAATGTTCCTCTGGATGCGAAAGAAGTCATCTTTAAGTTTATAATCCGCTTCTCCTTGTGATTCTACCCACTTGCGGATATGATCATCGTTTCTGGTTGTCATGCGAAGCTTTTGGTGATCCCTTCTGAACTCCATCATGAGATGGAGGAGGTAGAATCCATCGTTCGTACTTCATTTCGGGACATAGATGCAGCAGAAGTTGGTTTTATGCGAGAAACCCGTCTTGCGGTTCCTTTGTTTCCTGATCTGCATGTGGCCACCCTTCAAGCTAAAGCCTTGGAGAGCATCATCTAGAATATTCATTACGTGGGTGTAGTCCTTCTTCTCTTAGTTTCTGGTAGGGTCGAAATACACGGCGTGGGAGACTCGCGGGTAAAGAACGATAAGGACGGCGCGACCGTTGCTGCGGGGAAAAAAACACCTCAAATTATTCTCCATATGAGCGAGAAGGAATGATTGAAATGTACGAAAGGGTTGTCCGGCACTGACTTACTTTGGATGATAAGGCAGGAGGACAATTTCCTGGTCCTTCTTCTGTACCATGAAGTTTTCGAGGTTCTCCCTAGCAGTTTTACGCGCAAAGTCGCCGAGACTCAAGAAGGACTCGTGCATGTAGTATGGATCCGCCAGACATATTTGCGAGACTTCTTATCTCTTCATGACAGAGCTCATATGTAGCGCAAAAAGGTGGACGATTGTACAATCGAGCCGCCTTGTCAGAAACATCTCGAAGATATGATCAAACCGCAGGAAGAACACCTCCGCGGGCCGTGCGTCGACGTAGCACTTCCCCTAAGGCACACGAGCCACGTATGTCGGATATCCTGGATCCTTCGAGGCTAGTAGGCTTTTCTCAGTCGATAGCACATGGTCGTGCAGTCTCCTGAGATCCCCGTATATTGCCTCTAGCGGTTTCGGCGGTAGCATCGGCTCGCCCGTGACATGGAACATGGCCACCGCCTGGCTGCTATGTGCTCTGGCTTATTTGTAGGCAGCTGCGCCTATCTTCCCCGGTCTCTTCCTCTCCTTTTTCTTGGGCTGCCCTTCCAGACCCTTCCTTAACCCCTGCTCCAGTGTTGTCGGGCTAAGCACTGTACGACCCCCTGCATCTTCAGGCGTGTCCTGTGAGGATTGCATGAAGAGAGACTTCTTGCAATCCCTGCTTGGACGTTCCTGCCCGGGCAGATCATCCATATCCTCATTTGCATGCTGATAGCCCGAGTCATCATATGGCTGACTCATCATATCTAAGTCACCGTCACAGGCGCCTGTATTGAGGAACCGAAGAGGGTCCTCCTCCATCTCATCATCCATTCTTTGTTCTACGGGGTTGATTACATCAGCCACTATTGGACACCCTTCATCACGTAGTACGCCACTCTCACCCGGCACTACAGGCGCTGGTAATTGCATAGGCGGGGTGGTGGTGTCCATACCTGCTTGTTGATGTGTGGTTATTGGTGTGCTCTCGGCCGGCTCCAGACGAAGAAGATTCTTCGGCCATAGCAGCACCCAACCCTTGCAGCTTCCAATCCGCGACGGGGTCTCGATATCCTATCCCCCTAGCTGTACTGGAGGAGACTAATCCTCGTGCCCCGATTTCACACTCGACAAGGTAACCCTGAAGTGCCCACCGGGCATCGGCTGGGCATGGAACGTGAGTTCCAAGGGCTTCGTTATCACCCCCTTTCCCACGTCCACCTTCTGGCCTTTGATCAAGTAGAGTACGGTGCACGGGGTTTCGTTGGCTTGCAAACAATTGTCTGCGGCGTAAAACATCCGAAAGGCAATGAAAATGGAATATTCTAGATATATGTTGGTGCGACATGTAATTACCGTGAGGGCGTCGAGCTCAGCCAAAGACGAAGGCCCGCCTAGCGTGCCAGAGACTGAGGACAGGCTGCTATGAGCAGGTGCGGTTGCGGGTGCGGGAGCAGGCCTGGTTGCTTGAGCAGGTGATGGTGTGGTGGTGGTGTTCACCGAGTTGCTCCCGACGAAACTGGGCATGGGGAAATCATCTACCGTCTTGTCTGGATTTTCCTTCGTCCAGTTGATGATAGCCGGGATCAAGTTAGTAGCGAAATCATTTCTGCAGGCATGTACAGCTGCATCGACTGCCTGCTGTAGCAACTCATTTTTCTCCTCGGCTGTTTTTCCGCGTCCTCAGCTGCTTTTTTCTCGAACGCAAGCTTCACCTTCTCGTCGATGTCCGTCTGACTAAACTTCTTTTTCCGCTTCTTGGCCTCCGGGCCCTCGTTGTAAAACACCTTCCACGTGGGGCCGTCTCCGGCGCCGTGCCCACGTCCATATTGCGGCCGCTGGCCCAAAGGGAGTCCCTTAAGTTCGTTAAAGGCCCGGTTGAGAGGGGTGTCCCACTTGGGCCTCATCGGGAAAGTAGGGCTTTCGGCTTCAAGCTGGTGTTGCTTCTCCTGCAGAAGGAACGTGAACCGTTTACGAATGTGTAGTCGACTTGATCAGAAGCTAAATGTAAGGTGGTAAAAGAATAATTACCAGTATTCTAATCAATTTCCTCATGATCTGGTCCGTGTAAAAAACCTCCTTTTCCTTGTCCCACTCGTAGCGGGCCCTGATGAAGTCACGCTCCAAGGGGTTGGTGAACTTCGCGAAGGGGTCTGGGAGACCCGCGGCTTCACGTTCCGCGTCCTCCTTATCCCATATGGGCCTTTTGCCAAGGTAGCCACGGCTTCCGAGGCGATGCTTCCCCGTGTTCCTTTGCTGAAGGCTCTTGAATTTTGCAGCCTTAGCCTTGTCTGCCTCGGTAGCGCAAGTGTCCTTGAACTTTTCGAACTCCTCTTCTTTAAGTGTCGGATTTTCCTCCAGAATCTTGGGTAGGGGTTCCTCAGCTTCAATAGCTCGTTTCACCCTCCCTTTCCAGGAGGCCAAATCTTTGCTGAACATGCCCATGGCGTGATTGTTAATCTTTTTCATCTTCGGATCATCCCACGGTTGTTCTATGCTATCATCCCGGTCGGGGAACTAGAATCTTTTGTGCAACTTCGTCAGGAGCAACTGCCTCAAATGTTCTTTACTCCTTAAGTCAACGTCGTTGATGCTCGCGCATTCCCGTAGGATGCATCCTACTTGGTTCCCATAGCACTTGCGAGGTTCTTCCGGCTCTAATGGCTCAAACTTGCCAGGGGCCATCTTTGTGATCACCAATCGTCCGATGCTGAGTTTGTTAGGTTTTCGTATACTCTGCTTCTTCTACTTCTTCTTTTCGGTAGCGGCATCGGCGCCGGTACCTTCCCCGCCGGTATCTTCCCCGCCGGTCTCGGCGCCGCCATCGGTGCCGGCGCCGTCGGTGTCGATGTCAGCATCAGTACCATCATCGAGGCCGACCTACAAACCTTGACTGTGCTTAGCAGACAAAAAGTCGAGGTACTGTTGTTCACCCTCATAATCCATCTCGTCTGCATCTTGGTCAGAAGGCCCGGTTTCTTCGTTGTTCGACATGTTTCCTATGATTAAGTCTCCTCGTTTAATTCTAAAACTATAAAAAAATGAGAAATGACATAAAAAAGATCTATGTTTGCCGGAATGCCATTTCCGAGCAAATCCCGGCACTCGATATGCCTACTTTCTAGCACAAGTCATGCCAAAATTCACGGAAAATTTCGGCATGACCTTTGCTAAAAAGTGGACATATCGAGCGCCTGAAGTTCACCGGAACGGAAATGAATCAACATTCTGGCAAAACATAGGCCACTCGGATCATTTACCCAGCACATAATCATCATTTTCCAAATATGACATGTCCAAAACATCACATGTCCAAATATGACATGTCCAAAACATCACATGTCCAAATATGACATGTCCAAATTCCAAATATGACATGTCCAAATCACATGTCCACATATCACATGTCCACTTCAAATTCTGTTTTTTAAATAGCAACAATTGCTTTAACTAAAAAATTTAAATAGCAACAGTTGCTTTAACTAATCTGTCCACTTCAAATTCTGTTTTTTTAAATAGCAACAATTGCTTAAACTAAAAATTCTAAATAGCAATAGTTGCTTTAACTAATCTGTCCTAGGTTTCATACTAATTCTAATTAACTAACTAGCACTATAAAATTTAAATAGCAACAATTGCTTAAACTAAAAAAATGCAAGAAACCTATATAATCAATTCTGTTTTTTCTTTTAACTACACCTAAAACACCTAACCCTAAATTTCTGTCCTAATTTGACAAAGAACCTAATTAACCTACTGCCCTAACTAACTAGGGTTCATACTAACTAGGGTTCATAATATAGCCAAATTAACCAACTAGCAGAGAGAGGAGGAGCGGTGGGGGGCTTACAGACGGTGCAGGGGCGAGGAGGCAGGCCCGACGACGGCCGAGGTTGGGAGGGGAGGAAGCAGAGGAGGGAGGTGTGGCGTGCCGGAGCCAGGGTCGGGGGCGTGGGCGAGGTCTGCGGGGTCGGGGGGTCGGGGGCGAGCGCCGGGGTCGGGGGCGAGGGCAGGACTCCTGCGAGGTCGAGGGCGAGGGCAGGGCTCCGGCGCTTGAGGCAGGGGCGTGGGCGAGGTCGCCGGGGTCGGGGGCGAGGGCAGGACTCCGGCGAGGTCGATGGCGAGGGCAGGGCTCTGGCGCTTGAGGCACGGGCGCGGCGAGGGCACGGGCTCCGGCGGTGACGAGGGGGGAGAAGAGAGAGTGGGGATTTGGGGGAAGCAGAGGCGGGAAGCCCACTGGGGGGTTAAGTCAACATAGCAGTAGCGCGGTTCCGCAAAACGCGCTATAGCTAAGTTATCTATAGCGCGTTTCTCCAAGAGGCTCTACTGCTATCACAGGTAGCTATAGCGCATTTCTCCAAACGCCGCTACTGCTATTTTGACTAGCTATAGCTCTTTTTCGTAAAAGCGTTACTGCTATAACCAGTACCTATAGCAGTTATCCTGTTTGTTTCTTCTATTGTCTTTTCCTTTATTTTCTCTTCCTTTTCTTTTCTTCTTTTTCTTTTCTTCTTTTTCTTTTATTTTCTTTTCCTTTTTTCCGAGAGCAGGAAGTATGTATACAAAATAGGAACATATATATTACATCATTTGACCCATGCATAACGGTTAGTGTGTACACAAAATAGGAACATATATATTACATCATTTGACCGATAACGGTTCCTCAGCGTCGACATTTTTGTTTTTGAGTGAGCTTCTTTCCCTTCTGGTTCATTGAAGAATAATTGAGCCCCTCATTGTGACTTTTCCTTTTCCATGGAGTATGATCTTTCTTAGGTAATGTAGTATTGATTCTTCTTTTGACGTATACTTCATCGTCATCGTCATCTTCCCTCATTGGGTTGCCGTACTGGTCGTAGTTTTCCTCGTTGGCGACTCCATCCATTCCAATGATTTTCCTTTTGCCTCTCCTCACGACAACACGGCTGGGATTGCACGGGTCGGTTATGAAGAAGCATTGTGTCACGTGCTTAGCGTGTACCCATGGCTCGTTTTTTGCGATAGCGTTCACGGTACCGCTCTTGGCATCGGGTATAGTCATGGTAGTGAAATACCGGTTTTCTCTTTCGACATTCTTAGCCCATCTGACATGGAACATCGTCGCGTTGTGCAGTCCAGAGTAGTCAAGCTCCCAGATCTCCTCGACCCATCCGTAAAATCTCTCAGTTGCGACGTTGTCGCTGTCGGTCATGCATTCCATCGTCACCCCTGAGATCTGATCATCACTGTCCATATCTTTGGCCTCCGTGTAGAACGTGTATCCGTTGATATCGTATGCCTGATAGGTGACGAGGTTGGGCGAGGGGCCATGTGCTAAGGCGTATATGAGCAATCTGTCCTAAGAACCCTCTTCCGGGGGATTAGCAATAATATCCTCTTTGAACCAATGCAGGAAAGTGGAGTTGTGCTCTCTAGTAACTTCGGCGTTCGTCCTGCATACCCCCCGGTCACGATACTTCTTTGCGATAGTTTCTTTGTGCAGTGTCGCGAAAGGATCTACCTGGTGTAGGTGTAGTAGCACTACCAAGTTTGCTCTGTCAAAGTCGTTGCGTCGATCTGAGTAGGCCACATGCAGTTCCCTGCGACCGTTGGAGTGACCTTCTCCTTCGAGCCTCCCATCGTGCTTGTTAACGTGCAAACCAACACCAGGCGGCCGGTCTGCGCCATATAGAAAACTCTCACAGAAAGAGATGCACTCTTGTGTCAGATAGCCCTGGACGATGCTTCCATCCGGACGGGACATGTTACGAACGAATCCTTTGATGATCCCATTCATCCTCTCAAATGGCATCATGTTGTGCAGGAATGATGGCCCCAGGTCTATTATGTCGTCCAGAATATGGACACACAGATGCACCATGACGTCAAAGAACGCGTGCGGGTGAAAGTGTGTTATATCGACTAGAGGGGGGGGGTGAATAGGCGATTTTTACAAATTCATCACTGAGGAATTTCAACTTGAGGAATTTGAAATGTGATGAATAACTAGCAGCGGAATAAGTACTCAAGTGCATACGAAGCATAGCGATCGCATAGTTATCATGATGAAATAAAGCATGCACAGATTACAGAAGGCTTGATACAGGATAAGCAGGTGAGGAACAAGGTAGCTTGAAGAATTTGAGGTGAGGAAATTGAGAAAGTCTTCAGTCAAATTCTTCAAATAGTAACGATGAATTTCATCCACAAGTATACAAGGAAATTAAGGGTTGAGGAAATAGAACCAGGTAGCTCTATGAAGACAATGATTTGATGACCCAGTTCCAACTGCTGTGACAGTCGTACGTCTGGTTTGGAGCGGCCTGGTATTTAAACCAGAAGACACACAGTCCCAGGACACACAGTCCTTACCGTATTCTCCTTGAGCTAAGGTCACACACAACTCGCCCAACACTCATGGTAAGTCTTCAGGGTAGACTTCCAAAACCCTCACAAACTGGTCACCCGGCGATCCACAATTGACTGCTGGATGCTCTAGACCAAGGTCACTTTGTGATCCCCAATTGACTGCAGGATGCACTAGACCATGACGCCTAACCGTCTGGAAGATACACAGTCTTCAAGGGTAACAAGCGTCGGTTCCACACAGGAACAATTTCTTTAGTGATGCTCAATCACTTTGGGTTTGGTGGTTTGGTTTGGGGTTTTTCCTCACTGATGATTTTCTCTCAAAGTCCTCGAGGAATGGGATGCTCTCTCAAATGACAAGTGTCAGTTCTCTCTCGGAGCAGCCAACCAACTAGTGGTTGTGGGGGGTGGCTATTTATAGCCAGGGTGCTACCCGACATGATAAGACATAAATGCCCCAATGATATGACCATTATGTGGATAGGCTGATTGGGGACAGCTGGCACTTAGCACAGCAACGGTCGGAATTTCAAACTATGAAAGTCCTCAGGCTTATCATATTCCTCACTTGTAGGCAATTCGCACTGGCGAAATCCTAACTCCTCAGTCAGACCAATTTCCTCAGAGACCAGAAGATCATCGTCTCTGTCACTAAAGAACTTGACTGAACTGCAAGAGATTTCCAAAGGCTTCACTCGAAGGATTGGATAGGTTGAGGCTTTTGAGTTGAGCATCAGTTGGAAATTTTCCTTAGTATTACCTCGGCCCCCTTTAACAGTACGGTGTTTCCTATGACTCAAAGAAAGGAAATGAAACTACGAAAACAAAAGTCTTCACGCTTCATAGTCCTCATTCATATCTTCAAGGTCACACCAACTTCTTCTTTTTCAAAGTCTTCAGGGAATACCAAAGTCTTCAGCAAAGTCTTCACCAAAGTCTTCAGTTGAAGACATACATTTTTAGGGGTCGATAATCTCCGAATGTATCAAACTCCTCAGCGACTTATAGAGCCTGTGTACACTTACAAACGCATTAGTCTCTTAACCTATAAGTCTTCAATACACCAAAATCACTAAGGGGCACTAGATGCACTAACAATCTCCCCCTTTTTGGTGATTGATGACAAATAGGTTAAGTTTTCAACGGGGATAATAATATGAATTGTAAGTACTGAGTTTGAGGAATTTGATTGCAAGTTATAGAAGAACTCCCCCTGAAGATGTGCATATTTGAGGAATTTGCTTTGGACTGCAAATGCACATGGCAGGTTAAAATCATGGAGAACTCCCCCTATATCTTGTAATCCATACACGCATTTAATATATATCATGAGGAAATTGAAATGCATGATGGAAAATGGGGTCTGAGACAATTCAGCATGTGTGCATTAAGATAACTTGAGGAAATAGCATGCCGAAAGCAGTTCAAAAGCATCAGACCACCATCGGACTTAAGTTTACAACTCAACAAACAAAAGCTTCAGAAGAGCGAGAGTTGTAACTTAAACAAAAACAGCCCATATATAGAGACCCACTTGAAGACTAACTCAAATTTTCTCCCCCTTTGTCATTGAAGACCAAAAGGGACGAAAAATGAGGACTAACGCCCCTAAAGAATTTCATCTTGAAGGTGGTGGAGGAGCGCCAGTGTTGTCGGGGTCGTTCGTTCATGTAGGGCCTGCAGCAGTGTCGTCAATATCCTCAGCTTCATCCGCCTGGCGAGATGAAGAATATGAGCTTGTAACCAGCTGAGGAACTTGAACTTTCTTCCATTTCTTCCTTGGAGGGATGGACCAATCAAAGTCCTGCTGAAATTCCATCTCCTTGAGTTCTTCAGGAGTCTTGAGGTGAGACAGGATGGCCCATGTGCGGTCAAAGACTTCGTGAAGATAATAGTGGTTCTTCCTCACAGAGTTGTGCGTGACATTCATGTCTCGAAGAAGTGAACCAAACTGACGTTTTACCCACTTGTGATTGCGATCAATCTTCTTATGAAGACTTAGATGAAGCTCTCGATCAGTCATCACACGAGGGGCAGTTTCTTGAGGATTTTGCGCTGAGGCTTTTGCGGCAGAATCTTGGGTAGCAGTGTCATCATTGGTGGAATAGGATGCAGCTTTGCAAAACTGACCATCCAATGGACGAGTACCTTCATCAATGACAGCTTTGCCTTTACCCTCAACTGAGGAAAATGAGCTCTTGAGGACTTCAATTGGAGGCAGAAAGCTGAAGTGATTCTGAAAGTCAGCCTTGAATGGAAGTGAAGACCTTGATCTGATGAATTTCATGATCCAGGGAGCGTAAGGCTTCAATTCAAATGGGGCTGAAGCAGCATTGGCCAAAGTCCTCATGAAGAAATCATGGTAATTTACGGGAATCCCATGAATGATGTTGAATAGCATGTTCTTCATGATTCCCTCCACTTCTTCCTCTTCAGAATTGTGGCCCTTCTGAGGACTAAGGGTTTTGGTCAGAATGCGATAAACGGTCCTGGGCACATAGAGCAAATCCTTCACAAGGAAGGAAGTCCTTTGAGGTTCGCCCTGAGCCAATGGCTTCATCAGCACTTGCATCAAGTGGTTGGGCAGTTCAGTTTCATCATAGATGCAGCGTGCTCCTTCTGAAGGAATTGCTATTGGCACAGCCTGAAGCAATTCAGTGGCTGGGGCAGTGTAGTGAGTAGATCCAGTCATCCAGTCCAGAATCCATGAATGGACATCAGAAGCATCACCCGAGATATGCAAGGTTGCATAGAATTGAAGAGTTAGCTCTTCATTCCAGTCGCATATGTCAACGCAGAAGGGAAGAAGTCCAGCATCATGAAGAACTGCGAGCACAGGTGTGAAGCACGGAATGGATTCCATATCCACATGAGGAATTTGCTGATGCTCGAAGACTTTCTTTGTCAAATAGTACTGATGCATAGAAATTCATCTGCGAAGGGGTCCAGAATCTTGTGCGACCGGTCCTTGCTGAGTCATAAGGATTTGGCCCGTTGAAGAAAATGTGCTCGTTGAAGAAATTGGTCTTGATGAATTTGGGGCGCTTTGAGCCTTTGAGGGGCAACTTTGGCTTCGGCTGAAGATTTGGCTTGAAGCGGCCCACAATGTCCTTAATCATAGGAGGAACTTCTTGAGATTGAGGAATTTGAATAGCAGTTTCCTCATTTGCGGTTTGAGAAGCAATTTCTTTAGGTGATGCAGCTGGAATATCTTCAGTATGAATTTCTTTAGTCTGGGCTGGAGACTAAGGAATTTGAGTAATTGGTGTGGTCATTGGAGAATTTGGGTGTGCAGCTTCCCAATATTCATCATTGATTAGAGGAGTTGTGTTGCCAATGTCCACGACCTCTTCCATTTCTTCAACGCCGGCCTCTTCAGCAGTCAACTGAGGCAGGGGCGATGATACCAGTGGAGTTGAAGCATTTGCTTCCACTTCAATTTCTTCAACAATCTGCTCTGTTGAAGCAGCAGAATGAACTTCTTCATTATCAACATTTGGAATGTCATACTCGACACCAAATGGAACTATTTCATAGCCAGGTACTGAGGAGATTGTGGTTGCATCAATGGGTTCAGTTGAAGAACTTGGAAGTGTCTTCAATTTCTTCACCGCTGAGGAATCTGAAGTTGATGCTTTTCTTTTATTAGCAGCAATTTTCTCCACAGCCTTTGTTTTCTTCGCTTCTGATGCAGAATGAAGGTTGATGTTCTTCACCCTTGAGGACTTTGCAGTTTCAGCAGAGGGTGAAGGTGGAGCAGTTTCTTCAGGAACGACTGATGCAGTCGCCCTAGTGGTCTCAATTTCATCAGGCGCAGCAAAAGCTTTAGCTGGCCTGGCAGTTTCTTCAGGCGCAACAGTGGAGGTTGCCCTGACAGGTTCTTCAGCAGCCTGAATTTCTTCAGCTGCGCGTGCAGTTTCTTCAGCAGGCTGAGTAGATTCTTCAGCCTGAGGAATTTGTTGTTGCAATTGAGCTGCAACCCTTCAGTTGTGATCTTTAACTGCAGCTTGGGCTGCCCTGACAAATCTTACTTTGGTGCCCTTCCATTCAGCATCATATTTTGCTTGTTCATCAGTCAGGCAGCGAATCTCAGACTGAACTGTGATGAGTTGAGTAGGAGTCAAATTCATCACATTGTTCTTCAGGAACTTTTCCTTTCTGGCCCTGCTCCTCTTAGCTCTCTGAGCTTGATCTCTCTTCCATTTTTCTTCAGCAATGAAGGAAGTGGGTGAGGACATGGTCAACACCAAGAGGTAACTTCAGTGAGGAAAGTGGAGTGCTGGGATCCTCATGCCATATGTCAATGAAGTTGAGGATCATCTTTGGATCCAGCATAAGAGGAACAGAGCTGCACTTAGCTATTGCAGCTCTCTGCTGACTGTTTCTGATGATTTCTTCCAATTCTTCATTAGTAGCATCATCATTATCCTCAGACCCTGAGGGTACATTCACAGTAACTTGGATTTTGTGAGGACTTGGTCTCTGACCTCGTCCAGCAGTTCTCTTTATCTTCATCAAGATAGGACTTGTTGAAGACTGTTCTTGGGCCGAGGAACTTGCAGAGGCCCCTGAAGCAATTGATAAGCCAGTAGTCCTCTGACATGTTGTAAGATTTACAGGAGTTGAGGACTTTGCAGCAGCAGCTGATGATTGTGCAGCTACTGAAGGCATTGCAGTGGCCTTTGAAGAATTTGCATGAGTATTTTGCAGTGAGGATTTTGAAGTTAAGGACTTTGACTTCACTGCAGATTTCTTCACTAATGATTTCTTCGGAGCACTATCAGAGGCTCCGGCAGAGGCAGCAGCAGCAGCAAAATCTTCATTGAATTTCTTCACTGCAGCTTTGGCAGTTCTCTGAAGTTTTTGTTGATGTTTTGCCCATTCAGCTGGAAAGTCTTCAGCACGAGGAATGCTAGTGGGATCAATTTCCTGACCATCAGCAGGAGGAGCCCTTTTGCAAGGAGGTTTGAGGGCGAATTTCTTCATGTACTTGGGAGTGACATAGCGATAGTCTCTCCACTCCTTTGCCCACCTCCGTTCAATCCTATGAATTCTGATTTTCCTCTGCTCTTTAGTTTCTTTGCCATGAATGGCCTCATCTGGAGTACAGTAACCAGCATACAGATCCTCAGGTATCTCAAAAGCAGTGTTCTGTTCAGCCTTCTTTCCACCCTTCTGAGGTCTTTTACCATCTGCCATTTTCTTCACTTGATGACTTTGAACTCTTGATGATTCTGAAGATGTATACAATTTTTCCTCAAGAAACGCTGCAAATGAGTTAATTGATGAGAACCTAGTGATTCATCAGCAGACATTTTGTACCTATGAACAGAGTATAGGTGCGAGGAATTTGAAGAGGTCATTTGTGTTCTCAGAAATTTTTCAAAATACATCAAGTTGAGGATTTTGACCATAGATGTCTTGAGGAATTTCACTAAGTGTTCTTTGTCTTAGGTTCCAGAGTTGTGCGAATATGTAGATCCACACAATTGAGGAATCTTGAAGAAAATCATAACTTAGAGAAAAACATCAAGGGATTGAAACATGTAAGGTGCTTAAGAAGATGATTCTTGAAGAAAAAAACACTTTTGAGGATTTTGTGGAAGACATGAAGATCAAACAAGGGCAGTACAATTAGATTTTATTTACCCTGATGAAGAACACGACGAACAGAGAGATGAAATCTGGGAAGTTCGTCCGTCCAGATCTCCCACGCCCTAGCTTGGCAGAGGGAGACAGCTACAGCAGCGGTGGGGTGAAGACTTCCGCGGCCGATGCGAGTACGGCGACGGCGAGGTCGAGGCAGTGAAGCTCTTCCTCTTCGGCGGCGATGATTTTAGCGGCGGCGCTAGGTTTGAGCTTGGGAGAGATGGGAGTGAGGAGTAACTCGAGCACAGTGAAGGGGAGGGGGTATATATAGTTGCAATAAAAACGAATCGGCCCGAAGATTTTGGACCAGATTGCCCTTGACCCTTGCTCTCCACGCGACAGGTGTCACCCACGTTCTGAGTAGTGGAGATAGTGGGGGATTGTGGCTTATCCAGTCGTGGGAATCGGAACCGTTTGAGCGGGAAGCGCCGAAAAATTTGATAGTGAAAATTTTAAAGTTTCCGTTCGCAAATTCTTCAGCTGTCAAGGATACAGTGAAGACTTTGAACGAGTTTCAAAGTAGAACGCATATGAAGAATTTGTGAACAGACTGGGTTGAGTTTAGCATAGAGGGGGAACGGGTCCGATCACATTCACTTAGATGAAAATCAACTTGAAGAATTAGCAATAAGTGAATGCTGTTGAGGACATTCAAAACTAATATATATATATATATATATATATATATATATAGTCAATGAAGAACATCAGTTTCACTGTTTGAAGAATTTGAAAAGTTGAGGATTTTGCAAACTTGAGGAATTTGAAAATTTGAAAAATTTGCAAAATGATGAAAAACTCAACTCTGAAGAATTTCAACTATTGTTGGTGGCGTGACCCACCGTATAAGAATGATGATTTCAGACACCGCGTACAATTGTCGTAGGGTTCTGAGAATCAAATTCTTCGTTAATTTCTTCACACTTAGAGAGTTATTCTTCATTGATTGAAGAAAAACGTTACTTCGTGTGTTGCACATCAAAGTCATCAATTTTGCATAAGTGTTAGGATGTGTGTCCTTTCAAAGAACATTCGAAGATTCTAAGATATTTAGCTCACACCGCAACTTGCAAAATCTCATCCAAGGGCTTAGTGAAGATATCGGCCAGTTGTTCTTCAGTGGGGATGTGATCGATGGAGATGTCGCCCTTGAGTACATGATCTCGAAGAAAATGATGACGAATGTGGATGTGCTTGGTCTTGGAGTGCTGAACTGGGTTGTAAGCAATCTTGATAGCGCTCTCATTGTCGCAGTAGAGAGGCACATTCTTCACCTTGATGCCATAGTCCTTGAGGGTTTGCTTCATCCACAGCAGCTGAGCGCAGCATGAACTAGCAGCAATGTACTCAGCTTCAGCAGTAGAAAGTGACACGCAGTTCTGCTTCTTCGAGGACCAACAGACTAAGGATCGTCCGAGGAAATGACATGTTCCTGAGGTTGACTTGCGATCCACACGATCTCCAGCATAGTCAGCATGTGAGTATCCGACGAGGTGAAGATTTGAGCCCTTGGGATACCATAATCCAAGCGTTGGTGTGTGAGCTAAGTATCGAAGAATATGTTTCACAACCTTATGGTGTGATTCCTTCGGTGTTGCTTGGAATCGGGCACACATGCAAACACTCAGCATAATATCAGGCCTAGATGCACACAGATACAATAAATAGCCAATCATGGAGCGGTATACCTTCTGATCGAAATCTTTACCATTTTCGTTAGTGCAGAGGTGGCCTTTTGAAGGCATTGGAGTTTTGACGCCTTTGCATTCGTGCATGTTGAATTTCTCAGCACATCCTTGAGGTATTTCTCTTGTGAGATGAAGATGCCATTGTCTTGCTGACGAATTTGAAGACCTAAGAAGAATTTCAACTCTCCCATCATAGACATTTGATATTCTTCACTCATCATATAGGCAAATTCATCACTATAACGTTTGTCAGTACAGCCAAAGATAATAGCGTCGACATATATTTGGCATATGAACAGTTCATTGTCATAGGATTTGGTGAAAAGAGTTGGGTCGAGTGAACCGGGTTTGAAGCCTTTCTTCATGAGGAATTCCTTCAGAGTGTCATACCACGCCCGAGGGGCCTGCTTGAGGCCATAGAGGGCCTTGTTGAGTCTGAAGACTTTGTCAGGATGCTTAGTATCTTCAAAACCTGGGGGTTGAGCAACATATACTTCTTCCTCAAGCTTACCATTGAGGAATGCACTTTTCACATCCATTTGATATAAAGTGATATCATGACGGTTAGCATAAGCAAGCAATATGCGAATAGCTTCAAGTCTAGCAACAGGTGCAAAAGTTTCATCAAAGTCAATTCCTTCAACCTGTGTGTAGCCTTGAGCTACAAGACGAGCCTTATTCCTTACCTCAAGGCCATTTTCATCTTGCTTGTTGCGGTAGATCCACTTGGTACCTATGATGTTATGCTTGCGAGGATTTGGCCGCTTGACAAGTTCCCACAGGTTGTTGAGCTTGAATTGATGCAATTCCTCTTGCATAGCTTGAATCCACTCAGGCTCCTTGAAAGCTTCATCAACTTTGGTGGGCTCTATCATAGAGACAAAAGCAAAATGCCCACAAAAGTTAGTCAGATGTGAAGCTCTTGAGCGAGTGAGAGGACCTGGTGCATTGATGTTGTCGATGATTTTGTCAATCTGCACTTCATTTGCAACTCTTGGATGAGCAGGTTGACGTGGCTGAGGATTTTCTTCAGCACCATTTTCTTCAGGTATATCAGCATGAATGTCTTCATTGATTGGAATGACTTCCTCAGTTGGTTGAGGATTTTCTTCAGTGGGTACTACATCCTCAGTAGCCTTCAACTTAATGGATTCCTCAGGAGACTTTTCATCAAGCACAGAAGGCAGGTGCTCTCTTTGCGAGCCGTTAGTTTCATCGAACCGCACATCTATAGTTTCAACAACCTTGTGATGGTAGGTGTTGAAGACTCTGTAGGTGTGCGAGTCCTTTCCGTAACCAAGCATAAAACCTTCATGTGCTTTCGGTGCAAATTTAGAACTGTGGTGAGGATCTCTTATCCAGCATTTTGCACCGAAGACTTTGAGATAACTTACATTGGGTTTCTTGCCGGTCATGAGTTCATATGATGTCTTCTTGAGGAATTTGTGAAGATATACCCTGTTGATGATGTGGCATGCTGTATCAATTGCCTCAGGCCAGAAGCGACGAGGAGTCTTGTATTCATCAAGCATGGTGCGAGCCATCTCAACAAGAGTCCTATTCTTCCGCTCCACGACGCCCTTCTGCTGAGGAGTATATGGGGCAGATAGCTCATGAGTAATACCAAGTTCATCAAGATATTCATCAAGATTGGTGTTCTTGAACTTAGTCCCGTTATCACTCCTGATATGCTTGATCTTGACGCCGAAGTTTGTTGAGGCCCTTGAAGCAAATCGTCTGAAGACATCCTGCACTTCAGACTTGTACAGAATAATATGCACCCAAGTGTAACAAGAGTAATCATCAACAATGACAAAGCCATACAAACTTGAAGCATTTGTTAGTGTGGAATAATGAGTGGGGCCAAAGAGGTCCATGTGAAGCAATTCAAAAGGTCGAGTCGTGGTCATGATGGTCTTCGAGGGATGCTTGGATCTGGTCATCTTCCCAGACTCACAAGCACCACAGAGGTGATCCTTGAGGAATTTGACACCTTCAATGCCAATGATGTGCTTTTTCTTCACGAGCGTGTGCAAGTTCCTCATACCAGCATGTCCAAGTCGTCGATGCCACAACCAGCCTTCTGAGGACTTTGCAAGTAGGCACGTGGCAGGCTGAGGACCTGTAGAGAAATCAACAATATACAAGTCTCCTATCCTAAAGCCTTCGAAGACTTTGGAATGGTCAGATTCCATGATGACAACACAATGATATTTTCCAAAGACGACAACCATATCAAGATCACAAAGCATTGAGACAGACATAAGGTTGAACCCGAGGGATTCGACAAACATCACCTTGTCCATGTGTCGGTCCTTGGAGATTGCAACTTTACCTAGACCCAATACCTTGTTTTTTCCTTTGTCAGCGTAGGTGATATGCTTCAGATGAGATGGGGCAAGTGGCATATTCATCAATAGACTCTTGTCACCAGTCATGTGGTTGGTGCATCCACTGTCGAGGACCAACTCAGTAGTTTTTGGAGTTTCATCCTGCAGATGAATTAGTACAACTTACGAACTCATATGCTTCAGAGGGAAGAATATGACATCAAATTCATCAGGCAGAATTTCATCACACAACATAGTAAGTAAAGCAGTGTGAGGACGTGAGAAATGAGGGACTCATTTCTGCATGATTAGCTTGCGTCCTTTCAAGTATTTCCTCAGGTCTCCAGCAAATTCATCAGACGTTCAAGTTCGTCTAGAGACCTGACCCTGCATAAGAAGTTAGTTCAATTTCTTCACCACCCACATCTAGAGGGGTGGCAAAGAGTTCATCATTCTGCGAGCTCCATATGAGAAGGGAGGCATTGAAGCTAGTGCACTTCGTTTCACAGGACTAGGGTTAGAGTACTCATATGAATAAGCAGAGAAATTCTTCGAGGACTTATGAATATAATGATTTGAAGAATAATGCACATATTCAGAACTCTTAGATTTTTCCAGCGAAATAGATGCATTAGCACGAGAATGATACTTTTGACCATTTGAGGAATTTGGTCCAAGTGAAGACTTCGGTCCATATGAGGAATTTGATCTGGGGTTCCTTTTCTTCATGGGTGTTGTCGTGAGGACATTCACTTGAAGATTTTCCAAGCAGCTCTTAGGAACCCAGATTTTCCTCATAGGTGAACCGTTCCTGCAGTTAGTTCCAACAAATCTGGCAAATACTTCAACATTCTGATTTTTGAAGAATTTGTAGTTGGAGTCAAGTGACTCATCAGAGGAATATGAAGTTTGACAAGTAAAGCCAGATAAAGTGGATGGATCCACAGGAGGTCCTTTTGCAACAACCCATGAGGTTTTGGGGTACTGCTCAGGTGTCCAGTAGGATCCATCAGCATTGAGTTTCCTCTCAAATGCAATACCCTCTTTCCTAGGGTTCCTATTCAGAATCTGCTTTTTGAGCACATCGCAAAGGGTTTGATGCCCTTTGAGACTTTTGTACATGCCTGTCACATACAATTCCTTCAACCCTGCATTTTCATCAGTGATACTTGTGGTATCCTCAGATGAGGAATTTGTGACCACAGGGATAGTTGAAGAATTTGCAGCAATAGAAGCATTTGAACATTCAGGTGAAGAATTAGCAGTCTCACGTTCGATGCATTTCATACATGGTGGAACAAATTCTTCCTGAGCGGTACTGATCTGTTGAGACAGTAAGGAATCGTTTTCCCTTTGGAGATCCTCATGAGCCACTCTTAGTTTCTCAAAATCTTGCTTTCTTTGAAGAAATTCATAAGAAAGCTTCTCATGGTCAACTAAGAGAGCATTATGATGACTCTGAAGGTTATCATACTTTGTCTGAAGACTTTTGAGATCATCAGACAGAGTTTGAGTCCGATCCACTTCCTCATTCAACAAATCATCGCTTTTGTCTAGCAATTTCTGAAGCTTTTCAAGTGCACTTTGTTGCTTAGTGGCAATTTTAGCAAGTTTGGCATAGCTAGGTTTCACATATTCATCATATTCACCTTGACTTGATTCAGAAGAAGAGTGATGCTTGTGTACCTTGGAACCTTTTGCCATGAAGCAGTAAGTGGGAGCATATTCATCGTTGCTGACGTCAGAGTCGTTGGAGTGGTCATTTTCTTCATCGTTGAAGATGGACTTGCTGACGAAAGCAGTGGCGAGAGCAAGGCTAGCAACACCAGAGTCAGACTCCTCCTCAGATTCTTCCTCTTCTTCATATTCTTCAGATTCTTCTTCAGAATCCATTTCCTTGCCAATGAAAGCCAGAGCCTTTCTGGAACCTTTCTTCTTGTGCGATGAGGACTTTGCAGATGAAGACTTTGAAGTTGAGGACTTTGAAGATTTCTTCTTTTTCTTCGAGTCATCAGAACTGTAGTCCTTGTATTTCTTCTTCTTTGATTCTTTTTCCCAGAGGGGACAGTCAGAGATAAAGTGACCAGACTTCTTGCATTTGTGACAAGTTCTCTTCTTGTAGTCGCTTGAGGAATCTGATTTCCTCAAACCACTTTTTGATGACTTTCCAAATTGGTCTCTCCTTGAGAACTTCTGGAATTTCCTCACAAGCATTGCCAGCTCCTAACTTAGTTCTTCAGGATCACCAAGGCTGCTATCAGAATCTTCGTCTTCGGATGAGGAAATTGCTTTTGCCTTCAGAGCACGAGATCTTCCATAGGTTGGTCCGTAGAGGTATCTCTTCTCAGCTTGGTGGAATTCATGAGTATTGAGTCTCTCAAGTATATCAGCAGGATCAAGTGACTTGTAGTCTCCACGTTCTTGAATCATCAAAGCCAGAGTATCGAATGAGGAATCAAGAGATCTTAGCAGTTTCTTCACCACCTCATGGTCGGTGATGTCAGTGGCACCCAGACCTTGAAGCTCGTTGGAGATATCAGTGAGACGATCAAAAGTTTGCTGAACATTTTCATTGTCGAGTCTTTTGAAGAGATTGCGAAGAACATCAACACGGGAGTCACGTTGAGTGGAAACACCTTCATTGACTTTGGATAGCCTATCCCAGATAAGCTTAGCAGTCTCCAAAGCACTCACTCTGCCATACTGACCTTTCCTCAGATGGCCACAGATGATATTCTTCGCTTGAGAATCGAGTTGCTTGAATTTCTTCGCATCAGCAGCAGTAACAGTCGGAGATATGCGAGGAACACCATTTTCCACAACATACCAGAGATCATTGTCAATAGCCTCAAGATGCATGCACATCTTGTTCTTCCAGTAGGGGTAGTCCGTCCCATCGAAGGTAGGACAGCCTGCGGAAACCTTGATCATACCTGCAGTCGACATAACTAGAACTCCAGGTGGTTAAACCAAAATCACACAGAACAAGGGAGTACCTTGCTCTGATACCAATTGAAAGTGCGTTATATCGACTAGAGGGGGGGTGAATAGGCGATTTTTACAAATTCATCACTGAGGAATTTCAACTTGAGGAATTTGAAATGTGATGAATAACTAGCAGCGGAATAAGTACTCAAGTGCATACGAAGCATAGCGATCGCATAGTCATCATGATGAAATAAAGCATGCATAGATTACATAAGGCATGATACAGGATAAGCAGGTGAGGAACAAGGTAGCTTGAAGAATTTGAGGTGAGGAAATTGAGAAAGTCTTCAGTCAAATTCTTCAAATAGTAACGATCAATTTCATCAACAAGTATACGAGGAAATTAAGGGTTGAGGAAATAGAACCAGGTAGCTCGATGAAGACAATGATTTGATGACCCAGTTCCAACTGCTGTGACAGTCGTACGTCTGGTTTGGAGCGGCCTGGTATTTAAACCAGAAGACACATAGTCCCAGGACACACAGTCCTTACCGTATTCTCCTTGAGCTAAGGTCACACACAACTCGCCCAACACTCGTGGTAAGTCTTCAGGGTAGACTTCCAAAACCCTCACAAACTGGTCACCCGGCGATCCACAATTGACTGCTGGATGCTCTAGACCAAGGTCACTTCGTGATCCCCAATTGACTGCAGGATGCACTAGACCATGACGCCTAACCATCTGGAAGATACACAGTCTTCAAGGGTAACAAGCGTCGGTTCCACACAGGAACAATTTCTTCAGTGATGCTCAATCACTTTGGGTTAGGTGGTTTGGTTTGGGATTTTTCCTCACTGATGATTTTCTCTCAAAGTCCTCGAGGAATGGGATGCTCTCTCAAATGACAAGTGTCAGTTCTCTCTTGGAGCAGCCAACCAACTAGTGGTTGTGGGAGGGTGGCTATATATAGCCAGGGTGCAACCCGACATGATAAGACATAAATGCCCCCAATGATATGACCGTTATGTGGATAGGATGATTGGGCACAGCTGGCACTTAGCACAGCAACGGTCGGAATTTCGAACTATGAAAGTCCTCAGGCTTATCATATTCCTCACTTGTAGGCAATTCGCACTGGCGAAATCCTAACTCCTCAGTCAGACCAATTTCCTTAGAGACCAGAAGATCATCGTCTCTGTCACTGAAGAACTTGACTGAACTGTAAGAGATTTCCAAAGGCTTCACTCGAAGGATTGGATAGGTTGAGGCTTTTGAGTTGAGCATCAGTTGGAAATTTTCCTTAGTATTACCTCGGCCCCCTTTAACAGTATGGTGTTTCCTATGACTCAAAGAAAGGAAATGAAACTACGAAAACAAAAGTCTTCACGCTTCATAGTCCTCGTTCATATCTTTAAGGTCACACCAACTTCTTCTTTTTCAAAGTCTTCAGGGAATACCAAAGTCTTCAGCAAAGTCTTCACCAAAGTCTTCAGTTGAAGACATACATTTTTAGGGGTCGATAATCTCCGAATGTATCAAACTCCTCAGCGACTTATAGAGCCTGTGTACACTTACAAACGCATTAGTCTCTTAACCTATAAGTCTTCAATACACCAAAATCACTAAGGGGCACTAGATGCACTAACAGCGGGAAGTACATCTCAAGCTCATTTAGTATGACAACGATCTCTTCCTGTAGCCTTCGGAGCTGCTTCACACTAATCGACTTTCGAGAGATGACGTCGAAAAAGTTGCAGAGACCAATAAGCGTGTCACGGACGTGCTTGTCCATTATCCCTCTAAGTGCAACAGGTAGTATCTGCGTCATCATCACATGACAGTCATGGGACTTCATCCCGCTGAACCTTTTCTTCTTCGTGTCTAGATATCTGCTTATCTTGCCACAGTAACTGGAACTAACTTTGATTCCGGTAAGGCACTTGAAGAATTGATCGATCTCAGCCGGACTTAAGTGAAGCAAGAAGGGGGGCAATAATCCTCTTCCTTTACTTTTTTGCCCTTCTTCTCCCGCGCCTCTGTCTCTGTCTCTATCTCCTCTGACTTTTACGGGGCGGCATGTGCAGATCTGCCCTGATCTCCAAATCTTGCAAGTCTTTTCTTGCCTTCGGCCCATCCTTGGTCTTATCCGGCATGTTCATCATCGTCGCAAGCAAGCGCTCAAGTACATTCTTACAGATATGCATTTGATCAAGGCAATGAGGCGTGTCGAGTTTGTGCCAGTACTCCAAGTCCCATAAAACAGACCTCGTCTTCCATACCTTCAGCAGCGGCTCCGGCGCCTTTTTCATCGTCTTTCCCGGCGCGAGGCACTGTTCCCAGTTTTTCAACAGCTCATCGATTTTGGCGCCGCTCCGCTTACGTGGAGGTTCTCGATGCTCAGCCTCACCATTGAATAGATCTCCACGGTTTCTCCACAGGTCATCCTTCTCGAGCCATCTTTGATGCCCCATGTACACGATTTTCCCAGACCAGCCATCTTTCCTTGACGTTAGCTGCTGAGACGTCGTATCATCCATGCACCGCGTGCATCCGCAATATCCATGGCACACCTGTCCTGCGACATATCCGTAACCGAGATAGTGGTGCACCGTCGTGATCAATGTGGCTCTCATATAGAAATACTCGCCTTTGCTGACGTCCCAGGTCTTGGCCGGTGTTTTCCATAACGTGTCTAACTCCTCTTGAAGTAGCCCCAGATACAGATTAATATTATTTCCCGGTTGTTTCGGCCCTTGAATCAGCATGCTCATGTGTATGTACTTCGACTTCATGCACAACCAGGGGGGGAGGTTGTACATCCATACAAACACGGGCCATGTGCTATGGTTGGTGTTCTGGTTGCCAAACGGATTCATGCCATCGGTACACGCGCCGAGCACGATGTTCCTTGCATCACATGTGAAATACCGATATTCGCCGTTGAACGCTCTCCACTGGCTTCCTTCCACGACGTGTCTCAGCTTCGGATCATCTCCATCGTCGGGCTTCTTCCTCTCCGCGTGCCAGCGCATGAGCTTTGCTTCCTTGGGATCTACGAAATACCGCTGGAGACGGGGAGTGATCGGTAAGTACCATACAACTTTCTGGGGAGATTTCTTCCCGGCCTTCTTGTATCGAGAAGCATTGCACACCGGACAGCTTGTTTTTTCCACGTGCTCCTTCCGATAAATTATGCAATCGTTAATGCATGCATGGTATCTAACGTGCGGCAGATCAAGAGGGCACACGATCTTCTTGGCCTCATCCACACTAGTAGGACATAGATTCCCCGTGGGAAGAACATCCTTTAGGTACTTGAGAAGCTCATCGAGGCTAGTGTCGGTCCATTTGTTTTTAGCCTTCGTCTTCAGGAGTTCGAGCGTGAAACTCAAGCGGGTCACCTCGGGATTGCCACCATGATACAATGGAGTGTTCGAGTCTACCACCAGTTGCTGCAGCTTGGCCTCCTCTCTAGAAGCAGCTCTCTCAGTACTCGTCTCCTTGCGAAGCAGTGCTTGAACATGAGGGTCCCGCACGATTGAACTTAGTACCGACGAATTCTGCGGCGTGGAGTCCACGTTTTCTCCGCCGCCATGTTCGGCCCCTTCTCCGCCGCCATATCCGGCCTCTTCCCCGCCGCCATGTCCGGCCCCTTCTCTGCTGGCATGTCCGGCCCCTTCTCCGCCGCCATGTCCGGCCTCTTCCCCGCCGCCATGTCTGGCCCGTTCTCCGCCGCCATTATCGATCATCTCTTCGTCTTGGCCCGTGTCGTCATTGCCTGCCCCGTCGGCGTCCTCAACATCATCATCCTCATCTTCAATTATCCACCGAGTATAGCCATCCATGAAAACAGTCATGAGCAGGTGCGCCATCACACGACCATCGTCATAGGGGTCGAGCCAAGCTCGTCCTTTGCATCTTCGACACGGACATAAAACCTCAGTCAGGTTATTTTCTTTCATGTCCTGCACCGCCGACCGCAACCACCTATCCACCACCGTTCCACTGACCATCATGAACGCCTGAACGGTAATAATAAACAAATTGATTATAAAAATGCATGCATGCATCAAAGTCATACAAAAATTCGGCATGACCTTCCCTAAAAATAGGACATATAGAGTTTACCCCGAATTCGCCGAAACGGAAATAAATCGACATTTCGGCAAAACATAGGCAACTCACAAGCACAATTCGGCGGCAACTCATGCCACACACACAATTTCCATCATATCGCCCGATCATGTCATATCGCACACATACACATATTTCCATTCTTGCAAAAGCATAAAATTTTAATCACCTATCTCGAGATCGAGCACGGTGATGATGATGTCGATAGGTGTCGCCACACACACCTATGGAATGATCAAAAGTGGACAAAGCTCTTCTTGACAAGGCTATAGATCTAGTTAGGGAGGTACATAGGTCACTTCACTAAATGCTAGCTAGATCTACCTAGCTAGCTAGTTTGGGAGGAGACAAGTTCAACTAGTGGAGGGGGAAGGAAAAAGAGAAAGGAGATGCATTAATGGAGGTTGGTGTAGTTAGCTAGGAGTAATACAGAGAGAGAAAGATAGGTAGAAGAGGAGAGTAATGGGGGGGAGAAGTTGTGAGGAAGAAGCAAAGTGAGGGAGAGAGGAGGTGGGAGCTAGGGGAAAGTGAGGAAGAGAGGAGGGGAGGGGAGGGGGGAGGAAAAAGGTGGTATGGCTGCGGCTTAACAGTAGCGCTGGGAGAAAAACGCGCTGCTGCTAATAATATAGCAGTAGCGCTCCTCTGTCACACGCGCTACTGCTAAGCGGGGCCCGCCATGTGGCCAGTTTCAAAATTAGCAATAGCGACATGAAAAAAAGCACGCTACTACTATTACATTAGCAGTAGCGCGGTTATCGTAGGCGCGCTACTGATAAACCTAGCGTGGCGGGAACGGTCAGTCAATTTTAGTAGCAGCGCGGTTCTACCGAGCCGCGCTACTGCTAAGTTGATAGCAGTAGCGCCTGTCTGCAGACCGCGCTACTGCTAATTAGCAGTAGCGCCCCGTCCTGTCCCGCGCTGCTGCTAAGATTCTGTGTATAAGGTTTTCCCTAGTAGTGCCAGGGTGGATTACAGTCGACGCTGAGAGGTGGGGTGGCTCCGTGGGGTAGAGGGAACGCTTTCGAGAAGGGGAAAATGTACTCCGTGGCTTTGCGCTTCCACTTAAGCACCTCGGTGGGGCCAGGAAGTCACTGACGGTGGGCCTGTGGGTCCACTAATCAGGTTTGACTGGTCCTCCCCCGTCTCCTTCTTCCTGTGGCCGAACGGAGCGGGGCTCCGGCGACCAATGCCGGCGATAGGCGACTCCCCCCCGGGGCTCTGACGGCGGTAATGGGTTCACGTCTCCAGGGTGATCCTCCCGGTAGTCCATAGGGTAGCGGAGGCGAAGGGGGTCGCCGGCGGCGAGCTCCAAGGCGGGCGGTGGCCTTCTGGTCAGTTGGGGATTCGATCCAGGGTGGCTTACAGTTGACGCTGAGAGGTGGGGTGGCTCCACGGGGTAGAGGGGACGCTAATGGTGGCGATGGAAACACAAGGGAGGCCCCGGTCATGATTAATTTGATCGGAGTGCGGCGGCGGCCGAAGCCACCGGAGACGAAGAGGATGACCCTCTTGGTCTCAATTGGCTCCTTCGGTGGGCTCCTGCGGGACATTGGAGGGTTCGTGCTCTGGCTGGAGGCTCGGGATGCTCCATTTATAGCGCGACTAGGTCGGTTCCACGGCGGCAGAGGATAAGCACGGCGGCTCGCCGCTTCTGTTGACAGAGCCGACGTGGCAAGGCTAATGGTGGCTCGGTGTGGCTACGGGTGAGCTTCGGGATAAGACCGTGCTGCTCCAGAGGCAGCTGGCGAGCTGAGGGTGCTCGGGCGGCGCTGGCCATGGCAGAGGCTGGCGGGACGGCAGTGGCGGCTTGCAGTGGTGGCACTGAGCTATAGAGGGTGCAGGGGCTTTGGTCGGGTTGAGCTGGCGTATCGCTGCGAGCAGGGATGGATCAGAACAAGCAGGGGAGGCGGTAGCTGGACGCGGTGACTCGGGTGGCCGCACGTGCAAAATGCGCGTTCTGGCCGTGTTCTGGGCACGCACTCAAGGTGCTTGACGATTTGCCAGGTCAAGCTAGAGGGCTTGGGTTTACGTGAAACTTAACAGGGTGGTTAGGGTGTATGCAATAGGCCTAATGGACATGGTCGTTGGGTCAGGGGATCAAGTTCACAAAGCAAACTAAAATCCATGCCAACACTGGTCATGAAGATCAGGTGTTTGACAAAATGTCAGGGGCATCAAATGAGGTCTGCTGGAGGCCAAAATTAACAAGATGGAATCTCCTTAGGTACTGGTAATTATGGCATGGTTATCTTGGCAAAACCAAAAACTTGTTAGTGCAAGTTTTATAAAAGTTAATTTCTGGACAGAAACTATGGGGCATTATTGCATGTGGTTAAAACATCCTAATGAGGCTGATCTCCTGTACTTAAGGGTTTTGTATGGTGGACTACAAGCAGGAAAAATCCCAAGGCAACTAGAGCCCGAAAAAATATGGTTGCAGTACAAATCACCAAACTGGACCAGAATAGAAAATAGGATGATATGCTCAAAACTTCCAAAGCACAAAGCTGGGTTTTTGCATAAAAGTGATGTAGAGACATCATATGTCATCTACCAAGTTTTGTAGAATTTTTATATGAAGTTATCAAAGGGTTGCAGTGCAAAAGAGGCTCTTAAAAGAATGAAAATGCCCTTTTTAAAAGAAATAAATCTTGGCAAAATAATATAAAAAATGTTTCCACTGATCATATCAAATAAAAAATTGAAATGTTCTTGAGTAGGCACTCGAGTCAATCAATACTTTTGAAAAGTTTCTACTTGGAGGGAAAACTTTATAATTCAGAGAAATGAAATGGTTCTGAAATCCAGAGAAGGTCCAGAGAATTAAAAAATAATAATTTCTGGAAAAATTTTAATTAATAAAAACATAGTTAAATTTTTGGGTGTCTTACACTAAGTTAGCCAAGATGTATATGACCAGGATCGTATGTCTGCATGGAGTTCCGAGGAGTATCGTGTAAGATAGAGGAACACAATTTACCTCAAAGTTTTGGCTGCAGTCACATGAAACTTTGGGTACGAGGCTGGAGTTCAGTACAGCTTTTCATCCGCAGACAGATGGATAGACCGAGAAGGTCAACCAGATTCTAGAGGACATTTTGAGAGCTTGCGCGCTAGACTATGGGCCTAGTTGGGATGACAACTTGCCTTACGTAGAGTTCTCATACAACGACAGTTATCAGACCAGTCTGAAGATGGCCCCTTTCGAAGCTTTATACGGAAGGAGATGCAGAACACCATTGTTGTGGGATGATGTTGGAGACCGAAAACATTATGGTCCCGATCTTATCCGAGATTCTGAAGAGAAGGTCAAGCTGATTCGTGACCGACTCAAGATAGCCCAGTCCAGGTAGAAGAGCTATGCTGATAGCAAACACAAGGAGGTGACATACAAAGTGGGAGACCGAGCATATCTCCGTGTGTCCCCACTTCGAGGAATCAAGAGGTTTGGTGTTAAAGGAAAGTTAGCACCCAGATTTATAGGCCCCTACAAAATTCTTGAACGTAGAGGCAAAGTGGCTTAAAAGCTGGAATTGCCGGAAGGATTGTCCGGAGTTCACGATGTCTTCCATGTTTCCCAGTTGAAGAAATGCCATGATAAGATGGCTGATATTCCTTTGAGAGACACAGTGCCCCTAGAGGCCATACAACTTGACATTGATCTAACGTATGAGGAGAAACCTGTCAGAATCCTCGAGACTGCCAACAGAGTTACCCGCAGCAAGATCATCAAGTTCTGCAAGGTTCTTTGGAGTCACCACACCGAGGAAGAAGCCACCTGGGAACGAGAAAAAGATCTTCGTCGAGACCATCCACACCTATTTTCTAGCCAACCCGAATCTCGAGGGCGAGATTCATCTTAAGGTGGGTAGGTTTGTAACATCCCAAAATTCCATTTTGGAATGTTATGAATATAGCTATGCATCATCATCTTATTGTTTGCTTATGAATTGAGAGTGAAATGAAAATTTGGAGTTTCTCTTTTGAATTGTTGAAAGTCCCTTCAATTTTCTTTTGCATCTGCTTTTCAAAAATTTGCAAACCAGAGGTATTTTTGTGAAATATTTGAACCATAAAACCCAGGGGGTTATTTGAAAAATATCTGCAAAAAGGAATAAAACCAATTTAGGCATTTTCTGGAAGAAAAAAATTAAAAGTATTTCTTTTGGCCGTGGAAAATGTCCATCAGATGGCATTTATTTTTCTGATGATTTTGGTATATAAATCTTCTATATTTGACTTTATCTTCATTTTCCTTTTCATTGTTTTGTTTCCTGTTTCTGAAAAAAAGGAAAAAAGCTTTTTATTTGGAAAACCCCAAAGCCCAATAGGAAAGGAAGTGGCCCAGGATCCCTTCGCCAGATCCGAATCAATTCGGATCGGCCACCCGACCCATCCGCAGCCCCTTCTCTCTCACTAACGAGTCGGCCCCACCGTCCGCTCCTTCCTCCCCGAGGGCCCTTCTTCCTCCTTCCTTCTTTCTACTTTCCATCGCCGGAGTCGACCGGATCCGCGGCGGATGTCCCTCCTCTTGCCGTTTGGAGCAACCCCGAGCCCCCTATATAAACCCCACCTCTTCCCCGCACCCGTTACTCCCCAAACTCCTCGAGCCCCCTCGCCAGAACGCCGCACCACCACCCTCGCCGGAGCTCCGCCCCCACCCGAAGCCTCCCGAGCTCGTAGCGCTCACCTCCGACGCCCCCAACCCTCCCCGACGCCGCCAATCTTCACAGGAGGCTAGAAGCTGTCGACTGGAGCCTCTCCCCATCCTCCTCGACCAGCGGAGCCACCTCCCCGACCACCACCAAGCCGCCGCCGCCGTAGAGCTCGCCGGAGCTGACCTCCCGCCACTGTCAGCCCTCTCCCCCGTCAGAATTTGATCCTAGGATCAAAATAAAAACGTGATTTGAGCGAAACGTTTTTTTATTCTGTGATGGTTCGGCGCTTAGCTTCCGCAGTGCACACAGTAACCCAATAGAAATCAGCCACGTCGCTTGTTCGTTATTTAGGTTTTAGTTTATTTTTCTATTTCTGTTTTAGAAAACAAAATAGAGGCTGTTTTTGTTTTGTGAATTTCTCTTAGAATAATTTGAGTTTATAGATGATTCATTTTGCATGTGGTCACAAATTTTATGTAGTTTATGCCTGTAGCTTTAGATTTCAAATTCTGAACTTTTAAATTTGAATTTGCTGAAATCACTAGAATCTGATTTTCTTGAGTTTAAAAATTGATTTTTGAATGAAACTTTTTGCTGCTGGTTAGTATTAGTTATATTTATCACCCTGTTCAATTTGAGAATTTTTAGTATACTCTAAAATAGGGATTTTAGCAAAACAGATTCTGTTTAGTTCTTTTAGGGGTTAATTTGTTTTATTTTTGTTTTAGTTTTGTTTTCATTATGTTTTCTTTTAACTTTCTGTTATAATTCCTTTAGTTTCTGTTGTTTAGCATTAGTTGATTTGTTTTCTATTAATAAAAATATATTTTTATTGTTTTGTTCTTTGTTTTAGTAGAAAAACATTGTTTTCACCATATGTAGTGATTTATGCTAGGTTTTGTAGTAGTTCTTTTTGCATAAAAGTGTTATGGTGAATTACCTTCTGTGTTCTAATAACATTTTAGTTTTATTTCTGTTATTTATTTCTTAGGTGCGGAAAACTATTATTGGTTTGTTTTACCTTAGCAAAAGCCTTGCCACAACTTTTTGATAGATTCCTTATTTGCTTTTTTTTCTTTTCTTTGTTTGTGCTATTGTTTGTTTTAGTATTATTAGTTTACCTTGCTGTTAGTGTAATTTGTGTTATGGTTATGCTGATTGTGTAACTTGTTTGATTCATTAGATCATCTGGAGTCCGAGGCTTGCTATTTAGAGTCACTCGAGTTTGAAGACCGTCAGCAAGGCAAGTTCACAATGATCATGTTTTTACCTATGATTTTTATTGCATTAGTTCAACCCTTCCACCATTGCATGCAAAGTAGGTAATTGGAAACTTGGTTCTTGAGTAGTATCATGTGGTAGGCACCAATAAACCCTTGTTACTTTGGCCCGGGACATTATTTTTATCTTGCTATGCTTTCAGTAGACGGGGTTTTGGTTGAGTGTTTATCATGAGAGTTGCGAGAAATTAATTTATGATTAAGACCTCAAGGCTCCAAGAATTTCAAGACCTCATGATGCAATATACTTCTGGGTGGATGTTGGTATGAACGGCGCCCTAGAGAAACCAGTGGTTAGCCTAGGTGTTGTTGGAGAAGTGCCAGTATTCACACGGAAAGGTCCACCCAGGCACAAAGAGATGGACGGGTAATTAAGACCCTAGGCTTACCTGCGCAGCCACAAGCCATTATGGGCTCTGGCTTGGTTGGACATCATGGCAACTCTGGACGGACGGTGCTACGAGATGTAGAAGAACGGTAGGAAAGGATGGGCACCGGCAGTGGCTCAGAGGAACCCTTTGGAAGACCATGTTTTGATCATTCGGTGCTCAAACACCCTGAAGTGCGAGGACTTCGACGGAGGCGATCAAATCTTGTGGGGAACGTGTGCAAATCTCTGCAGAGTACACAAACCTAATCGATTAGCCGTGTCCACGGTCATGGACAACTTGAGCAAAAGGAACTGAAACTATCAGGAATTCTCAACAGAAATAATATTAATGATGAGGGTATTATTTTTAACTTGGGTATGAGAAATGGTTGGTGGAACCTTCTCATTAAACAACCAGCATTGTAGTAAAAACTTTTGCTTTGCCCCTCTCTTGTTGCAGGAAAAATTGGCTCTACGCTAAACCGAAACTTACAGCCCCACCTGCCATATATGCATATAGAATAAATGATTATTTTCACCCTCTCTTTTTTGACTTGCCGGCATATGCAATATGCTGACATACACGGCTGCAACGTATCATGTTGTAGAGTACTTTTCCGACCAGGAGTGAGGATACACTCTACGCTCGGTGAGATGCCCTTGGAGTCAGATGGACTCAACTACCTTTGAAGCTTCCGCAAGTTTTGGATTAGTTTTATCTCATGAGTTGGCCTTCAGCCACTTTATTGTAATAAAGGACTCGATATGAGATTTCGATTAATAAAGCTGTGTGATTTTCCCTTTGATATATACATTGATGTATCGTGTGTGTACCATTATGATCTTGGGATGGTACGGAAACACCGGAGATTCGACCGTTTCAGGTCGGGTCGCTACAGGATCCAACAACGGCCAAATTTGAAAGGGGACACGAGGTGCAGCTTATCCTGACAAAAGGTGGTCTTCGCCTGCAAAGCTCCTGGTGTGACGCAGAGGTGGGCTCGGCGATGACATCCGTACCGCCGAGCCCGTGGTCTTGGTCTTGTTGCACCGGAATGGAAACCTTTGGGGGGCTTCCTTGGGGACACGCGTCTGTCCTTGCTTCCTTAGCACGAAAGAGGAAACTGTCTGTGCTGCGTCCGCTGGCGCCCGCGTGCTTTGGTTCTCGTGGCTCACATCATCGCAGCCTCGTGAGGCTAGGTGCCTGCATAGGAGTCTCCGCTCCTCGGGAGGCAGCTTAAGGAGGCTGCTCCCCTAGAGGTCTTGGCGCTACTCCTCTTGCGAGGTTGGGGCCCTTGCAAGGGCCTTGTCTTGGGGAGTTTGCTGCCAGGCCGTACCGGGTCGTCGTGGTGGGCGACGCGCTGGGCCGCAGGCAGGAAAGTCTATTGTCGACGTTCTCGGACCGGGGGTACCCAGACCTGCTTGCCTGCGGCCCAACGCGTGGACCACCGCGAAGGCACGGTACGGCCCAGCAACAAGACCCCCAAGTCAAGGCCCTCGCGAGAGCCCCCGCCTCGTGAGGAGGACCACGCCAAGACCTCCGGAGGAGTGGCACCCCTTCAGGCCGCCTCCCGAGGAGCGGAGATTCCTATGCAAGTATCCGGCCTCATGAGGCTGAGGTGACGTGGTTTCTGACGGCTTAGCCAGGCGGGCGTAGTGGGAGGACAGTTTACTCTTTGGTGCTAAGGAGGCAAGGACGTACGCGGGTTCCCAAGGAACCCCCCAAAGGTTTCCTTCCCGGTGCAAGAGGACCGAGACCACTAGCTCAGCAGGACGGATGTCATCACCGAGCCCACCGCTGCGTCACACCCGAAAGCTCTGCAGGCGAAGACCACCTTTAGTCAGGATAGGATGTACCTCTTGTCCCCTTTCAAATTTGGCTATTGTTGGATCCTTTCCCGCCGGTGCGATAAGGGAAGAGGACCGTGGCCCCTATAAAGAGGCATGAGCTCCCATCGTAGAGGGGGATTGGATCTAGTTCATCACCACCAAGTGCCCTCACGAGGCCATACAACCACTTTGCTAGTTCATCCTCAGTCTCCTCGAGAGGCCAATCCACCCCAAAGCAGGAGTAGGGTTTTACACCGCAAGGTGGCCTGAACCTGGGAAAAGACCGCGTGTCCCCATTTGTTTCCCCCTAAGAGCACCACCTTGGAATCACTGAGAAGCTGTGAGGTTGAGCGGGATTGGAGGGCGAGCGCACACCAATGTTCGACCCTCATTTGTTTTTGCGGAGCCCCGATTCCGAACATGGCGCGCCAGGTAGGGGTAGGCCAACGTCCTTCGGTTCCGTCGACTGCTGCTTCACCGGCAGTCGGTCACCTCCCGCTCCTACTTCATCGATGCCATGGCCAGCTCCGGATGTGCGCACCCTGGGGGCAATGCGCTGGACGGACGTTACCGGGCCACCAGCGTCATCGCCGTCACCACCGCCGCTCGCACCACTCGCGCGCAGCAAGGGCCCTCGCGCCCACAGCGGCGCCCGAGCGGCCGCCCCGCCGTGCCTTCTGCGGCCCCTATCCATGTGGGGGACCTGAACGCGCAGGACGCGTTGCTCATGGCTAGCGAACTCCTTCGCCATCGCCCGACGGAAGGGGGTTACGACGCTTGGGCCAACCACATCGCCGAGCTGGCTACTGTCGCAAGGAGAGCCCTGGCACCTTACCTTTCTCTACGGCCCCCGGCGCAAGGAGAAGAAGGCTCGGACGGCGAACCAGCCCCGTGGCCGCGCGTCAACGCGCATGCCCCCCAACTCGAGGAGCCCGAGCAGGGCCCGCCTCGCACCGTACTTCTCCTCCTCAGGGTTCCGGTGGCCAATTTCGGACCGCCGCCCGGCCCAACAGCGGCGTGCCTGAGGGAAATGACGGAATGCCCTATGCATGCCATGGTGCAAAAGCCGACTGCGTGGAGAACCACCACCCTCTCACGCCCCCTCGATGCGAGCACACCAACCGACACAGTGGCCGGGCAGCTCGCGCCGCCACGCATGGAGGAGGTCATGCCGGGGGCGCGGGGAATGGCCACGGTGGCCATCCTCGCCGAGACGGGCGCAACCAACCTCGTGGAGGCACAGGAGGCGGCCAGCTCCGGGCGGAAGCTCGCTGCAGCCACGCCCGTGGGATGCGCCCCCAAGATAGCGTCATGCTGTTGCCCGGGGAGGTCAGCCTCGGAGCATCCAGCGAGGCACCATGAGGGAACCAAGGCCCTCATGCCGCAGCCCGCGCTTCAGGCGATGCAGCGACAAGCGCCAACGCCGTGGCTCTCGCACCCGCCGCTGGCACCTGCACCCTCCCGGCATAGAGGGGCACACCCGGCGCCCCACGTCAAGCCAGGCCAGGGTGCTTCCACTGTGGGAGCACTTGGTCCGGTCGGCATGTCAAAGGGGGCAGGGAACCCGGCACCGGGTGACGGGGCTGTAGGGGCCCGTCGCCCAGAGGATCGGCAAGGCTCGAGCAGTGCGGGCCACCCACGGCCGGCACCGCGAGGACGCTCCACTGGCAAGGCCACACTCCGCGGGGCCTCGCACGCTCAGCGGCTCGGGGGTGCCGACGCCGTGCCCTGGGGGCTGCCGAGGCCTGGCGAGCCTGGGGGCTCGGGAGACCTCGGGGGCGCAGCTCGGCTGGCGCCGCGGCGCCTCCCGAGGCAACTACACCAACACAATAATCCTATGGTCACGCGGGGTGTGTTGTGCTCATGTTTGGGCCGTGAAGCGCAATTCCGCGGTCTCGTGGGGAGCAATGCACCCATGTTTGGGCCGTAGGAGCGCACAACCACGCCGAAATGCGCGAGGAGTCTCCAGAACCCGGTCGGGAACTCCAGGGCCTTGCACCTGGGGTGCCTGACCAACTATCTCCAACCGTAACACTCTCACGTAAGAATGAGTGAGCTGTACATGCCCGAAGCCCCCCGAGGAGCGCCGTACGAGGCCGCGGAGGGGCTCCCACCCACGCCCAAGTGGAAGCCCCATGCTCCGCGCTGGCGGACGACACTGTCCTCCAATGACTATGCCCACGCCTAGTGGAAGCCCTATGCTCTGCGCTGGGGGGAAGACGAAGACTACCTATTAGGTGCCGGACGCGGCTGTTCCTTGCTCTTTTTGTAATCGAATTTGCCACTTTCTTGAAGGAAGTTGAAGCTTTTGCATCTTATTTGAAAAGGGGGGGGATACTTTTTCCCGTGCTGTGCTTGTGTCTTGAGTTTCGTTTCTAAGAAGCTGGCATATAACAGCTCTCCCCCTCTCGCGCACCCCGCGAGCGGGGGCTGGACACGATGTGCACACTTGAGCCGGCCCAGCGGCATTAAGTCCTCAGTAACTACTGCAAGCGAGCCAGCAGGCGCGCGCGGCCCGGGGCTTCGTCGAACATCCGCCCCCCACGGCTTGGTAGGACGACCGCGGTCCGGCGTGTCAGTAATGACCCGCCCGCCTCAGGGCCTGCTAGCGCACGATAAGCAAGCGAACACGGTGCAAGGGAGTGCAATATTACTTAATACATCATAGGGGATTTCTACAAAGGTACATTCACATCCCCGCGGGGTCATGTTCACAATCTTTACAGGAGAATAGGGAAGGACCGTCTAAGGAGATGCACCATCGCCGCTATCGCTGTCGCAGCCGTCGGACTCACGCTCCTCGGTAGCGGGGTGGTCCTCGCCTACGGAAGACGCGAATTCCGCGATCAAGCTGTCCACATGATCCTGCACCCAATCCTTTAGGGCACACCGGATCACCTCGGGTACAGGGGCTGTCACGGACACGAAGTCAAAGTTGGGATCGAGGCGAAGAAGGTGGCTGAAGATGCGTGAAGACGCCCGCGCGAGGAGGTCACGGCTCTTCTCCTCTACGAGCTGGCGGACCTTCTCCGCACTACCCTCAAGACGCTCCATGATCCCGGTGAAGAATTAAAGGTAGTCGGCGTCGTTGGCGACGAGCGGGCTTGAGACACTCTCGCCACTGATGCTGCTTAGGGCCCGATTGGCCCTCCCCTCAAGAGCCTGGAACATCTTGGAGCGCGTGTGCTGCAGCCCCCGGGCTCGGTTCTCCTCTTCCCAGACCTTCTCCGCATGGGAAGTGACGTCCTCCACCTGCGTATAGTGGAAATACAGCTCGGCCTTGGTGGTGATCTGGGCGTCCACTGCAACCTTCTCGCGTCGCTCCACCGCCGTTAACCTTTTCTTGAGGCCATCTGCCTCAGCTTTCAGCTCATCACACCGCTTGCAGAAGCGGGACTCCTGAAGCTTCAGCCTCTCGCGGTAATCCTGGGCGAGATTTCTGTGGGTCCGCGCCACCACCTCGTCGTCCTCCTCATGGACCCTCGCCTCGCGAGCGGCGAGAGAATCTTGGGCGGCAGCCACCTGGCGCTCCATCACCTCCAGCCGCTCGTGCTCCAGGCCCAGCTCCATCGCCTCCAGCATCAGCATATCTTCAAGGATGTGGAGCCCAGCTTCGCCCGTGAACGGACCGCCCGCTGAGGCAGCTAGCGCGGCCTTGCGAGCCTGAACTTGCCACTCAAGGGAGGCGTTGGAAGCCTGAAGCTCTTACTCAAGCCTCACTGCAGCCTTACGCCGCCCATCCGTGGCCTGGGCCTCTTCAAGGGCGCGATCGCGGGCATCTCGCGCCGCGGCAAGGGATTCCTCGACTTCCATGCGAGCACGCTCGCGCTGCAGACGATCGAAGTTGATGACGACCTCAAGCTGACGCCATTCACATGCCAGGCACCGACGCTCTGCCTCGAGGTAGGATTCGACGTCGTCAACTTTGTCCCGAGGCGGCCAAGCGCGCTCACCGCGTCCTAAAGGATACCATGCCGAACATCGCTGCGACTACAAGCAAGATCCAGCGAGGAAGGCCTTTCTGCCTCCGGCAAGGACTCGGGGGCTGGGTTTCCGCGGTCCGGCACCCCCGCCCGGGGCCGGCGACACGGGAAGTCGCCCCGTCGCTCGAGGAAGGCGCCTATGCACCGGGCGCCCTGACGCCGAAGAAGACTACCAGGGGAGCCTCAGTCCCGCCATTGCTGGCTGGCGGCCTCACCTGAAGGAAGATGCAGGAAGCCCGGGCCAGAGGTCCCCTGTGGACGGCTTCGGCCCGGGTATGGGAGTCTCCTCGTGCACCGTCACGCGCCTCATGAGGTATTGGGCCGCTCTCGGCCCGGTCAGCTCGGGAGGCAATGGCGGGGGCGCACCCACCACTTGAACGGGAAGGGGCCTGAGGAGCAAGGATTCACAGGCGCGCATCATGTGGGAAACGAGGAAGGGAAGGCACTTACTCATCCACGGCGACCCACTTCCTCTTCCTCCAGGGCCACGGAACCGGGCCGCTACGACACCCGGATTCTCCCCTCCGCCTACGCACGTGAGAATCCGGGGGCGACCCGTCGGTGCATGATGGACGACACCCCGCAGAAGGGGCGCCTGCAGCGACCCCAGGCGAGGCGACTCCTTCGCCGCTTGGAAGGGCGGAGATGGGCGCCCAAGGAATGTGCGGCTCGGGACGTTCTTCCGCGACCACTTGAAGGGCATTGGCCTCAGGATCTCCAGAGCAAGGGGCTACAAAGAGGGAATCGTCGCGAGGTACGATGGGACCCTCTGGAAGCAACCCCACTCGTCGAAGCGTGGCATCTTCAGGGCGAAGGCTCTCCCGTTCTGATAGTGGTACAAGGGGAGCCCATCCACAGGAAGCTCGAGAGGCTTCCCCCCCCCGGTCAGAAGGCGGAGCGCCTCCCGCAGCGTGCCGTAGGACAGAGAAGACACCTGGAGCCTCATGACGTTGTCAAGGCCGGTGAAAGCCCACCTGGACCGGGAATGGCGCTGAAGGGGAGCGATTCGCCGGCGGAAGAACTCCCTCACCACCATCGCCATCGTCACACCCGCTTTCTTCAGACTGCTCAACCTAGCAGTGACCTGCGCGAGCCGCGGGTCGACAAGCTTCGAGTGTTCCCAACTCGCGTTCGGCTCCGCTGGTGCCGTCGGGGCTTGGAGCAAGGGATTGCGCACAGTGGCGTCGACAAACACCCACTGCCTGCGGAAGCTCGCCGCGTCCGGATTGAGCTCGACGTCGAGGATTGCATCCGTCGCCGTATCCACCACTCGGAGCGACACGCATCTCGAGCAATGCCCGATGGCGACCAGCTAGAGGGAGAAGAAATGGCGGAGCAAGGCCACGGATGGGGCGATGCCCATGAAGGCCTCACACAAGAACGCGAAGGCAGAGAGAAGGACGACAGACCCATGGTCGAGATGCAAGCCGTGGACTGGTAGTGCATGAGCACGACATTGAAGAAATCTGAAAATGGCGGCAGCAACACGGAGAAGAGGGCATGGAGGTGAAGGGGGATGTCGGTGGCGCTCAGATCAACCGCAGACCGAGAGGCGGGCCAGATCGTCGTCGCCCCCCACTTATTGGTGCCGGCAGTGATCGCTCGCCGGACCTTATCCAGCCCCTCAATATTGAGCATGGTGGACCGGCCCAGCGCGGGCTCAGGCGCCGGCCGGGGACCTGACATCATCAAAGTCTTGTCCCTTTTTCTCTTGGGAGCCATGGCAGAGGGGCAGATGGAAGCAGACGCAAAGCCCGACGAAGAAGGAGCGAGCCACGGAGGAAGGAGCGGAAGAAGGCAGGCGCGCGGAGGGGCAATGATGGTTCCACCGTGCTCGCGAGGCTTTTTGTCAGCAAGGGTGGTTGCCAAGGTGGCATGGAGAAGTGGAGTCGTCCGCGTCTTGTTGAGCGCCACGCGTCGGGATGGCCCGCAGGCGGTTGGGGCCCACGGCGCTTCAGCCTCCCTTCCTTGGCTTCACCCGGAAGCCAGCCCGAGCGCGACTCGGGCCTGGGGGCTACCGTCGGCATTCTGGAACCGGGGGTACCCAGACCTGCCTGCCTGTGGCCCAGCGCGTGGCCCACCGCGAAGGCCCGGTACGGCCCTGCAACAAGCCCCACAAGTGAAGGCCCTCACGAGAGCCCCCGCCTCGCAAGGAGGACAACGCCAAGACCTCCGGAGGAGTGGCACCCCTTCAGGCCGCCTCCCGAGGAGCGGAGATTCCTATGCAAGTATCCGGCCTCATGAGGCCGAGGTGACGTGGTTTCTGATGGCCTAGCCAGGCGGGCGCCAGCGGGCGCAGTTGGAGGACAGTTTCCTATTTGGTGCTAAGGAGGCAAGGACGTATGCGGGTTCCCAAGGAACCACCCAAAGGTTTCCTTCCCGGTGCAAGAGGACAGAGACCACTAGCTCGGCAGGACGGATGTCATCACCGAACCCACTGCTGCGTCACACCCGGAAGCTTTGCAGGTGAAGACCACGTTTAGTCAGGATAGGATATACCTCTTGTCCCCTTTCAAATTTGGCCGTTGTTGGATCCCTTCCCTCCGGTGCGATAAGGTAAGAGGACCGTGGCCCCTATAAAGAGGGACGAGCTCCCATTGTAGAGGGGGATCGGATACAGTTCATCACCACCAAGTGCCCTCACGAGACCACACAACCACTGTGCTAGTTCATCCTCAGTCTCCTCGAGAGGCCAATCCACCCCAAAGCAGGAGTAGGGTTTTACACCGCAAGGTGGCCTGTACCTGGGAAAAGACCGCGTGTCCCCATTTGTTTCCTCCTAAGAGCACCGCCTTGGAATCACTGAGAAGCTGTGAGGTTGAGCGGGATTGGAGGGAGAGCGCACCCTAGTGTTCGAACCTCATTGGGTTTTGCGGAGCCCCGATTCCGACATCTGGGTACCCCCGAACCAAGAACGCCGACAAGGCGCGCTCGGGGTGGCTCGAGGCGAAGCCAAGGAAGGACGGCCGAGACGCCGCGGGCCCTAACCACCTGCGGGCCAGGCCCGACGCGTGGCGCATGATACTACGCTAATGCCTCCACATCCCCACGTCGCCTCGGCAACCGCCCGTGCTGACAAAAACCTGGCGCGCGCAGCGGGGCCATCATTGCTCTTCCCCCTCGCGCCTGCCTTCTCCCCCCCTCTTCCTCTCCAAGCTCGTGCCTTTCCCACTAGATCTCGTGCTTGCTCCAATCTGTGCCTTCGCCATGGCCCCCGAGAAGGAGAGGGGAAGGACCTCGATGACGCCGAAGCCCCTGCAAGGACCAGAGCCCGCGCTGTACCGGTTCTCCGTTGTTAACCTCGAGGGGTTGGACATAGTCCGGCGAGCTGCCACCGCCGATACCAATGAGTGGGGGGCGACGAAGATCTGGCTCGCCTCCCGGCTTCCGGCGGATCTGGAAGCCACCGACATTCCCCTTCATCTCCATGCCATCTTCTCTGGCTTGCTACCGCCGTTTTCGGACTTCTTCAATGCTATGCTCACACATTACGAGGTCCATGCATTACACCTCGACCCTGGTTCCATCATCCTCCTTTCTGCCTTCGCGTTCCTATGCGAGGCCTTTGTGGGCATCTCCCCATCAGTGGCTCTACTTTTCCACTTCTTCTCCCTCCAGATGGTCGACGGTAGGCAGTGATCGGGGTGCGCGTATTTCCAAGCTGCGGACAAGTTGGCGGGGGAGGCTCTTGACACCGAGCATCATCCGGACGCGAAGGGCTTCTGGAGGCAATGGGTGTACGTCGATGCCGCTGTGTACTGCCCCTGCTCCAAGCTCCGGAAGCCCCTGTGGTGCCGAGCCCCGGTTGGGGGCGCGCAAGGCTCGTTGACCCGCGGCTCGCGCGGGTTGCTGCCAGGTTGGCCGTCTTGAAGGAGGAGGGTGTGACGATGGCAATGGTGGTGAGGGAGTTCATCCGTCGGCGAATCGCTCCCCATGTGGGCCTTTGCCGGCCCTGACAACGCCATGAGGCTTCAAGTGCCTTCCCTTCCTTCCAGCTCGCTGCGCGAGGTGCTCCGCCTCCTGACCGGCGGGGAACCCCCCGAACTCCCTCCCAGAGGGCTCCCCTTGTACAATCACCCAAACAGGAGGGCCTTCGTCCAGAGGATGCCATGCTTTGACAAGTGGGGGCTCCTTCCCAAGGTCCAGGCGGACTTTCGCGACGCCCTCCCCGTGACGACCCCAGCCTCCGAAGGCCCTGAGGTCAGCGCCCCTCACGCGACGGAGTAGCGCTTTGGGCTGCTCGCCCCTCAAGTGTCCGCATCCGCCCCTCCGAGTGGAACAGGTGAAGCCCCGCCTGGAGGTGCGTTCGCCGCTCCTGCCGTGGAGTGCCATGCGCCAGACGTCAGCGAGCCGTCTCCTGGCTCCTACGCGCACCGGGGGAAGAGGAAGTCCAGGGGCCACAACGTCCCGCCCCCGGCTACTTTGAGGAAGAGAAAGTGGATCGCCTTGGACGAGTAAGCACCGGACTTCCCTCGATTTTCCGCTTGACGCGCACTTCTAAGTCTTTGCTCCTCAGGTCTCCTCTTGACGAAGGAAAGGGCGCAACTCCTCGACCGCCTCCCGTGGATGCTGGATCTGTGGTGACCCCGTGTTCCGACAGCTGCGCGACCTTGCGCGGGGAGGTTCCTGCGGGGCCCAATCTTTCCTTGGGGTCCTCGGGCCCAAGCTTCCGGCGTTCCCCCTCGGGCGTGGCCTCCAGCTTGCGGGGGCAGGGCTGAGGCTTCCCCTGATGTTACTTCCTGGTAGATGGGCGACCGAGGCGTCGGCGCCTTCTTCAAGCGAAGGGGCGAGTCCCCATGAGGCCCTGCCTCGGGCCGGGGGGCCGAACAGTGGGCCGTCGGGTCGGCGCGGCCTCCTTCAAGACGCGGAGAGCGCGCTATGCCGTCTTGAGGCCGAGCTTAACGATGTCGACGCATGCCTTGAGGCGGAACGCTCGCGCCTGGCGCGCGAATGGCGTCAACTCGGGACCGCCATCAACCTTGGTCATCTGCAACGGGAGCACGCTCATGCGAAGGCCGAAGAATCCCTTGCCGCGGCGAGGGAGGCCCGTGACCACGCCCTTGAGGAAGCCCGGGCCGTGGACTGCCGGCGTGAGGCCGCGGAGAAGCGCGGTAAAGAGCTTCAAGCTTCCAATGCCGCCCTTGACCGGCAAGTCCAAGCACGCAAGGCCGCGCTCGCCGCCTTGGAGGGCAAGCCGTCCACGGGCGAAGCGAAGCTCCGCATGCTCGAGGATACGCTGACGCTGGAGGCACTGGAACAGAGCCTGGAGCACGCGCTGCTGGAGGTGCTGGAGCGCCAAGTGGTCGTCGCCGAGGACTCCGTCGCCTCTCGGGAGGTGAAGATCTGGGAAGAGATCGACGAGAAGGAGGCGGAGGTTCGTCGAACCCTCGCCAAGGACTATCGTGGGAAGACGAAGCTTCAGGAGTCCAGTTTCTGCAAGCAGCGCGAAGACCTCACGGAGAAGGCCTCGGACAAGGCGAACCGCGCCCGGGGGCTGCAGCACACGCGCTCCCAGATGTTCCAGGCCCACGAGAGGAGGGCCCACCGAGCCCTGAGCGGTATCTGCAACGAGAGCGTCTCCAGTCCGTTCGTTCCTGACGACGCCGGCTACCTTGACTTGTTCACCAAGATCGTGGACCGCCTTGAAGGGGGAGCAGAGAAGGCCCACCACCTCGTGGAACAGAAGAGCCGTGACCTCCTTGCGAGAGCGTCCTCGCGCGTCTTCAGCCACCTCCTTCGCTTCGCCCCCAACTTCGACTTCGACTCCGTGACAGCCCCCGTGCCCGAGGTGATTCAAGGCGCTCTCGGGGACTGGGTGGAGGATCGCTTTGTCGACCTGATCGCGTAGTTTTCCCCGGCTGAGGGCGAGGACCGGCCTTTGATCGAAGGGCATGAGTCCGATGGTGATGGCGGTGACAGCGGTGATGGTGACAGCACATCTCCCTAGGTCGTCTTTTTTCTTGTTTTTCCTGTCAAGATTTTGAACATGCCCCCGCGGAGGAGTGAGAGTATTTTGGAAGAAACTCCTTTATGATGCTCTAAGTAGCATTGTACTTCCTTGTGTCGCGTTTCCTTTGCTTGTCGTGGGTCGCGACCCGTGGGTTTGGGTGAGTTATTACCATTATACCGAGTCTGGAGGTGGACGCCTCGACGGGGGCCTCGGGCCGCGCATGGCTGCTGGCTCGCTTGAGAGCGTCGTGCGAGGGTTCAAACGCCAAATCCTAGGCGAGGCGTGCGCGTGGGCGGGCCAACGGCTATTGTAATCTGGGCCCTCGGGGAAGGCCCTCAACGCCGATGGGGTTGTCTTAACGCGCACACCGTGCCCCATCCCCGCTCGTAGGGCACGCGCAAGAGCTTGCAAAGAGAAACGAGTCTCAAGACAAGAAACACCTCAAGGAGAAAAATCCCTCACCCTTCTTTTCGAATAAAAACGCGAAAACTCCAAACTTTTATTCCAAGAAATGGCAACTTCGGTTACATAAGAGAGCAAAGAACAGCCGAGTCCGGCACCTAACAGCTAGTCTTCGTCTTCCCCCAGCGCGGAGCGTAGGGCTTCCACTAGGCGTGGGCATAGTCATTGGAGGACCGTGTCGTCCGCCAGCGTGGAGCATGGGGCTTCCACTTGGGCGTGGGTGGGGGCCCCTCCGCGTCCTCGGGGGACCCCGGGCGTATACAGCCCACTCATTATTACGTGAGTGTCACGGTTGGAGCCTGGGGGCGTGGGGCGCTCCAGGCCTCTAGGGCACGGATCCCATCCCTGGAAGCCTCCGGCTCCTGAGGGCCTGGAGACGGGCGTCGTCGCCGTGATAGCGCCATGGCTCCTTGCGGTGCAGACAGGGCCCAGTGACGGGCCCTCTCGCCGTGCGCGAGGTCAGCTCCCGGCGCATCAGCCCGGCGCGCCTCGCCAGGGTGCCCGGGTGCCTCTCTCGGGCACTCGTCCCTCCGTCTCCGAGCAAACAGCGCCTGGCCCAGTGATGGGGACGAGTGCTCCAGGTTATGTCGCCAGGCAGGCAATGCCCAGCCTAGAGACATGCGCGTGTGTTCCACCCTCCGTCTCCAGACAGGCAGCGCCTAGCCCGGTGACGGGGACGAGTGCTCCAGCTTCTGTCACCAGGAAGACAATGCCCAGTCTAAAGACATGGGCGTGTGTTCCTCCCTCCGTCTCCAGACTCGCAGTGCCTATCCTGATGATGTGGATGAGAGCTCCGACTTTTGTCGCCAGGCAGGCAATGCCCAGCCTGGAGACATGGGTGTGTGTTCCACCCTCCGTCTCCAGGCAGGCAGCGCCTGCCCTGATGACGTGGATGAGTGCTCCGGCTTCTGTCGCCAGGCAGGCAATGCCCAGCCTAGAGACATGGGCGTGTGTTCCGCCCTCCGTCTCCAGGCAGGCAGCGCCTGTCCTGATGACGTGGATGAGTGCTCCGGCTTCTGTCGCCAGGCAGGCAATGCCCAGCCTGGAGAGATGGGCATGTGTTCCACCCTTCGTCTCCAGGCAGGTAACGCTTGTCCTAATGATGTGGATGAGTGCTCCGGCTTCTGTCGCTAGGTAGGCAATGCCCAGCCTGGAGACATGGGCATGTGTTCCACCCTCCATCTCCAGGCAGGCATCGCCTGTCCTGATGACGTGGATGAGTGCTCCGGCTTCTGTCGCCAGGAAGGTAATGCCCAGCCTGGAGACATGGGTGTGTTTTCCACCCTCCGTCTCCAGGTAGGCAGCACCTGTCCTGATGACATGGATGAGTGCTCGGGCTTCTGTCGCTAGGCTGGCAATGCCCAGCCTGGAGACTTGGGCTTGTGTTCCACCCTCCGTCTCCGGGCAGGCAGCGCCTGTCCTGATGACGTGTGTGCCTCGCGAGGTTGCTCATGCCGGGTAACCTCACGAGGCTGACCGCGCCAGCTCTCCCTGTGAAGCCGCTCTCACCAGGCCCGGCGGTGGCCGCCCGCGAGGATGTGGCCGCTCCATGGGGTGTGGATGCAGACGTGCGGCCCGCAGCCCGCGTCAGGGGCGGCAGCCGCACCGAGCGGTGCAGGGCATTGCCTACCGCGCATCGCCCGCAGCTTGCGAAGCTCCTGTTTTGTGCCAGTGACGAACCTGCTCGAGCCCGACGCCTCGCGTCGCGCTCCTTGCTCGCGGGGGCGCGTACCGAAACACGTCTCCAAGCGGTGCCCGAGCGCCTCTCTCGTCGCTCCAGTCAGGTCTGGAGCTCTCCAGGCTGAAGCCCCCGAGCCCGCTCCGAAGGAGAGTGCCAGAACCCCGCCGGCGGCATTGACGGCTCGGCTGCACGTACCAGCTAGTCGCCGTAGCAATTTTTGGCAGGGTGGTAACGCAGCTGCTCACATGCCACGCGTAGCGCAGTCCGCGTGTTCGCCGGCCCTCGGCGAATGCGGGAGGATGACACCGCGGCGAGGGCGAGGCTTGGAGTAGCGGCGCGACCGTCGCGCCGCACGGTGCGCAACGGCGACAGGTCTTGCTGCCCGCGCGCAGCCGGGTTGGCGGCAACGCTAGCCGCAGGAGGGGCGGATCGGCATGGGAGACCGCGGCCCACGGGCGCCGAATGTCGGATTCAGGGCTCCGCAGACCCAAGAAGGTTCGAACTCTGGGCGTGTGCAAAGATCCCAACCTGCTCAAGTCTCGAGCCTGCAGCCCCACAACCAAACCCCGCCGAAGATCCGTGAAAACACAAGAAGATGGACACAGTGATTTACCCAGGTTCAGGCCACCTTGCGGTGTAAAACCCTACTCCAGCCTTTGGTGGATTGGCCTCACGAGGAGGTTTGGGGATGAACTAGTACAGTGGTTGAGCGACCTCGCGAGGGCTCTTTGGTGTGGGAGGTTCCGACCCCCCTCTACGGTGGTGGCTAGTCCCTATTTATAGCGGCCTTGGTCCTCTTCCCTTATCACACTGGCAGGAAGGGATCCCACAACGGCCAAATTTGAAAGGGGACATGAGGTGCAGCTTATCCTGACTAAAGGTGGTCTTTGCCTGCAAAGCTCCTGGCGTGACGCAGAGGTGGGCTCGGCGATGACATCCGTCCTGCCGAGCCCGTGGTCTTGGTCTCGTTGCACCGGAATGGAAACCTTTGGGGCGCTTCCATGGGGACCCACGTCTGTCCTTGCTTCCTTAGCACAAAAGAGGAAACTGTCTCTGCTGCGTCCACTGGTGCCCGCCTACTTTGGTTGTCATGGCTCACATCATCGCAGCCTCCTGAGGGTGGGTGCCTACATAGGAGTCTCCGCTCCTCGGGAGGCAGCTTGAGGACGCCGCTCCCCTGGAGGTCTTGGCGCTGCTCCCCTTGCGAGGCTGGGGCCCTTGCGAGGGCCTTGTCTAGGGGAGTTTGCTGCCAGGCCGTACCGGGCCTTCGAGGAGGGCCACGCGCTGGGCTGCAGGTATGCAGGTCTGGGTACCCCTGAACCCAGAACGCCGGCAACGTCATCTGCAAAATCCGTCCACTCTCTCTCGATTTTTCTCCACTGTGACCCATCAGCGGGTACTCTCAACATCCCGTCTTTCTTACAGTCTTCTTTGTGCCATCGCAACAACTTGGCATGCTCTTTGTTTTGGAACAAACATTTTAACCATGGTATTATAGGAGCATACCACATCACCTTGGCAGGAATGCTCTTCCTGGGGCGCTCGCCCTCAACATCACAAGGGTCATCGCGGCTGATCTTATAGCGCAATGCACCGCATACCGGGCATGCATTCAAATTCTCGTACTCACCACGGTAGAGGATGAAGTCATTAGGGCATGCATGTATCTTCTGCACCTCTAATCCTAGAGGGCAGACATCCTTCTTTGCTTTGTATGTAATGTCGGGCAATTTGTTGTCCTTTGGAAGCGTATTCTTTAACATTTTGAACAACTTTTCAAATCCCTTGTCAGATACACCATTCTCTGCCTTCCATTGCAGCAATTCGAGTGTGGTACCCAGCTTTTTCTTGTCATCTTCGCAATTTGGGTACAACAATTTTTTGTGATCCTCTAACATGCGCTGCAACTTCAACTTCTTGTTTTCACTTGCGCAGTTTCTCTTTTCACCAGCACTGGCCCGACCAATATCATCAGCGGGCTCATCTGATGCCTCTTCTTCAGCTTCTTCCCCCATTGCAGTACCATCGTATTCAGGGAAACCAGGATAGTTGTCATCATCCTCTTCTTCTTCATTGTCTTCCATTATAACCCCTCTTTCTCCAAGCTTGGTCCAACAGTTATAGCCGGACATGAAACCGGACTCAAACAGGTGGATGTAAAAATCTTTAAGGTAAAGTAATTCCTATCATTCTTACAGACACCACATTGACAACACATAAAACCTTCCCTCTTGTTTGCCTCAGCCGCACGCAGAAAACTATGCACGCCAGTAATGAACTGGTGAGAGCGTCGGTCATCGTACATCCATTGACGACTCATCTTCATTACACACCATCGAAGTGACCAAATTTATACAAGTTCATACATGAAGTTCATACACATTATAAAAACATACAAGTATGTAGCTAAAGCATTTAAATACAACAACAGATGCGATCAAAATCGTAACTAAGGTAATAATTGATCCAACAGCATAATGATACCAAGCCTCTTTATTAATGGCATATTTTCTAATCTTTCTAATCTTGAAGCGCATTGCATCCATCTTGATCTTGTGATCATCGACGACATCGGGAACATACAACTCCAATTTCATCTTCTCTTCAATTCTTTTCAATTTTCTTTCAAATAATCATTTTCTTTTTCAACTAAATTTAATTTCTCTACAAGAGGGTCGGTTGCAATTTCCGATTCACATACCTCCTAGATAAAAATATCTATCTCAACTTGATGGGCATAATTGTCATAAAAACACAAAATGAAACAAAATAGTTATAAAAGATAATATACCACATACGAATCATAAACCGGACGAGGGCCGACGGGGACGGATATCAAAACCATGGCACTATATATAACAAACAATCATACAAGCAAGAAAATTATACAAGTTAATTTGAGCTCAAATAGCATATAAATCAAATAAACTTCACATAATTACTCCCAAACTAAAACCAACAAATCACTATACTTATAGAGCATGAAACGAGCTAAACTAGCAATGAGAGATGAAAGGATGAAGTTGCTAACCTTTTAGAACAATGGGGTGCCTCCAATCTTGACAAATCTTCGCAACAATGGATGATGAGCTCGAGCTAGGGGAAGGGAACAGAGAGGAGAGCAAGGAGAGCTTGGGCTCAGGCTGGAAGAAGCATGTACATATAGGGACATCTTTAGTCCCGGTTGGCATCACCAACTGGTACTAAAGGTCCATCTCTAGTCCCGGTTGGTGTCTTCAACCGGGACTAAAGGGTGTCGCAGGGGCCCCAGCCTGCTGCAACCTTAACACAACCCTTTAGTCCCGGTTGGTGTCACCAACCGGGACTAGAAGTCCCTCACGAACCGGGACTAAAGGTGGCCCTGCCCCCGTCCGCTGATAGCCGTTGAAATCGGGACTAAAGCTCTGGCCGAAAGGTCCGTTTGCTACTAATAATGCTAACATTAGTCCCGGTTCTAAACCCAGTCGGGACTAAAGCTACGGCCGAAAGGTCCGTTTTCTACTAATAATGGTAGTAGCTAAAAAAATGCCATGCCCCGGGCCTGGGCCCTGGGGGTTGGAGTGTAGATCCGCGTCTGCTTGGAGAGATACATAAACTATTGTATATTTGATGATCAATATACCGAAGACATAGTGCAAAATTAAAAGGTAAGCAAATAATAGTATAACTGTATATCATACAATATTATTACATTCTAATTGTACTCATGTATACATTAATGGAGACTTATCTGTGGAATTACAAGTTGGCGAAAAAGGCGCTGGCCGATGTTCCGTTCTATAATGTAAAGGCCAAACTCATCACCTTAGGATTTGTCACGTTTATCGTGATTGGGTGTAAATCATGCCCGTCGTCCATGACGGTGGTGGCAAACGGGAGAAATGGCAACACACGGATGTGACGACAGTTACGTGTGAGAATGTATTTCACCTGTTCCAACGCACAAACACATTATTAGTAAAATAAAAGAGAATTGTTCGGATTTACAACACATTATTCATGCATGACGAAATAAATATCTTATGGGCACTCTATCATTAATCATGTATACGTCCTAATACACAGACGGTTCCAGCGGCTTCACGGGTGGCAGTGGTGCCCCTGCTGATACTTACATGCTTGACGAGCGCAGACACGACGGCCATGATCTTCTCCAAGTCGCCGTCTTTCGAGAGCAGGTCGTTTTTCTTGGACGCTCCATCCCGCCGGCACTCGTCGCAGTTCCACACGATCGAGTCACTCTCGGTCCTCGCGATGAAGCTGCGTACGTCGGTGAGCTTGACGTTGTCATGGCCGAGGCGCGCTGCGGCGTCCTCGATGTCCTTTGCGCACATGTCATTGCACCACCACGCGCCGTCCTTGATGCCCTTTTCCTCGGAGCGCGCGAGGGTGGCCACCGCGGCGCTGGTATTGGCGGCAGCGCGGACCGCGATCTCGGCCAACGCGGGCGCGTCCGCGGATTTGCTCTTCGGGCTGGCTGAGAGGACGGTGACGCAGTACTCTGGGTACGGCGTGTCGGCGCACGCTGCCTTGACATCGACGCCGGCGGCGTTGACGAGGGAGGCGGCGCCTAGGAATATGAAGGAGAGGGAGAGGGCACGCTTGCTCCGGCAACGTGCCGCCATGGTCGTGGAGGTGATGCCAGATTTGCATGGTGCTATTTCCCATATATAGAGCTCTTGACCACACGTACCGTACGCCCATATATAGTACCCAGCCCCCGGCCAACCGTGTTGGTTCGTGCCAGCGAACCACACCATTCAACGGAATCGACCAGACAGGAACCCGGAGATAAGATACAGGGCGCTGGCCGCATGGAGACGTAGCCGCTCGACTTGCTCGCTAGTGAGCCAGCTGACGTGGGACAGACACCCGCCAAGGCTGTGACTATCACATCCCAGATTTTTTTTCAAATTTGATAGGTTGAAAAATTCACAGAGAATTAAAAAATTTCAAAAACAAAAACCCTGTTGATTGCTTGTTTTTTTGCAAGGGTAAAAGGTTTTATTCGATATGAATAGGGTTACAATCAAAAGGCACAAGTTCATCGACACACGATGGACCTCTACCTAGCCAAACAGCAGTAGTATTCTCAGTATGACTATACAATGCCAATAGATCTGTTATCCTATTTTGCTCATGCTTAATTTTCATGGGAATACACTCTCGAGCTACCATCAGATGCTTGATCTCAGCCACCAAATGCCCATAAGCCGATCGGGTTAAATTGTCCCCTGTCATCGCCGTCAATGGCTCCAAAGAGTCCGATTGGACTATAAATGGATCGTTGCAGTGTTGGACCGCCAATGACATACATTGCATGATAGCATGCAATCACTAGTAGAAAACGGACCTCTCGTCCGGAGTATTAGTCCCGATCGGGTTTGGGACCGCGACTAATGTGACCATTAGTCCCGGTTCGATTGGCTAGGAGAGGATGGGGGCACGGCCAGGACTAGTCCCGGTTCATGAGAGACCTCTAGTCCCAGTTGGTGATACCAACCAGGACTAAAGGGTTGTGGTAGGGTTGCCGCAGGCTAGGGCCCCTACTAGCCCCTTTAGTCCTGGTTGGTATCACCAACCGGGACTAGAGATAGACCTTTAGTCCCGGTTGGTATAGCCAACAAGTACTATAGTCTTCCCTATATAAAGCTGGCCAGCCCCCGATCGAGTCCAAGCTTCATTTCTCTCATCTCCTCTCTATTTTCTTCCCCAAGCTCTAGTTCATCCTCCATTTATTGCCAAGATTTGTCAAGATTGGAGGCACCCCATCTATCCAAGGGTTCGAAAAGGTTAGCAATTTCATCCTTTCATCTCTTATAGCTCGTTTAGCTCATTTCATGCGTTATAAGTATAGTGATTTGTGGGTTCTAGTTTGGGAGTGATTATGTGGGACTTTATTTGATTTATATGCAATTTGAGCTCAAAATAACTTCTTAGTTTGCATATGTGTAGGTGTGGTTTACTTAGTGCCTTCCCGTCCCCGTCCTTACCCCCGTCGATCGCCCGCGCCGTCCGCCGGCACAACGTTGGTGAGCCTGTTGTCCTTATCCTTTTTGTAAAAAACAAATCTTATTTGTATTATTTAGATAGTTACTTGTATAATTTTCTTACTTGTATGATTGTTTGTTATATATAGTGCCATGGTTTTGATATCCGTCCCCGTCAGCCCTCGTCTGGTTTATGATTCGGATGTGGTATATTATCTTTTATAACTATTTGTTTCATTTTGTGTTTATGACAATTATGCCCATCAAGTTGACATAAATATTTTTATCTAGGAGGTATGTGAACTGGAAGTTGCAACCGATCCTCTTGTCGAGAAGTTAAACTTAGGTGAAAAAGAAAATGATTATTTGAAAGAAAAATTGAAAAGAATTGAAGATGAGAAGATGAAATTGGAGTTGTATGTTGCCGATGTCGTCGATCATCACAAGATCAAGATGGATGCAATGCGCTTCAAGATTAGAAATATGAGAAAATAGGCCATTAATAAAGAGGCTTGGTATCATCTTCCTGTTGGATCAATTATTACCTCAGTTGCGATTTTGATCGCATTTGTTGTTGCATTTAAAAGCTTTAGATAGTTGTATGTTGTTTTATGGGAAGTATGTTATGAACTTTATGGATATATTTTTGCGGTAATAACATTTGGTCACTACTCTACTTTGGTTTTAATGTGATGAACTTGTATTAATTTGGTCACTTCAATGTTGTGTAACGAGGATGAGCCGGCAATGGATGTACGATGACCGACGCTCTCCAGGGTTCATTAATGGCCAGCATAATTTTATGCGTGTGGCCGAGGCAAACAAGCGGAATGATTTTATGTGTTGTCCTTGTGGTGTCTGTAAGAATGATAAGAATTACTCTACCTCAAAAATCCTTCACAACCACCTGCTAAAGTCCGGTTTCATTTCCGGCTATAACAGTTGGACCAAGCACGGAGAAAGAGGTGTTATGATGGAAGACAATCTAGAAGAAGAGGATGATGACAACTATCCTGGGTTCCCTGAATACGATGGTACTACAATGGAGGAAGCTTAAGAAGAGGCATCAGATGAGCCCGCTGATGATCTTGGTCGGGCCATTGTTGATGCACAGAGAAACTGCGAAAGTGAAAAAGGAGAGGTTGAAGTTGGAGCGCATGTTAGAGGATCACAAAAAATTGTTGTACTCAAATTGCAAAGATGACAACACAAAGCTCAGTAACACACTGGAATTGCTGCAATGGAATATAGAGAATGGTTTTATCTGACAAGGAATTTGAGAAGTTACTAAAAATAATGAAGGATAAGCTTCCAAAGGATAACGAATTGCCTGCCAGTACGTACGAAGCAAAGATAGTTGTCTGCCCTTTGGGGTTAGAGGTGCAGAAGATACATGCATGCCCTAATGAAAACATCCTGTACCGCGGTGAGGAGTACGAGAATTTGAATGCATGCCCGGTATGAAGTGCATTGCGCTATAAGACCAGTCGCGATGAACCTATAATACCAAGGTGATGTGGTATGCTCCTATAATACCATGGTTGAAACGTTTGTTCCAAAACAAAGAGCATGCCAAGTTGTTGCGATGGCAAAAAGAAGACTGTAAGAAAGACGCGATGTTGAGAGTACCCGTTGATGGGTCGCAGTGGAGAAAAATCGAGAGAGAGTTCCCGGACTTTGCAGATGACGCAAGGAACTTATGGTTTGCTCTAAGTACGGATGGTATGAATCCTTTTGGGGAGTAGATCTGCAGTCATAGCACCTGGCCCGTGACTCTATGTATCTACAACCATCCTCCTTGGTTGTGCACGAAGCTGAAGTTCATTACGATGCCAGTGCTCATCGAAGGCCCTAAGCAACCCGACAACGACATTGATGTGTTCCTGAGGCCATTAGTTTAAGAACTTTTATAGTTGTGGGATAAAAAATGTGTACGTGTGTGGGATGAGCACAAACAGGAGGAATTTGACCTACGAGCATTGTTGTTTGTAACCATCAACGATTGGCCTGCTCGTAATACTTTTCAGAATAGTCAAACCAGGGATACAATGCATGCACGCATTGTTTAGATGAGAGTGAAAGTATATATTTGGATAAATGTAAGAATGTTGTGTACCTGGGACATCATCGATATCTTCCAATCAGGCATCTCTTAAGAAAGAAAGGCAAGCATTTCAAAGGTGAGGCAGATCACCGGAAGAATCCTGGCCACCGTACTGGTGATGATATATTTGATAGGGTCAAGGATTTAAAAGTAATCTTTGGAAAGGGTCCTGGCGGTCAATATATTCCGAATGACGCTAACGGACATGGCCCCATGTTGAAGAAGAAATCTATATTTTGGGAGCTACCCTATTGGGAAGTCCTACAGGTCCGCTCTGCATTCAACGTAATGCACATGACGAAGAATCTTTGTGTGAACCTGCTAGGCTTCCTGGGCGTGTATGGGAAGACAAAAGATACACTGGAGGCACGGCAGAACCAACAACGTATGAACGAAAAAGACGGCATGCATCCAAAGAAGTATGAAGGTCCTGCCAGCTACGCTGTTACCAAAGCAGAGAAGGAAATCATTTTTGAATGCCTGAGCAGTTTGAAGGTCCCATCTGGCTTCTCGTCGAATATAAAGGGAATAATAAATATGGAAGAGAAAAAATTCCAAAACCTAAAGTCTCATGACTGCCACGTGATTATGATGCAATTGCTTCCGGTTGCATTGAGGGGGCTTCTACCAAAAAAATGTTCAATTAGCCATTGTGAAGCTATGTGCATTCCTCAATGCAATTTCTCAGAAGGTAATCGATCCAGAAATCCTTCCACGGTTACAGAATGATTTGGCCCAATGTCTTGTCAGTTTCGAGTTGGTGTTCTCACCATACTTCTTCAGTATTATCACGCACGTCCTAGTCCAGAGATTACCATTCTGGGTCCTGTATTTCTACACAATATGTTCCCCTTTGAGAGGTTGACGAAAGTCTTAAAGAAATATGTTCATAACCGAGCTAGGCCAGAAGGAAGCATCTCCAAGGGCTATGGAACAGAGGAGGTTATTGAGTTTTGTGTTGACTTTATTCTTGACCTTAACCCGATTGGTGTTCCTCAATCGCGGCATGAGGGGAGACTGAGTGGAAAAGGCATGCTAGGAAAGAAAGCAGTACTAAGTGTCAGGGGAATGATCCTGACAATAGTACTAGGGGGTACGAATGGAGGGGCGAAGTCTAGCTACGACTCAGGTGTTTCACTCGGATGTGTACGAGTTTAGGCCCCACTCAGAAGTGGTAAAAGCCCTACGTCTCGAGCTCGGAGGCTGGTTTGTTTTGCTTATGGGGGAGTATGAGAATACAAGTGTCGGAACCTTGCTACAGCATCAGGTGGTGGCTTATATAGAGTGCGCCACCACCAGCCGAGCGCCGCATTGAATGCTAGTTTAAAGCTATGTTACAGGAACTACCGCTTTAACTAGAGCGTTACCGGTAACGCATGACTGATCAATCCCAGAGGACGTCTCTTCATATTACTCAACGCTACGTCTCCTGGACCGTTGAGTTCTTGTTGACCGAGTGTGGATGTAGCCATCCGAGTGTGTCTTCAGGTGCGTCCGAGTGACTCTTCAGGTCTGACCGAGTGCACTTCTACTTCTGAGCTTCGATGTTGATGTGGGACCATTGGTGGGCCCCAGATGTCAGGTCTATGACCCTACCCAGGTTAGACATCCTCATCAGTAGCGCCCAAATCCATGAGGTTTTATTAGTCGAGTGATCGACACTCGGAAGCATCGATGATCTCTCAGAAAAGTTCGAGAGACGATCATGTCATTCCTCACTCGACCTCAAACCAAGATGGATTCAGGATCAATGTCTTTGATGAAAACTATCTTGCTGTTTAATCCGAGTGGTCAGCTGGTGTGAGGCATTCACTCGGTTCGTAGGAGGGTGTCACCAGGGCTCTCGCGGTGCGGAGCTCGCCTCATTTGAACACGGAGAAATTTCCGCGCGTTCGAAATCGCCAAAACTGCGTGTGGGCGCGCGGCGGAACGGTCGCGTCCCGATAATTTGGGGTAATGGGCATGATGCCTCGATAACCGCGCCGGGACTTATGCCACGCGTCCACGAGGTCCTGAATTGTAGATCCGTGGATCTCGCTCCGTTTGCGGATTGACGGCCAGAGATCGCGCCGGATCCTCGATATAAAAACGGGAAACACTGTTGGGGTGAGAACGGATCTCATTTTCCCCCAATCCCTCGTCTTCTCCGACGCCCACCTACGCACCTTCCTCCTTTCCTTCGTCGAAGGCTGTCCCGAGCTCGTCGGCGAAGATGCGCACGGCGTCTGCGACCGCGAAGGCCGAGCGGGCGAAGAAGAGCTCGCGCGCCTCCTCCTCCAGCGCCGGAGCGCCGGCCGGATGGACGCAGGGCAAGTGGTTGCCGTCGCGGGGGACCAAGGCCCGGATGCTCGAGCTGGAGGGTCAAGGATTCGTGTCCGAGGGGAGCTGGCGGCTGCCGGGAGCGGGCGAGGAGGAGCCATCACCGAAGGGAGTCGAGCGTGTGCTCTTGGTGACTCACCTCGAGCGAGGTTTCTCTCTGCCACCCGACCCTTTCTTCCATAGATTCTTGGGTTTCTTTGGCGCTCAACTTCATCACCTTCCTCCCAATGCTGTCGTCTATTTAGCTACTTTCATCTCTTTGTGTGAAAACTTCTTGGGTTGTCATCCTCATTTGGGTCTGTTTAAACACCTCTTCACTTGCCGAGTGATGACCGTGAAAAAACCCACTCGGTCGAAAGACAAAACCAATGTGGCCTAGTTGTGCGGGGGCCTTGGAATCCAACTGCGGGGCAAGGTTTGTTTCCCGCAGATGATATTTCCTTATTCGGTAAAGGGGTGGCAGGAGAACTGGTTCTACTGCCACGACATCCCAGTCGGCGAGGGTCAGTCGGGACTTCCCACGTATACTTACGAGCGCATTCGGCCAGTTCCCCGGTTGCTAGTGACCAAAGAGGAGAAGACCGAAGTAGACATCTTAGTGATAGCGTTGGTGGCACTGGTGCAGAAAGGCGTCAACGACCTGGACCTGCTAGAGGTTTTCCTCCAGAGGAGGATCCAGCCGCTGCAAGCTAGAGGTCACCCTATGTGGGAATACTCCGGACCGAGTGATCCTACTCGAACTCACCCAGAGGAGCTCAAGGAGGATGAGGTGGAGGCTAAGATCAAGGCGATCACCCCAGCGCGCGATAACCCCAGGGGGAGCAGGCAGGTGACCCCACTCTCATTAGAGAACCCGACGAATGAGGTAATTTCCGAAAGTTTATCAACCGAGTGATATTTGCATATTTGATGTAATTGATCTGACTGATTCTGTTCTTCATTCGGTAGGCCTTCACACAAATGAGCAGCCAGGCGCCACTCGTGGATAGGGGTCCGGTCGACGTAGCCAACGACACCGGCCATCCAGATGACTCGACCGAGGCAGGAGAGTATGAGGAGCCTGATGACGCGACGACGACGAGGAAGATGATGAGGAGGTCTCGGAAGATGGCGACGAAGTGGAGTCATCGCGCTTGGAAGACCGAGTGCCCGAATCCCGTTCCAAATAGCGCCATGACTCGGGAGTCCGCGGTGGTGGTCCCAAAGGATCGAAAGCCGCCAAACTGACTGGGTCTGCCCTTCCAACCCACGTTTCGAAGCGTGGGTGTGGAGAGCTTGTCTCGTCTCCTGAGAAGACGATGAAGCAGCCCAAAGTTGCTACAACCAAACCTCGGAAGGCGGTCTTCATCCCGAAGATCAAGATGGCCATCCCGGTGGCCTCAGCGTAAGTGTTTCCATTCTAACAGTTGTTGTCTATTCTTGTCCGAGTGATAAAATGATCCGAGTGTTTCCTTTGCAGAGCTGATACTTCGACTGCATCACCCGATCCTCAAACTCTGGAGAAAGAGCGGGCCGACGCTGATGTTGCGTCTTCGAAAGGTAAGATCCTGACTCACTCGGTAATTCTAGACATTTCCGAGTGTTTATTCATCTTCGAGTGTCTTGAACACTTGCAGCTCCGCATGAAGTGATCGACCTTGATGCAAACGACAAGGTTGACCCAGCGAACCCTCCGGTCAACGCAGACGTTGTGATGCAGGAGTCATCGCTTGCCGATACTTTGGTGCCCACACAAGAGGTCGGCTCGGGAGCCGGGGCAGCACTCGTTGACTCCTTCTGCGCCCAACATCTTTGCGCTACACTATGTCCCGGAGGACCAAGTGGGAGCAAGCAAAGAAGCATTAATCCAGCTGGAGATAATGAGTGACCGACTGAAGACGGCGTATGATGCAAGTGAGGCCTGAAGAAGAATGTCCGAGTAAGTACTCTCCTTAGTCAAAAAATTTATTTCTGCTGTCTTATGAGGATTTGTATCCGAGTTTGAGTACACCGGCTGGGTGTGTTTGAGTTCCAGTGGGGGCGCGCTGAGCGCACCCACTGGGTGTAGTCCCCGAGACTGGCGTCGACTGGAGCAGTTGGCGGGAGTCTTAGAGTCCGAATGAATATAATGTTCAATCCATCCGTTTTGTTTTGATTTTCTAGTGGGGGCGCGCTGAGCGCACCCACTGGGTGTAGTCCCCAAGGCTACTGTCGACTGAAGCAGTCGGCGGGAGTCTTAGAGTCCGAGTCAAAATTTTCACCAATATCCTTTGCTTTAAATCTCGTTTGTAGTCTGTTTGTGAGCTCGGAAGCCACTACAAAACTCTGGAGAAGGAGGTGCTGGACCTGCGAGTTATCCTTGAGGCCGAGAAGACCAAGAACACCCAACTGGAAGAGGAGAAAAATGCGATTGAAGGTAAGTTCTTCCTGCCCGACTGTAATAGTAGCTTCTCCCCTTCCCCATCCGACTGAATATGCTTCATCAGATCTTCGTAGAGAAAATCGTGAACTTGTCCAGAATCTGAAGAATTCTATTTCTTTATGAACTGTGAAGACTGCTCTTGAAAAGAAGGACATCGAACTGGCGGCCGCTCAGAAGGAAGCCAGCCGAAAGGCCAAGGTGGCCGAGGAGAAACTGAAGTCTATCGGAAAGCTGGAGGAGGAGAAGAAAGCTTTGGAAGCCGCTGTTCAGAAGTCCAAGGAAGAACACTTGGAATTGAAGAGGTCGTAGGCCGAATGGGAGACCAAACTCAAGCACATTGCTGCGAAGAAAGCAGAGCTGGAGGAGTATGTTGAGGAATTTAGTGGTGAGTCCTATGAAAAGCTCAATGGTAACCTTTCCGAGTGACTCTCATGGAGCTTGATTAAGCCGAATGAAATTTGTATGTCCCTGACCTCTTTCTTCATTTGGCCGAATCCAGCATTTTGTGACGATGTGGCGGAGGAGACGGGCAAAATTGAGAAGGAGATGGATCCAACCCAGGGTCTGCTCAAGGACAGTGCTGCCATGAGCGTGCTCCGCTTGGAAGAGCGTGTTGAGCAAGTGGCCCTGTATATCAGGGAGCTTAGCACCGCCATCTCTGCGATTGATCACGACGTCTTTTCCGACGACGAGTCTTCAAAGGATCTGGAAACTATGCTAGCTCGAGTGAAGGCAGTGCCAAGCTGAGTGAAAGACTGGAAGAAATCCGCGGCTCGGGATGGTGCTGACATCGCCCTCTCATTGGTCCGCATCCACTCCAAGGGGGTGGACGAGAAGAAGTTGAAGTCTCTCGAGGTGGCTAACAGGAAGCACGCCAAGATCGATGACTTCATGGAGATGTTCATGGAGGCTGCCACTCGGATAGCAGACAACATCGACCTGGACACCTTCGTGGAAGCAGTGTCCCCGCCGGAGTGATCGTCAAGTTCAAACTTTTTAAGTATTTGCCTTGGAATGCCGAGTGGTTGCTATAATTGCGAAACTTTAAGTGAGCCAGAGGCTCTCACCGTCTGAAACTTTATCCGTACTTTCGATTCGAATGACGCAGTTCTTATTTGTCTTGGCTTTATTCGATCTTTGGTTTCCGGACGTTTTAAACTTAGGCAATGAGGTATCGCAGCTAAGTCCTCGAGCGTGGGTGAGACCCTCACTAGGAGTTGTTTGTCCTTAGATGAACAATGATAGTCCTGTTCATCTTGACAACCGAGTGTGGAGGATGTCCCACTCGAAAGGTTTTCTAACTTAGGCTACGCGGAGCCGCGGCTAAGCCCCCGAGTGTGGGTGAGACCCTCACTCGGAGTAGTTTGTCCTTAGATGAACAATGATGGTCCTCTTCATCTTGACAACCGAGTGTGGAGGATGTCCCACTCGAAAGGATTTCGAACTTAGGCGACGAGGAGCCGCGGCTAAGCCCCCGAGTGTGGGCGAGACCCTCACTCGGAGTAGTTTGTCCTTAGATGAACAATGATGGTCCTGTTCATCTTGACAACCGAGTGTGGAGGATGTCCCACTCGAAAGGTTTGCTAACTTAGGTGACGCGGAGCCGCGGCTAAGCCCCCGAGTGTGGGTGAGACCCTCACGCGGAGTAGTTTGTCCTTAGATGAACAATTATGGTCTTGTTCATCTTGACAACCGAGTGTGGAGGATGTCTCACTCGAAAGGTTTTCTTACTTAGGTGACGCGGAGTCGTGGCTAAGCCCCCAAGTGTGGGCGAGACCCTCACTCGGAGTAGTTTGTCCTTAGATGAACAATGATGGTCTTGTTCATCTTGACAACCAAGTGTGGAGGATGTCCAACTCGAAAGGTTTTCTTACTTAGGTGACGCGGAACCGCGGCTAAGCCCCCGAGTGTGGGCGAGACCCTTACTCTTTGTAGTTTGTCCTTAGATGAACAATGATGGTCTTGTTCATCTTGACAACCGAGTGTGGAGGATCTACCACTCGAAAGGTTTTCTTACTTAGGCGACGCGGAGCCGCGACTAAGCCCTCGAGTGTGGGCGACACCCTCACTCGGAGTAGTTTGTCCTTAGATGAACAATGATGGTCCTGTTCATCTTAACAACCGAGTGTGGAGGATGTCCCACTCGAAAGGTTTTCTAACTTAGGCGACGCGGAGCCGCGGCTAAGCCCCCGAGTGTGGGCGAGACTCTCACTCGGAGTAGTTTGTCCTTAGATGAACAATGATGGTCCTGTTCATCTTGACAACCGAGTGTGGAGGATGTCCCACTCGAAATGTTTTCTAACTTAGGCGACGCGGAGCCGCGGCTAAGCCCCCGAGTGTGGGCGAGACCCTCACTCGGAGTAGTTTGTCTTTAGATGAACAATGATGGTCCTGTTCATCTTGACAACCAAGTGTGGAGAATGTTCCACTTGAAAGGTTTTTTAACTTAGCCGACGCGGAGTCGCAGCTAAGCCCCCGAGTGTGGGCGAGACCTTCACTCGGGGTAATTTATATGTAGGCAAAATCAGGTTTGCGGCTAAGTGTTTTGTGTTTTTCACCTACAGGAGGTGGCAGTCAAATTTCAACAAGATATAATGGAACAAAACTTTATTCATCGAGATCACTCAGATTCATTACTGGAATGACAAACTAAAGTAGTTATGATCTAGGTGTAGAACTTGCGAAGCAGGTCCGCTTTCCAAGTCCGGGGCTCTTCTACTCCGTCTTTGATGTTGTAAAGCCTGTAAGCTCCATTGTGCAAGACTTTGGAGATTGTATACAGCCCCTGCCACGGAGGCGCTAGTTTGTGGGGTTTCTGATGATCCAGTTGGAGGACCAGGTCTCCTTCCTGAAAGGCTCGGCCCTGGACGTGTCTGTCATGGTAACGCTTCAGATCTTGCTGATAGAGCATCGATCTGTTGAGGGCCAACTCCCTCTCTTCCTCTAGAAGATCGAGACCTTCTTGCCGTGCGGCTTCGGCTTCAGCTTCATCATAGAGTTCCACTCGGGGGGAATTGTGCTGAAGGTCATTCGGCAGATCATCTTCAGATTCGGCGTGCCCCATGATATCATCACTGATAATGGAAAGAACTTTGACTCGGACGAGTTCTGTGAATTCTGTTTCTCTCAAGGCACTCGGGTTAATTACGCCTCAGTGGCTCACCTGCAGTCGAACGGCCAGGCAGAGCGTGCAAACGGAATGATTCTGCAAGGTTTGAAGCCCCAATTGATGAGAGACCTGAAGTATGCTGTTGGGGCTTGGGTTGAAGAATTGCCTTCTGTCTTATGGGGCATTCGGACAACCCGAAACCGCTCTACGAAGCGCACTCCTTTCTTCATGGTGTACGGATCAAAAGCTGACGGCCGTGCCTGCATCCAAACTCTTGATGGGCTTAGCTTAAACCCACTTGGTGAACTTGTCAACAGCCACAAGCAAGTGTGTGAACCCACTCGACCCAGTCCGTAAGGGACCGACCATATCGAGGCCCCATACAACGAATAACCAGGTGATTGGGATCGTCTTGAGCGCGGACGCTGGCTTGTGGGACTTATTCTTGTAGAACTGACATCCAACACGCAGGTCCACCAGGTCCCTTGCTGCTTCATTGGCTCGGGACTAATAAAAACCCGCTCGGAAAGCTTTAGCAACCAAAGTCCGAGAGGACGCATGGTGGCCACAAGTTCCCGAGTGGATTTCATGTAAGATTTGCAGCCCTTCCTCTGGGGAGATGCATTTTTGGGTGACTCCTGTGGTGCTTTTCTTGTACAACTGGTCTCCCATAACTTCGAACGACTTGGATCGGCGGACGATCGGACGGGCTTCTTCTTTTTCTTCGGGGAGTTCTTGCCTGAGCAAGTATGCCAAATAGGGTTGAGTCCACTCGGGAGTGATTACCAGCATTTCGTGGACCAGATCCACTATGGCTGGAACTTCAACCTTAGTCGGATCAGATGGACCGACCACTTGCGGGGGCTCCTCTATGAAAGGATCTTCTGTGATTGTCGAAGCACGCAGATGTTCAAGGAATATGTCTTTCGGGACTGCTCGCCGAGTGGACCCGATCTTTGCCAAGTCGTCTGCTGCTTGATTCTTTGCGCGAGGAATGTGATGTAGTTCTAGGCCTTCAAAATTCTTCTCCAGCTTCCTGACCGCGTTGTAGTATCTGGTCATTGTTGGACTCCGAATGTCCCACTCCTTCATCACTTGATTGACAACGAGGTCCGAGTCGCTGTAGACCATCAACCGACGAATGCCGAGTGATATGGCCATGCGGAGGCCGTACAGGAGGGCTTCATATTCGGCCTCATTGTTTGATGAGCCAAAATGGATCTGGAGGACATAGTTCAGTCGGTCTCCTTTGGGAGAGAAAAGAACCACGCCAGCCCCCGAGCCATTGAGCACCTTGGATCCATCGAAGAACATAGTCCAGTGTTCGGGAACACTCGGAATTGGTTGCTCCTGCTCGATCCACTCGGCCATAAAATCAACCAATGCTTGGGACTTGATTGCTTTCTTAGCTTCAAATTTGATTTCCAGCGGAAGGAGCTCGATTGCCCACTTCACCACTCGGCCAACGGCGTCCCTGTTATGCAAGATCTCCAACAGGGGAGCGCTGCTGACGACCGTGATCGAGTGATCTTGGAAGTAATGAACTACCTTTTTGGCAGTCAGGTAAATACCATAAACCAGCTTTTGGTAGTGCGGGTACCTTTGCTTGGAAGGAGTTAGCACCTCTGAAATGTAGTATATAGGTCTTTGAACTTTGAATGCTTTTCCTGGCTCTTCGCCCTCTACCGCAAGGACAGTGCTCACCACCTGACTGGTCGCCGCGATGTACAGGAGTAGAGGTTCCTGGCTGCCCGGAGCAGCTAACACCGGCTGGGTGGAAAGCAATGCCTTGAGTTCTGCGAATGCGTCTTGCGCTTCATTGGTGCACTCGAATTTGTTGGACTTCTTCATCAATCGGTAGAGAGGAAGTGCCTTCTCTCCGAGTCTTGAAATGAATCGGCTCAGGGCCGCAAGGCATCCTATCAACCTTTGCACATCATGTAAGTGTTCTGGCTGTTTCATTCGGACTATAGCGCCGGTTTTGTATGGGTTAGCGTCGATCCCCCGTTCGGAAACAAGAAAACTGAGTAACTTTCCGGCAGGCACTCCAAATGTGCACATAGCTGGATTCAGCTTGATCCCGAAGCTCCGTAGGTTTGCGAAGGTTTCGGCAAGGTCAGTCAGGAGGTCGGAACCTTTCCTAGACTTGACTACGATATCGTCCATATAGGCCTCCACGTTACGACTGATTTGCTTTTGAAAACACTTCTGGATCATGCGCTGAAAAGTGGCTCTAGCATTCTTCAAGCCGAATGGCATCATGACATAGCAAAAACACCCTAATGGGGTGATGAATGCTGTTTTTATTTCATGAGCACAGTACATTCGGATCTGGTGGTACCCGGAGTACGCATCCAGGAATGACAGACGTTCGCATCCGGCCGTAGAGTCTACTATCTGATCTATCCGAGGTAAAGGAAAATGATCCTTCGGGCAGGCCCGATTGAGATGTTTGAAGTAAATACACATACGGAGTGACTTGTCCTTCTTCGGTACCAAGACCACATTCGCGAGCCACTCGGAGTGGTAAATCTCGCGAATGACCTCAGCGGCGAGAAGCTGAGCTATTTCTTGACCAATCGCCTTGCGCTTCTCGATGGAAGATCGGCGCAGGTACTCCTTGACTGGCTTGGCCTTGGGATCGGTTCGGAGTCGGTGCTCAGCCAGTTCCCTAGGAACACCAGGCATGTCAGATGGCTTCCATGCGAAGATGTCCCAGTTCTCAGGGAGGAACTAGATGAGCTCGGCTTCCTATTTGTCTCCGAGTGAAGTGGAGATGTTCGTCGGGGCGGCACTCGGGTCACTCGGATGGACATGAAGTTGCTTAGTCTCGCCAGCTGATTGGAAAGCTGATTCTGAAGCCGGCCGCTTTGACCTGAGAAAACCAGCCGTATCCACCTCCTTCTTGTACCCTTCAAGTTCGACTGCGAGTACTTGTTCATTTGCTATCTTTGTGCCCTGCTAAAGGCACTCTTCGGCGACTTTCCGATCACCAGTGACTGTAATCACGCCCTTAGGTCCTGGCATCTTGAGCTTGAGATACACGTAACATGGTCTGGCCATGAAACGTGCGTAGGCAGGCCTACCCAGGATGGCGTGGTAAGCACTGCGGAAGTCAACCACCTCAAAGGTCAGTTTTTTCCTTTCGGAAATTCTTCTCGCCGCCAAATACTACGTCCAGTGCGATCTGGCCGAGTGATTCGACCTTCTTTCCAGGGATGATCCCATGGAAATGCATGTTGCTCTTGCTCAATCGGGACATCAGGATGCCCATAGCCTTGAGCGTGTCGGCGTATATGATATTAAGCCCGCTGCCTCCGTCCATTAGGACCTTGCGCAGTCGGACACCGCCCACTGCTGGGTCAACGACCAGCGCCTGCGTCCCAGGGGTGGCAATGTGGGGCGGATGATCGGACTGGTCGAAGGTTACAGGCGTCTTCGGCCAGTTGAGGTACTTGGGAGCAGTCGGAACTGCCATGTTAACCTCCCGATTGATAACCTTCAGCTGCCTCTTGCTCTCAACATCGGCGAAGATCACATTGAGGACTTTGTCAACCTTAGGATACTCAGAGGTATCTTCCTCATCTTCGACATCGACCTTCTCACTCGAGGGCTCAGCGCTCATCTCCTGCTTGAGCAGGCGACATTCCCGAGTGGTGTGCTTCGGAAGCACAACGTTGCCTTCTTCATCCTTCTTGGTATGAATCTGGCATGGTTGCTCAAGAATGTCGGATTTGTACTCGGACTTCTTCTTGGGAATCCATTCTTTCTTTTTCTTCTTGGGCTTCGGCTTGCCTTGCCCTTGCCCTCGGACGGCTGCGACTTCCGCCTTGCCGGAGGTGTCAGCTTTCCGCTTCTGATTCTTCCTGGTGTTGTCTCCCGATTGAGGGGTGTTGCCGGCTCTCGCTTTGCCGCTTCGGAGGCGGTCTTCTTCTTCACCATTAGCGTACTTGTTCGCAATCTCCATGGCCCGACCGAGGGATAGATCCCCAGATTGGCCAAACTTCAAGACTAACTCCCGATACCGAGTGCTTGCCTTGAAGGCGCACACGGCTTGATGCTCGGTGATATTTTCCACGGTGTTATGCAATGTGGTCCAGCGCTGAATGTACTCTCGGAGAGTTTCATTGCTCTTCTGAACGCAGTGCTGCAGTTCTGTCAGCCCACCCGGACGCTTGTAGGTGCCTTCGAATGTTTTGACAAACACTCGGGCCAAGTCTTCCCAACAATAAATGCAGTTGGCGGGCAACTGATTTAGCCAGGCCCGAGCGGACCCTTCCAACATGAGTGGAAGGTGCTTCATGGCAACGAAATCATCGCCACCGCCGATCTGGACAATGACTCGATAATCTTCGAGCCAAATCTCTGGCTTGGACTCGGCATTGAACTTTCCAATTCCGGTTGCTAGTCGGTAAATGGGGGGTATTTTTGCCTCATGGATGTATCTGCTTAAACACCCAAGGCCGGTAACGCCCCAGCCGCTTGCCCGGTCTCTGTCATATCTATTCTGATCAACCACTCGCCGAGTGATGTCAGATCGGGCATGGTAGCCCCTGTGCCAATCAGGACTCTGCTCGTGGTTTCTCTCGAGTGGGTAGCCTCCGTCATACGGACGTTGGCCACGCGGACCGCCTCTCGGACGGGGAGTCCGACTGAAATCGCGGTCGTCGCGTCTGCGACCTCCGTACAGGCCTCTCGGATGAGGAGGAGTTCGCGGATCTTTCCTCGGCGCAAGCGGACAGTGAGCCGACTACACAGTATTTGCCCGAGTGGATTCATTATGGATCCGATGATGAGATTGTGATACCTCGGAGTTCTGTTGTAGGGAAGTCTTCAGCAAAGCGTGGATCTGCCGAATGCCCTCGCCTGCTTCCGAATTGGACGGCTGGATCAAATCGGCGATCCGAGTGGCCGCGGCCAGGTTCATTAAAGGCGTATGCATCGTCGGGATGGTGTATGGGCGATCCTTCGTGAACGTCAACTGGCGGCGGCTACGGCTAGAACTGGGAAGCTCCCTTGCCGCGCACTTGTCGGTGTTCTGGGAACGGGGGTACCCAGACCTGTGTGCCTGCGGCCCAGGGCATGGCCCACTTCATCAGCCAGACACAGCCAGGCGCGGCCCCACTCAAGACAAGGCCCTCGCGAGGGCCCTAGGCTTGCGAGGAGGAGCGGCGTCAAGACTGGCAAGGGATGGGCCTCCCCAGGCCCCCTCCGGAGCGGCGGAGATCTCTATGCAGGGCCCGGCCTCAGGAGACAAAGATGACGCAAGGAAAGACAGGAGCGCGCTAGCACGCTAGGCAGCGCAGTTTCCCCTTTGGTGCAAAGGGAGCAAGGACGTACGCGGGCTCCTAAAGCACCCCCCAAAGGTTTCCATTCCGGTGCAACGAGACCATGACCACGAGCCCCACAGGACGGATGTCATCGCCGAGCCCACCTCTGCATCATCGACAGCTACTTTGCAGGCGAATACCGCCTTTGGGCAGGGCGGGCACGTACTCTTGTCCCCCTTTAAAATTGGCCGTTGTGGGATCCCTTCCCGCCATTGTGATAAGGGAAGTGGACACGAGCCACCGCTATATATAGAAGCTAGGCTGCACCGTAGAGGGGGATCCAAAACCGGGGGATTCACTCATCCACCTCCAAGCCAACAGAGGGCCAAGAACACCTCTGGAGCGCCCTCACGAGGCTCCGAAAACACTGTACTAGTTCATCCACCACACCTCCGCGAGAGGCAATCCACCAAAGCAGCAGTAGGGTATTACGCTTCGCAACGGCCCGAACCTGGGTAAACTACCGTGTTCATCTTCTTCCTCGTCATCGTGCGAGTTCGTTGTTTGGTCCATCGAATCGCGAGCTAGGTTTGGCGAGGCTGCAGGGGATCTTCGCACACGCCCCTGTGTTCGAATCTTAAGGGTTTTGCGGAGCCCGGAATCCGACATCTGGCGCGCCAAGTAGGGGGCGTGTCGAAATCTTCCTCTGGTCTCGCCTCGCCTCCGCTCGCCGCACTCATGGCAAAAAGGACGTCGAGCCCGTGCTGAGCGTCGAGCTGCCCGCGTGGCGTGGCCAGCGCCGGCAGGCCATGGTGCCCCGCGTCGTTCTGCCACCCCGTCAGCGGGCGCCGTCACTGGCCGGACTCTCAACGGGCGCTGGGGGCTGCCGCCTTCACCAACCACACGGCATGCCCCCGTCGCCCCGGCCCTTCCCCACGTTTGGGCCGCGCCGCCACTCTTCCGAGTTTGCCAAGACCCGACGCACAGACATGTCGCGCTCCTCGTGGTGCACGATCTACAGCGCCAGCACGCTGCCTACGACCGCCGCATCGACGAGACCAGGCGCGCCCCTGGGCGCGACACTGCCACCGACGAGACCCAGGTGTATCTCAGCGAGGCTCGCGCCCGTGAACTCGCACGATCGGCGGGCACAGCGCCTGGGCCATGCGGGCACGCTCGGGACGTCCGCGGCGTCCCGCGCTCACCGGGGACCTCGTTCGAGCCGCCGGGGGCGCAGGAGCCGGCCGCAGGCGCCGGCAGAGACCTGTGGGAGGTGCTGTCCACGCGAGAGGGGCGTCGCCTCGCGCCTATCGGCATGCTCACCGGGACCAGGGAGGAGGACCGGAGGCTCAACTACGCCGGCGCCCGGGGGCTCGTGCAACTCTACAACGACCGTGTTGACGCGCGCCTGGGCCACGAAGGGAGCAGCACCGGCTGCCATGGCAACAGGAGGCGCACGCGCGACTTCGCGGGTAGCCCCGCACGGACTGGTATGTGCAACCTCGCGGGGGCGGCTTGCGGGGCTGTCCCCACGAGGGTGCCCGGCGCGGGGACCCTCGCGAGGCACGCCCGCTGGTAGGGAGCTACCTTGAGCAGGCGTCTGGTTCTGTGGACCGGGGGTCACTTGCCTGGGAACGGAGGGTAGAACATGCGCCCTCGTTCCCGGGCCGGGAGGCCCCAGCTTGGGGACGGAGGGTAGAACACACACCCATGTCCCCAGGCCAGACGATCCCAACCTGGAGACGAAGGGTGGAACATGCGCCCGTGTCTCCGGGGCGCGCGACGCTCGCTTGGAGACGGACGGTGGAACATATGCCCATGTCTCCGGGACGGGTTTCGTTCGATCACCAGCGAGCGATCATGTAGTCACCCATGTCCCCAGGCCCGGCTCGCCCGACCTGGGGGCAGGGCCCCGAGTACCAGCATGGGAACCCCGGGGACCCCAGTGAGGCGCACTGGGGCAGCGCCCGGGGAGCCCAGGGCCTTCTTCTGGGGCGGGCCTTCTAGTCGGAGAGCGCAAGGGGCTCCCCCTATGCTCGAGGGCCCGTCCAGAGCAGACCCTACTTCGCCACGACAAACCCGGGGGCTGGGAGTGGGCTTCGTGCCCGCGAAGCATGGAGCTCCCTATACACCCCCGGGACCGACACCAACCCGTGACACTCTCACGTAATAATTAGTGGGCTAAATATGCCCGGAGCCCCCCGAGGACGCGGAGGGGTTCCTCCCACGCAATGTGGCAGCCACAGCTCCGCGCTGGCGGAGAAGTCAACACTGCCCACCAATGGCTATGCCCATGCAACGTGGATGCCCTATGCTCAGCGCTGGGGAAGACGAAGACGGGGACTACACTAAAAAGCCGGACGCGGCCGTTTTCTCTCTCTTTTTTGTATTCCAAGTTGCAACCTTCGATAATCCTTTTTGTGCTCGAGCCTGTTGGAAGTTCGAGGTTTTCGTAACTCTATGTTTAAAAAGAAAAAGGGGCGGGGACTTTTTCTCTCTTTGTTCTCTCGTTTTACCGATCTTGAGTTCTCTCTTTCCGGATCTTGAGTTCATCGACCACACCTCCGCGAGAGGCAATCCACCAAAGCAGGAGTAGGGTATTACGCTTCGCAGCGGCCCGAACCTGGGTAAACTACCGTGTTCATTTTCTTCCTCGTCATCGTGCGAGTTCATTGTTTGGTCCATCGAGTAGCGAGCTAGGTTGGGCGAGGCTGCAGGGGATCTTCGCACACGCCCCTCTGTTCGAATCTTAAGGATTTTGCGGAGCCCGGAATCCGGCAGCGCTCGTCGAGTGACTGCTGTAACCGCTCGAGGCACTCGCGCTCAGCCAGAGTGGCTTGGCGAGTGGCCTCCAGGGCTATCTCTTCGGGGGTGTTCCCCGCAATGGGCGGTCGCTGTCCCGATCGTGGGTGTTTCTCGCCGAGTGTCCTGAGGCAACGTCTCGGGCCGGGCCGGGCCACTGCTCTCGAAACCAGCAGCGTCGGAGGATTCGTCGTCCGAAGACGAGAAAAGGCAGTGGACTGACTCGTCTGCTTCGAGTGCAGCCACTTGCTGTCCTGCGGCCTGGGCCGCCGTGGCGTGCTTAATCCAGCGCTGCAGCCGAGAGCGCCCAGAGCGCCGGCGAAAAGCCGCAAGCCGAGTCGAAGAAGTAGGTCGATATGGTGTTGACGGTTGCCGGAGGAGAACTCCGAACGTTGTCCTGCTAAAGTGCACTGTTCCGCGGGCGGGCAGTGCCTCAGCGTCCAGTGGCGCCTCCTGCAGCCGCGCCGAATCGTCGACGGCAAAGCTGAGGGACCCGAAGAGGATCTCGCCGCCGAAAGCATTCATGATGAACGAGAAAATGGAAATTCCACCTACATCGGAATTCGCTGGATGCGCAGCCCCACGGTGGGCGCCAACTGTCGTGGGAATGATCCTGACAATAGTACTAGGGGGTACGAATGGAGGGGCGAAGTCTAGCTACGGCTCAGGTGTTTCACTCAGATGTGTACGAGTTTAGGCCCCACTCGGAAGAGGTAAAAGCCCTGCGTCTCGAGCCCGGAGGCTGGTTTGTTTTGCTTATGGGGGAGTATGAGAATACAAGTGTCGGAACCTTGCTACGGCGTACGGTGGTGGCTTATATAGAGTGCGCCACCACCAGCCGAGCGCCGCATTGAATGCTAGTTTAAAGCTATGTTACAGGAACTGCCGCTTTACCTAGAGAGTTACCGGTAACGCATGACTGATCAATCCTAGAGGACATCTTGTAACGCCCAAGATGCGATCCTATCCTTATTTGGGCACGAGAGGCTCGAAAGGGATAGAAGCGCATCTCGTCATTTCACAAGAATGGATATCATTACAAGTACATGTAAAGAAGAGATGAGTATATGGAATTGGCTTACACTCGCCACAAGCTACATCAATATCACATCAATACAACAACATATCCAAACATCATACAGAAGAGCAGGGTCAGTTTACGGACGAAAACAAACGATAAAATGACATCCATCCTTCCTATCCCAGGCTGCCGCCTGGAACCTATCCTATTATCGAAGAAGAAGAAGAAGAACTCCAAATCAAACAAGCATCGCTCTCACATCAAAACATTGCATTACCTATACCTGCAACTGTTGTTGTAGTAATCTGTGAGCCACGGGGACTCAGCAATCTCATTTCCAAGGGTATCAAGATTATTAAAGCTTAATGGGTGAGGTATGGCTAAGTGGTGAGGCTGCAGCAAGCACTAAGCATTTATTTGAGTGGCTAACTTACGAGTACAAGAATAAGGGGGATGATTGTCGCATAAACGGACGTGATATAGTAATGATCTCTAAGAGATCCTGAACACCTATTTATGAACAAACATAACCCCACCGTGTTCTCTCTCGGATAAGGACTCACGAGAAGAGACAGTCACGGTTACGCACACGGTTGGTGTATTTTATTTGAGTTTACTTCAAGTTTGCAATGACCGGGTGTTAAACAAAGTTTCCAAGTTGCCACGTAACCGCGGGCACGGCTTTCCGAAAGATTAAACCCTACAGGGGTGCTCCAACTCATCCATCACAAACTAACCACACGCCGCGGGAATAACCTCGACCACGAATCTCGTGATCTTCCTCGGCAATTCCACTGGAAAACCGCAACCTCGAGATAGCCAAAAGTATTCTCGGAATTCCTCGCACCAGACGTTCGAGAAAGGTAAAAAAAGTCTAGCAAGACCGCCCGACGTGTCGACGAACCCGATAGGAGCCGCGTATCTCGTTCTCAGGACACGACCGGATAAGCACAGCGTACAGTGGCCTGATAGACATCTCTCGAGTTGCCCCGGGTTGGCCCCGCACACGGCTCTAGTTTGGACCAACACTCATGAGGAGCACTGGCCCGGGTTGTTGATTAAAGATCCTCGGGTTAATTACTCCCAATGCAGGTTTATTAGTTATTAGGAAAATGTAGTACCAATGTTGAGCCTTGCCAGACAAGTTTTATCCTAAAACGAAAATCAAGGGGGTTCCCATGACAACCCCGAGCATGTTTGGAGCGCTCAATTATGGAATATAACACCGGTACACAAGTAACTAGGGCGGCAAGAGTGGAACAAAACACCGAGCAAAAGGCCAAGCCTTCCACCCTTTACCAAGTATATATGTGCATTAAATTAAATAGCAATAATATTGCGACATAACAAAATCTCCATGTTTCACATGGGAAACATATTGCACCTGCAACTAGCAACGCTATAAGAAGGGCTGAGCAAGCGGTAACATAGCCAAACAATGTTTGCTGGGATGTGGAGAGGTTAGAGACTTTTCATGGCAATTTGGGAGGCTTGACATACAGGTGGTAGGTAGCAAGATAGCGATAGAAACGAGACAACTAGCATGGCAATGATAGTAATGGTATCCAGGGAAATGATCATCTTGCCTGAGATCCCGCTTGGAAGAAGAACGAATCCATGAAGAAGACGAACCAACATAGTCGAATGAATCCTCACACTCCGAACGCTTTCGAAACTCTATCGAGAAGAAGCAATCCGAAAACAACAATCAACACATGATCAACACCACAACATATGCATGACATGATGCACTTCAAATATGATGCATGTTATGCATGACATGGCAAGCACAACAATCAACTTCTACACATTAAGTGAAGCTCAATATGCAACGAGTTGCATATTGACGAAACTCCACATTCGAATATTCAGTTCACTCTCGTTTAGGTACACGACAATATTAAATATTTTCAAACATGGCAAGAGGTGAAGCATAAGTAAACTACACATCTAGGCAAGTTTAAATGAGGTCGGAAACAACATATAGCATTTCCGAAACGACCCCATATGTTAATTTCGAAATTGGTCCAGATCTGAACTAATCATGTTTTATATTTATTAAACAGCAAAATAAAGTATACCGTGCAATTCTACACATCATTCTAGTCGATTTACATATATGGAACATCTCAAACGGAGCTACGGTCTAAAAGTTATGACCTTCACAAGATGAACATGACATGAATGCAAAATGCATGAAAATGACAACCACAAACATTTTAAATCATGAATGCAGCAAGATATTATGATACTTCATGAAAATCTAGGCAATTTTGATATATGGCATGTGCAAAACGGAGCTACGGTTCAACCACAACAACCGACACAAGTTTTATTTCAAATCTGTCCAAAACAGCAACATGCCATATTGCACACACGAAAACAACAAGCTACAAGATTCTAAAATGCACAAACTAAGCATGGGGCAGTAGCATATAACCCACCCTTCACTTCATCTTCACATTTCATACTAAAAAGAGTTATGGATCACGTGGTAGGAAGCTCACAACATGGCAATAAAATATAGCAGTTTAGGACTTAGTGAAAATAACAATTTTTAGCATAGCAGTTTTTCATGAAGGCATATTGGCAGCAGGCAAACTATATGCTACATGGCATATTATGGCATGAAAATTTACAGCATGGTAGTAGACATGATGCACTACAAATCACTCCATGGTGGCAAGGTCTAATTATGCATAGAATCATGGCTAGCATCATCACAACATGGCATTATGAAGAAAACAGATTCTCAGGCTTACTGAAAATTAGAGTAGACATGTGCAGCAGTTTTTAACAGATTGACATATTGAACAACAGAATTAATTATGATGCTAAACCTATTCATGCAAACTATTGGCACAAAATAATAGGCAACAACATGCTTAACAAAAGACTCCTTGGTGGCAACCACAAAAGACTCCTAGATCAATAGCAAATCACATGGCAACACGGCAACAAAATAACAGTTTCAGACTTAGTGAAATTTAGCTATCTCCCAAAACTGCAGTTTGACTAGGCATGTAGACATGGCAATAACAGTATCATAAGAATCACTTATGAGCATGGCAAGGACACTAACAACAACTAGACATGACACACTTCAAATCATACCATTGGTAAAATTACATAGGATGCATGGTTTGCTTAATATGATGCTCGCAAAACAGAACTCATCGTTAACAGATTTCAGTTTTAACGCGATGGCTACTTGAGAGCAAGAAATAAACATGATAATGAACTCCTACCTAGCAACCATAGGCATGGCATGAAAGTAGACATCACTTAGGGCAAAACTCATGAAGACACCACATGCAAAAGACCTACGGTTAAGATGCAATCATCCGCGCAAAAACGAATAAATAACAGATTTACCGACTACGACGGAATGCACTTTTGCAACACATTTTACAGCAAGTAGATGAATTCTATCATGCATGACAATGCAACCATGATGAAGAGCACAATGAGTAGGTAAACTTTCATATATAACACTTTGGCATCGGACGCACGGTTATCGAGATACACGCATCGCAAAATGCCAATAGGATGCTAAAAACTAGGGACTTAGAAAAAATAACTGGCTGGGGGGGGTCTCACCCATGGGCCAATCGGGTCGGAGGCAATAGGGGCGACAGCTAGGCCAGGCCCACGCGGGGCCCACGCTACGGGGGCTGCGGTCGGGGGAGCGGGGACAGGTGGCAGCCCCTGAGTGGGCATCGGGCAGCGGCGGCGCGGCTGCTCTGACGGTGCCAAGTGGCGGTGGTGGACGGGTCCGGCACGGATTCTAAGGTGGGCGGCGGCGGTTGCGAGGTGGAGGGCACGGATTGCGAGGTGGGAGGCTAGGGGAGGTCATTTTTGGGTAGGGGAGGCATCTATTTAAAGGAGGAGCGGCTAGGGTTTGCTGTTTTCATCCGTTTTCGGACCGTTCGATCCCGATCAGACGGTCCGGAAGCGGAGGGGGGGCTAGGTGGGTTGGTAGGCTGTGTAGAGGGGTTGCGGGCTGAGGAGAGACGGAGCTTTGAGCCCGTGACACGAGTTTAAAAATATCGAAAACGTCTGACGCTACGGTTGACCGTTCGGGTATCAAACGACCTCTGATTGCGATGAAATTTGGCAGGCGGTCTACCTACAATATAACAAGACCGCTCGCCAAGTTCTGACCCAACCCGAGAAAGTTTTATACACACTTTTGAAAACAATATTTTATCGATGCCGCGGGCGCGTGCGTGTGTGGTTGGACTCAAAACGGTAAACGACAAGAACGGAAAGAACCAGCGTCTACGAACGGATGCAAGTTTTCAAAAACGAGTGATGATGCTATGCAGATGATGCGAATGATGCATTGACGAATGCGACAACCAAACGAATCACACGTCGACAGCGGAATAAAAGGGGAAATCTTCTGGGGCGTCGGTCTCGGGCTGTTACAACTCTCCTCCACTTACAAGAGATCTCGACCCGCGATCTTAGAATGAGAAGGGGAAGAGGAAGAAGAAAGGAAGAGGTAAAACTTAGTTGCTTCTTTGACAAACGAGTGAAACCAACAAAACTTGGAGGTTGCAAAGAGATGAAGAATGACACGAGGAACAAGGAAGAGTTTAAAGAAATTTGGCAGCACTTCGGTAGATAAGAGAGACAAAACATGATAAGATGAAAGAACTTGAGAACATGGCACCACACTCCGGTTAGATGGATAAGCAAGGAAGGAACGTGATCTTTGACAAAATGAGATGATGGGTCGAAGAGAGCAACATTACAATGCCTCCGGAACAAAAGAATAGGAACTAGATCTTGGAGAGAAGAGAACGAAGAAGAAAATGACAACTTCTACCACAATTGAATTAGAAAAACATCGTTACAAGGAAGGATTGAACGGTGTTGTTGGAAATTCAACAACGAAAAGAATAGCTTGTTATGGGCTTATGGAAAACATCTCAAAATTATGAGGTGACAACCGGCCACAAACGGAGCAATTGATTGATTGCGAGCAACAAGATATGCAAAACTTCTTTCACCAATAGGATACATTGAGAACTTGGATCATTGATAAGCACCATGATAGCAACAAGTGAAACCCAATCCAAGATAGCTCCAATGAGGAAGATGATGGGTTTACATATCTCATTCTTGTCAACTACTCTTTGAGACTCCTTATGAATCTAGAATGCTATAACACCGTCTCAAAAGATAATAGAGAATGAATGCACTTCGGAATACAAGACGAATGATACTTGAGCCTCTCCAACAAGAATCTTGAAGAACACTTTGAGAATGAAAGAAATCTTTGATGAACCATCATGTAGAGCCTCCGTATACAAAAAAATGATCAAAAGAAATGAAGGTTGGAAGGATAGATTAAGACGTTGCAAAGGTTTAGATGGAACTTCACGAAGAGATGCTTAAGAAAACTTGGAACTCCGGAAAAGAAAAGATAAGCAACTATAATCGAGAGTTTGTTATCATGAACACCTCATGAACAAGGATTGAAATCATCTTGATGAAACAAGAATAAGAATTATGTTATTCTTATGCTTCCTCAAGTTAAATTGATGACAAACAACGGATTTGGCATACGACTTATTCTTCTTGACAGGTTGAAGAGAGAATACCATGAACTTGAAGAACTCTTGAACGAGACACCGGTAAGAATTTGAAACGAATGAAGATACTATGAATGAATGTAGATACATGAGAACGACGAGATCATGATCCGCCTAATAGAAAGCTTGAACGAAGCACCAGAATAATTGAGAGACGAACGAAGAGACAATAATTGAGAAGAATTTGAGAACGAAAGCCGAAAGCTGAGAATGAAGCAATCTTCTGAAATGATGGCCTTCGGAGGATCGAGAAATGAAAACAACACTCAAATGCTTCGAATAAATATGGATGGAATTACTCAAGATCGAGAAGAATTTGAGAGGATAGCAACTAGCTGAAATCATGAATCTTCAAGCGAATGAGCAAAGATTTAAGAGAAATTCTGCTTCGTTTTTCAACGATGAGAAGGATGACGAGAAACAACATCATGAATTACTGAGACACTCCGGAACAATGAATAAGGAAAGGTTGAGCCAATGATGAAAATTAATTCGAAGCGATCTTGGAGATGAAATATGACTGATGAGATTCATTCTTACGTCATAATGGAAAGAACTTGAGAACATCTCCGGAAAGAGTAAAAGAGCCAGGTAATATCCTGGGAAAAAACCTATGGGTTATGAGCCCACTCAAAGAGATCACCGTTGAAACGATTTCTTAGAAAGAGAGATTGCATCGGTACAATGAAAACTTGATGAGGTGAGAACCTCGAAATAATTAGACAGGATTGGAGATAAATAGGAGTCTTCTAAGATATCTTCAGCACTCCGGGCGGAATAATGAGAGACGAATAGAGAAGAAAGGCTGCGATAGAATTTTCACATGAAAACATTTAACGAATGAAAAGAATATGATGAACACCGAAAGCTTGAATTGGATCTACCAGGAAAGAAAACAAGGACGAAGAATGATGAAATTTGAAACTCCTGAGAATCTTCACCTGAAACACACCGGATTGGAACAAGGAAGAAAACGAATGAAGAGACTTCACCACATCAGGAGGATACTTGAATCGAGATGGCTGGCTCCGGAAGAAAAGGGTGGGAGGGTGGGAAAAACAAAGACAACTTGAGACAGGTAGACGAACTCCGGAAAGAAACAAGATGATAGATCTTGCAATATTGGGGAGGAATAAATTATCTTGATGAGAAACACACCGGTTAGGAAAGATATGAAATCACCACTTGACATCGAAGCAACTCGAATTACCATACTCCAAGAAAACAAGGATGAGGCTTGAGAATTAAGCCGGAAACAAATACATAACCCACCATGCATTTGTTGGGAGGATAATCCTAGGTAACTACTTTAATTCCCACCTAAGAATTTCCAAAGTCTTTCTTGTTTATGCGATTCGGGTTGCGGACCCAGGAATGTACCCAAGGTAATTAGCTACAACTGCACCCGCAACCTTCCACACCATAATCCAAGAAACTCCGCAAACTCGTCTACCTCAGACACTCGTAATCACAATGATACTAAGTATGGCAGTACATCCAAACTCTCTCCACCAGTACTGGGGATGCTGGACTCCTCTCGCCACTAATAGTATTGAAGCAATTTCGAACATCCTCCGTCCTGAGATACTAAGGAAACTGAATGATAACGATGTGCAAAAATCCCTCGGAGCTCTACTCCTCGATAACAGGAGGCACCAAGACAGAATTCCTTCACATCGACATCATATAGTTTCCAAAATACCCGCGTGAACCTAAAAAAATTTGAGTGAGAAGAGGGTAGAATCAAAATCCCTAAGTCATAATTTCTCACCAGAGCATAGAAGAGGAGTAAAAAGAATCCTACTCTCCGATATAACTAGACTCAAAATAATTTTTCACTAGACTCGACTCGGCCAAAGTTCGATCAATCAAGGGGGCTCCTAGGTCGGTACAGGCTCTCATACCAACTTGTAATGCCCAAGATGCGATCCTATCCTTATTTTGGCATGAGAGCCTCGACAGGGATAGAAGCGCATCTCGTCGTTTCGCAAGAATGGATATCATTACAAGTACATGTAAAGAAGAGATGAGTATATGGAATTCGCTTACACTCGCCACAAGCTACATCAATATCACATCAATACAACAAAATATCCAAACATCATACAGAAGAGCAGGGTCCGGCTACGGATGAAAACAAACAATAAAATGACATCCATCCTTGCTATCCCAGGCTGCCGCATGGAACCCATCCTATGATCAAAGAAGAAGAAGAAGAACTCCAAATCAAACAAGCATCGCTCTCACGTCAAAACATCGCATTACCTGTACCTGCAACTGTTGTTGTAGTAATCTGTGAGCCACGGGGACTCAGCAATCTCATTTCCAAGGGTATCAAGACTATTAAAGCTTAATGGGTGAGGTATGGCTAAGTGGTGAGGCTGTAGCAAGCACTAAGCATTTATTTGAGTGACTAACTTACGAGTACAAGAATAAGGGGGATGATTGTCGCATAAACGGACGTGATCTAGTAATGATCTCTAAGAGATCCTGAACACCTACTTACGAACAAACATAACCCCACCGTGTTCTCTCTCGGATAAGGACTCACTAGAAGAGACAGTCACGATTACGCACACGGTTGGTGTATTTTATTTGAGTTTACTTCAAGTTTGCTATGACCGGGTGTTAAACAAAGTTTCCAAGTTGCCACGTAACCGCGGGCACGGCTTTTTGAAAGATTAAACCCTGCAGGGGTGCTCCAACTCATCCATCACAAACTAACCACACGCCGCGGGAATAACCTCGACCACGAATCTCGTGATCTTCCTAGGCAATTCCACTGGAAAACCGCAACCTCGAGATAGCCCGAAGTATTCTCGGAATTCCTCACACAAGATATTCGAGAAAGGTAAAACAAGTCCAGCAAGACCGCCCGACGTGTCGACGAACCCGATAGGAACCGCGTATCTCGTTCTCAGGACACGACCGGATAAGCACAGCGTATAGTGGCCTGATAGACATCTCCCGAGTTGCCCCGGGTTGGCCCCGCACACGGCTCTTGTTTGGACCAACACTCATGAGGAGCACTGGCCCGGGTTGTTGATTAAAGATCCTCGGGTTAATTACTCCCTATGCAGGTTTATTAGTTATTAGGCAAATGTAGTACCAATGTTGGGCCTTGCCGGACAAGTTTTATCCTAAAACGAAAATCAAGGGGGTCCCCATAACAACCCCGAGCATGTTAGGAGTGCTCAGTTATGGAACATAACACCGGTACACAAGTAACTAGGGTGGCAAGAGTGGAACAAAACATCGAGCAAAAGGCCAAGCCTTCCACCCTTTACCAAGTATATATGTGCATTAAATTAAATAGCAATAATATTGTGATATAGCAAAATCTCCATGTTTCACATGGGAAACATATTGCACCTGCAACTAGCAACGCTATAAGAAGGGTTGAGCAAGCGGTAACATAGCCAAACAATGTTTGTTTGGATGTGGAGAGGTTAGAGGCTTTTCATGGCAATTTGGGAGGCTTGACATACAAGTGGTAGATAGCGAGAGAGCGATAGAAACGAGACAACTAGCATGGCAATGATAGTAATGGTATCCAGGGAAATGATCATCTTGCCTGAGATCCCGCTTGGAAGAAGAAGGAATCCATGAAGAAGACGAACCAACATAGTCGAACGAATCCTCACACTCCGAACGCTTTCGGAACTCTATTGAGAAGAAGCAATCCGAAAACAACAATCAACACATGATCAACACCACAACATATGCATGACATGATGCACTTCAAATATGATGCTTGCTATGCATGACATGGCAAGCACAACAATCAACTTCTACACATTAAGTGAAGCTCAATATGCAACGAGTTGCATATTGACGAAACTCCACATTCGAATATTTAGTTCACTCTCGTTTAGGTACACGACAATATTAAATGTTGTCAAACATGGCAAGAGGTGAAGCATAAGTAAACTACACATCTAGGCAAGTTTAAATGAGGCCGGAAACAACATATAGCATTTCCGAAACGACCCCATATGTTAATTTCGAAATTGGTCCAGATCTGAACTAATCATGTTTTATATTTATTAAACAGCAAAATAAAGTATACCATGCAATTCTACACATCATTCTAGTCGATTTACATATATGGAACATCTCAAAGGGAGCTACGGTCTAAAAGATATGACGTTCACAAGATGAACATGACATGAATGCAAAGTGCATGAAAATGAGAACCACAAACATTTCAAATCATGAATGCAGCTAGATATTATGATACTACATGAAAATCTAAGCGATTTTCATATATAGCATGTGCAAAACGGAGCTACGGTTCAACCACAACAACCGACACAAGTTTTATTTCAAATCTGTCCAAAACAGCAACATGCCATATTGCACACACGAAAACAACAAGCTACAAGATTCTAAAATGCACAAGCTAAGCATGGGGCAGTAGGATATAACCCACACTTCATTTCATCTTCACATTTCATAATCAAAAGAGGCATGGATCACGTTGTAGGAAGCTCACAACATGGCAATAAAATATAGCAGTTTAGGACTTAGTGAAAATAACAGTTTTTAGCATAGCAGTTTTTCACGAAGGCATATTGGCAGCAGCAAAACTATATGCTACATGGCATATTATGGCATGAAAATTTACAGCATGGTAGTAGACATGATGCACTACAAATCACTCTATGGTGGCAAGGTCTAATTATGCATAGAATCATGGCTAGCATCATCACAACATGGTATTATGAAGAAAACAGATTCTCAGGCTTACTGAAAATTAGAGTAGACATGTGCAACAGTTTTTAACAGATTGACATATTGAACAACAGAATTAATTATGATGCTAAACCTATTCATGCAAAATATTGGCACAAAATTATAGGCAACAACATGCTTAACAAAAGACTCCTTGGTGGAAACCACAAAAGACTCCTAGATCAATAGCAAATCACATGGCAACACGGCAATAAAATAACAGTTTCAGACTTACTGAAATTTAGCTATCTCCCAAAACTGTAGTTTGACTAGGCATGTAGACATGGCAATAAAAGTATCATAACAATCACTTATGAGCATGGAAAGGACACTGACAACAACTAGACATGACACACTTCAAATCATACCATTGGCAAAATTACATAGGATGCATGGTTTGCTTAATATGATGCTCGCAAAACAGAACTCATCGTTAACAGATTTCAGTTTTAACGCGATGGCTACTTGAGAGAAAGAAATAAACATGATAATGAACTCCTACCTAGCAACCATAGGCATGGCATGAAAGTAGACATCACTTAGGGCAAAACTCATGAAAACACCACATGCAAAAGACCTACGGTTGAGATGCAATCATCCGCGCAAAAACGAATAAATAACAGATTTACCGACTATGACGGAATGCACTTTTGCAACACATTTTACAGCAAATAGATGAATTCTATCATGCATGACAATGCAAACATGATTAAGAGCACAATGAGTAGGTAAACTTTCATATATAACACTTTGGCATCGGACGCACGGTTATCGAGATACACGCATCGCAAAATGCCAATAGGATGCTGAAAACTAGGGACTTAGAAAAAATAACTGGCTAGGGGGGTCTCACCCATGGGCCAATCGGGCCGGAGGCAACAGGGGCGACGGCTGGGCCTGGCCCACGCGGCGCGGGGACAGGTGGCAGCCAATGAGTGGCCGGCGGGCGGCGGCTGTGGTGGCGCGGCTGCTCTGACGGTGCCAAGTGGCGGTGGTGGACGGGTCGGGCGCAGAATCTGAGGTGGGCGGCGGCGTCTGCGAGGTGGAGGGCACGGATTGCGAGGTGGGAGGCTAGGGGAGGTCATTTTTGGGCAGGGGAGGCATCTATTTAAAGGAGGAGCGGCTAGGGTTTGCTGTTTTCATCCGTTTTCGGACCGTTCGATCCCGATCAGACGGTCCAGAAGCGGAGGGGGGCTAGGTGTGTTGGTAGGCTGTGTAGAGGGGTTGCGGGCTGAGGAGAGACGGAGATTTGAGCCCGTGACATGAGTTTAAAAATATCGAAAACGTCTGACGCTACGGTTGACCGTTCGGGTATCAAACGACCTCTGATTGCAACGAAATTTGGCAGGCGGTCTACCTACAATCTAACAATACAGCTCGCCAAGTTTCGACCCAATCCGAGAAAGTTTTATACACACTTTTGAAAACAATATTTTATCGATGCCGCGGCCGTGTGCGTGTGTGGTTGGACTCAAAACGGTCAACGACAAGAACGGAAAGAACCAACGTCTACGAACGGATGCAAGTTTTCAAAAACGAGTGATGATGCTATGCATATGATGCGAATGATGCATTGATGAATGCGACAACCAAACAAATCACACGTCGACAGCGGAATAAAAGGGAAATCTTCTGGGGCGTCGGTCTCGGGCTGTTACACGTCTCTTCATATTACTCAACGCTACGTCTCCTGGACCGTTGAGTTCTTGTTGACCGAGTGTGGATGCAGCCATCCGAGTGTGTCTTTAGGTGCGTCCGAGAGACTCTTCAGGTCTGACCGAGTGCACTTCTACTTCCGAGCTTCGATGCTGATGTGGGACCATTGGTGGGCCCCACATGTCAGGTTTATGACCCTACCCAGGGTAGACATCCTCATCACTAAGTATGGATGGGCATTCTTTCACTCAAGCACACTACACAGTTCCACAAAATTCCACCTTGCTGGCTCCGTATATCGAGGAACACATGATATTGTACGCTCCAAGAACCGAAGCAGTCTGACTCATGGATTAAACGTATACACATGGCGACTTTTGGTGGTTGGTTGCAAACATATCTCATGAATAACACCAATGTTGGAGATGAGTTGTACTTGTTGGCCAAGTCACCATCCTTGTCTATATTGACTTTCCAAGGGTACTAGATAAATGGGAATACATTTTACACGATCGCCGAAGATCAAAAGAGCACCAACCAAAATAGTGGTGTCCGCTTTGATGCAACATAGGACACATATTGTGGTTACATAGAGGAGATATGGTAAGTTGACTATGGATGTTCTTTTAAGGTCCCTTTGTTTCGGTGCAAATGGGTCAATCTGACAAGAGGCGGGGTAAAGGTAGACCCGCAGTATGGAATGACAACAGTGGATCTCAACAATCTTGGGTACACAGACGAACCATTCGTCCTAGCCAATGATGTGGCTTAGGTTTTCTATGTGAAAGACATGTCTACCAAACTGAGAAAAAGAAAAGATAAGGAAGCGAGTACATCATATGATGAGCCAAAGCACCACATAGTTCGTTCAGGGAAAAGAAACATCGTGGGAGTGGAGGACAAGACAGACATGTCAGAAGATTATAATAAGTTTGATGAAATTCCTACCTTCAAAGTGAACACTGACCCAAGCATGCTGTTAAATGATGAAGATTCACCATGGTTACGGCGCAATCACAAAGAAGGAACATACGTGAAGAAAAAGTCTTATACCCCAAGATCCCACTCTGGGATGTGACCGGCTTCACCGTTATCACTTTCTCTCTAGGGTATACATGTGTTTTGTGTGTTCCTATGGGTTACCCTAACACAAGCAAGTAAATAGTTTCACTTTGCTACCCCCTTCTGACGTCGGAATCTTTGTAAAAGCTAGGGCATTTTGACATTTGAAAAATTATTTGTGAGGAGTTAATCAATACAATTATGTCCAACTCATTTGGTTTAGTTTTCAAATTGTTATGCATTTTACAAGAATTAATTTCATTCTGTAAAATTTAATCTGTCAAATAATTTCTTCAAAATGAAAATTAAAACTCCTCATGTTGGCTAACAGAAAAATAATATAATTTGGTGAAAGAATAACAAGAAAACAGAAACTAAAAATTCCCAAAAATAGAAACAAAGGAAAAAGGTATAAAACTAAAAGAGTTAAACATAATCTGTTTTGGATTAAAACACCTATTGAAAATATCCTAAATATTCCCAAATTGAACATACAGATAAAACATACTAATATTAAACATCAGGAAAAACAATCACACAAAAATCTATTTTTCAACTAAAGTTATTCACAAACTAGTGATTCACACAAATTTCAAATAATTCAAATTTAAACTATTAAATTTGAAAACTACTGGCACTAACAGAAAGTTTATAATTTTTTCGACCTAAAGCAAAAAAGATTCATTCAAAAACTCTAAATATTCTAATGGTTATTCAAAATCTAAAAATTGAAACTGTTCTGTTTAGATAATCAAAACAGAAAAGAGAAAATCCACCATTTGTCCTGGTTGGTCTCACCAACCGGGACTAAAGGTTCCATCTCACGTGGAATTTGGGCTACCGAAAAGGAGACCTTTAGTCCCGGTTGGTCGCCCCAACCGGGACTAAATGTCTGAGCTCCCGCGTGGGAGAAGGACCTTTAGTCCCAGTTGGAGCCACCAACCGGGACTAATGGCCCTTTAGTCCCGGTTCATGGCTCCAACCGGGACTAGAGGTCTCTGCTATAAAACTCCCGCGCCCTTCGTGTCGCGATGCCAGCCACCGCCAGAGACATCTAGATCGATGTTTCTGTCGTGGTTTTGTCACAGCAGATGTCCGAAGACTTAGGTTCGAGGCCATTGCTAAGGCGGTGGACTCAAAGGGGTTGGTCGAGATGAGGGACACGAGTTTACCCAGGTTCGGCCCCTCAAGAAGAGGTAAAAGCCTACGTCCTGCTTGTGTTGTATTGCTTGGAGTATCGATTACAAGGGAACGGATTCGCTTGACCTAGTTCTCGATTGATTGGTTTCTGTCTAAGCCACCCCAGGGCCTCACCTTTATATAGGAGGTCGAGGCTCTGGGTTACACGAGTCCTAAACCGACTCATACATAGTAGTTGATCCTGTCTCTAAGCCGCCTTGCTATCTTGGGCAAGACGTCTTCGGGCGGCTTAACCGCCCGGGTATTCACACCATCTTTTGTCTCTGGGCCTTCGTCGTGGCCCGTCAGGTAAGCCGCCACGCGGCCTGGCCTTCATCTTCCGGCCCACCTTACAGGTCTTGGCTACGAGCCGCCAGGTACAACCCGGCCCCTCCTGGGCGGGTCTTACCACGGGGTTATATCCCCAACATTAGGCCCCCGGTTGATTTGAGCCTGCTCATGTCAATCTTCAAACTCATTTGGCGGCGAGTCTCACATTTTTGTCACCTGAAAAAGAAAACTCATAACCCGCCGTGACGTCACATCGAATATGCTAAAAAGATTTTGTGACGTTTGCAACGGATCCTCTCATTGAATGGTCGGCCCAAAAATCGAGGCGCCCCTTTCGGTCAATCTTCACTGTGCCTCTTCGATTTTTATGCGCACTGTTGTCATCCCATCCCATAAATAGGGACACGTGGTGCCTTTTTCCCTTTCTCTGCCGTCGCTGTCATCTTCCTCCCTCAGTCAGCCTCGCCTCTAGAGCTCCGCCGCACGTAATCGGACCCCGCCGTTGTCCCCAACGCCGGCCGCTGCATCGACCTGACTTGGACCAGAAACTCTGCCAGGCCGCCCGCATCCAGGAGGTACCGTTCTCAACCTTTCTCTAACCTAGAATCATCTCTATTAGGATCCCCCGAGTTCATCGGGTTTTCTCTAGTGTTCTTCGCAGGTTCTTCGCTGTTCTTCGTAATATAAATTGTAGATGGCCCCTTGAACCTCATATTACTTGTCTATCCATTGCGGTTGCCCTTCTAATGCCAATGCCCTCTTTCTTTGGATCTGCATAGCAACCTCCACCGTGTGCTGCCCACCTATCCTTCTTCTGTCTTTTTAGGGTTTTTGAATATGTTTCATTTTTACCTTCGCCCGTAGATCTTACAGCTATAGTGGTAATATGCGAAACCTATTTATCCGTACTTAGCTGTATTTTCCAGCATCCCCTTGTCCATCTAACCCGCCGATGCATCGGCGGCTCTCTGATAAAAACACTTCGGCGGCTTAACACCTCACCATTATGTTGACCACAGCTGCCTTGACTAGTTAATAATTTTCTAACCCGCCATACTCTGCACCTTCTCGTAGTTTGATCCACCATTATGTCGAGAGCACCCTCGTCATGCGATTGGGTCAGCTCCGGAGTCACCGAACAACTCTTACTTGATTTCATAGAATCGGGTATCCTGCCGGCTCAGGATGTTATCCATTGGCGGGTTCCAGGGCCAGAATCAAGACCTACTCCCAAGGAAGGGGAAGTTGTCGTGTTCACTGATCACCTCCTTCGTGGATTTAGCCCGCCCGGGTCAAAGTTTTTCCGGGATGTTCTTCATTTCTTCAAGCTTCACCCTCAAGACATAGGCCCAAATTCTGTCACCAACATGTGTCAATTTCAAGTCTTATGTGAAGTTTACCCGCAAGAAGAGCCGTCCGTCGACCTCTTCCGTGACTACCATTATGTCAACCGCCAAACTGAAGTGGCGGCTGGACCAAGTTTGGAGCTTGGCGGTGTTTCTATCCAGAGACGGAGAGATTTGCCCTATCCAGCAGCTATCCTACCAAGTCACCCCAAGGATTGGAACAAGACTTGGTTTTACTGCAAAGACACTTCTCCCGAAGGAGAGAATCCGCTGCCGGGTTACCGTCCTACACGGCTCTGCAACACTGGAGGAGTCCCAGATCGGATGTCCGCCGTGGAGCGAGCGAAATAAGCTCCGGCTTTCGCGAAGATCAGGGCAATAATGGCCAACGGTTTGACCGGCGTCGACTTAACCCGCTGCTGGGTTAGCTGGAAGATCCTGCCACTGAGCCGGCGTGACCGACTCATGCATCAATTCATAGGTGAACCCAATGACACCCTCTCCTTCAGTTCCACCACTCTGACAGAACAAGATATCAACTCCTCCGTCAAACGACTTCTTGACGAAAAGCAAGCGGTTTGCAACAAAGTTGGGCTGAAACCGTTCTATGTCAAGAACCCGGCTCCAGCTGTAAGACACTTTTCCACAAATTTGGTCAAACTTTAACTTTGTATTGCTCCTTCTAACCTTTGTTGGCGGCTTATGTACAGGCCGGCTCTTCTTTCTGGAAGAAGAAGTATAACCCTCCTATGAGGAAACCTAAAGTGGGTAAAACCCGCGTCCAGAAGAAGAAAACTGTCGCTCAGGAACCGCCTGAGCTTGACGACTCAGAGGTAGAACTTGACTCCCTTGGTCGTCTCTTTATGCAACCTATTGACAACAATTATTCACAGGAGGAAACGGAAACCAGCCATGCAGATGCCCCTGAGGTAACTTACATCTCCTCTGACTCAGAAAACTTTCCACTAGAGAAAGTACGGTGGGTCATCCAGAAAGTCCCATTTTCTCATCCTCTTGCTTATTTAGACCCCAATTTTCTTTTGAAAAAGCAACAGCATACCTCCAGACGTCAGACCCGGAGCACCGGCTCTGAAGAGCTTTTAACCGGCTTGCCAAACTCGCCGGCTCCTCGGAAACGGCCTGTTGAGGTACTCTTTTATCTAAATCCAATTTTAAATGTCTTGCATTGTAACCTTACTCTGTTTTTCATCGTCTTAACTTTTCTTGGAGTCACCTCCTTCATCTGGCGACTGTACTGCATCCAAGCTGCCTCCTCTGAAGATCAACCCGGAGTACGTACCTTTGAATTTGCATCATACGTTTTTACCATCCTTGTCCTTTATGTGACAATCTTTTGTTTTCCAGGGCTCAAGCAAAACGAAGGAAGACCGGCGGGTCTACCACTGCCCCTGCTGCCCAAGAGCCGGAAACTGCTAAGCCGGATTCCCCTGCACCTCATGTTGAGCCCACTGAGGCTAGAACAGATGCATCTGCCGACATTCTTCAGCCTTCTGAGCCGGCTGATGATGATATGGTCACTCCTGAGAGTCCTCCGAAGGCTGATCCTAAGCCGTCGAGCCCTTCAACAGCCGCTGAAAACACAACTCATCCAGACGTTGTTGTCACTGGGACGGGTTATCAATTCCCTGATCCCCATGTATTAACCAAGCACACCTGCCAGGCTGATACAGGCTCACCAGAAAAGCTTGAGTTTGAATTCCCCGTGTTGGAAAAAAATGAGTACAGATGAACTTCTTGCTGGTTATCTGAATCGCCTCTCCACAAGCCACAATATGGAGTTGAAGCTTGTTGGACTGATGAAAAAGAAATACGAGGTACTCCTCCTCTCTTGCTTTTCCTTATACCCTTATGTAGCCCCCAAGAGCTGGTTTAGTATTGCAAATAGTAGACCGGGTCTTCCAATCCTTATCATAATTCAAATTGCCTAACTTGTAGCCCCCAAGTATCGGGTTAATATATATATTAAGCCGGTACTTAGTTGAAGAGTAGATCGAGGGTAGCCCCCAAGTCCGGGTCAGTATGAAAATGATGAGCCGGAACTTCACTGTAAACTTGGAAAGCGCCGCGTGTAGCCCCCAAGTGCCGGCTTAACTTTACGAAGATGAGCCGGAACTTCAATGTAAACTTGGAGAGCGCCGTTTGTAGCCCCCAAGTGCCGGCTTAACTTTACGAAGATGAGCCGGAACTTCATTGTAAACTTGGAGAGCGCCGTGTGTAGCCCCCAAGTGCCGGCTTAACTTTACGAAGATGAGCCGGAAATTCATTGTAGACTTGGAGAGCGAACACAGACATTAGCCCCCAAGTGTCAAGTAAATTGCTTGCAATCTGCTTGATACTTGTAGCATAGCAGCTTCATCAACCATGTACGAATATCTTATCCTGGCGATTTAAACCTCCTGAACTGTGTTATTTCTCTTTTTGTGCAACACAGGAAGCCTTGGACGCGGCAGAATCTAATCTGACCGGTGTGAAAGAAAGCCTTGCTTCGCAACAAACCGCCCGGTCTGAGGCGGAAGAAAAATGGTGGGTTGCTGTTAAGGAGCTTAAGAAGGTTCAGGCTGTCTTTGATGCCTTCAAAAAGAGTGCGGAGTCTACCCAAGCCGCCCTGACCAAGCGCGCAGACAATACTGACCAGCAACTTATGCTTGTGTCAGATGAGCTGCAAACCCTCAAGCATCATATCTCTAGGATGACTTCTGCTATCTTTGGTAAGCACTGAATACTTAGCAAATTTCCTTGCCTTGTTTAAAAACTGTGCGGGCGGCTTATAACACCAAATCTTGCCTTGCAGGCCAAAGAAGCCGCCAGCTATCTTCTGACAGCTTGTTGAAGCTGAAAGCAGTATACAACTTCACATAACAACTATACTGCGGGACCCTTTACACCATCAAAGCAATGCTGGATGAAAGAAGCATCCCCAAATTCATGAAGGGAGTGATAGAACTCCTGTCAACTCTGCCGAAGCAAATCGAAGAGCTCAAACGATCAGCCGCCAGGAAGGGAGCAATGGCCGCGCTAAGCCGGTCTTTGGCCTTTGCCCCTGAACTGACTGTAGAAGAGATGATGGATGGCTTTCCGTCCAAGAAAGACGACAGCTCAAATTTCACAGAAGCTGACTATGCCAAGTGTATGAAGGCCTCCAGAGTACTCGCATCAACACTGGCGGATGAAGTTGATCTGACTACCTACCAGGCGGCTTACAGCGCGGACAGCAAACGAGTACGCTGCCCAACCTTCGAGGCCAGGGACCTGACTCCTGCACGCCGTAAGCAACTCTTTGCTCCTGAAATTGACACGTCCCCCCTCTTTGACGAGGCTCAGTTTGAAGCTTTAACAAACTGCAACTGGGATGTGGACAATCTTCAGATCGAAGAGGTCGAAGACCCGGCGCAGGATGACCCGCTATCGAGCTGATCACTTGCTTCTGAAACTTACAACCCGGCTTATTGACCCGCCAAGGCTAGCAGTGTACAAAAACTTTAAGTCCGTGGTATTTTGGGCTCCCTGGAGAGTTTTTAATAGGCATAGAAAAACTTTGTTTGCCTGAGCCGTGCCATCGCGCACGTATGAACCTTTGCACAACTTGATGCATGCTTATCTGTCTTGTGTTCCGCTCATAATATCAGATTTCACGGCGGCTCATCTTAGGAGATAAACCCTGCAAAAACAAACAAGACAGAATATGTTCTGTATTGCTGTGAGGGCGGCTTGAAAAAGCACAACCCGGAGATGTTAAGTCTTTCATGACCTTGCTTTTTCGAAAACTCATATGCCGGTTCTTCTGGGTGGATTCGCTACTTGAACTCTTAACAACACAGGGTCTCTAACGAGAGTGAGCGTCAATTCCTTTGAACAGATCAGGGTCTCTAGGCGACATTAACTGATAAGAGCGCAACGAACCAGAGAGAGACGCAGCAGGGCATGAGTACCCCAGGGCCCATAAGCTACCTCTCCCGTGACATAAATCCGTCGTTTGAACCTTAAACAGTGCAGGGTCTTTTAAAAGAGTAACTGTTTGAGAGTACGAACAGGCCACATAGCGGAGAGTCGGCAGCAGATTGGTGAGCTTATCCTCGCTTTCCGTAAGCCGGCCCTCACGTGACAAGAGCCGCCGGTTTAACCTTGACCAGTACAAGGTCTCTAGCGAGAGTGACTGTCAAATATGTTTGAACAGCTCAGGGTCTCTAATCGAGATTAACTGGTAAGAGTTCGGCGGGTCACCTAGCGGAGCAGCGGCATACATGCAGGTTTAACTCAAGCTTGCGGTGGCTGAAGAGCCGATCAAGAGGGTGTGTAAGCTAAACCCGGCAGGTTAGAAGCCCCCAAATGACCTTGTTGACGGAGTCAACTTTTTGGGTATATAACCCGGCCTTACGGTGGCTGAAGAACCGATCAAGAGGGTGTGTAAGCTAAACCCGGCGGGTTGGAAGCCCCCAAATGACCTTGTGGTTGTATCCATCTTTGCACAGTCTGAGATACGTAAAACGGCAGAGGCCCCGGCTTGCAGGGATGCCAACTTTATTATATATATATAAGTGATATATACAATGATGATGTCCAATGGGGGGAGTCGATGACTCAAGTATAGTACGGTCGCAGATGAGCGATATTCCACGGCCGGTGGGTCTCCTGCTCAGAAGTGCGTGACTCGTCTCATACGTCAATGAGATAGTATGACCCATTGTTGAGGTTTCTGCTAACCACAAAAGGTCCTTCCCATGGAGGAGATAACTTGTGCGCATCCGTCTGATCTTGAATTAGACGTAACACCAAGTCGCCTTCTTGAAACGTCTGGGTCTTAACCCTGCGGCTATGATAGCGACGCAGGTCTTGTTGATAAATCGCCGATCGAGCCGCCGCCAGATCACGCTCTTCATCCAAAGCATCTAACGCGTCCTAACGCGCTGTCTCATTGTCTATCTCAACGTAAGCCGCCACCCGCGGCGAGTCATGACGTATATCACTTGGTAACACGGCTTCTGCGCCATAAACCATGAAGAAAGGCGTATAGCCTGTTGACCTGTTGGGAGTGGTTCTGATGCTCCATAAAACTGATGACAACTCTTCTACCCAACAACCCGGCGTTAGCTGCAGAGGAACCATAAGCCGGGGCTTGATACCTCTCAAGATCTCCTGGTTAGCTCGCTCCGCCTGACCATTGGATTGTGGATGAGCAACAGCAGAGACGTCAAGCCGGATGTGCTCACTTACACAGAACGCCTGCATAGCCCCCTTGGATAGGTTTGTGCCATTATCTGTGATGATACGATGAGGGTAACCAAAGTGGTAGATCAATTTTTTGACAAACTGAACCGCCGTAGCCTGGTCACACTTGCCGACAAGCTTAGCCTCCACCCACTTGGTAAACTTATCCACCGCCACCAAAAGGTGGGTCTTCTTGTCTTTAGATCTCTTGAAGGGCCCGACCATATCAAGCCCCCAGACCGCAAACGGCCAGGTAATTGGAATCATACGCAACTCCTGAGCCGGCACGTGAGCACGTTGCCCGAACTTCTGACATCCATCGCACTTGAGAACCAAGTCTTCTGCGTCCTTTTGAGCCGTCAGCCAGAAGAAACCATGCCGAAAAGCCTTGGCCACCAAAGATTTTGAGCCGGCGTGATGACCACAATCGCCAGCGTGAATCTCATTTAAGATTTCCTTACCTTCTTCAGGTGAAACACAACGTTGAAAAACGCCGGTGACACTGCGCTTATGTAACTCGCCATTGACGATCATCATGGACTTAGATCGCCTTATGATTTGCCTTGCCAAGGTCTCGTCCTCAGGTAACTCGCCGCAAGTCAAGTACACTAGGTAAGGCAACGTCCAGTCAGGGATAGCTTGCAGAGCCGCCACCAGCTGCCCCTCCGGGTCAGGTATAGCCAGGTCCGCCTCTGAAGGTAGCTTAACTGACGGGTGATATAGCACATCAAAGAAAACGTTAGACGGCACTGGCTTACGCTGAGAGCCAAGTCTTGATAATGCATCAGCCGCCTCATTCTTGCGACGGTCAATATGATCCACCTGATAACCCTTGAAGTGACCAGAATGATATCCACCGCCTGACGATAAGCCGCCATCCGTGGGTCCATGGAATCCCACGTGCCTGAAACTTGCTGAGCCACGGGGTCTGAGTCGCCAAGACATCTAACCCGGCTCAGGTTCATCTCCTTAGCTACACGGAGGCCGTGGAGTAAAGCCTCATACTCAGCTGCATTGTTAGTACAGGGAAACATCAACCTTAACACATAACAAAACTTGTCACCTTTAGGGGAAGTTAAGACAACTCCAGCCCCTGATCCTTCCAATTGTCTAGATCCATCAAAGTGAATTGTCCAGTATGTGTTATCCGGCTTCTCCTCGGGCGACTGACACTCTGTCCAATCATTAATAAAGTCCACCAAGGCTTGAGACTTGACAGCCGTGCGGGGCACATATTTTAGATTTAGAGGCCCAAGCTCCAATGCCCACTTAGCAATCCTACCAGTGGCTTCTCTGTTCTGAATTATGTCTCCCAACGGAGCAGAGCTAACCACAGTGATCTGGTGTCCCAAGAAGTAGTGCTTCAACTTACGATTCGCCATGAACACCCCATATATCAGTTTCTGCCAATGTGGGTACCTCTGCTTGGACTCTATCAGAACTTCACTGACGTAATAAACCCGCCTCTGAACCGGGTATTCTTTCCCTGCCTCCTTACGCTCCACAACAATCGCGGCACTGACTGCCCTATTGTTAGCCGCTACGTAGAGGAGTAAAGGTTCCTTCTCAGCCGAAGCAGCCAAGACCGGCGGCTCAGACAGCTGTTTCTTGAGCGCCTCAAACGCTTCACCCGCCGCCTTAGTCCAGACAAAGTTGTATGTTTTCTTCATCATTTGATACAGAGGAATATCCTTCTCACCCAGGCGGCTTACGAACCGGCTTAACGCAGCGATTCGACCCGCCTGGCGCTGAACGTTGTTGATGCACGCCGGCTCAGACAAGGAGGTGATAGCCTTTATCTTGTCCGGATTAGCTTCAATGCCACGCTCAGAGACTAGAAATCCCAAGAGCTTGCCTGCAGGAACTCCAAAGACGCACTTAGCCGGGTTAAACATTATCTTGTAGACCCGTAAATTATCAAATGTTTCTCTCAGGTCGTTAAGTAGAGTCTCCTTCTTTCTTGACTTGACCACGATATCATCCACATAAGTATGAACATTGCGCCCAATTTGACTATGAAGACAGTTCTGCACACAACGCTGGTAAGTCGCCTGGGCACTCTTGAGCCCGAAAGGCATAGACACATAGCAGAAAGCACCAAAAGGCGTAATGAAAGCCGTCTTCTCTTGGTCTTTAACTGCCATCTTGATCTGGTGATAACCTGAATAAGCGTCCAGGAAGCATAAACTCTCACAACCCGCCGTTGCATCAATAATCTGGTCGATACGGGGGAGAGCAAACGGGTCAACTGGACAGGCCTTGTTAAGATCCGTGTAATCCACACACATACGCCACGTGCCGTTCTTCTTAAGCACCAACACCGGGTTAGCTAACCACTCCGGGTGAAAAACCTCCACGATGAAACCTGCTGCTAAGAGCCGGGCCACCTCTTCCCCAATTGCTTTATGCCGCTCTTCATTGAAACGGCGAAGGAACTGCTTGATCGTCTTGAACTTAGGATCCACATTAAGGTGGTGCTCAGCGAATTCTCTCGGTACACCTGGCATGTCAGACGGCTTCCATGCAAAGATGTCCCGATTCTCACGGATGAATTCGATGAGCGCACTTTCCTATGCGGGGTCCATGTTAGCCCCGATAGTGAACTGTTGTGATGAGTCGCCCGGAGTGAAATCTACCTGCTTGGTATCATCCGCCGCAAACTTGAGGGGCGGCTCAGATTCCGTGTTCGGCTTCTTGAGTGGAGTCATGTCTTCCGGGTCAACATTTTCCTTATAAAACTTGAGCTCTGCCTCCGTACAACTTGACTCTGCGTAAGCTACGTCACCTTCCTCACACTCAAGAGCTGTCTTCCGATCACCATGCACGGTAATCGTCCCGTTCAACCCGGGCATCTTGAGCTGTAAGTCAACATAGCAAGGCCTAGCCATGAACTTGGCGTAAGCCGGCCGTCCAAACAGAGCGTGATATGGGCTTTTGATTTTGACCACTTCAAACCAAAAAGACTCCACCCTGTAGTTAAATTCATCACCAAAAGCTACCTCCAAAGAAATCTTCCCCACTGGATAAGCCGATTTTCCGGGCACCACACCGTGAAAAACTGTTGAAGAGGGCTTAAGATCCTTATCAAGCAAACCCATCCGGCTGAAAGTGTCATAATACAGGATGTTGATGCTGCTGCCACCATCCATAAGCACTTTAGTGACCACATATCCTCCTACTTGGGGGGCAACTACCAAAGCCAGTTGCCCCGGGTTATCAACACGCGGCGGGTGATCCTCCCTACTCCAAGTTATGTCATACTCGGACCACTTCAAATACTGTGGGAGAGCCGGCATGACCGCGTTAACCGCCCGCTTGCGTACCTTCCGGTCTCGCTTGTCGAGGCTGGTTGTAAAAACATGATACTGACCCCCACGGAGCTGTTTCGGGTTAGTCTGGTACCCCGATTGGTTATTCTGCTGCTGGCCTCCACCGCCAGGCTGTTGATGATGACCTCCTTGATTGCCTTGACCCTGGTAACCGGATCCTGGGCCGCCAGCACCAAAGCCGGCTCCTGACCCGCCCGGCCCTGAGCCGCCTGACGGACCATTACCGTTATTATGGTGCTGTTGAAGGCCGTAATCCCTGAACTGCCGCATAATACTGCAATCCCTCCAAGTGTGACCTGCCGGCTTATCAGGCCGGCTGTGCTCCGGACAAGGTTTATTGAGCATCTCCTCCAAGTTGAAAGGAGCTTTACCCTTGTTAAAGGGTGCCCTGAAGTTCCCATTGCCCTTAGCACGATTGTTTCCAGTGCTGGTGTTCGCCACCAATTCTGACCCGCCGTCCGGGTTCTTCCGTTTGCCCGGGTTGCTGTTTCCAGCCGCGTTTTGCTGTTGACCCTTGCCATTGTTACCTTTCTTCCCGTGACCTGATTTCTCATCATCAGAGCCTGGGTCTTTTGTGTTATCAGAGTCTGCATACTTGGTGAGAGCCGCCATGAGCTCCCCCATGTCTTGGCATGAGCGTTTAAGCCGGCCAAGCTTGTGCTTCAGCGGTGTAAAATGGCAATTCTTCTCTAGAATCAAAACTACTTGAGCCGCCGTAATCTGTTCCGAAGAGTGGATGATGGTTGAGACCTGCCGGACCCAGTGATGAGCCGACTCGTCATTATGCTGTATGCAATGGTCCAGATCCACAATCGTCATGGGCTGCTTGCACGTTCCTTGGAAATTTTTGATGAATTTCGCCTTCAACTCGGCCCAGGAATTAATGGTATTGGGTGGCAAGCCCTTTAACCACGTGCGAGCCGGCCCTTCCAGCATCATGATGAAGTATTTGGCACATACTGCATCACTGACGTCCAACATCTCCATGGCCAGCTCATAGCTTTCGATCCAAGCCTCTGGAGGTAGGTCTGCAGTATAATTGGGCACCTGGCGAGGACCTTTGAAATCCTTTGGCATACGCTCATTCCGTAGAGCCGGCGCTAAGCACGGCACTCCCACAGCCCTGGAGGTTACTCCTGCCCCTACTGAGACGGAAGGTGCAACTGTGGGTTCCTGATGAGCCGCCGCCGCTGCCAGAGCCGCCGCCTCTCGCTGTGCTCTCGCCCGATCTACCAGCGCCTGAGCATCCAGAGCCGCCCGATCGACTCGCGGCGGGTTCCGATGTCGTTCACTGCTAGAAACCGTCGGCGACTCATAATGCCGGCTGTAGCTGCGGCTGGGGACGGGAGTTGAATGCACGCGGCTCCGGCTGTAATTATACTTCTCCTGCTAGGCCACCGCCGTCTGCAGGTATCCAATAGCGTTCCGCACCTCTTCTGCAAAAGGCGCCTCATCGGGGATGGGGATTGTGCCAAGCCAGGTTGCCGCCGCCACCATGTTCTCAGCCGGGTTAGAATAATGACCCGGCGGCATCGGAAAAGGCTGTGGTGGGGTCGGGTTCCGGCGGGGCAGGTCTGGCCGCTAATGCTGAACCGCCGCCCGGCTTCCAGGTACTTCCGCCGTCCGGGTCACGGTCAAAGGTACGTTCCGTCCCGCCCCTAGCATGTTGAAAAGATTTCTGGCTTCATACTGATCTGGCAAGCGGGATTGATGCCTCATCTGCTGAACCGCCGCCGCAGACTGCTGCTCTAACTCAAAACGGAAAGCGTCCGCCCTAAGGCGCTCCGCCTCAGCATCCATCTGAGCCTTCAGCGCATTGATTTCCTGTTGGACTCCGGTCATATCGTTCTTCAACCTCGCGATCTCCGCATTACGGGTCGCTTGGTTTTCAGAAGTGACCTCAGTTGCCATCAGGGTTGTAAGCTCATCCATCAGATCCAGAAGAACCTGAGCCGGCGGCCTGCCAGCTCCAGACCCAGTCGCACCGGCGGCTGAGCTGCCAGGAGCCGCCGCTGAACCCGCAATGAAGACGGCAGCGTGGTTCGGCGGCTCATAATCTTCCGGCTCATGATACTCCGACTCGGGGTAAGGCTCGACGTAGCCCTCGAGCCCACCGTTGTTAAGCTGATAGATTGATTCCGTCTCTCCGCTCGAGGATCCATCCTCTGAACAGACGAGAGTTTCTTCCCGTGACATAGAACCGTCAAGCTCCATGCCCTGGGTGAAGCCGACGAAGACATGCTTCCTGCCCGGGTCGGCACGGGCGGGTTGCACGCGTCTGGCGGGTTGCTCGCGCCGGGCCGGCTCGACGATGTCGGTGCAGATGTCCGGCCTGGGTTTGGATCCACCGATCTTGCCGATGAAGACGTGGATTCCGCCGAAGGGGACCCGGAAACCGTACTCAATTGAATCGGCCTCGAGGCCCCAGCCGGCGTCGTCGATGTAGAGCCGGCCGCGGCGACTCTTGGTCATCCTGCCAACAGCGTACCCCTCAATCCGTGGGAGAGAGCCCTTTGAGAACTCAACACCACCGAGCGCTAGCCCCACGGTGGGAGCCAACTGTCGTGGTTTTGTCACAGCAGATGTCCGAAGACTTATGTTCGAGGCCATTGCTAAGGCGGTGGACTCAAAGGGGTTGGTCGAGACGAGGGACACGAGTTTACCCAGGTTTGGCCCCTCAAGAAGAGGTAAAAGCCTACGTCCTGCTTGTGTTGTATTGCTTGGAGTATCGATTACAAGGGAGCAGATTCGCTTGACCTAGTTCTCGATTGATTGGTTTCTGTCTAAGCCGCCCCAGGGCCTTACCTTTATATAGGAGGTCGAGGCTCTGGGTTACACGAGTCCTAAACCGACTCATACATCGTAGTTGATCCTGTCTCTAAGCAGCCTTGCTATCTTGGGCAAGACATCTTCGGGCGGCTTAACCGCCCGGGTCTTCACACCATCTTTTGTCTCTGGGCCTTCGTCGTGGCCTGTCAGGTAAGTCGCCATGCGGCCTGGCCTTCATCTTCCGGCCCACCTTACAGGTCTTGGCTACGAGCCGCTAGGTACGACCCGGCCCCTCCTGGGCGGGTCTTACCACGGGGTTATATCCCCAACAGTTTCCGTTGCCCTCAGCTCAGTCGGCGAACGCCTATGACGCCGGTCGTCCCGTCCAGTCCAGCGCCATCCCTGACCCCATCTCCCTCCGCGCGCTGGTGAGCTCCTCTTTCCCCTGGCGCCGTTCCAGACCCCCTCCTCCTCCCGTCCCTAGCTCCTCTGCCGTCGCCATGGATGGAGTGCTCCGCCAGCCGTCGATCTTCCTCCGCTGCTGATGTTAGATTCCTCCGCCATCGATGTTTCGTTGATGCAGATTCTTGTGGCGAGCTCTAGCTTGGGAACTTTGATGAACATAGAAAATTTCTTGTATGAAAAAAATAGAAATTTTCCTATAGATGTAGATTCTTCTTGTAGCATGTAGTTCTAGATAAGTTCTTGTATGAAAAATTATAGAAATTTTCTTGTATTAAAAAGAGACATTTTCTTGTATTAAAAAGAGACATTTTTCGTTCGAAAAATATATATTGGGTTGTTACTTCTAGTTATAGATAACTTCTAGATAAGTTGTATATATGAAAAAGTTTATTACTATATAGCTGTAAAAGTTTATTAAATATGAGTAGCATAATAAAATGAAAATTCTCGCATAGGAATTTGTTTTCATAGGAATTTGTTCTCGACATCGACGATTCCCGGCACGCATTCTCGTCGTCGACTCGGCGACGACAACCAGTTTGAGAGGCGTCATGTCCGGGACTGGGCTCCGCCGGGCTGGCACTGGAGGTGCTACCATCCGGAGCAAGCAACTTGGTGAGGAATCGGGGTCTCGTCGTCAACCCGGTGCTTCTTTGGTGGCGGTCGCGTGGTCCACTATCGGTGCAGAGGGAGGCGGCCCCCGAGGAGGTGGTACGTCATCGTGTCAGGGAGGAGGACGAGCACGTCCGTCACTACATGGTTGCGTTGGACCTGAAGTTCTCAAATACCTGGCAATTTCTACAGGGATCTGACCCGAGCTATGATCGTGTGATGGTTCCTTCTCTTTGGGTGTCCACCGCCCGCGGCTCAGGAACCGCGAGTTGACTGGATTATTCGATAATATTCGAGTTGTATTAGTGATATTATATGATAATATTTGAGATGTATTAGCGATAATATTCGATAATTTTCGATGATGCATTAATTGGATTATTCGAGATGTATTAGTGATATTATATGATAATATTATGTGAAGAGTCCCCAACGATCGCCGGTGATATTATATGTATTAGTGATATTATATGATGATCTTGCTAAAAAAGTTAATCCTCCTCGCCATCCCTCGCCCCTCATATCGAACCTCGTCAGCGGCTGACTACTATGATTAAGTTTTTGCTTATTGAATGCATTCTAATTAGTACATCATACTAAATTGTTTTATCTGCCTTCAAGATTAGTTAAGCTATGGACGGTAGCAGCAGATACCATGAAGATGACATCTTCCACATCATACACTCCTGTGAGGGAGTTGGGCAAGATGACGGCTATCAATTTCTAAACGAATCCAGTGAGGGACTTGAGCAAGAACAAAGAGACGAAGGGGAAACAAACAATGATGGCGAAGAAAATGATAGAAAATTAACAAAGTCCGGCGAGGTATATATATTAAGCCTCTGGTGATCATTAGATGTATTAATTGATTTGTATATATATATATATATATAGTAACAAATATTTCTTCTTTTATCCCCACGGATCGAGCCAATCTTCTAGAAGGGTACGAGGCTAGGCCAACAAGTTGGCCGGTGACATAAAGCTCAACATCGATGGAGTCGCAGAAGATGGTGAACCCATTGCTCCTGAAAAGAATGCCCGTAGATTTATAAATCAATACGGAGTTTTGGTTAGGGACCAAATCCTGATCACCATTCAAGAATGGAATAAGCCAAAGGAAGATCTAGGAGTTAGTTATGTCAACGAAAGATCGAAAATTTTGGTTTGGGATACGCTCATGTCACAATTCAACCTACCAGATGGTCTCACAGATAGCAAACGGTTGAAAGTAAAGCACTGGGCTCTTAAGAAGATGGCCACACAATTCCAGACTTAGAAAAAAAGATTATATAGCAAGTAGATCAAGAAAAAGAAGACTCTAGAATTCACTAGAGCACTTGAGAAGATAAAAGATCACTGGGACGCATTTGTTGAGTACAAGGAGTCGGCTGCAGCTCTGGAAAGGTCGGGAAAAAATAAGTTAAATGCTGAGAAAAAGGAGTATCACCATGTTGTGGGGACAGGTGTCTACAAGAGAGCCCTACCTAAGTGGGAAGCAGATGAGGCCAAGATGGTTGCAGAAGGGGTCACTCCAACTACAACGAATTAGCCCGAGAGGTCCAGGACTTGGTTTTTTGCGCATGGGGGAAAGTTGGACCCAAAAATAGGGCAGATAATTGGAAAGGCTAGTCTCAAAAAAGCCTCGGACACTTTACTCGTAGCAATAGGAGATGCTAGAAAGGGGTTGTACCAGCACGAGAGAGAGAACTACGAGCTTACACGTGCCCTCGGCGATCATGAACGCGGAGGACGAACACGAGGCAAAGGCATTGTTCCGTGGGTTCAGGGGATTTTAGATTGGAACGACACTTATAGAAGCCGTCAGAAAACAAAGAAGCAGGATGCAGACTGGATTAAGAGGATAGAAACAAATAACGAGGAGTTGCACCGCATTTTTAAGTCGCAGTAGGAGCAAATTGAAACAATTAGCCAGCAAAGGGCATCTCCACGGTAGGAGCAAGTAGATCCAACATTGGATAATACCGTCCCATCTATGATGAAAAGCAGTGTGAGTTCCACGGGGGTCTGGGCCGACGTTGCAATGTTGGCTCACTACCCCGTGGATGATATGAAAGAGAGGACAGATTGTGAGCTACACCAGAAAATGAAGAACATATCCATGAAGGTGGCGGTCAGCTTTGCTTCACCCGTCTCACCTAAATCAACCATCCATGGCAATCCGATTCCAGCTGGCTATGCTAAAGCAGGGGTGCATGAAGTTATGCGGGGATATGAGTCACTAGAGCTTGACATTCCAGGAGGTGAAGGGCAGCAGACACTGGGGTAAGTCGCACATTGTGTCATTGTATGGAGAAAGGAATGCATTGTGTTTCCAAACTCGGCGCCAAGGCCACCGACTCCTCCGAGTAGCAATACACCTGTAAGTCCACCCCACGTCGAGAGGCAGCCCACCCTGAGTCCACCACCTCGATCTCCGCCGCGTTAGTCGACTCCACCCCACCTCAAGAGGGATCCCATCTCCGAGCAGGGCCAAAAGCGGAAGACCACCACTCCGTCGACTAGTCCTAGTCGGAGGAAATCTAAAAAGAAGAAAGCCAACGACGAGCCTCCTGCCAAAGAGAAGTTAGCTTACAAGATGAGTGATGAGGAAATCAAAAGGGTCGTTGCTTCCGAAGTGAAGTCCCATTTTGCGCCGACACCACCCCCGCCGCCAAAGGAGATAATACCTGCGAAAACCAGAGAGCACTTTGTGGAATTACTTGAGCGACCCCCGGCACATGTGGAGGAGGCCATCACACTATGACCGATGTATTATGAAGTCACATAAGGAACAAATGCAGCAGTTGAGACGTGGAAGTAATAAAAGCGGGAAAACGGTTCCCCAACTCAGAGAACAGGCAATGCAATCAATCCCCCCGCTCAAGGTAACCGATGCTGCTACAAACATTGGTCTTAGTCTTGATCAACTCCGAGGGCCGCAATACTCTTGTTAGACTTGAGCAGGTCCCGCATCTATCAACACAAATCCGAAGATTGCATGAATAGTACATAAAAGATTTAAAGACCGGGTGACTGATGCTCATGGTGAAAGTCAAGGCAGAGCATTACTTCTATGAAAATGAGATAATGATTGAGTTATCAGGAATTTTCTTGTTATACAATCAAGACCCACTCGACAAATCTATCGTCAGTTGCTATTGTCTGTAAGTGATTTCTTTCTGTAATTTAAGTCTCTACCTCAGCTTGTTCATTGCCTCTAATTATCCTCACTATCTTCTTTTGTACTCTATTATGCAGAATGAAGATTCTCGAATGCAAAACAAACGGAGTCTATGGCATTGGGTTCGTCGACCCATATATCCTTAATGAAAGATTGATAGAAGACCACCCCAAAGACTCAGAGGATAACTTGCTAAGGTTTGTAAAGTCACAAAATACCAGAACAGAAATACTATTTCCTTACAACTTCAAGTGGGTGTTACTACTGTCTTGTACTATAAATTCTAGTTTGCTTACTCGATGTTAAGTGTAGTTGATGAGTTACTGTCAAGTGATGTGCGTCCTCGGGACAACGCCGCGCTTCCCCCGCTGCCACCGCCGCCAAGCAGGAGCGACGATGGCCAGCGCAATGAGGACGCTGGGGGCTACCAGGAGCCTCGCGTAGTGGCTTGCATCCTTGGCGGGGCCCATACCACTCTGTCCACCCGTCGGTTCAAGCAGTTTTCCCGTGATGTGAATGCCGCCCTCCTGAGGCTGGAATCCGTGAAGCCCCTCAAGTGGTCCCAGTATGCTATCTCTTTCGACGCCAGCGACCGCCTCAAGTCTTCGGCCGCCGCTGGTGCGCTCCCCATGATGTGCAGCCCCACGATCAGCAATGTCGCCATCACCAAGACCCTCATCGACGGAGGCGCGGGCCTGAACGTGCTCTCGGTGGAGACCTTCGACACGCTCCAATGGCCCTACGACCAGCTGATGCCAACCAGGTTGTTCTCTGGAGTGACCAGCGGCTCCACCACTCTGCTGGGGCAGATCGGCCTCCCCGTCACGTTCGGCACGTCGACAACTACCATACCGAGTTCATCGACTTCAACGTGGCGCACATCGGCCTGCCATACAACACCATCCTGGGCTACCCGTCGCTGGCCAAGTTCATGGCAACAACGCACCATGGATACAATTTCCTCAAGATGTCGGGATGCAGTGGTGTAATCACCGTCACCTATGATGAAAAGAATGCGGTCTGCTCCCTCGAGCGTGCTTACAAGCTTGCCACGGCGGAGACGCGGGGGATGCTGAGCCTCGCGAGGCCACGCGCCCAAGGAAGGAGCAGTTGTTACCCGTCCCAAGCCTCGTTCAGACCAAGAATGCAGCCCCTATCGACGCGGGTCCCTCGCCAGTCGCCGACGCCAACCGCCTCCCTGCATAGGAAGGTGCGCCCGGCGCCCCCCTCAGGCTAGGCTCGGGGGCTTCACGTGGGAAGCATATGACTTGGCCAGTATGACGAGGGAGGTGCTCGGTCACCAATTGGAGGCGTGCCTTGTGCCGCGCCCCCGAAGGGAAGGGACGCGGCGCCAGGCGTCGGCGTCTAAGGAATTCGTCGACCAAGAGGACGGAAGGATGCGGGAGGAGTATCACCCGGAGAGCGGAAAGACACGCATGTGCATCGACATCGCAGGCCTTAACCGGGCCGGAGCCCAAGGCCTCTTCCGACCGCACATCGCTGCTCACCGCGTTCGCATGCCCTTCGGCTTGGTGAATGCCGGCGTCGCCTGCAGCGCTGATAAACCCAAGCGATCGAGCTCTGTTTCGCGGGATTTCTCCCGTGCACGTCACCTCCTCAGGTCCTTGATGTCTAGACTCCTCGCGCGACACCCAAGTGTAAGCTGACAAGAGCGAGGCGCTCCAGGCATGGTTTACCATGCGTAGGATTCTTCTTCACGAGAGCTGCTTGCGCGTCAAAGGGGGGTTCTTGATCATCGCATCTGAGGAACCTTCACTAGCGCACGTAGCCCCTCACCTCCTGGATCAGCTCAGGCATCGCGACCTGGCATCCCAGTGATGACTGAGGTACGCGCGGGGCTGGGCCCTGCCGATGCAGGCGTAAGGACTTTCGAGCAGGCCGCTTGCATGTTTAGGGGGGGGGGGGGTTCTTGAGCATCGCGACTCAGGAACCTTCACTAGCGCCCATAGCCCCTCACCTCCTGGGTCACCTTAGGCATCTTGACCTGGCGTCCGAGGGACGGCTGAGGTATGCACGAGGCTGGGCCCTGCCGACGCAGAGCATGCGGACCTTAAGCTGGTCGCTTGCGCGTCAAAGGGGGGTTCTTGAGCATCGCGTCTCAGGAACCTTCACTAGCGCCCGTAGCCTCTCACCTCCTGGCGGCGGCTGAGGTATGCGCGGGGGCGGGGACCTGCCGACGCAGAGCGTTAAGACAAGCAAGAGAGAAACCCAGCCAAGAAAGGGAAGTCACAGATCACAAGAAGTTATTATGTAATCCAAAATATTCCCAACGGCTTAAAAATGTCATGTCATGCCTCCTTGAGGCGGACTCAGTTTATGGCAGGGTGGTAAAAGGAGGCTCGCCGCTAGGCTCTTCATCGTTGTCAAAGCAGAAGAACTTCTCGAGCAACGCCTTCACGTGGCCCTCCACAGCGGCCGCTGTATCGCCGCGAGACTTTTCGGGAACGGGGCCTGTCACCTCATCGAACTTGAAGTTGGGGTCGTGAAGGAGGAGATGGCTGAAGACGCGAGTCGCCGCCACAGAGAGGAGACTACGGCTTTCCTCTTCCAGGATGCCGTCCACCCTCGGGGCCGCGCCTTCAAGTGCCTTCACAAGCTTGGAGGAAAGCTCGGCCTAGCTCGAGCCCTGAGGAACGAGAGGGACATCGAAGCTCGACCTACAAGTGGAGGACAGGGCCTCGCGGGCCCTATGTTCGAGGGAGGAGAGCGCAGCGTGGTCGGAGGCCGCCCTAGCGTCGGCGGCAGCAAGGATCTCTTTCTCCCGAGCGTCCAGCTTGGCGTTGGCCTCGGAGATACGCTTGGCATGAGACTCTTGGGCCTCAGCCACCTCCCGCCAGGACGCATCCAAGCGTTCGCGCTCCATGGCCTGTTCGGCCGCCAGCTTCACGAGCTCAGCGTCACGGCCCGCAAACTCCGCCTCGCGGACCTTGACGCCCTCTTCTCGCAGCTGGAGCTGCTGCCCTTGCGCGGCTCGCTCCTGAAGCGCCTTGAGGCCGGCTTCCGCTTCTTCGAGGCGCTTGGAGAGCGATTTCTTCTCGGAAAGAGCCCTCTCACAAGGGACCTTCACCACGGCAACCTCCTTATTGCCCACTGCAACGGTGGCCTCGGCCCTGCTGTGAGCCTCCCTAGTGGAGGTATCTAGTTGACGCCACCGCATGGCGAGCTCAGGCGCTTTGCGAAGAGACGCGCCTTGGTGTCTCGAAAGTGCGCCCCCATCCGAACGAGTGCGTCCTGGGCGTCGGTCAGAGCTCCATGCCTGAGCAAGGCATTCTGGTCCATCAAGACGATAGTTGGCCCGGGGGCTGGCGCCCCGGTGCTCGACGCAGCTGGAACAAGGAGCGCCCCAGCTCCCTGCACTTGAAACGCCGGGGGCTCCGAGCTCTCCCCCGTGCTTGGCCCTCGCGGTTTGCTTAAGGAGACCGCCGCACTGGCACCAGGGGCCCGTGGAGCGATCACCACCAGAGGACAGCCTGAGTCGCGCACCGCGTCATGGCTGGTCACAAGACCCAGAGCGGCCGATGAAGGCTGATGCACCCCTCCCTCTTCCGCTGGCTACGAGGCTGCAGCCTCGGTTGGCGGCATCGGTGGCTGAGCTTCCATGGCCTTGGCAGATGGTGCCGGGGGCTGAACCGTTGAGATCCCGGGGCACGCGCCCCCTCGACGCGTCGAGGAGGCGTTTGGCCCCGTGGTCGCGCCCACATGGCCAACCATGGCGCTGGGCTGGCGCAGACCGCCCCCGCGCCCGCCAAGGCCCCGGCCAAGGGTTGAGGCTGCCTTCTTCTTCTTCTTCTCCTCGCTGCCGCCAGAGTGCCTGTGCCAAGGAGGGAATCAGCTGGAATAGCCAGTCAAAGACGTACGACATGGGAGCAGATTAAGGAACTTACTCATCCCGGGCAGCCCACTTCCTCTTCTTTGCAATGGCAAACGCTGTGCCCATGCCGCCCTCTCGTGCCGTCTCAACGACATCTGAAGGGCGTTCGACACGGTCCTTGGCGCGATCGGCCAAGCTCCCCCTTTCCATAGGGGCCTGAGGCCTCCGGAGGGGGCGCGGCAGCCGCCGGAGTGGGGCAGCGTCTCCGCCATCGGCCGCCGTCACCAGTACAGGAGGGGTCGCGGGGTCCGACCCTGCTCCGTCTCCCTTGCCCATGGGCCTGGGGGAATAACTTGGCGCTGCTCATTTGAGACAGCATCTTCATCCCCGAGGCTGCAGAGGGATGTGTGGAGGCTGGCCGACGGTGCCCGGCCGGCACTCCCCTCTTCCTCGGTTGCCTCCGAGTCCTCGCCGCCATCACTCTCACTGGAGGATGTCACCGCAATGGAGGGAATCCTGCACGACCCGACGAGACCCCACTCGTCGAACACGGGCATCTCCCCAACCAACTCCTCCATGTCGCCGCAAGCGTAAAGCGGCGGCGCCACCTCCGGAGGACCCTCAAGAGTGTAGCTGAGCAGGTCCTACAGAGCTCCATCCAGCTCGTCGTGCGTCAGGCCATAGACGCGCAGCCTCATCGGGTACTCCGAGCCGTTGAGCTTCCACAGGGGGAGCGAGCGTGCCTGGAGCGGCGTGATGCGCCACCCCAGGAATTCCTTGATTATCATCGCCCCTGTCAGACAGGCGTGCCCGTGCGTGGCGATGCGCTCCAGGACGGGCTCCGCCCTCGGGTCGGTGAGCTTCTCGTGCGCCCACCCCGAGGGCTGCACGGGATGGTCCGTGGGGGCCTTCAGGAGCAGGCAGACTCAGCACACGTCCATGAATACCCAGCGCTGCCAGTAGCCCTCCACCTTCTTCCCGGCCTTCAGGCGGATGCTCGCGCCAGTGACATCTACAAAGGAGACGCACACGGAACGATGCTCCGAGGTGCTGAACCGCACGCTGAAAAAGTGGCGAAAGAGCGCCACGGAGTGCCTCACGCCCACAAGTGCCTCGCAGTAGAAGGCGAAGATGTCCAGGAGGAGGATGGAGTTGGGCTGAAGGTGCAAGGCGTGATCTCATAATGGGAGACGATGGCGTAGAAGAACCTAGAGAATTGCTAGACTAGCTCGGAGTACATGCTGTGGAGAAAGAAGGGGTAGGCGGACTTCGGTAAGCCGCTCGGTGCCGACGAGCCCGGGAAGAGTCCGGTTGCCTACCCCCCGTTCTGCCCATTGATCACCAACGGGAGCACTGGGCCCAGATCCTCTTCGTCGGAAATGAGGGAGGGCAGGAGTGCCTGCCCGGCAGCAGCAGGGCTCATGGCGGAAGCCGCTGCCTTCCACTTCTTGCTAACGGGCACCATTTCAGCGCCGGGGTGGCAGGAAGGGTAAGAGAAGCGCCTTGCGAGAGTTTAGATCTGAAGCGGTTCTGCGCGGATAAACAAGATGCATGAAGATGAAGGCAACACGAGGAATGGCAACGGCGGACCCCGGCCACGCGCGGGCTTTATGTCGGCTCGCCTGACCACCGAGGCCTCGTGGAAAGTGGGATGCCCCATGCCCCAAAGCACTCGCGTGATGCAACCGGCCCATGGGCGGTTGGAGCCCGCGTCGCGTCGCCCCCACCAACAGGCGGGATCAAGCGCACCGCGGGCCCGGGGGCTACTATCGGGCCTGTAGGACCGGGGGTACCCAGGCCCGTCTGCCCGCGGCCCGGACATGGCGCACCGATCATCTTCATAAGGGAAGCCTTCACGAGGGCCGATGCCTCGCGAGGCGCACGACGGCCACGACAACACAAGCCTCCCGGGGACCTCCCCCCCCCCCGCGGAGCCACCTCTGGTGCCCTTGTGGGGCGGGCGGTCCTGCCCCTCCACGTGGTTGACATGGCATGCAACGAGCGGCCTCCGGGGCTGTACCAGCTGGCATGGAGGAGAGAGTTTCCTTTTTGGTGATAGAGGGGCAGCGCCTGCTCGCAGGTTCCCAAAGAATCCCCAAAGGTTTCCTCTTTCATGCAAGAAGACCAGGACCGAGAGCTCGGCAGGACGGATGTCTCCCCCAAGCCCACTAGCACGTCACGGCGGGGAACTTGAGCAGGCAAAGACCACATTTTGTCAGGATAAGCTAAAAGCCTGTCCCCTTTCAAAATGTCCGTTGTGGAAACCCTTCCCGCCTGATATTTTCGGGGGAAGAGGACCAGGGCCAATATATGGGGGGAACCAGCCCCCGTAGATCAAAGGGACCTTTGGTTGGGCAAGAACATGCCTTGTACTCATCTTGCACCTCAAGGAAGCCACCATGCAGGAGTAGGGTTTTACACCGTGAGGTGGCCCGAACCTGGGTAAACTCTGTCTGTCCTTTTTCATCCTCCTTAGCTCAAGCCGCCGGAGAGTTGCCGTGAGGTTGCAAAGTAGAGTAGGGTAGGAGAGCGAGCACATCCCCGTGTTCGAACATTCTTGGGTCTACGGAGCCCCGATTCTGACAGTTGGTGTCACCAATGATCCGCAACCTCAGAATCACAAAGATGTTGGTCGATAGTGGGGCCAGCCTGAACCTGATTTCGCCCAATGTGATCAAGCGGCTGCAGATCCCCGATTCAGACCTCAAACCGATGTGCTCCTTCCAAGAAGTGTGTGGAGGAAGATCTCAGCCGAAGGGAAAGATAACCCTCCCGGTCACATTCGGTAGCAATCTCAATTTCAGGACACAGAGGGTAGTTTTCGACGACGCCAAGATGTCGCTGCCGTATAATAGTATCCTGAGCTCCCTGGCAATGGCGAAGTTCATGGCAGCATCCCTCCACGCCTACAACATACTCAAGATGTCAGGGCCGATGAGCATCATCACCATCCATGCCGACAAGAAAGACGCGGTCCTCTACATCAACAAACTCTACCGGGAGGCAGTGGCAGCGTCTGCTGACGAGGCACTCGCTCCTGCTGGCAAAGCTCCCGGGGGAGAGAAAAAGGGAAATAGCTCCGTCAAGACTCGTGACGAATCCGGAAAGAGCCCCGCAGAGTGTGGCGCGCCCGTCGATGACTCACCAGAGACTTCAGCCGTCGGAAATAAGAAGAGCAGAGCCGCCGAGTCCTTACCAGGCGATGCAAGTCGCTAGGCCCTGCACGAGCCGCCCGGCAACCGGGGGCGGCACTCAGGTGCTAAACTCGTGCGGTAATGAGCGCCCTCACAAGGCACTGGCCGCAAGGCCTCCCCTGGCGACCCCCCCCCCCTTTGTACAGAGTCTCCCTCCAAATCTAAGTTGTGAAAACTATTCAAAAAAATTCAAAACCCTTCCTTGAGACAAGGTCGACGTTTGTAGGAAAAAACCTGCATGCCAAGGACCCTTGTCGAAACTACCTGCGCGCTTGGATGTTTCGAGTCCGCTCAATGTCCCAAGCAGCCGCGGCAGGCATGGCAAGAGGGGCTCACCAGCGGCGGCATCCTCGGAAGGCTGCTAATGGACCTGCTCGGAAAAAGCACCACGGACAGGATGTGCGCACTGGCAGGCATCCCCGACGAAGCGGAGGGATTAAAGGCATACAAATATGAGACCGTGTTAAAGAGGAAGGAAGCGGCCACGCGGGCAAGTAAAGTACGTTGCAAGTAAAAGCGAGTTCATAATCTTAAGTAAACATGGCACGAATGTCACGGGAATAGAAGTTCAAAGGTTCAGGGTCACGGAGCCGACCTTATTGGAGATAGGAGCAACGAGCGCATCAAGCTCGCTAGTGTCGAGGCCCTTCGGCAACTTGGACAGAGCCTTGGTCAGGTCGAGACCGGGGTTGTGGTAGGCGACCTTCACCAAGACATTGTGAAGGAGTCCGCGGCACAGCTCCCGGCAACCTTGAAGGAAGTCGTCTGCCCGCCCCGCCTCATACTTTGCCAAGGCACAGACGAGCCCCCGAAGATGATTGATAGCCTCACGCTTGCCGCTTCTGGGCCATCGCTGGAGAAGGCACACTCCTCCAAGCCCATCTTCGCCAGCTAGGCGGAGAGCTTCCCGGCAAGGTCTGCAAGCTACACCGTCCACACACGGACGGTCTCCTGGGATTCGTTGGAGGACCGTGCGATAGAAGCGAGTAGGGTCCTCTCTTCTTTGAGCTCCTCAAACAGGTCATGCTCTTTGACATGAGCGGTCCTGAGGCTGTCCTTGTGGGCACCTAGCCTTGCGTTCATGTCGGAGTTGGCAGCCACAACGACCTCCAAGTCCCTGGCCTTGCCACCATGCGCGACCTGCAATTCCGCCAAGGCCTGGGTGTCCTTTTGGGCGCCTTCCTTCAACCCCAAGATCTCCTTCCAGGAAGCAGTGAGGTCCAGCTCCAGCTGCTAAACCTTGATCTCCAGCTCGGCCCTGGCAAGTTGGGCAGCCTCGGCAGCGGTCATGGCCTCCTGGAGCTTGCCCGCGTACTCGGTAGCCTGATGCTCGAGTGCAACCTTGTACTCCTGTTCTAGGACCTGGACCTGCTTGCCCAGCTCAGTCCCAAGCTTATCAGCGAGGTTTTTCTCATGGGCCGCGAGCTCTTCTCCGTGGCAGTCGAGGGAGATCTTGCGCGCATTTAGCTCTGCGTCCTACTTGGCAATGTCTTTGTCAGCCTCCAGCCATACCTTCTCACCCTCGGCCCGCCGGTTGATGAAATCAGCCTTGGCTTGGTTGAGCTCGATATCTTTGCGGGTAGTTGTAAACCATGCTTGCTCGATATCTTTGCTGGTCACCGATATCTTTGCGGGTCGTGGTAAACCATGCTTGCGTGTCGGCGTGGAGAGCCCGGAACATCTCCTCAGCGGCCGCGAGAAGGACCTCCTGGCAGTCTAGCCTCTCTGAACGGTTGGCGTAGTGCGCTTGCAGCTGTCGGAAGCTTTTGCTCAAGGACGCTAGGATGGCGTGCTCCTTGGCGTCATCACTTCCACCGAACGGATCGACCGCTACCTCGGAGAAAGCCCTGAGGATTGCGTCGGCAGGGAAACTAACGAACTGCAGGTCACTCACCTGCAAGTATCGGCTCAGAGGAGGCTCCGTCGATGAAGATGGACTGGTGGCGCTCCCACAGGCATCTCTCAGCGCTAAAGGCGTGCCCACCCCAAACATTCTTGTGACAGGGGCGGCATCAACCGCCATCTCTAGGTCGGGCCCCTCAAGGACTCGTTTGCTGTTGTCCCTCAGGCCACGGCGAGCGCTGTCCTCCTCAGCCGCGACACAACTGCCCTCGTCGGCCACCTCCATGGCACCGGGATCCTGCAACGGCGGCACCGGGATCCTCATCGGGATCCTCCAACGGCGGCAGGTCTTCAAACAAAAGAAAAGAAGAAAGGACGGAGCTCAGTGGACGTCCAAGAAGGCGAAAAGGATAAAGAGGACAGGCGCCCCTGGTACGAAGGAAGCTTACCCACGGGTTCCTGTTGAGGGGGCACCTCACCCTCTCCGGCCGCGTCCCCCGGTATTGCCTGGCTGCCGGCGCCCTCACCCATCTGTGCATCCGCGGCACGGGTGGACTCGGCTATGGGTTCCTTTGTCGACGGGTTCCCTCAGGGGTTGAGCCCTCCTACGTCGCCTCTAGGCGATCCCCCCTCTTTGACAGGGGGACAGAAATGACAGCTTTGACGGTATCGCCCGCGACCGACAATGGGTACTGGGGCGGAGCCTCTCGCCGGGGGCTAGGAAGGAGGACGAGATCAACGACCTCCCGCTCCGGCGAGGCGGCCCGCCGGGGAGGCACGCTCACCACACCTCCAGCGTTAGATGCAGGCCCAATCCTCTTGGCCACGTGCTGTACCAGGGTCTCCCCATCCTTGCAAAACCGACGAATAGCGAAATTTAGCAGCGGTGCAAAAAATTGAAGGAAGGAGAAAGAAAAACGAGAATCAAGGCGAATCTGGAGGGGCGGCACTTACTCCTCGTCCTCCACCCCCGAGCTGAAGGTGGACAGAAGCCTCCTCCCTTGCCGACAGGCGGCGGGGTCCTGCACGGGCCCAGCCACCTTGGCGGGAGTATTTCCCATGCGCGCCGCCACAACCCGACTCCTCCCTCGTGGCCTAGAGACATTGGCGGCGGGGTCTTCCTCCTCCTCCTCTCCATCGTCCACAGTGACCGGAGAGTCCCAACCGAGGCGGACCGGTTCTCCGCTGACAGCCCTATGGAGCACTCGCGCCCTCCTTGGGGTGTGGTCAACTGGGGGCTCCTGGGGCTCCGGCTCCCCCGCAACCTCGGCGCCAACGTGCTCCTCCGGCAAGACCTGCGCTGGCAGTTCCTTGTGGCGCTCCTCCTCGTGACCGGCTTCCTCTATCTCGTAGTTAGGAACAGCCATGCCGAAGCCGCTGCCGCCCGCGACAAGGCCCGCGTCCGCGGTGAGATGCCCGATGAATGCCAACTCCACCTCGGTTGTGGCGCGGACCATCGGCCCCTCGTCCTGGATGCGCATGTCGGCGTTCTGGATACCAGGGTAACTAGACTTATCTGCCTGCGGCCCCAGGCGTGGCCCACCTCGACGGCCGAGTATGGCCCAGCACGGCCGCACCCAACACAAGGCCCTCGCGAGGCCCCTGAGCTCGTGAGAGAAGCAGCGCCAAGTCCTACAGAGAAGCAAGCCTCCCCAGGCCACCTCCCGAGCGGCGGAGATCGCTATGCAAAGCTGGGCCTCAGGAGGACCAGGGTGATGCCAGCTAGGCTAGGCGGGTGCCCGTGTGCCAGAGGGGACAGTTTCCTCTTCGGTGCAAAGGAGACAAGGACGAGCGCAGGCTCCCAAAGCACCCCCAAAGGTTTCCCTTCTGGTGCAACAAGACCAAGACCCCAAGCCCCGCAGGACGGACGTCATCACCGAGCCCACCACTGCATCACCGTCGACTACTATGCAGGCATAGACCACCTTTCGTCCGGATAAGATGTACCTCCTGTCCCCCTTCAAATTTGGCCGTTGTGGGATCCCTTCCCGCCATTGCGATAAGGGAAGAGGACCCGGGCCGCTATAAATAGAGGCTAGGTAGCTCGGTAGAAGGGACAGAGCATCCACCCCGCAACACACCCACAAGGCAACACACCACTGTACTAGTTCATCCACAAACCTCCTCGTGGGGCAATCCACCAAAGGCAGGAGTAGGGTTTTACGCTTCGCAGTGGCCAGAACCTGGGTAACTTTTGTGTGCCATCATCTTCCTTGCCATCGAGCGGGGTTATTGCCTTGTGAGCTTGGAGGGGGCGAAGCTGTTGGGGAATCGTCGCACACGCCCCTGGGTTCGAATTCCTTAGGGTTTTGCGGAGCCCGAAATCTGACATTTGGCACGCCAGGTAGGCGGCGTGTCGGGGGCCTCACTAAAACTTCGCCTTACCTCCGCTCGGTGCTTCCATGGCCAAGTGACGCCGAGCCCGCGCCGAACGATGGGCTGCCCGTGTTGCGCGACCGATGCCACCAGACCTCGGCATTCTGCGCTGCCCCGCTTCCCCGCCGGAAGGCGTCATCTCTAGCCCGGCCTTAGATATTCATCGGAGGCCGTCGCCCTCGTCAACCACGCGACGAGTCCTCACCGCCCTGAACTTCCCCCGCGTCCACGTCGCAGCGTCATCTCCCGGGCTCGCCGCGACTCGGCGCGCGGGCGGATCGTGCTTCTCGTAGCCCGTGAGCTGCAGCCTTTCCGCGTTACTCACGGTCGCTATGACAGTTGGGTGTGCCGCGCGGCCATAGGCGCCACCCCGATGGGCGTGGCCCATGCGCTCACCTTCGCACCCAGGAGATCGCTCAACCCGCAGCCGAGGAGCAGAGGGCATGTGGGCGCACCGGGGATGTGCGACGCGACCCGCATCGGACGGAGGTGCGGCCTGGCTCGTCGGGCACGTAGGAGTGGGCCCTCGGTGCAGGCGGGGGCCGACGGGAGCTGCCAGCTGCGGGGAGTAGGTGCCATAATGCGCCCTCCGCCAGTTCCGGCGGATTGAGCCAGGGCGTCCGGCAACTCATCTACACCAATGCCTGGGGGCTCGCGTGACTCTACCATGACCATGTTGGCGAGCGCCCGGGCCACGACGGGAGCGGCGTCACCTACCGCGACAGCAGGAGGAGCGTGCGCAGTTCCGCGAGCAGCTCTCGTCGGGGCTGGTGCGAACAGCCTCGCGAGGGCGGCTGGCGGAGCCGGCCTCATGAGGATGCCGTGCACTGGCAGCCTTGTGAGGCGTGCCCGTTGGTAGGGGGCTAACTTTGGCAAACGCTTGGGTCCGCGGACCGGGGGTCGACTGCCTGGAGACGGAGGGTGCAACACACACCCATGTCCTCAGGCAGGGCGACGCCAGCCAGGAGACGGAGGGTGGAACACACGCCCATGTCCCCTGGCCAGGCGTTTCCAACCGGGAGATGGAGGGTGGAGCACACGCCCATGTCTCCAGGCCAGGGCGACGCCAGCCAGGAGACGGAGGGTGAAGCACACACCCATGTCGCCTGGCCAGGCATTTGAAACCTGGAGATGGAGGGTGGAGCACACGCCCATGTCTCCAGGCCAGGTGCCCCCAGCCAGGAGACGGAGGGTGGAACACACGCCCATGTCCCCTGGTAGGGCGAATCCTACCCGGAGACGGAGGGTGAAACATACGCCCATGTCTCCGGGCCGGGTTTCGCTCGACCAGTGGCAAGAGCTCATGTACTCACCCATGTCTCCGGGCCTGGTTCGCTCCGCCCGGGGACGGGTGGTGGGGTACCCATGCGAGGTTCTCGGCCACCCCAGCGAGGTGCGCTGGGGCACCGCCTTGGGTGAATGCCCCGTACCCAATGGGGGGCCGCAGCGCCAAGCCCCGCCCGCAGCGCAGGGGGCTGCGGCGCCGCTACAACGACGACATCCGTCCCCGGGCTTTGGTGGGCCCGAGGCCCTGCTCCGGAATGGGCTCTCCCTGCGAAGGGCGTGGGGGGGCTCGCCCCACGTTCGAGGGCCCATTCGGGACCCACCTCACGGCGCCGCATCACGCCTGGGGGATGGGAGCAGGCTCCATGCCAGGGAGACATGGGTCCCTCAGCGCACCCCTAGGCTCAACCCGTGACACTCTCACGTAATAATGAGTGGGCTGTATACGCCCGGAGCCCCCCGAGGACGCGGAGGGGTTCCATCCCATGCCCAAGTGGAAGCCCCATGCTCCGCGTTGGCGGATAGCTCTGCCCCCCAATGGCTATGCCCACGCAATGTGGAAGCCCTATGCTCCGAGCTGGGGAGAAGACGAAGACGAAGATTAGTCTAGACACCGGACGTGGCTGTTCTTTGCCCATTCTTGTATTCGAATTTGCCATTTTTCTGGAATAAACTTTGGAGTTCTTGCGATTTTCTCTTGGAAATGAAAAAGAGGGGCGGATTACTCTTTCTAGTAACGATTTCCGTTTGATACCTCGCTTTCTTTGGGAAGCTCGGCAGCTGCCGGACCCCTCCACCCTCACGATCAACCCAGAGTGGAGGGTGGACGAACACACCTATCCTACCGAGGTGCAAACTCTTGAGCGCTCGCGAGGGGTGATCGTCCGGGCCGACAGGGGTTTCTTGACAAAAACATACAACGTCACGCACCATACATCACGGGGGCATCCTAAGAGGTCCCTCCAAAAATGCGCTCAAGCCGCCACAGGGCTACGCTCACGTCCCCGACGGGCGAACAAGAAGGCTACTCGGGGATACACACCGTCGTCGTCACCTACGTCGTCGCCGTCGCGGCTGGGCTCGCGGCCCCGGCTCCGCCACGGTCCTCCGGTTCCTCGGAAGAGAATTCCGCGATCAAGTCCTCCACGTGGTCCTGCACCCACCCGACCAGGGCGCCTCGGGTCACTTCAAGCACCGGGGCAAGCACCGCCCCAAAGTCGAAGTGCGGATCAAGGCGAAGAAGGTGGCTGAAGACGTGCGAAGCCGCCCGCGCGAGGAGGTCGCGGCGCTTCTCCTCCACGAGCTCGCGGATCTTCTCCGTACCCCCCTCAAGGCACTCCACGACCCTGGAAGAGAAGCCCAGGTACCCTGCGTCATCTGGAACCAAGGGGCTCGAGATGCTCGTGCCACAGATGTCGCTCAAGGCCTGGTTGGCCCTCTTCTCGAGGGACTGGAACATTTGGGAGCGCATGTGCTGGAGGCCGCGAGCACGGTCCGCCTCATCCGAAGCCTTCTCCGCCAGGGAAGCAACGAGCTCAGTCTCGAGACGCCCCAGCGCGCTCGCTGCGGTCTGGAGCAAACCGTACCGCATGGCGCTCCGGTCGCACGCGAGCTCAAGGGCCCAGCCGCGGTCTCCGCTCTCCCCCGGACCGGTCGTTGGGGCATGCGAGGGGTCGCCCGGCCCTGACGCGCGTGCGGGGGCAGGGGGCTCCCCCTCCCCTCCCACGGGCAGACTCCGCCCCCAGCGGGGGTCCATGCCGGCGCTCAAGGAAGGCCCTGGAGCACCGCGCAGCTAGTTCTCGGTGAGGACCGCCAGCGGAGGACGAAGCCTTGTCCCTGCGAGGAAGGGGCCAGGCATGAAGAAACCCGCGGAGCACAAGCGCACAAAACCCCATGGGGGCCGTGCGAGCTCAGGCACGGGCGCCTCATCGTGAGGGGCTACGAGGACCGCTAATGCCGATGCCATGATGGGCCCAAAAACCTCAGGAGGCGGTGGTGGCGTCTCACTTTCTCCTTCCGCGGAGGGGGACCTGCGCAATAGAGGTTCAGGAGGCATACACCATGGAAGGCTGAGAGGGCCGGGCACTTACTCGTCCAGGGCGACCCACTTCCTCTTCATCGGCACCCACGACGACGGGCGATGGCTGCCGCGAGCCTCTTCCTCTTCCGGCGAGCGCTTCCAGCGGCGAAGATAGTGTCCGCCTCTGCCGTCAGGACAACACCTTCACTCTCGGTCGCGGCCTCAGCACCCCCAAGGTCCCCTGGCCTCGAAGCCATCTCGGAGGAATCATCCCGGGGACCCGCCTTCACCAGAGGGAGGGGCCCCCACTCGTTGAAACGCGACATCTTCCCAGCAATGGATCCCCCGTCGGGGCGGTTGAACAAGGGCATGCCGTCCCGGGGAAGCTCACCCGGATCCCCGCCGGTCAGGCGACGGAGTAGCTCGCGCAGCACGCCGGGAAGAAGAGAAGGGACTTGGAGCCTCATGGGGTCGCAAGGGCCCGCGAAGGTCCACATCGGGCGAGAATGGCGTTGGAGAGGAGCGATGCGCTGGCGGGAGAACTCCCGCACCACCATCGCCATCGTCACGCTAGACTCCCTCAATTCCGCCAGCCTGGCCAAGACGGGCGCGAGCCGAGGGTTGTCAAGCTCCTTGCTTGCCCACCTGGGATTTGGCTCCACAAGAACCGACGGGGGTTGGAGCAGGAAGCCGGCCCCGGCAGCGTCTATGTACACCCACTGCCTCCGGAACCCTTCCACGTTCGGTGAAAGCCGAGCGTCAGGGCTCCCGCTGGCCATCGCATCAGCAGCTCGCAGGGACACGCATCCAGAGCGGTGACCCCCGGGGTTCAACCGGAGAAAGAAGAAGTGGCGAAGCAGGGCCACGGAAGGGGAGACACCAACGAAGGCCTCGCACAAGAAGGCGAAGACGGAAAGAAGGACGATGGAGCCGGGGTCGAGATGGAGCGCATGGATCTGGTAGTGCGTCAGCACGGCAGAAAAGAAGTCCGAGAAGGGCGGTAGCAGGCCGGAAAGGAGGGCATGGAGATGAAGGGGAATGCAGGAGGGCTCCAGCTCGGCCTGCGGTCGCGAGCCCAGCCAGATCTTGGTCGCCCCCCACTCATTCGAGCCAGCGGCGACCACCACGCGGACCTTCTCCAACCCCTCGAGATTGACCACCGAGGATCGTCCTAACGCAGGCTCTAGCATCGGCGCAGGTCCCGGTGCCTTTGAAGCCTCGCCCCCATCATCCTTGGAAGCCATGGCGGGCGGCGGGGCCGGACGGACGGGGAGTTTGGCGGAGGAGTGAGTTGCGGAAAGGGAGAGACGGGCGACCAGATTGATGGAAAGCAGTGATGGCTCGGAGGGGGGATACCGGGTGGTTTGGCAGCTGGGGCAATCGCCGGGGCATCGCAGAAAGGGGGCCAGCGTCAGCATCACGGAGGGCACCGCATGTCAGGCTGGGCCCGCAGGCGATTGGGGCCCACGGCGCCCCGGCCCATCCTCCGTGGCTTCGCCCTGAAGCTAGCTCGAGCGTGCCTTGGGCCCGGGGGCTACTGTCGGCGTTCTGGATACTAGGGTACCCAGACTTGTCTGCCTGCGGCCCCAAGCGTGGCGCACCTCGATGGCCAAGTACGGCCCAGCACGGCCGCATCCAACACAAGGCCCTCGCGAGGCCCCCAAGCTCGCGAGAGAAGCAGCGCCAAGGCCTGCGGAGAAGCAGGCCTCCCCAAGCCACCTCCCGAGCGGCGGAGATCTCTATGCAAAGCTGGGCCTCAGGAGGACCGGGGTGACGCCAGCTAGGCCAGGCGGGCGCCAGTGCGCTAGAGGGGCCAGTTTCCTCTTCGGTGCAAAGGAGACAAGTACGAGCGCGGGCTCCCAAAGCACCACTCAAAGGTTTCCCTTCTGTTGCAACAAGACCAAGACCCCAATCCCCGCAGGACGGACGTCATCACCGAGCCCACCACTGCATCACCGTCGACTACTTTGCAGGCGAAGACCACCTTTCGTCAGGATAAGATGTACCTCCTGTCCCCCATCAAATTTGGCCGTTGTGGGATCCCTTCCCGCCATTGCGATAAGGGAAGACGACCCCGGACGCTATAAATAGAGGCTAGGTAGCTCGGTAGAAGGGACAGAGCATCCACCCCGCAACACACCCGCAAGGCAACACACCACTGTACTAGTTCATCCACAAACCTCCTCGTGAGGCAATCCACCAAAGGCAGGAGTAGGGTTTTATGCTTCGCAGCGGCCCGAACCTGGGTAACTCTTGTGTGCCATCGTCTTCCTCGCCATCGAGCGGGGTTATTGCGTTGTGAGCTTGGAGGGGGCGAAGCTGTTGGGGAATCTTCGCACACGCCCCTGGGTTCGAATTCCTTAGGGTTTTGCGGAGTCCGAAATCCGACAGCGCGCCTCCCACAAGGTGTCGAACCACGCCTGCACCACCTCCTTTGCAGGCGCTCCCACATGGGGTCCACCCCATGCGCGTTGCATGCCGACATCATCGCCACGATCACATCCCTACGAGATTTGTTGCAGAGCGGGGCGATAGATGCCAGTAGTATGAACTTGCACTCCGGGAGAAAGAGCTGGTGACAAAAGTGGATGAGCTGCAGATATGTCAGGTCGCCGTCGAGACCCAAGTGAATCCGCATGATATCAGAGGGACCGGTGTGCAACCAGGCGAAGCACTGCCGGTCTTAGAGAGGGGCGATCCGCCTGGCCAAGAAATCCGAGCCCACCATCTATATGGTGCTCTCGGCAGCCCTGAGCCGAAGCAGGAGGCGCTTGCTACCTCTAGCTTCTCGTCATTTAGGGCGACGGCGCTCCATTTGTCATTGTGGACGGGCTTGGACGTCTGGACCTTGCAGTAGGGTGGCACCTCCTTGGCAGAGATATAACACCAATCCCCCCGCCACTCTTCCCACTTATTATGCAAAAGACTAGGGGGATACACTTCCTTGTGGGAGGCACGAGGAATCCACGCGATGCTGCCCGAAATGGCATCCTCGCCCTCTATGAGGGGGTAGAAGAAATGGCGGAAAAGGGAGACACTAGGGCGCTACTCCTATGAAGTTTTTGCACAAATGTGCCTAGATAGACAGGGTTGTCACCGCATTCGGTGTGAAATCGAGCAGGCGGAAGCCATAGGTCAACATCAGATCTATGTAGAAAGCAGAGAAAGGGGGAACCAACCCATAGTAGAAATACGCCGCGAAGAACGGGTACTTCTCAGGGCCGGGCTGGGCATCCCCTGGGAGCACTATCGGAGCCGGGTGCGCCTTCGTCTCCCTCCCCCACATTAGGGCGTACCTCACGACGAGCTTGTGCACTGGCAGAGAACAAGGGGAGAAGACGGGAGATTTCCTCCTCATCGCCGCCAGGGCATCCTTCACCTTTGCGTAGGGAGGAGCCCGAGGGGGCCACCACATATCTGTGGTGGGGCCCTCGTGTGCCTCCCGGCTTCTTTCCGAACCTTCTAGGTCTTCATATAGTCCAGAAAAAATCATCAAGAAGTTTCGTGGCAATTGGACTTCGTTTGGTACAGTAAACCTGCAAAGGCAAAAAACACGCAGAAAACAGCAACTGGCACTGGGCACTGGGTCAATAGGTTAGTGCTCAAAAATATTATAAATTGGTAAATAATGACCCAAAAAATATCCTAGAATGATAATATATTAGCATGGAACAATAAAAAATTATAGATACATTGGAGACGTATCAAGCATCCCCAAGTTTAATTCCTGCTCGTCCTCGAGTAGGTAAAGGATAAAAACAAATATTTTGATGTGACATGCTATCCACTATGTAATCTTATTCAGGTATGATTTATTGAGAAAAGATGAATCAATAAGTATTAACATAGCAATATTCAATTTGTAAGAAACAGAATTGTTAATTCTTAAAAGTATACGATTCTTAAGAAATGTTTGCCCCCCCATTCATCTTATTGTATTAGCAAGGCATGGATCCATCTTCACCACATTAATACAAATTTTAAGCACCACGGTGTCCAAGTCGGGCAATTGGTTCCTACTTTGTCAGTATGCATCAACATTTTATTCTTCATGCAATACATGAGCGTGAGCCATTGGACATAGTATTTAGGTGGAATAGAGTATGGTGGTAGATATCAAAGGGGTAGGAAGTGGAGAAGATAGTTTCACATCAACTAGGTGTACCAACGGGCTATGGAGATGCCCATCGATAGATGTCAATGCAAGGAGTAGGGATTGCCATGTGAATGATGCACTAGAGCTATAAGTGTATGAAAGATCAAATGAAGCTAAGTGGGGTGTGCATCCAACTTGCTTTCTCATGAAGACCTCGGGCATTTGAGGAAGCCCGTCATAGGAATATACAAGCCAAGTTTGAAATAATGAATAGGTAATTCCCACTAGCATATGAAAGTGATATATCATGAGACTCTCTACATGAGGAACATGGTGCAACTTTGAGGCACAAGTGTGGTAAAGGATAGTAGCAAAGTCCCTTCTCACATTTTCTCTCATTTTTCTAAATGGATGGCGGGCTCATTTGGCCTCCCCCATCTTTATTTTCGTCAGGAGTCTCATCTCGACTTATGGGAGAATCATCGTCTCCATCATTCTTTCCTCGCTGGGACAATGCTCTAACAATGATGATCATCACACTTTTATTTACTTACAACTCAACATGGAGAACTGATATGAAGATATGACTCTGTATGAATGCCTCTAGCAGTGTACCAGGATGTGCAATGATCTTGCATGACATGTATCAAAAACATTATGAAGGTGGCTTTGCCACAAATACTATGTCAGCTCTATATGATCATGCAAAGCAATATGACAATGAACGAACTAGTCATGTGAAGTGACGATGGAATTTGCATGGCAATATATCTAGGAATGGCTATGGAAATGCCATGATAGGTAGGTATGGTGGCTGTTTTGAGGAATATATCATAAGGCTTATGTGCAATAGAGCGTATCATATCACGGGGTTTGGATGCACCGGCAAAAGTTGCACCGATCCTCGAGGTGAGAACGGGCTATACACAGTACCGAAGTGGCTAGCAAATAATGAAAAGGTGAGATTGCGTATGTACATAGTTTCACATTAGTCATAAAGAACTCATATAATTATTGCAAAGTTTTATTAGTTTATCATAAATCAAAGTACTAATCGCATGCCCCGAGGGAAGAGGTTGGTAGGAGTTAACCATCGCGCGCTTCCGACCCGAAACAACACTAGGATTTCAACGAGGAATAGGAATGCTCACACATCATCACCATGCCTCTATAATTTTTAGATGAACAAAAAGGTCAACCCCTCTTAATATCAAAATTTATACTATTTGAAAATTATGAACTCACACCTATTTCATATTACTACATCAATATCATTAACCCACAATTTCTTTATATGTGTTACATGATGGTTTTGATTATCACTCTTTGAATACCTAATATTTTTGGACTAGCCTGTATAAACCATGAAAATTACCGTCACTATTTATTAACTCTCAAACAAATATAAGTGAAGAATGAGAGTGAAACCATTTCTTTAAAATCTACATACCACTGTGATCAAAAAGATATAAGTGAAGTACTAGAGCAACTGCTAAGCTGAAAAGATATAAGTGAAGCACATATAGTTTTCTAAAAAATTATGATGAAGGTGTGTCTCTCTTAAATAGGTGTGTCCAGCAAAAAATGATTGTGGCAAACTGAAAGTAAAAGAAAACAAAGCAAACGACGCTCCAAGCAAAACTCATATCATGTGACGAATAAAAATATAGCTTCGAGTGACATAACGATGGATTTGAGACGAAAGAGGGGATGCCTTCCGGGGCATCCCCAATCTTAGACGCTTGAGTATCCTTTAAAATATTACCTTGGGGTGACTTGGGAATCCCCAAGCTTAGGATCTTGCTACTCCTTATTCCTTTGTCCATCAAGATAACACCCAAAACATGAAAACTTCAATCACACAAAACTCAACAAAACCTCGTGAGATCTGTTAGTATAAGAAATATATTTCATACTTTAAGTACTGTTGTAAATTGATTCAAATTTCATAAATTCATAATAGGTACTGTATTTTACATTTCCATGGCTTATACCCCCCAATACAATCCATAGTTTAATCAAAATAAGCAACTATGCAAGCAAAAACAGAATCTGTCTAAAACAGGACAGTCCATAGAAATCTGTAGAGAACCTATACTTCTGTAACTCTACAAATTCGTAAAAATAAGGACAACATACAAAAATTTTCTAGCAACACTGTGTAAAAATTTCAGATCGTTATCACGCTCCAGAAAAAAACAAAAATTCCTTTACTGGAGTCAAAAGTTTCCGTTTTGTTTCAGCATCGGTTCTACTCATCTTGTGAGTCATCCCAAAGGCTTTACTTGGCACAAACACTAATTTAAATAGAAAAAACATAATCATTACAGAGGCAATAATCATGTTATTAAAAATAAACATAAAGTTCTAAGAAAAAATTTAAAGATAACCATTGGGTTGCCTCCCAACAAGCTCTATTGTTTTATACCCCTAGCTAGGCATAATGCATAGTTTCAAGTATTGTCATCTTTGCTCACAAGGGATCCACTCCATTTCATGTCATTTAAAACTAGATCTTCTAAGATCTTACTTAATAAATTTCCTTTATCAAATTTATTGGAAAGCCTCAAGTGGTCAAAAGGATTCATAATATCATTACTAACATCATTATCATCGAAGGGATCTTCGTATAAAACGTGAATTCATCATTGATAGGTTCCCAAATAATGTTTTCATGCCAATCTTTACTAAACCATTCATCTATTCCTTTAGAAATACATTCAAATTTATCACAAGTATGAAGGAATAAAGCTTGCGTTAGTTCTTCGGGAGAAACATTTCTCCTCATATTCTCACTAAATCCTTGGCAAATAATAGATTCCATCATACGCAAAGCATCTCTATTATGTAGCATAACTTCTATAGGGGGAGTTTCAGATTTAACTCTTTAAAAAGAAAATATATCTCTTGCTTCCCCCACTATATAATCAAAGTCATGCATAAGGATGATGGTAACATTTTTCTTAATCTTAGGATTACGAATACTCGGAAATCCCAAAAATATCTTTTGGAGCATAGGATGGAGATGCACAAATTTTCTTTCTAGTTTCAAGATTAACATGGTAATAGCATCCACATAACAACTTGTCTCCTCAAGTATGGTTCCATTAGTAAAAGGGATAACATGTTTCCCAATGATGTTTCCACTACCCACTTCATAGATTTTTGATTTTAAAACCGTGTGGGTATTATTACTAGGAATTTGATTAGGAGGATAATGAATAGCATCATCAATGTTTATTCTCTCATTTTCCATGTCACTAGCACTATCTTCACTAGCGCTTTGAACAATAAATTTCTCAAACTCAGACATGATAGCTACTTCAAACAAAAAGAGTAAACTAGTAACAAGCAAAGGTAAATATTTTTGTATTTTTTATTTTTATGTGACAAGCTAAATATAACAGAAAATAAAAATAAGAACAAGTGAATGAAAATTTGTGTGATGTTACTTGGTAGTTGATGATGATATTCCCCAGCAACGGCGCCAGAAATCCTTCCTGATACTTGTGATCTGCGTTGGGTTTTCCGCGAAGAGGAACGGAAAATTTTAGCACAAAGCGGATATGTACTTCCCTCAGTTATGAAACCAAGGTTTATCGAACCAATAGGAATATAAACCCTCAACCATCTTCAGCGGCTGAACACAAATGAACAAACAACTTGCACCCAACGCGGGGAAGAGGGTTGTCAATCCCCTTGATGTCGTTATTTGCAAGCAAAAGAGTTGTGTAGATAATTGTTGATAAATATAAATTGCAAAATAAATAAAAAGTAAATAAAGGCAGGAAGGTAAATATAGCGTTTGCGAATATATAAGTGAATAGACCCGGGGGCCATAGTGTTCCCTCATGTAGGCAGCATATGGTAGGTAAACAAATTACTGTTGGGCAATTGATAGAAAAGCGGATAGTTATGCGATGTTCACGACAATGATCATGTATATATAGGCATCACGTCCATAAGAAAGTAGCCCGACTCCTGCCTGCACCTATTACTATTACTCCACTCATCGACCACTATCTAGCATGCATCTAGAGTATTAAGTAAAACAGAGTAATGCTTGAAGAACGATGACATGATGTAGACAAAGTAAACTCAAACAATATGAATGCATCCCATCGTTTTATCCTTAGTAGAAACAACACAAAGATTCATCTTGACCCCTACTTTGTCACTGGGATATAGAAACTCGCCAGGTTGAACCTACCACAACGCACCACTCCCACTGATGAAATATCAATCTACTTGGCCAAAGCACATCAATAGATCGAAGAGCTTTACGAAGCTATAATGATCATGCACTTAAGAGATAATATAATTTAGAGGCATCTCAAAGACTTTTCATGAATAATCTGAACATAAACCCACAATTCATCGGATCCCAACAAACACACCACACAATAGGATATAGCATACGAAAAATGTTATCCATTACTAGCTAGATTTTTAGAGTCTCTAGAAATTTGAATCATCAAATTTGAAGCTAAGATGAATGCTCTAGGTATTTTAAAAAGGGGTAATTGGGAGGTTTAAATTTGAGTTTAAATTTGAACCGAGCAAAATCTTGGGGTGAATATTTATGGAAGTTATGCCAAATGATAGATGGGATTTTTAGAAGATCATAGGAAGTTGAATCATTAAATTTGGAGCTGAAATGAATTTAATATGAATTGTTCTATTTCTTTGGAAAAAGGAAAAAGGAAAATAATTTTTACCCAAAAAGGCCAAAACAGCGCACCGAGCGTGGAATAGAGAATGGGCCGACCCAGTGGCTCGGCCGGGCGCACGCAGAGGCAACGCCGAAGGCGTACTAGGCAGAAGCCGTTTCTGCCATGGGAAAACGCACTTCCGCGGGAGGCATGTCCACTTAAACGGGGGGCCCGGGGCCTTAGCCACTAACCGACAGGCCCCGCTGGCAAGTTCTCCCCCCACCTGCCGCTAGAGCAGGGGATGGGCAGAGGAGCACGACCGGGCGCGCGCCGGCGCCCGCCCCGGTGGCTCCGGCCACCTCCGGTGGTGCTGCGGCCACCGGTGGGGTCGGGGTGGCTTGCTGCACCCGCCTGCGTGGTCTTCTTGCCCTAGGGAGACCGGGCCCGAGCGCAGGATCGCCCCGGGCCAGAGGAGGCCGACGGTGATAGGGGACGCGACACCACAACCACGGAGATGGAGGAATGGAGCGCGGGGCGGAGCACGGAAGCGATGGAGGGGGGCTGGCGAAGCTCGGGAGAAAGGAGGGAGCCGGAGATTCCCGGATTTGCCCGAGGCTGAGGCGGCAACCTTGCGGCCATGAGGGGGCATGAGGAGTAGCATAGGGAACGAGGGGGGGCTCGGGAGTGCCTCGGATGCCCTCGGGTGCAGCGAGCACGCGCGTCAGAGGGACCTTGGATGTTTGTGAGTGTCGAGGATGGGGCGTGGGAAGATGAGAGGGGTTCCCTGGCATGCGTGGACAACTTGCTGCAGCCAAACGCGAGCCACAGGACACGGTTGTCTAGCAGAGCATCGGTTTTGCATGTCAGCAACGTGGTCACCACGCCAATGAATGTCCCTTAAGGCAGAGCATCGGTTTTCCATATGAGCATGCCATCTTTGGGTTTGGATTGACGCACCAGTATGCAAACTAGGTTGTGGTAAAGTTTGGGGGGCAATCACAAGTACAAAATGGAATGTGAGGAGGAAAAAGGTGTTGCCATGGTAAAAAGAGAGGGAAATTGATGTAGTTACCCCAGAGGCCATGGCAAAGTTCCTGGAGGTAGAAGGGGGTTAGAATATGATGTGGTAAAAAGTTGGAGACGAGGAGAATCTTTTTGGGTCAACTTGGCTTGTCCACAAGCTTATGGCTGGAGGTGTTTGTGCAGTGTTTGGGCTAGGTAGAGGAATCCTATGGCCTTGAGATTTACCAGGGGTAAATGGTAAGACCAATTGGTCCCGATCACAAGTTTGCAGCTCATTCGAAGAAAGGACCTAATGTAACTCTTGCAAACCCTAGGAATTAACACAATCAGGTTTGCTTAGATCTAGTCATGCTAATCCATTCTTCTTGATGCACCACTTGGTGTGGTGGCCTCATTTGGAGACTAGAGCATGCCTACAAAGTTTGGGGTAAATTGGAGAAACTTGATAGTGTAAAGTTGCTCAAATTTGGTTCTGGCCAGAGAGGGTTTGGGGAATTTTGGTGAACCAAAATGATTGATATTAAGACGAAGCTTGGCAAGACCATCACATATGGCATATGTTACTTGCTATAATTTTTCTAGATTTATTTGATCATATTTCTATAGAAATATTTGAAATACTTGAAATAGGCAGAAAGGGTTTTGAAGTATTTTGTTCAATATTTTGAACATGACAATGTGTTGAAACTCTTGTATATGGAAAATATATGTCCATTGAGTTTACCTAAATTTTCTCAAATATTTTGAAAGCATAAAAATAATTGTTCCCTATAAAAGACCATTTCTAGCCTTAAGAAAAAGCCTTTAAATAAAATAGGAAAATAATCTTTAAAAAATAATATTTAGTGGTTTTGGGAAATCTTATATATAATAGGTTTCAAATATAGTTTTTGAAAGAATTTAAATCCCCTAAATTAAGGACTTATAGTTCAAGCCTCAACTCAGGGGTTTTTGAAAACCTAAGTTAAATAAATGCTTTTTGGCAAAAATAATATTTAAAAAACATAGTTTTATGTCCTATACACATGGCATGATCAATGGCCAAAGCTTTGGATCAAGGAGATTGGTTTTGAGAGTAGAAGGAATTTTATGATTTAAAGCACAAGAAAGTAAACAAGTAATCAACAATCAGTTCAAGCATCACACCGCACAAAAAGTTTTTGTTTGTCCTAATTTTTATGCTATGTTAACTTAGTAATATGAGTTAAGACACAGGGTGTGATAGAACTACAGCCCTTACAAGAATATTGTCCCCGAGATTCCTAGGCTAGGCATTGAAAAGATACGGAAATTCGAAGGTGAGGTAGTCTTCACGTTCCATGTTGCTTCTGCTCTGGAGTGGTTGTCCTTCTGGGTCTTGAAGTGCTTGATGATATGGCTTTGAGTACATCATTGGCTTTGTCTGAGGGTGAATTGGGTTCTTGCAATATGTTAGGCTTGCCTAAAGGTCAAGGGTTTGGTGAACGAGGTTCCGGCAAGGGTTTGGCTTGCGTGTGTATTCCAAAGTCGGAATACGTGGAAAGGTAGAGTGTCTACGTGCTGGTCCTGGGGTTACTCACGTTGGTTAGTGACATCTAGATGTCTCGCCCTAACCTAGAAGGGCCAAGTCTTGGTGTAGATTCCCGTCAACGAGGGAGTCCTTGACTCCCTTAAGGCAGGTGATCTTTAGTTGCAGGTGGTATTCATCCTTGAGAGTGTGGAGGCGTGTCAACATAAGCTTCTTGTCGATGTCTTCCACTTGGCATAGCTGTCGAGGTACGTTCTTCGATCATCATTGGTCACTTGTCTCTTCGTCACCATTTGTGGGAAGGTTTGGGATGAGTCTCGTCCTTAAGACTAAGCTTAGAGACTCGGTGTTAAAGCGGTTCTACCACGTAGGAATGTTTTTGGAGGGGGTCCTAGATGCGCTGGCTTCCCAAAAGTATAGACCATCCATCCAATCCCCAAGGTTTGAGGCTTGGAAAGCGGGGTGAACCACCTTTGAGAGGGGTGTCACCATGATCCAGTCAGGATTCATCCTTGATTGGACTAAAAAGGGGCTAATAACGAAGTCATGATAGGCGCTCCACTCCGTTCATGGCATCTGGAAAGAGTAGGGACGTCATGCTTATCGTACACCGTCAGAGTGGTGGAGTGAGGTTACTATCAACTTCTCGGTTCTATCCTAGTCAGGAACTGATAGGTGACCATTTAAGACAAGGTGCTCTTTAATTTCTCTTCATGTCCAAGGGCTTCATCGTGCTTGGGTAAGAATGTCTTCTGCTGCAGGGAGGGTGCTTCAAGGAGTCCAACACCTTTAAGGTAAAACCTTACACTTGGGAAGCATGGCAATCGATGCTCCCAGGCCTATCCAAATAGGACTAAGGTGTTCCTTTCTCTCATTGGGTAAATAAGTATGTCATCCGTGAGGACAAGAACATAATTCTCCAAGTATCACATAAACACATTACTCATGGGATATGTGAGAGAAGCGGGCATAAGTCAACCTAAAAAGGGCTTGACGGTATATCCATTAACCGTAAGATGTGGATGGTGTGGTCCTAGGGTAAGACTTGGGAACCAACCTTTGGCCAGTTAGTCTGAACCTTCTAGGAGTTGTATTTATCCTGGGTGCTTACTTGTCAGGGGTTTGTGGTCCATCGAAATCTAGTACTTCATGTCCATCTTCCTTAGGGACAGGATTGGTAGTGGTCGAGGTGGAGCATCGACCATAGTCTTTTGACTTAGAGCCAGAGCCTATGGTCATATTCCGACCGTGTTCGGGTTTGCAAGGAGCTTAGGATGTGAGTGAATGTCTATCATCTTATCCTTGAGCACTGTTCTTCGATGCAAATAGTCCTACTTATTCCTATAATCTGAAATCATCTTATACCACCGAAAGCACCATGTCTCACATAATTCATCTCCAATCATTACTCATACTATTCATATCTCCATCTCTCGAAAGGAAATCACCTATATATTCTATAGCTAACTCATATGGATCCCTATATAAAAATCCTCGGGAGAAGCATACAAGCTGCTAAGCTTGAATAAGACACTACAAATCCAAGTGTTCAGCTAATACATACAAGGTCTAAAGTGTTGCATCTCTATGCTAAGGAAACATGTAATATACCAATCCAAGATCTTGTTTGCTTCCTTCGAAGCCTAATTAATCGTTCCACGAATACCATCCAGTATCACATGATCCATTACTGTTACAGATCCAATACTAGTGATTGCTCCACGTATCTCCTAGAGTTCACATAATCCCCAAATCATTGAGAGGACTATCTCATCATAGTATATGTACCAGTTCCCATAATGTTGATCTAGTACATGCCAATGTTAGGTGCATATAGATCCTCGAATCAAATCGGACAACGATCCAGTGTTTCTAGTTTATCTACCATCAATAAACATGGTATCAAGATCGAGATTATTGGACCAAATCCAAATTAATCTGAACCATGTAGACTTACTCAACATCTATAATCCACTAGGATCACATATTTAATCCAAACCTCATGTGCTATGAGAAATCCTACTTGTTCCTCCAAGAATCTCAGCTTGTGATCATAATTGTCCTACTAAATCCAGTTTACTCGAGGAAGAAGTAAGTTATGCTACTGTATCAACTGGATCCACCAAGTTCATTTACCAACATAGAAGTCTCACAACTCACCAAGGAGTCTCATCTACATCCTCAAGACATCTACTGTGGCTGAATCAAATGATTTGTCCCCCAGTCATATATCCTCAAACATTTTCCCTATGGCATCACAGTCCTGGTGCTGGCTTAAGAATGAAGGATGTTTGTTCACTATGATCGCTCGTTCCACAATGAACCCAGTGCTAAGCAGGGATTATTGAAGCTCAACAGGTGTTTGATACATCCATTTTGCATCATGATTTCCTACTGATATTTATAATGCTTTTATGCATAATAATGCTTTAGGGAGTGATTCTAATGCCTTTTCTCTCATAATATGCAAGGTTTACACAAAGAGGGAGAATACCGGTAGCTGGATTTATGGACCTGAAAAAGCATATCAGAGATACGTATTCTGCACATCTCCAAATAAGCTGAAACTTCACGGAGAATTAATTTGGAATATATAAAAAATACTGGAGCAACTAACTACCGGAGGGCGGCCACCTGGTGACCACAAGGCACCAGGTCACGCCAGGCCCCCCAGGCGCGTCCTGGTCGGTTGTGGCCGGCCCAGCCCACCTCCGGTGCCCATCTTCTGGTACTTAAGGTTTTTTGACCTAGAAAAAATAAGGAGAGGACTTTCGGTATGGAACGTCGCCGTCTCGAGGCGGAACTTGGGCAGGAGTACTTTTGCCCTCCGGCGGAGCGATTCCGCCGGGGGAACTTCCTTCCCGGAGGGGGAAATCGAAGGCATCGTCATCACCAACAACCCTCACATCTTTGGGAGGGCAATATTCAACAACATCTTCAATAGCACCATCTCCTCTCAAACCCTAGTTCATCTCTTGTGTTTAATCTTTGTACCGGATCCTCAGAATGGTACCTGTGGGTGACTAGTAGTGTTGATTACATCTTGTAGTTTATTACTATATGGTTTATTTGGTGGAAAATTATATGTTAAGATCCATTATGCTATTTAATACCCCTCTGATCTTGAGCACGAATATTATTTGTGAGTAGTTACCCTTGTTCTTGAGGTCACGGGAGAAGTCATGTTTCAAATAATCATGTGAATTTGATATGTGTTCGATATTTTGATGATATGTATGTTGTGATTCCTTTAGTGGTGTCATCATAACGTCGACTACAAGACACTTCACCATCTTTGGGCCTGAGGGAATGCATTGTGGAGTAGTTATTAGATGATGGGTTGCTAGAGTGACAGAAGCTTAAACCCTAGTTTATGTGCTATTTCGTAAGGGGCTGATTTGGATCCAAATGTTCAATGCTATGGTTAGATTTTATCTTAATACTTTTCTCGTAGTTGTGGATGCTTGCGAGGGGGTTAATTATAAGTGGGAGGTTTGTTCAAGTAAGAACAGCACCCAAGCACCGGTCCAACCACATATCAAATTATCAAAGTAGCGAACGCGAATCAAACCAACATGATGAAAGTGACTAGATGAAATTCCTGTGTACCCTCAAGAACACTTTGCTTATCATAAGAGATTGTTTTGGCCTGTCCTTTGCCACAAAAGGATTGGGCTACCTTTCTGCACTTTATTTACCTTTACCGTTACTTGCTCGTTACCAATTATCTTGCTATCAAATTACCTGTTACCTACAATTTCAGTGCTTGCAGAAATTACCTTGCTGAAAACCGCTTGTCATTTCCTTCAGCTCCTCGTTGGGTTCGACACTCTTACTTATCGAGAGGACTACGATTGACCCCCTATACTTGTGGGTCATCAAGAATCTTTTCTAGCGCCGTTGCCGGGGAGTGAAGCGCTCTTGGTAAGTGGAAATCGGTAAGGAAAAACTTAAACTACGTGCTGAAATTTATTGTCACTTGCTACTATGGAAAACCATCCTTTGAGGGGATTGTTCGGGGTATCTTCACCTTGACCGGAACCACAATTAGTTGCCCCTCAACCCACTGCACCTAATGAAAATATTGGTTATGAAATTCCTTCGGGTATGGTAGAACAACTGCTAGCTAGTCCTTATGCAGGAGACGGACCTGAACATCCTGATATGCATCTGATACATCTGGATGAAATTTGTGGATTATTTCAGATTGCAGGTTTATCCGGAGATGATGTGAAGAAGAAGGTTTTCCCTTTATCTTTGAAGGGAAAATCATTGAGATGGTATAGGCTATGTGATGATATTGGATCATGGAACTGGAATCAATTTTAATTAGAATTCCAGCAAAAGTTTTATCCTATGCATCTAGTTCATCGTGATCGGAATTATATATATAATTTTTGGCCTCGTGAAGGAGAAAGTATCACTCTAGCTTGGGGGAGGCGTAAGTCAATGTTATATTCATGCCCCAATCATGATCTCCCGAGAGAAATTATTATTTAGAATTTTTATGCTCGGTTTCTAATAATGATCGATCCATGCTCGATACTTCTTGTACTGGTTCTTTTATGAAGAAGACTATTGAATTCAAGTGGGATCTTTTAGAAAGAATTAAACGCAACTCTGAAGATTGGGAACTCGACGAAGGTAATGAGTCAGGTTTTAAGCTTAAGTTTGATTGTGTTAAATCTTTTATGAATACCGATGCTTTTCACAAGTTTAGCACTAAATATGGACTTGACTCTGAGATAGTAGACTCTTTCCATGAATCTTTTGCTTCTCATGTTGACCTCCCTAAGTAGAAGTGGTTTAAATATCATCCCCGTATTAATGAAGAAATTAAAGAACCAGTAAAAGCTAAGTATGAAACCATCATTTACAATGTTGATTCAGTTGTGCCTACTGCTTATATTGAAAAACCACATTTCCCTGTTAGGATAAAGGAACATGCTAAGGTAGGAACTGTGGTTCGCAAAAGTAATATTAAAGCACCTAAGCCCTGTGAACCAATTACAGTAGAACCTAGTGTTGCTATGGTTAAAGATCTCTTGGTAGAAAATATTGATGGGCATGTTATTTACTTTTGTGATGAAGCTGCTAGAATTGCCAAACCCGATGAAAAAGCTAAATATAGACCCGTAGTTGGCATGCATGTTGTCTCAGTTAAAATAGGAGATCATTGCTATCATGGTTTATGTGATATGGGTGCTAGTGTGAGTGCTATTCCTTTTTCCTTATACCAAGAAATCATGAATGATATAGCACCTGCTGAAATAGAAGACATTGATGTTACTATTAATCTTGCTCATAGAGACACCATCACACCACTTGGGATTGTTAGAGATGTTGAAGTCTTGTGTGGGAAAATAAAATATCCTACTGATTTTCTAGTTCTTGGTTCCCCACAAGATGACTTTTGTCCCATTATTTTTGGCAGACCTTTCTTGAACACCGTCAATGCTAAGATAGATTGCAAGAGAGAAACCATCAGTGTTAATTTTGGTGATGTGTCTCATGAATTTAATTTCTCCAAGTTTCGTAGACAACCTCGTAATAAAGAATTATGTAGTAAAGACGAAATAATTGGTCTTGCTTCTATTGCCGTGCCTCCTACTGATCCACTAGAACAATATTTGCTAGACCATGAAAATGATATGCACTTGCAAGAAACAAATGAAATAGATAAATTTTTCTTTGAACAACAACCTCTCCAAAAAACAAATTGCCTATTGAAACTCTAGGAGGTCCTCCTCCACCTAAAGGTAATCCTGTGTTTGAATTAAAACAATTGCCTGACACTTCGAAGTATGCTTATCTTGATGAGAAAAAGATATATCCTGTTATTATTAGTGATAACCTTTCAGAACATGAAGAAGAAAGATTATTAAAAATTCTGAGGAAGCACTGGCTGCTATTGGATATACTCTTGATGATCTTAAGGGCATTAGTCCCACTCTATGTCAGCACAAGATTAATATGGAACCTGATGCCAAACCCGTCATTGATCACTAGCGACGATTGAATCGTAAGATGAAACAAGTGAGAAGAACTGAAATATTAAAGCTTCTGGAAGAAGGTATAATTTATCCCATAGGTGATAGTAGATGGGTAAGTCCCGTTCGCTGTGTCCCTAAGAAGGGAGGTATTACTGTTGTTCCTAATGATAAAAATGAACTTATCCCCCAAAGAATTGTCACTGGATATAGAATGGTAATTGATTTTAGAAAATTAAAGAAAGCTACTAGAAAAGATCATTACCCTCTGCCTTTCATTGATAAAATGCTAGAAAGATTATCTAAGCACACACACTTTTGTTTTCTGGATGGATATTCTGGTTTCTCTCAAATACCTGAAAATCACAAACTGATCAAGAGAAAACCACCTTTACTTATCCTTTTGCAACCTATGCCTATAGATGTATGCCTTTTAGTTTATGCAATGAACATGCTACCTTTCAAAGATGTATGACTGCTATATTCTCTGATTTTTGCGAAAAGATTGTGGAGGTTTTCATGGATGATTTCTCGGTTTACGGAAGTTCTTTTGATGATTGCTTAAGCAACCTAGATCGAGTTTTGCAGAGATGTGAACAAACTAATATCATCTTGAATTGGGAGAAGTACCACTTTATGGTGAATGAAGGTATTATCTTGGGGCATAAAATATATGTACGAGGTATTGAGGTGGATAAAGCTAAAGTTGATGCAATTGAGAAAATGCCATGTTCTAAAGATATTGAAGGTATCCGGAGTTTCCTTGGTCATGCTAGTTTCTATAGGAGGTTTATTAAAGACTTCTCTAAAATTTCTAGGCCTCTTACTAATCTTTTAAATAAGGATATTCCATTTGATTTTGATGATGATTGTGTAGAAGCCTTTGAAACACTCAAGAAAGCCTTAACTTTTGCACCTATTGTTCAACCACCTGATTGGAACTTGCCTTTTGAAATTGTGTGTGATGCTAGTGATTATGCTGTTGGTGCTGTTCTAGGACAAAGAGTTGATAAAAAATTAAATATTGTACATTATGCTAGCAAAACTCTAGACAGTGCCCAAAGAAATTATGCTACTACTCAAAAAGATTTTTTAGCAGTTGTGTTTGCTTGTGATAAATTTAGATCGTACATTGTTGATTCCAAAGTTATTGTTCACACCGAGCATGCTGCTATAAAATATCTTATGGAAAAGAAAGATGCTAAACCTAGACTCATTAGGTGGGTTCTCTTGCTTCAAGAATTTGATTTACATATCACTGATAGGAAGGGAGCTGAGAACCCCGTAGCTGATTACTTGTCTAGGTTAGAAAATATTGTTGATGACCCACTACCTATTAATGATAGTTTTCCTGATGAACAGTTAGCTGCAATAAATGTTTCTCAAGACACTCCTTGGTATGCTGATTATGCTAACTACATTGTTGCTAAATATATACCACCTAGTTTCACATACCAACGAAAGAAATAATTCTTCTATGATTTAAGACATTACTTTTGGGGTGACCCACATCTTTATAAAGAAGGGGTAGATGGTATTATTAGAGGTTGTGTGCCTGCGCATTAACAGGAACAAATCCTACAGAAATGGCATTGCGAAGCTTATGAATGACATCATGCGGGAGATAGAACTGCTCACAAGGTGTTGCAGTCTGGTTTTTATTGGCCTACTCTCTTCAAGGATGCCCGTAAGTTTGTCTTGTCTTGTGATGAATGTCAAAGAATTGGTAATATCGGAAAGCGTCAGGAAATGCCTATGAATTATTCACTTGTTGTTGAGCCATTTAATGTTTGGGGTTTTGACTATATGGGACCTTTTCCTTCCTCTAATGGGTATACTCATATTTTGGTTGCTGTTGATTATGTTACTAAGTGGGTAGAAGCTATTCCAACTAGTAGTGCTGATCATAACACCTCCATTAAAATGCTTAAAGAAGTTATCTTCTCGAGGTTTTGAGTGCCTAGATATTTAACGACTGATGGTGGTTCACACTTTATTCATGGTGCTTTCCGTAAGATGCTTGCCAAATATAATGTTAACCATAAAATTGCATCACCCTATAATGCTGAATCTAGTGGTCAAGTTGAACTTACCAATAGAGAAATAAAATTAATATTACAAAAAACTGTCAATAGGTCTCAAAAGAATTGGTCTAAGAAACTAGATGATGAACTTTGGGCCTATAGAACAGCTTATAAAAATCCTATGGGTATGTCTCCATTCAAAATGGTATATGGAAACGCTTGTCATTTGCCTCTAGAGTTAGAACATAAAGCATTTTGGGCAATTAAAGAACTCAATTATGATTTCAAACTTGCCGGTGAGAAGAGGTTATATTATATTAGCTCACTAGATGAATCGAGAACCCAAGCTTATGAAAATGCCAAACTATTCAAAGAAAAAGTTAAAAGATGGCATGACAAAAGAATCCAAAAGCGGGAATTCAAAATTGGAGAATATGTTCTTTTGTACAACTCTCGTTTAATTTTTTTAAAGGAAAGCTTCTTTCCAAATGGGAAGGACCATATATTATCGAAGAGGTTTATCGTTCTGGAGCTATCTAGATTAATAATGCCGAAGGTACTAACCCGAAGGTGGTCAATGGACAAAGAATTAAACACTATATCTCAGGTACGCTTATTAATGTTGAAAGCAATATTATCCAAACCATGACACCGGAGGAACACATAAAAGAAACCTTCCGGAACAATCCAGAAATCTTAAAAAGAGGAGGTACATGATATGTTATGTATACGGACTCCAAAAATTCTGCAAAAATATTTTCTGTCAGTTTTGGAATATTACAAAAATTAGGAAAATAAGAAATAAGCAGGAAAGCAACCGAGGTGAGCACGATACACCATGGCGCGACTGCCCCCTCTAGCGTGCCCTGGTGGGTTGTGCCCACCTCGGACACCTTCCCGACTCCGTTTTCCTTCCATATTCTTGCTTCCCAAGATAAAAAAAATCTTTATATATACCCCTGATTGTTTTCCCACGGCATCGTAGAAAAATTCTCTACTCTTGTTTCGTGTTGTTTTCTTGTCAGATCTAGATCTCCATGGCTCCACCAAACTCCTCCAAGGACAAGTTCTTCGAGAAGGACATCAACCCGTACTTGCTGGTGGTGATGAAGCACCCTCAAGCCATTGCGATGCGTGAGGGGGTGCTCCACATCCGAGATGTTCAGGGGCCCAAGAGGACGGGAAGCATGGAGTCCAGGCTCGAGGCGGTGGAACAAGACAGCTCCAAGTGCCAAGAGATGGTGGAGCGTGGACTTAGTGCCAATCACTCCATGATCACGGAATTCACCCGTGATCACATGGTGGATGGTCGGTCCATGAAGGACATCGTCTTCACCTTCAACGAGCAAATCAATTTTCTGCAAAGTCAAATCTATGATCTTCAAAACCAAGTTTTTGAGTATGAAGCAAGACTTAAAGGTATGAGTTTAGCTGCGAGTTGCAGGACTGGGGAGACTCGTGTGTCATCTTTCGATGGTGAACCCTTGCCCTGGAAGCCGGAGGACAAACCTACCACTTCATCACCACCACCTTCATCATCTTCACCACCAAAGGAGACTTGAGTACATGGGCATGGGCACTCCTCTTGGCTTGTGCCAAGCTTGGGGGAGATGCCCCGGTATCGTATCACCATCACTTTTATTTACCTTTACCTATTTTAGTTCAATCCTTAGCTCTTTCGTGGTCTAGTTAAATAAAAGTTTAGTATGAGCTATTTTCGAGTGCTAATTTTGTGATCTATCTATCTATGTAATCGAGTGAGAGTTATATAATAAAGTTTAGTTTGAGCTTTTGCTTCTTTACCTTCTTGTTGCAATCAAAATAAAAAGGAAATAAACGAAAAGGATCATATGCTAATCTTATGGTAAGTAATGACATAACATAAGGAAAAGTATAAGTGGTAAAATTTATTGGAGAATTGAGAAACATAGCATTGGTCAATGATGCAATTCATGAAAGAATTAATAAGGGAAGAGAAGTTTCACATGAAAATACACTATCTTGGACATCTTTTATGATTGTGAGCCCCCATCAAATATTATATGCCAAAATTGTTGATGTTGGACAAGGAAGACAATGTAATGATTTATGTTTGTTTATATTCACATAGAACTTATATTGTCATAGATCCTTCAACATGTGGTGCTTGCTCAATATCTTTGCTAGCCAAAAATTCCGCGCTAAGTAGCGATACTACCTGTGCATCCAAAAACCCTAAGCCCAAACTCATGTCTTGAGAGTCCACCATACCTACCTATGGATTGAGTAAGATCATTCAAGTAAGTTATCATTGGTGCACTAAGGCAATAAAAATTGCTTCTAATGTGTTTGATCAATTAGTTTAAGAGAAAATTGAGATTTATATGAACTTTTTATGGCAAAGTAAGTTGTCATTGGTACCTGTGGGTGACTAGTAGTGTTGATTACATCTTGTAGTTGATTACTATATGGTTTATTTGTAGGAAGATTATATGCTCAGGTCCATTATGCTATCTAATACCCCTCTGATCTTGAGCATGAATATTATTTGTGAGTAGTTACCCTTGTTCTTGAGGTCACGGGAGAAGTCATGTTGCAAGTAATCATGTGAATTTGATATGTGTTCAATATTTTGATGATATGTATGTTGTGATTCCTTTAGTGGTGTCAAGTGAACGTCGACTACATGACACTTCACCATGTTTGGGCCTAAGGGAATGCATTGTGGAGTAGTTATTAGATGCTTGGTTGCTAGAGTGACAGAAGCTTAAACCCTAGTTTATGCGCTATTTCGTAAGGGGCTGATTTGGATCCAAAGGTTTAATGCTATGGTTATATTTTATCTGAATACTTTTCCCGTAGTTGCGGATGCTTGCGAGGGGGTTAATCATAAGTGCGAGGTTTGTTCAAGTAACAACAGCACCCAAGCACCGGTCCACCAACATATCAAATTATCAAAGTAGCGAACGCGAATCAAACCAAGATGATGAAAGTGACTAGATGAAATTCCCGTGTACCCTCAAGAACACTTTGCCTATAATAAGAGACTATTTTGGCCTGTCCTTTGCCACAAAATAATTGGGCTACCTTGCTGAACTTTGTTTACTGTTACCGTTACTTGCTCGTTTCCAATTATCTTGCTATCAAATTACATGTTACCTACAATTTCAGTGCTTGCAGAAATTACCTTGCTGGAAACTGCTTGTCATTTCCTTCTGCTCCTCGTTGGGTTCGACACTCTTACTTATCGAAAGGACTACGATTGACCCCCTATACTTGTGGGTCATCAGTGTTCTGGCAAATCTGTGTATTAAACACGAGATCAGAGGTTTGAGCTGGGGTAGCTTGCGAAGTTTAGGCTGGTCTAGGAGGGGATTCCTACTCTTGATGGAAAAGCCTATTTTCACTCAGTTGAACTAGGTTGTGATAGGTTGTCGCAAAAGTCTTCAGTGCTATTTGTTTGTCGAGGTGGATCCTTTCTGCACCTTGCGTTGCTGGTCTTCAGTTGACGAGATAGGTGAGAGGGAAAAGTAGCATAGAGGGGAGGTGCCTAAATGGGGTTCTGTAGTGCAAGTGTAATCAAACAAGTGTCAAAAAGGCCAAACACAAAAAATTAAGATAAGGTAGATGATATAGTCGCGTACTTGTTGCCTAGGGCAAAAGTGAGACTTATATTGAATCACAAACAAGTAAAAACAAGCAACACACAACATGGTTCCATTCAAACCATCACACGGAATTGACTTCGCATGGGGGATACTTGACCTATCCTACCCTAGGGGTTCTCGGACTCAGTAGTCGTGCTTGCTTCGTGTCTGGGAGAGGAGTCCACTCAACCTTCTAGGTCTTCTTCTGGTGTCGTTGTGTGTCTCTTGTGTTTATTCATCGAAACTATCCAGATTGAGCCCGAAGAATATTTGACAACTCCTCATCTAGTAAGTTGACGGGACGAAGGTGGTTCCTTGTGGCTGTCTTTGACGGGGTCTTTTGTTGTCTTCTTAATAATGATAATCTCTCTTTTCTTCTGAGGCATCCAGGGTTCCAGGTAGGCAATCCTTCATGCATTGACATTAACAAGGCATGGTAGAGGTCCAACCCGTCCATTACGTTGATGAAAACATCGACACCAAGAGCGAGGATGAAGAGAACCGTTTTTCTGCTCACTATGGTCAGGCGGACCAAATGGCGAGGTTCCCATCCACCGGTGGTTGCCGATACAACAACGGTATGGACAGGGTTGCTATATTAGCGATGTATATCATGATCTTGCATGTCTTACACCCTGATCATCGTACGCCAAGTTTGCATCATCCTGGGGCAGTGTCGAGGGTGTCACCATCTTCCGAGTCTTGATACCCTCATTCCTCGAGGAGGTATCTTCTGTTGGTATCTTCTTGTCTGGTGTCGCCATCTTGTGTCAAAGATAAGTGTGCAAATGTCTGGAAAGGTGGCTTCCTTCCAGGTTACCCACGAGGATTTCAAGGAATCCAGGGGTCAGGGGCATAAGGGTGCTATCGCCTGTTTGCAAATTTTTGATAGAGCAGATGAGGAGAGCCTATAGAAGAAATTGGTGGAAGTGGTAAGGCAAAAACCTTTGGTTTCTTTGAAGTCTTAGAAGAGGTAAGAAGTAGAGGGGTTTATGCAAGTGATCTAAAGGTCTGGAAAAAATAGTTTTGTCCTAACTAACGTCCATGCTAACTAAGGCTTCCTACAGTCATGATGGCTCTGATACCAGCTCTGTGGGGACCCCGACTCATAAGTCGTGATCACCGAATGTATGAGCACAATGATCCCACAGATGAATGCTCACTGAACACACAGAAACTGAATAACAAGAGTCTTACATCCATTACGTACCATTTTACTCAAATATGGCATTTATGACCAAGTCTTCATAAAATCACAGCAGAAATCTTCAACGATAGCGTGGACCCATGCCATCTGCCTTAACCCTACAGGCATTCTGACTGGGAAGCATCCTAGCTCGCATGTCCGTCACCAAGGTACTCTTCATTACATCCTATTCTTTCATGCCTGGACAATAAAATAACTAGTGGCAAGCCAATGAGTACTTTGAATATACTCGCAAGCAACCCATGTTTGGACAAGGTAAAACAATGCATGCTATAGCCCTAAGCAGGTAGTTTTGCAGAAAGCTAATTTTGAGTGCAACATCATGTCCTACCATTTATAAAAATTATGCATCAACAGGTTGCAGATATCCATATGAACAAGTTACAGATATCAATGAAAGCACGCTTTGAGCATCACATGTTCAATAATTTCAAAAAGTCATCCGATTTAGCTCAAGTATTTCTTTGTCACACACACACAAACACACACAAAGTTTTTGGAAAACATCTGGACATAGTCTAAGCAGCACCACCCAACTATCCTTGACCGTGGACATGGCTATTCGAATAGTTTTACACTCTGTAGAGGTAGCACACTTTACCCACAAGACTCGGGGAACTTCCGTGTCATCCACGATTCGCGGTATATTATACACCCGAGGTAAGCACCCGAACAATGCATTTCCCTTGATGACACTAAACAAAGAGTCCACTCGTTGGCCCAAATCTTCATGATGTACATCACATGAGACTCGCTCAATCATTGTACCATCCATGAAGGGACACAACAGTGTGCCCGTTGTGTGTAAAAACAGTACATGGTCGCCCTACCTACCATGACCCCGTATCGAGAGGGTGACTCTGGCCCTGTAGCCACTAGTAATGCGGGCTCTCTGCTAGCATCGACCAATATAATTGATACGTCTCCAACGTATCTATAATATTTGATTGTTCCATGCTGTTATTTTGTCATTCTTGGATGTTTTCTAATCATTTTATAGCAACATTATATCATTTTTTGGGACTAACCTATTGACATAGTGGCCAGTGCAAGTTGTTGTTTTTTGCTTGTTTTTTACTTTGCAGGATATCAGTACCAAACGGAGTCCAATTGCCACGAAACTTTTTGGAGATTTTTTTGGACCAGATGACAACTTGGGAGCCAAATAAGCACCTGGGGGAGGCCCGTGGGGCCCACGATACACCAGGGCGCGCCAGAGGCCCCTAGCGCGCCCTGATGTATCGTGGGGCCCATGGAGGTCCTTTCCACTGCCTCTCAGCTCTATAAATCCTCAGTAATTCCAGAAACCCTAGAGGAGTCGACGAAACACAATGCCAGCTGCCGCAAGTTCCAGAACCACGAGATCCAATCTAACACCATCACGGATGGATTCATCAACCTCCTAGGTGCCTCTCCGATGATGCGTGAGTAGTCCACTATAGTCATACGGGTCCGTAGGCAATAGCTAGATGGTTTCTCTCTCTCTTTCGATTGTCAATACAATGGTCTCTTGGAGATCTATTTGATGTAATGAATTTTTGCGGTGTGTTTGTTGGGATCCGATGAAGTTTGAGTTCATGATCAGTTTCTATCCATGAATATTATTTGAGTCTTCTTTCATCTCTTATATGCATGATTATTTATAGCCTCGTATTTCTTCTTCGAATCTTTGGTTTAGTTAGTCCAATTAGATCGATTTTGCTTGCCATGGGAAGAGGTGATTTGTGATGGGTTCGATCTTGCGGTGTCCTCTCCCAGTGACAGAAGGGAGAGAAAGGCATGCATGTATCATTGCTATTGAGGATAACAAGATGGGGTCTATTCCTACATGAATAGATCTTGTCTACATGATGTCATCGTTCTTATTGCATTACTCCATTTCTCCATGAACTTAATACACTAGATGCATGTTGGATAGCGGTCGATGTGCGGAGTAAAAGTAGTAGATGCAGAATTGTTTCGGTCTCCTAATCTTGGACGTGATGCCTATATATTGATCATAACCTTTGATATCGTCATGATTATTTGATCTTCTATCAATGGTACAACAGTAATTTGTTTACCCGCCGTGTGCTATTTTCTTGAGACAAGCCACTAGTGAAATCTACGGCCCCCGGGTCTATTGTTTTAATATATTGCTTTCCGATCTATCTTTTTACGCATTTGTTTTCAGATCTATTATTCCACAAACCCAAAATTCCTTGCTGTACTTTTTAGTTGCTTCTTTTATTTTTTGTTCTTGTGCGTTCTATTTATCCAATCTAATACAAACCAACCTATCTTTTTATGGTGGAGAGATTGACAACCTCTCTTACGCGTCGGGTTGTATGTATTTGTTCTTTGTGTGCAGGTACCGTTTACATAGTGTTGCTTGCACTGGTGCAGTGACGTGCTATACAAAGGGTTTTTAACCCCTTTCCATGACGTAGTTGTAAACCGTCGCCTTGCATGTTTGGGCAATAGGGGGGGGTCCATCACACACGACACGGAAAACCCGTCGGCGATGGTGGCCAACGAACGCAAACGTTTTGCAAAACTAAGCGTATGGGATGTCCGCGTTTATCACAAACGAGGGTCACCGGGGAATCGTTTGAGATATGCTGTATTTCCCATACGGGTCATCCTCGCAACTCGTGTGAGATCACACTAACATGGCACGCGCTATTCTGTCTCGCGCCGTTTACGATGTGCGACGAATCGCAAACTGTTCATGATTATAAAGCGTGTATGATAAGGGGCTATCACTCACATTTAGTTCCACCATAACCGTCTGTCATATGATCTAAGAGTGCATACGGTTGTCATTATAAAACCGTATGCGAAGGTTGAATCTATCCCACACGTGGCATTTTTCATAAACGTTTGTAATTTACAAAACGTCCCAAACGTGTGATCCATACTTCCCAAATGTGTCATCCATACTAACTGTGTCGGATGAAGGCCTATCGCACGTGTCGGGGATATAACTCCACGGTATAACCCGCCCTGCTGGGCCGGGTCAACACATCAACAGTCTTGAGGCCCAGTTCAAGGTGGGCCGTGTCCCAAGTGCAAACTAAGTAAGGTGGCGGCTGATCAAGAGGCCGGGCGGCCCAACACCCGAAGACGGCGGCTCAAAGCCCATGAAGCTAAGGACGCTGGTTAAAGTTTCCTTAAAGTGCAAGATAAGTTAGAGATGTAGTAAATCACGGGTCATAATATGACCCGGACTCTGTTGAAACCCTAGGGCTTGACCTGTATATAAAGGCAGGCCCCTAGGGCCAAAACAAAAAAGTTACAATCTCTCGATAGCTAGGTTAGCGATTCTGCACCCTTGTAATCGAGATCCATCAATCCAATAAAGGAAAAGCAGGACGTAGGTTATTACCTCCATAGGAGGGGCTGAACCTGGGTAAACCTGACTCTCTCTCTCGCTTAACCCCTTTGAGTCACCACCAAGCGGCGATGGCCTCACACAAAAGTTCTGTTACGGGTACATCTGCCGGGTTGATAAAACCACAACAATTGGCGTCCACCGTGGGGCTCTTGTCCGGTGGAGTTGAGTTTTCGAAGGGGATCCAGTCAGGATTTGGGAAGTTTGTGGTAGAACAGATGATCAAGGGCCATCGCGACAAGATCTACGAGCCGGTTTGGAGTGTCAAGGATGACCCGATCGGACGTGGGTTACAAGATCCCGTGGGAGAGATTGGGTCAGGAACTTCCGAGCCGGACATCTACATCATCATCGATGAGTCAGCCCAGAGCACCCAATCTTGTCAACATCATGGCGGCTTTCGCCGTGTATTCGTTCGCTTCAAGCAAGGGGTCAGCATTTCGGATGAGCCGGCCTCCAGCGGCGACATCCTCGTCAATTCGGACAACACGTCATCTACCGGAGATACAGAGTCAATCTGCCACCTTTATGATTGAGGACTTGGGGGCTCTTTGGATACTGAAACCCCTGAGGAAAGCAATGAGTCGCCTCGCCAAGTTGTCGTCTACATGGCTGGGGCTACTGTGGTTCCAGATCTGGCCGCGGATGGAGGTTGTTGCGGGTCAACCAAAACACCGGCTTAGGCTATGGCTGATCTTATGACCGAGATGGCAAAACTCGTGGATACCCCGGTCACTACGGAAAACCAAGAAGAGCGCAATGTGGAGCTAACCAAATTGTGTACTCAAATAATTGAGGTACAAAAAGAGATAGATGCTGAAAACGCACGGATGGCAGATTTACAGACGCGCATACATCAAGAGACGGAATGCCTTAAGGCTGAGGCCTGGTGGTTAGGGGTTCAGAGAGAAGCGTCGGAGGCGGTTTATGAGAGAAGACGCCACCGTGGACTCCCATCGAACCTTGAGCCTCAACAGCTTTTTAACACCCCAGATCAGACACCAGGGACTTTTCAGCAGCCCGAGAATCGGCAAGAGGAACCGGCTCAACCCCCGCCGGCTCAATCTCCCCCTCGGCGATTTCAGACGCCGTGGGGCCACTTTTCCAATCCTATTGATAACATGTTGGCTGCAACCCGGAATTTGGAAGCATTGCCCATTAATGGAAACTCTCCACTCGAGGTTGAAGCCTGGAACGCCATCGAGATGCTGAAGACTGATGTGGTACAACAGGCACAGTATTCGTATAGCCGGGACCGGATGCATTCCACTCCCTATGCAAGCAAGGGCCGCCATGTGCAATCCCCGGCCGTATCTAGCAGTGGGCGAAGACAGCAGCATCAGGTCTCTCCGACTCGTCCCCTGCCATCACACGCCCAGGCGGTTGTTGATGGTGCAAGAGGCGCACGACAAGCAGAAGCAGAAGTGATACGTCTCCAATGTATCTATAATTTATGAAGTATTCATGCCATGTTTATAATAATTCTATATGATTTTGGTATGATTTTATTAGAACGAACCCGGACTGATACTGTTTTCAGCAGAACTACCATGGTATCATTTTTTGTGCAGAAATAAAAGTTCTCGGAATGGGCTGAAAATTTACGGAGAATATTTTTTGGAAAATATAAAAAATACTAGAGCAAAAAGATACCGGAGAGGAGTCCCGAGGCAGCCACAAGCCTAGGGGGCACCCCCCTAGGGCGCGCCCCTGGCTTGTGGGCCCCTCGGGAGTCCACCTGACTTGATTCCAACGCCAAGTTCCTATAAATCCCGTAACCCCCAGAAAGAAACCTAGATTAGAAGTTCCGCTGCCGCAAGTCTCTGTAGCCACGAAAAATCAATCTTGGCCCTCTCCGGCACCCTGCCGGAGGGGGTCACCATCACCGGAGACCATGGAGGAGGAAGACGGAGGGGGTCACCATCACCGGAGACCATGGAGGAGGAAGACGGAGGGGCCATCATCACCATGGAGGCCAAGGACCAGATGGAGAACCTCTCCCCACCTAGGGGGGGGCATGGAGGAGGAAGCACAAGGGGGAGACCCTCTCCCCCTCTCTCTCGGTGGCGCCGGAGTGCCATCGGGGGAACCTTCGCCGCGGTGATCGTCTTCATCAACATCACCTTCTTCATCACCGTCCTCATATCTTTTCAGTGGTCCACTCTCCTGCATCCCGCTGTAATCCCCTACTTGAACATGGTGCTTTATGCCACATATTATGATCCAATGATGTGTTGCCATCCTATGATGTTTTGAGTAGATTTCTTTTGTCTTATGGGTTGATTGATGACCTAGATTGGTTTGAGTTGTATGTTTATTTTGGTGCTATCCTATGGTGCCTTCCGTGCCGTGCACACGTGAAGGATTCCCGCTGTAGGGTGTTGCAATGCGTTCATGATTCGCTTATAGTGGGTTGCTAGAGTGACAGAAGCTTAAATCCGAGTAAGGGGATTGTTGCGTATGGGATAAAGGGGACTTGATGCTTTAATGCTATGGTTGGGTTTTACCTTAATGATCTTTAGTAGTTGTGGATGCTTGCTAGAGTTCGAATCATAAGTGCATATGATCCAAGTAGAGAAAGTATGTTAGTTTATGCCTCTCCCTCATATCAAATTGCAATAATGATTACCGATCTTGTTAACAATTGCCTAGGACAATTCCGCACACCGACCCATCATTATTCCACACTCGCTATTTGTAATATATTGTAATATATTCTAACTTTATGATAACAGCACCTATTTCTATATTTTAGTTCTCCGATATCATGCGAAGCTATTCTCTTCATACCCGCAACGTAGTTTTATTTCTCGTTTCTAGTTGGAAGCAAACGTTCGGCGTACGTAGAGTTGTATCAGTGGCAGATAGGACTTGCGAGAATATTGATCTTACCTTTAGCTCCTTGTGGGTTCGACACTCCATACTTATCACTTCCACCTTTGGAAATTTCTACGATGATTCCTTGCACTTGGGGATTATCAAGCTCTTTTCTGGCGCTGTTGCCGTGGAGCAATAGCGTGGGGTTGATATTCTCATGTGTGCTTGTTTGCTTTCTTCACTAAGTAGATTTTGTTTTCGCTTTTTGCTTTCTTTAGTTGTGGGTGAAACAAACAAAAAAATTAAATAATGAAAAATACAAAAAAGAATTACTTGCCTCTTATGCCTAAGAAGTTTTTCAAAAAGAGAAGTGATTGGAAGGTTGTGCATTGGAGAAGTGAGGGTCGACCTTGAACACGTGTGTTCATGCTCATGGAAGCAATGTAGAATTTTTCATGGAAGCTTCGCAAAAATAATTATCCCCTTGTATATATCCATTGTTTTATAAAAATAATGTGCCAAGATTTGCTTTTAGGATTGCTTGTTTGCTTTGTGCGGTGCAAAAACAGAAACTTTGACTGTAGTGCATGAATTTACATTTCTTACTGGAACATCAAAAGTTTCTGAAATTTATACACAGTACTTCTATACAAATTTTTTAATTTATCCTAATTTTTCAGAATTTTTTAAGTTACAGAAGTATACGAAGTTTCCAGATTGCTACAGACTGTCTTGTTTTTGACAGATTCTGTTTTCTATGCATTGTTCTCTTATTTTGATGAATCTATGGGTAGTATCGGGGGGTATGAACCATGGTGAAGTTGGAGTATAGTAGATATAATGCTAATATGAATTTGGAATGAGTTCAAAACAGTACTTAAAGTAGTATTTTGCTTTATTATACTAACGGATCTCACGAGGGTTTTGTTAAGTTTTGTGTGAATGAAGTGTTCGAAGATCGAGGAGGTATCGATATAAGAAGAATACGGAGAGACAAGAGTTAAAGATTGGGGATGTCCAAGGCACCCCAAGTAAATATTTCAAGGAGACTCAAGCATCTAAGCTTGGGGATGCCCTGCAAGGCATCCCATCTTTATTCTTCAACAATTATCGGTATACCTCAGTTTTTGTTTTGTTCACATGATATGCGTCTTTAGTGTTTTTCTTTTCCTTTATGCACCATTCTAGTATGAGATAGTCCTTCATTGATTTGTAGAATGCTTCATGTGCTTCACTTAAATCTTTTGAGTATGGCTTTGTAGAATGCTCTTTGTGCTTCACTTAAATCTTTTGAGTATGGCTTTATAGAATGCTTCGTGTGCTTCACTTATATATTTTGAGCTTGGATATTGGTTAATATATATAAATTTTAGAATGATCTATGAACTTCACTTATATCTTTTAGAGTATGAATAAAATTATCATCGGAATTAGGCTTGGAAGAGTATCATTAAAATGTCATTCCTAGCTAAAAAGGCATTAAAGAAAAGCGCTTGTTGGGAGACAACCCAATATTTACCCCTACTGTTTTTGTGTGTTATCATGATTATGCTACTGTAGTAACTATGTTTTATATGTTTTCTTTCAATAAAGTGCCAAGTAAAACCTTTGGGATGACTCACAAGATGAGTAGAATTGATACTGAACCAAAACAGAAACTTTTGACTCCAGTACAGGAATTTTCCTTTTTTACTGGAGCGAGATAATGATCTGAAATTTTTACACAGTCTTGATATACAAATTCTTCAGGTTGTCCTAATTTTTCAGAACTTTTCGAGACAGGGAAGTATGGATATACTACAGATCTTCACAGACTGTTCTGTTTTTGACAGATTCTGTTTTGCATGCATAGTTTGCTTATTTTAGTGTTCCCATAGCTATATTGAGTGATATAAATATGGGAATGATATAATACAGTAGGTATCGTGTGGGAACAATTATGAATCTTGTATTGACAGTACCTAAGTGAATGTGAAAGTGCGTTATATCGACTAGAGGGGGGGTGAATAGGCGAGTTTTACAAATTCATCACTGAGGAATTTCACCTTGAGGAATTTGAAATGTGATGAATAACTAGCAGCGGAATAAGTACTCAAGTGCATACGAAGCATAGTGATCGCATAGTCATGATGATGAAATAACGCATGCACAAATTACAGGTAGCGTGATACAGGATAAGCAGGTGAGGAACAAGGTAGCTTGAGGAATTTGAGGTGAGGAAATTGAGAAAGTCTTCAGTCAAATTCTTCAAACAGTAACGATCAATTTCATCAACAAGTATACGAGGAAATGGAAGGGTTGAGGAAATAGAACCAGGTAGCTCGATGAAGACAATGATTTGATGACCCAGTTCGAACTGCTGTGACAGTCGTACGTCTGGTTTGGAGCGGCCTGGTATTTAAAGCAGAGGACACACAGTCCCAGGACACACAGTCCTTACCGTATTCTCCTTCAGCTAAGGTCACACAGACCTCGCCCAACACTCGTGGTAAGTCTTTAGGGTAGACTTCCAAAACCCTCACAAACTTGTCACCCGGCAATCCACAATTGACTGCTGGATGCTCTAGACCAAGGTCACTTCGTGATCCCCAATTGACTGCAGGATGCACTAGACTATGACGCCTAACCGTCTGGAAGATACACAGTCTTCAAAGGTAACAAGCGTCGGTTCCACACAGGAACAATTTCTTCAGTGATGCTCAATCACTTTGGGTTTGGTGGTTTGGTTTGGGATTTTTCCTCACTGATGATTTTCTCTCAAAGTCCTCGTGGAATGGGATGCTCTCAAATGACAAGTGTCAGTTCTCTCTCGGAGCATCCAACCAACTAGTGGTTGTGGGGTGTGGCTATTTATAGCCAGGGTGCAACCTGACATGATAAGACATAAATGCCCCCAATGATATGACCGTTATGTGGATAGGATGATTGGGGACAGCTGGCACTTAGCACAGCAACGGTCGGAATTTCGAACTATGAAAGTCCTCAGGCTTATCATATTCCTCACTTGTAGGCAATTCGCACTGGCGAAATCCTAACTCCTCAGTCAGACCAATTTCCTCAGAGACCAGAAGATCATCGTCTCTGTCACTGAAGAACTTGACTGAACTGCAAGAGATTTCCAAAGGCTTCACTCGAAGGATTGGATAGGTTGAGGCTTTTGAGTTGAGCATCAGTTGGAAATTTTCCTTAGTATTACCTCGGCCCCCTTTAACAGTACGGTGTTTCCTATGACTCAAGGAAAGGAAATGAAACTACGAAAACAAAAGTCTTCACGCTTCATAGTCATCGTTCATATCTTCAAGGTCAAACCAACTTCTTCTTTTTCAAAGTCTTCAGGGAATACCAAAGTCTTCAGCAAAGTCTTCACCAAAGTCTTCAGTTGAAGACATACATTTTTAGGGGTCGATAATCTCCAAATGTATCAAACTCCTCAGCGACTTATAGAGCCTGTGTACACTTACAAATGCATTAGTCTCTTAACCTATAAGTCTTCAATACACCAAAATCACTAAGGGGCACTAGATGCACTAACCGAATGATCTATCTTTATTACACTAACCCTTCTCACGAAGTTCCGTTAAGTTTTGTGTGATTGAAGTTTTCAAGTTTTGGGTGAGACACCGATATGAGGAGAATAAGGAGTGACAAGAATCTAAGCTTGGGGATTCCCAAGGCACCCCCAAGGTAATATCCAAGGAATACTCAAGCGCCTAAGCTTGGGGATGCCCCGGAAGGCATTCCCTCTTTCGTCTACAACATTATCGGTATATCTTACTTAGAGCTATATTTTTATTCATCACATAACATGTGTTTTGCTTGGAGCGTCATTATATTTTGCTATTTTCTGTTAGGTGTTATTTATAATCTTGTTTTTCAATAAAAAGTTCCAAGAATTGCCTTTTAGGATGCTTGAATTGCATGTTTGATGTGTGCTGTGTAAAAACAGAAACTATTGCTGTAGTGTTTGAATTTTCATATTTTACTGGAATGTGGAAAGTTTCTGAAATTTTTACACAGTATTGTAATGTAAATTGTATATTGTGTCCTAAATTTTCATATGTTTTTGAGTTATATAAGTACACTGTTTTCATAAATTTCTACAGACTGTTCTGTTTGGACAGATTGCTGTCATAGTTTCGTTATCTACTTATCCTATAGTTTACATAGCCTATATTGGTAGATATAAATTGTGGAAATGATCGTATACAGTACCTAATGTTTTAAAATTATTGTGCAACTTGTCTTGCGAGTACATAAAGTGTTGATTTATTATTATGTGTACTAACCTATCTCACGAGTTCTTTTCAAGTTTTGTGTGGATGATGTTTTTGAGAATAGGTGAAACCATGATATGAGAGGATTGAACGAGATACAAAAGCTCAAGCTTGGGGATGCCCAAGGCACCCCAAGTAAATATTTCAAGAAGTCTCAAGCATCTAAGCTTGGGGATGCTACGCATCCCACCTCTCTTCATCAACAATTATCGGTTAGCCTATGTTGAGCCTTAATTTTTATTCGTTCACATGATGCGTGCTATTCTTGGAGTGCTATTTTTCTTTTGCTTGCTGTTTAATAAAATGCCTAAGATCTGAAATTCTTAGATGAGAGAGTCCTCACATAGTTATTTAATTGTTGGCTACTCATTGATCTTCACTTATATCTTTTTGTAGTAGTTTGTCATTCACTCTCGTGCTTCACTTATATCCTACAAGTAAATGGTTGAATGAATTAAATATCATAAATATGAAATTAAATATGCTTCATATACCTATCCCATGGGGAGTAATGACTTCACACATAATAAGTATAGGTGGTAAAATTTATTGAAAGTTAGCAAACACCGCCTTGGTCACTTGAACAATTCATGAAAGAATATTGAAGGAAGAGAGATTCCACATATAAATATACTATCTTGGACATCTTCTATGATTGTGAGCTCATTAATTATTTTCAAACTCGAACAAATTAGTTAAAATTGGACAAGGAAGACAACTTAATGAGTTATGTTTGGGTATATTTGTATAGAAGTTATATTGTTATGGATCCTCCAACATGTGGTGCTTGATTCCACCTCATACTAGCCAAAACTTCCGCACCAAGTAGAAATACTACTTGTGCATCCAAACACCCTTAAACCAGTTTTGCCATGAGAGTCCACTATACCTACCTATGGATTGAGTAAGATCCTTCAAGTAAGTTGTCATCGGTGCAAAAAGCAATAAAAATTGCTCCTAAATATGTATGATATTTTATTGTGAGGGAAAATAAGCATTGTACGAACTTGTGATGGTAAAGAAATAAAAGCGACGGACTGCATAATAAAGGTTGCTATCACAAAGGGCAATACAACGTGACGTTCCTTTGCATTGAGGGTTTGCACATCCAAAAACAAAAAGCGCATGACAACCTCTGCTTCCCTCTGCGAAGGGCCTATCTTTTACTTTCTAGTACTTACCTTTATGCAAGAGTCATGGTGATCTTCACCACTTCCTATATTTCACCTTTTTCTCTTGGCAAGCGTCATGTGTTGGGGAATGATCTAGACATATATATCCACACAAATATATTTGATCATGAATTATTATTGTTGACAATTATCTATATGATAAATAAGTTGGGAGGCGAAACATTAAGCCCCTATCTTTATCTGTGTTCGATGGATGCTATTTGTTCTAAAAATATGCTTTGAGGGTAAATAATCATGGAAGACTATATGATAGTTGAGTATGTGGTGTTTGCTAAATCAAACGCTCTTACATAGACCCTTCCTGAAAATAAGATGAATTGCAATTGTTCGATGACTAGGAATATGGTTTGTTAGTTTTCAAGAAACTTTCTGGTCTATACTTTAACATGTGAATAGCTTGTTACTTGATCATGAGAAGTTTTATGAGATGAGCTACTGTTTATGGTTTATATTGATGCTAGAAAAAGTGATTGGAATTATCATTGATCAAACTTGTGCACTTGCTAGCATTCACACTTCATAAATTATTTCTTTTATCATTTACCTACTCGAGGACGAGCAGGAATTAAGCTTGGGGATGCTGATACGTCTCCAATGTATCTACAATTTATGAAGTATTCATGCCATGTTTACAATAATTCTATATGATTTTGGTATGATTTTATTAGAACTAACCCGGACTGACGCTGTTTTCAGCAGAACTACCATGGTGTCATTTTTTTGTGCAGAAATAAAAGTTCTCGGAATGGGCTGAAAATTTACGGAGAATATTTTTGGAAAATATAAAAAATACTGGAGCAAAAAGATACCGGAGAGGAGTCCCAAGGCAGCCACAAGCCTAGGGGGCGCGCCCCCCCTAGGGCGCGCCCCCTGGCTTGTGGGGCCCTCGGGAGTCCCCCTGACTTGATTCCAACGCCAAGTTCTCCTATAAGTCCCGTAACCCCCAGAAAGAAACCTAGGTCAGAAGTTCCGCCGCCGCAAGTCTCTGTAGCCATGAAAAATCAATCTTGGCCCTCTCCGGCACCCTACCGGAGGGGGTCACCATCACCAGAGACAATGGAGGAGGAAGACGGAGGGGGTCACCATCACCGGAGACCATGGAGGAGGAAGACGGAGGGGCCATCATCACCATGGAGGCCAAGGACCAGAGGGAGAACCTCTCCCCACCTAGGGGGGAGGCCTTGGAGGAGGAAGCACAAGGGGGAGACCCTCTCCCCCTCTCTCTCGGTGGCGCCAGAGTGCCATCAGGGGAACCATCGCCGCGGTGATAGTCTTCATCAACATCACCTTCTTCATCACCGTCCTCATATGTTTTCAGCGGTCCACTCTCCCGCATCCCGCTGTAATCCCCTACTTGAACATGGTGCTTTATGCCACATATTATGATCCAACGATGTCTTGCCATCCTATGATGTTTTGAGTAGATTTCTTTTGTCTTATGGGTTGATTGATGATCTAGATTGGTTTGAGTTGTATGTTTATTTTGGTGCTGTCCTATGGTGCCTTCCGTGCCGCGCACACGTGAAGGATTCCCGCTGTAGGTTGTTGCAATGTGTTCATGATTCGCTTATAGTGGGTTGCTAGAGTGACAGAAACTTAAACCCAAGTAAGGGGGTTGTTGCGTATGGGATAAAGGGGACTTGATGCTTTAATGCTATGGTTGGGTTTTACCTTAATGATCTTTAGTAGTTGCGGATGCTTGCTAGAGTTCCAATCATAAGTGCATATGATCAGGTAGAGAAAGTATGTTAGCTTATGCCTCTCCCTCATATAAAATTGCAATAATGATTACCGATCTTGTTAACAATTGCCTAGGACAATTCCGCACACCGACCCATCATTATTCCACACTCGCTATTTGTAATATATTGTAATATATTCTAAATTTATGATAACAACACCTATTTTTATATTTTAGTTCTCTGATATCATGCGAAGCTATTCTCTTCATACCCGCAACGTAGTTTTATTTCTCGTTTCTAGTTGGAAGCAAACGTTCGGCGTACGTAGAGTCGTATCAGTGGCAGATAGGACTTGAGAGAATATTGATCTTACCTTTAGCTCCTTGTGGGTTCGACACTCCATACTTATCACTTCCACCTTTGGAAATTGCTACGATGATTCCTTGCACTTGGGGATTATCAAGAAGCAGCAGCACGGGCGATCCAACTGCTTCACCCTCAACCGGCAAGTTTGGGGGCTAGGTCCAATAGTAGGACGATTGGTATACCATGCTTATCCCTGACGCTCCGCGCTGAGTGCATGCCCAAAGATTTCAAAGGGCCTCGTAAGGTACCAAACTACACGGCAGATCTTGAGCCAGTGTCTTGGATTGAGAGTTACGAGTTGGCAATGGACATGCTGGATGTCAGCGACGCTGTGTGTGCTAAATATTTAACCATTATGTTGGAAGGCCCAGCTCGGACGTGGTTGAAAAACTTGACGCCGAACTCCATCAACACATGGACCAAGCTGAAAGAACGATTCATCAAGAATTTCCAAGGGACCTGCAAGAAGCCTATGACGATAGTGGATCTACAAAATTGCGTTCAACGAGTAGATGAGTCGGCGCACCATTGGACACGCAGGGTCACAAAAATCATACACTCGTGAGACATCATCATGGCGGCTCAGGCAGTCCTGATATTGGAAAAGAACTTTCACTTTCAGCCTTTGGTCCAGAAGCTCGAACGGCTCAAGCGAAACGTGCAAGACATGGGCGACTTGATGGACGTCCTCACTAGATATGCAGAGTCGGATAGCACAAAGGACCCCGGTCAGATGAGGACAAGACCTCCAAAGGCAAAAAAGCTGAAGGAGGGAAAGGCCAGCACGGCCAAGGGGGCAACTAGGGGGCTCAGAATAATAATAAGCGGAAGCAGCCGGATGGCGGGTCAGATTTTGTGGCCAACACTAATACAGGTTTTAAGAACCAGCGCCGGAACGGTCGACCCGGAGGAGCTTACAATGGGAATAAACCTCGCAATTATGAAGAGGCGCTTAAAGCACCTTGCCCTAAGCACAACACCAAGGATAAGCCGGCTAGCCACTCGTGGGAGAATTGTTATATCATGCAAGAGTTCCGTACCCAGGCTTTCCAGAATAATTCAGGAGGCAATGGTGGACCACACCCGGGTCAACATGGACCTGGCGGGTCACAAGGAGGACCAGGGGCTATTTTTCAACATCAGGGAAATCATGGCAACGGACAACATCCTGGCCAGGGCAATCAGCATAACAACCAAGGAGGATTTCGACGTAATCCCAAGCAGTTGAATAGCGGTAAGTACCACTAGCACCTAAATCCCTGAATAAAATTCATATTCTGGAGGATATCAAAGATGAAATCTTACGTCTACAAGAGGGAAATAAGCCGGCCTGGAAACCCAGTGGCCTTACTTAAACTTAGCTTTGCCGGCTCTTTTTGGTTTTTGTAATTTCTCCCCCCCCCCTTGCAGAATTCTGTATATACTTCTTTATGTTTCGGTTATGAATAAAGCCGACATATTTTGTCATTTCAACTTACCAGATGAGTTTGAGTCTTTATTTTCTGGAATAATGGGCACTTGGGGGCTTCCGAATCATCGAGTCTAGCTTTCTCACCCTTGTGTCCCGGCATATCAATGCCACCTTATTAAGGGCATTTGGGGGCTTCCAGCCCATTAGGCTTAGCTTTCTCACCCTCTTGACCCGGCAAAATAAAACGCCATATATGGTTGAACCTACCTGTGTGCGTGATGCGACTCCGATCAGATGACCCCATGAACTCTGGACGAGTCAATCCTTTTTGGACCCTGAACTTGTTAAGGTTAAAACACCGGCTTGAGTCATCTGAGAGCCGGCACACGGAAAGCTAGGATAAACCATGAGTTATCATACCCGCTTCATTGAAGCAAGACCCGAGCCTCGAAAGCTGGTCTTTTTCTATCGAGCCTCGAAAGCCGGCATCATAATCATGTGTCCTTTGCATTAAGGCTAGGATCACTAAAGGCGCCTTCAAGGGGGGCTACCTTATATTTCTAACCTTCGGGAAACAACCCCCAACATGAATACTATCCGATGAAGCTCATTGTACAGAAATACTTTGGGCATGACCCTATTTTTACCAATTTTTGTATGAAATAACCGGGTTATCGGCTGCATTACAGCAACCAATTATTGCTTAAAGAGGCTAACAAAGGACCACAAGCTTGGACATCAATTTTGGCCAAGATTCATTGAGTCGGCCTATCAACTTTGTCTTATTTGGCTTGTTTATTACAGCAAGTTTCAGGTCCAAAATTATTACAGGCCCCTGTTTTCAAAGAGCGGGTTAAACAATTGAGTTTACGTGAGGAGCCAATCGACGAGCCATCCTACAAAATCAACATTTTTGAAAGAGGAATGGGTTGTTAAAATCAAAATCAAAAGCCGGGTCATTTTGCCCAGCTATAACTTATCAAAAGGCCCGTCAATGGAAGGATTGCATGGACGGGATGAGGAAACATCAGATAAAGTATCTAGCATCAAAGGTGCAAAACGTTCACGATGGCACGACAAGTGTTCAACTATCCCTATTACATGAGGCCACAAATTGTTTTTTCTGCCCGTACATGGGGGCTTAAGTTGACAAGGTAACAGTTCAGGAATCTCAACTCACCGACCACATGATCCAGGTCAGTAGCAGCTAATCTTGCGCATGAGACGCCTCCGGGTTATCCACCGACTGGTCTTCTGGCTCCTGAATCGGAAGGTTGTCCACATCCCAGTTGCTATGAGATAAAGCCTGGAACACAGCCTCGTCATCAAGAATTGAAGACGGGTCAACCTCCGGGGCAAAAACGTGCTCGCGTCGTTGAGGAGCCAGATTTTTTGTTATCAAATCAGGTGGAGGAAACCGAGTATGGTTGTCACCATAAGCCACCTGGTAGCTCCTCGGCTTCATCTCGGAGACCAGGTGAGTCGACAGAATGTGAGCATCCTTGACACAAGCCGTGTAATCTTCCTGGGAGAATTCTGACCCGTCATTTTTAAATTCGGGAAAGCCCTTTGCTAGCTCGTTTGGATCAAGCTCTAATACGTAAGCTAAAGACCGGCTCAATGCATATATTGCGCCAGATCAGGCGGCTGATCTGTTTAACTCTGGAATATGCTGAGGGATGATGGAGAGATTTTCCAATACATTCTTGATATATTTTAAAGGTTGCTTCTCCCCCAATGTCGCCTTATTTGCGAGGTGACTCCCAGTATAGGGCTGCTCCGTCAGTGAATAAATAGCCTTGAGCATGAGCAGACTGTTATCGTAAAAGCTGTTAGTCCGGGGACCTGCAAAATAGAGTCGATGCATAAGTTGTCAGGCACATTCTATCTATATTGCAAGAAGACAGGACGATCCATATATATTTACCAAAAACAGCTTGGGACATCTGGGCAATATGACATTTCAACCCAGACAACTCCTTGGTGATGGGCTTGAGCCGGCTCTCAGCATCCTCTGCGCGCTTAACCAAAGCCGTCTTTTCATCTTCAAAGGCTTTGTTCTCTTTTAAGAAGCCCGCCCTGGTGTTTTCTAGCTCAATCAAAGAGAGGCAAAGTTTTTCTTCAATTTCTTCCTGGGAAGTTTGCCTTTTTTCCAGGTCGTTTTTCAAATTGGCCGCGTTGGATTCGGTTGTCTTCAGAGCTTCCTGCATCATGAATGAAATTTAAATCAAGTCCAAAATAAATTGCAAAGCAATATATTCTGCACTTGGGGGCCAATGTATCTCACATCTTTTTTAACGTTGAAGATGAAACAAGACCCGACTCATCTCAAGGAGATGAGCCGGCCCTTGGGGGCTACGGGTCGAAAATTCTTCAAAGTTATTACAAGACCCGACTCATCTCAAGGAGATGAGCCGGCCCTTGGGGGCTACAGGTCGAAAATTCTTCAAAGTTATTACAAGACCCAACTCATCTCAAGGAGATGAGCCGGCCCTTGGGGGTTACAGGTCAAAAATTCTTCAAAGTTATTAAAAAACCCGACTCATCTCAAGGAGATGAGCCGGCCCTTGGGGGCTACAGGTCGAAAATTCTTCAAAGTTATTACAAGACATGACTCATCTCAAGGAGATGAGACAGCCCTTGGGGCATACAGGTCAAAAGTTCTTTTATCCGTCGAAAACAAGGAGATGAGCCGGCCCTTGGGAGCTATAGGCTAAGTCAGAGAAACATTCGCAAGACCCAGCTTATCTTAGAAAGACAAAGATGGGTCTTGGGGCTACAAAGGGGGATATGATACCGTGAAAAGGAGAACATACCTCATATTTATTTTTCATCATGCTAACAAGGCCGATTTCCATCTCACGGCTTGTAGCCAGGCGGTCTAAGCAGGCAGCATGAAGATCTTCGACACTAAAGCTCTCATAATTTGGAAGTTCCAACTTGGCTTTCCCTCTTTCTTGAAGTACTGCTTCACCCTTAGCAACAACCTTTGTTAAAACACTAGAAGTCTCGGGAGCAATATAGCCCATCCCAGTAATAATAACCTCAGGGTTATCTATGTTTGTTACAGAAGGATTGGGCGGGTCAATGTTAACTGCCAGAGTGGCTTCAATTGTTACGGCTTTAGTATTGGTTGGTTCAGATGAAGGAGCTAAATCATTTTGGATATTCTGAGGGTCTTCAGGATGATCCACATGAATTTCATTAGCCGCCAGATCAGGAAGCTCCGGCTCAGAAGTCTCCGGGTCAACAGAAGACCCATCAGTCTTCCTTTTCTTGGCTTTGGCGCTGCTAAGTCAAAAGTATGACATAAAAAATGGAAAGTGACGTTAGTCTACTAAAAAATAGACAAAGTTGATGAAGAATTTACCGATGATTGATGACAAAGGGCGCCAACTTGGACGCAGTCGAGTCGTCCGACGAAGGTGGTGTTTCCTGATTAACCAAGTTATAGGAATTAAAACATTGGCACGTGAAGCCGGAGTTTTTCCTTGGAAAGATTGGAACATTAAGTACCTTGGCTGATCGCTTCCTGGCGACTGATTTGTTGGGTAAACCCTCAACAAGATCGCCACTCCCACTTCGGGTTTGATGCCTAGACTGGTGTTGGGTTTTCTTCAAAATAAAGCAAGGATCTACTTTTCAGACGACCCGCCTTGTCTTCAATGGAAATTACCTCAACATCGTCTGCACGGCTTGTCTCAACATCACCCTAAGAAAATAAGAAGGGCGTCAGATAAGATTCAATGAAATATAAACAAAGGAATTAATTTTACCTCTGATTGGGTATCAGTAGCGGTTGTTTCGTCCATTTGAGACAGTCCTTCTGCGGCTGCTTTATTCTTCTTCTTGCTCGGGTGGGCTTTGGATTTGTTAGCCGTAGCTTTGAGGCGTCTCCGATTCCAGAAAGATGAGGTAACCTGCAAGATTAAACAGTCAGACCAGGGAAGCAAAGGCTCAAAGTTTGTTCAAAAACCGGGTTAATGTCTTGAAAGGTTTTATACCGGAGGATCTGGGTTGCAGACGTAGAAGGGTTTCAACCCATCCTTGCTACAAGTCTCCTGGTTTGCACCTAGTAGTCTCTTCACCATCCGATTTATTTCATCGGCCTCCAAGGAAAAGTTGCTATACCGTTGAGGGTCGTTCAAATCTCCAGAATAAGTGCACATTAAGCCACCGCACAAGCTTAATGGAAGAATTCTCCAAGATACCCAACACCGGGTTATGTCGACCCCAGTTAACCCGTTGTCTAGCAGAGCCCTCAGCTTTGGATATACATGGGCGTGTTGGGAGCGTTCCTCGGCAGGAGCCCAACCCGGAAGCTCGAGGTCCATTGGAAGGCGATTGGGCCTGTAACCCGGCAAGGGGTTCTCATCGGCAGGCGCAGTGTTCGGCAATAAAACCAAGTCTTGTTCCACCCTTTAGGATGGCTTGGTAAGGTGGCAGCAGGAAAAAGGACATCCTTCCGCCGTTGGATCGAGACACCGCCAAGTTCCAAGCCGGGGCCATCCGCGCACTTTGTTTGCCGGTTCAAATAGAAAAACTCCCTGAAGAGGAAGACAGTGGGTTCCATCTGAAGATACACCTCGCAAAAAACTTGGAACTGGCAAAGGTTCGATATGGAATTGGGAGCCAAGTCTTGAGGATGGAGGTTGAAAAAGTGTAAGACGTCCCGAAAGAATTTCGACCAAGGAGGTGAAAAACACCTTTGTAGGTGATCCAAGAATATCACCACTTCTCCCTCCTGGGGATGTGGGATATCCTCTCCAAGGACGACTCGCCAGCCAACCACATTTTGAGGCGGCAGAAACCCATGATCCTCATAATCCTTTAAATGGATATCAGAAACTTGAGTCGTCACCCAGTTGCAGGCTTTTGACTCCGACATAATGAGTCGCCTGGATAAATTAAAATATGGCGCCTTAAGTAAATGGTTCAAGTAAAATGATCTAAGTATTTGCAATAAAAAGGGCATGTCTGGTAAAAGACCAGAATCTTTACAATGGCCTAAATGCATGGCGAGCTACAAATACTAAGCCAGCAAAGTAAGGGCGGCTCGTTAAGACAATAAGTATGAGACAAACAAGTTTCTCCTGGAGCAGCAACAATTGTGGATCTAAAAATAGCTCAAAAAGGTGAGAATAATCGCTAGCCCTAGCAAGAGGGCATGGGAGCAATGGCAGTACGGTTCATCTAAAGAAATATTAAGACATGTCATATGCAAATACGAAGTTGGTGTCTCTACCACCCTACTTGGGTGAATGTGTTCGTGAGATCTACCCACAGAACTGGCAGTGGCGATGAACCTGAGGAAAAGTTGTTGAAGAACTCGAAGAACCTTGAGGTGCTATAATGGATCTAGCCGGAAGGAAGATGACTTACTCGAAGCCGTCGACCGGTGACAGGGAAAGCGCGCGAAGGGTCGACTGACGAAGGAACGCCGCGACGACCTCGAGAAAGCGTGGCGAAGATGAGGAAGTTGCGGCGGTGGCGTGAGGAGCTCCCAGATTCAAGGAAGAAGAAGAAGCGGGAAAGGGAAGTGCAAAGTGAATCCATGGCCCTTCGGTGAATACTTAAAGGGAAGGAGCCCGAAGAGGCAACTAACAGGCGCGACAATCGAGGGAATACAGTAAATTTCGGGAAACAAAAACGCCTCGGTTTTTGGGATAAGCGGATACCACCAGATTTGCCATGGTGTCATTATTGTTTTTTCAGACTGACGACAGGTGACTTCATGATAAATGAATGGTGCGAAAATGACAAGTGTGGGAGCAGAACAAGCCGGTGTTGTAAAATCTACTGAAGATACCAGTTCAAAGATAGGTCGCCGCGGTCAAAGAGAAGCCGCCACAGGAAATAATGATCTATTGACATGAAGTAATTCAAATCAATCTGGGGCCTAATGTCGGGGATATAACTCCACGGTATAACCCGCCCTGCTGGGCCAGGTGAACGCATCAACAGTCTTGAGGCCCATTTCAAGGTGGGCCGTGTCCCAAGTGCAAACTAAGTAAGGTGGCAGCTGATCAAGACGCCGGGCGGCCCACCACCCGAAGACGGCGGCTCAAAGCCCATGAAGCTAAGTACGCCGGTTAAAGTTTCCTTAAAGTGGAAGATAAGTTAGAGATGTATTCCAGACTCTATTGTAATATGACCCAGACTCTATTGTAAACCCTAGGGCTTGACCTATATATAAAAGCAGGTCTCTAGGGCCGAAACAAAAAAGTTACAATCTCTCGACAGCTAGGTTAGCGATTCCGCACCCTTGTAATCGAGATCCATCAATCCAATACAATAGGAGGGGCCGAACCTAGGTAAAACCGACTCTCTCTCTCTCGCTTAACCCCTTCGAGTCGCCACCAAGCGGCGATGGCCTCACACCTAACTCCTGTTACGAGGACATCTGCCGGGTTGATAAAACCATGACAGCTCGTGTTCTTCTTTGACCAATGTTTACCATGGGCACGATATCATACATAGTTCGAAATACGAAATCATGCATGATAAGGAGACTAGCATAAACGCTGCTGTCATTAATCGCACACGTTCTTTCTCGGCTGACCGTGTGCGAAGACGAGACACATCGCACAAGCCACGAATGGAGAAACGTGTGTGATGTTGAAGTTGATCGCAGGCGTTTTGCTTTATCAAACTGTGTGCATTGTAATGGCCTGTAGAGCATGATTTACCCCTAATTAAATACCTGTGTTCATAATTCACATAATTTACATTTGAAAGTAGGAATTCATGTATTTCATATCGAATCATGTTTAAATGTAGGTTTAAGAACGAATGCATAATTCGATTCACATGTACATATACTCAAGAATTACATAGGCATCAATTCTCAAAAAAAAAGAATACTACAGAAGGGAAAAATAAAGAATTATGGAACCAAGGTTGTATTAAAGACGCTAAAAAGAGAGTCGAAAGACATTCTGGTTGCTGGAGTAGGTGAAGCGGAATGCCCATATTGTACCCTCCTCCATGCCTAACGCACGAACGACTCTAGGCCAGCCCCAAGTGATGGCCGCCCGCCCATCCTTCACTGTCTTCATTACGACTTCTCGATGCTCATTGTAGTCTTGATGATATATTTTAACATTCATTGCATGTCCAGCAATCATGTACTTTGCGAGGTAATTTTGAGTAAACTGCCTTCTGAACCACTACAAAAGAAAAAGATTTAGACATTGTTGTGTGACAACTCATTATGGGCAGTACTAATAGAAGCCTACAGAGTTCGTAGTTACCATCCTACAACTCACAGTTGTGTTGGATAGAGTGTAAACAAATAGTCTAATTGGCATTGTTCGTCTCTTTTCCCTAACAATCATTTTCAGTTTCCTAACTTGATGCTGGTTCATGAATATTTCATTGCCCCACACGCAAAAAGGGTCTAGGAATGGATCTTTCCCTAAGACATATGTACCTACAAGCAAGAAGGTGTTATTAGAAGCTACAATGCAGTTGCGGAATGGTGTAATATATTACTCCATCAGTTCCACAATGTGTTTCCTATAAACATTTTGAGAAGTCAACATTTACTTACTTTGACCAAGTTTGTAGAGAAAAACATTTACATCTAGAATTGCCATTCCATTTCATTAGATACATCAAAAAAATTCATATTGTATACATTTTAGATGGTATATGTAGATACATCACAAAAATCTATATGCACTACATGATGGAACGGATGGAGTATAAGTGGAGGGATGAAAAGAACCTCGGTGGGAAACGTTGGCCACTCCCACTGTTGTCCTGTGCAACTACATGTAAAGTCATGATAAGTACAACAGGCTTAACATCAACCAAGTATACGAGGTATCTGCTTGAAATAAACAAGGCATATATGCTCACTATAACAACCAAATATAGCCATTTGATACTAGACAAATGCTCAATGGAACCAACCTAACAACCAGATAATGAAAAGCAAGGCGTCTGCTTGAAAACTAGACAAATGTTCACTGCAATCAACCTAACAAACAGATACAGAAAAGCAAGGCATCTGCTTGAAAACTAGACAAATGCTCACTGCAACCAACCTGGTAACCAAATTCAAAGAAACAAGGCATAAATGTTTAAAGCGGGAGTTAAGGGCACATGTTAACAACACCAGGCATAACAGGTGGTATTGATGAAATTGAACTGCACAGTTCATACTTGCACATAATGAACATCACATTGTGAATAACTGAAAGAAACAAGGCATTCATGCTCACCGTAACAACCAATTATAGCCATTCAAAACTGGACAAGTACTCAATGCAACCAACCTAACAACCAGATACATAAAATCAAGGCATCTGCTAGACAACTGGACAAATGCTCAATTAAACACTTCATGATTATCACATGGCAAAAGCTAGTACAACAATGGGTACGGGCGGCTAGCTAGAAAAGGTATGATTTGCTCACAGGATGTTGCCTCACTTGTCATGGATGGACTCCTTCCACTGGGGATATGAGGTGCCCAGGGTGCGCTCCCTGATGTCGCAGATGGGGCGTTTCCCCTTGTAACAGCCGTAGTGTGTGCCATTATCTTGGTGGATGAGATCTGACTTTGGAGCTAAGGATCCCAAGCCACCGCCGTAGAATGTTTCCTTCAGAAATGACAAAAGGGGCTCGATGGCGTAGAAGGATCGCAAATCCATGACCACGAGGAGGAGGAAATCAGCGGCGGGGCCTTTGAAGAGATCGACGGCGGTTGAACTAGAGGCGTTGCCGGTGGACCACTTAACTTGTGACATGGCCCGAGTGAAGCCGGAGATGCTGACGAGCTTGATGTCATAGCCGACTCTCCTGAGATACAGGAATACGCGAGCCCGCAGAATTGAAGCCTTCGGGATGGCAACGTAGGCATCGTCCTCACCGGCGAGGTGTTCGTCCGGGATCGAAGGGTCAGCGCGGACGGCGCCCACCTCGCCGGCGTATGGCGGAGAGGCCATGATAGACCTCTTTTTGCTCGTACACTCCTCGAGCTCCACGGGAGATGTGGTCGGGCTGATTAGGCTGCGACTCTCAGGAGTATGGGATGGGGATCTGGGGGAAAGGGACATCGCCGGCCTCATCTAAAAACTCAGGGTGGCGATGGCGTATGTGGATCAGTGGGGACCCTGAACCTGTTTAGCTATGAGGCACAGGCAGACTGGCTCAGGTTGGTGGTGGAGGGCGGCGGCGAGGGCGAGCTAGGGTTCAAGCGGGGGAGGAAGGGGGAGGGGGTGTTGTGTGGACCAGGGGGGTGCTTGCGGATGTGCCGTTGTTGCTGAAAAATTTAGTAGTAATGGTGTGGGTGGAGATGGTGGTGGACGACGGATGGCGAAGGTTGAAATGCCTCGGCAGCTGAAAATTTACTATAGGGTCGGTGCGGTGGACGAGGAATGGCGGTATGCAGTTGAAATGCCGCTTCCACTTAAATTTTGGTAAAGGAACTAGGCGGAAGCAACCAAGATCGCACACGGTCCTAACATAATAAAGTTTGTACGCTGTAACGAAATGTCATGCCGCGGAACCACGAATTTTTGCATCGCTCAAGGCAGGTAGCTCTTTCTAAGATTTCTCAAGGCGGGCTCATCTCACACGGTTCATCCTCTATTTCAGTCGCAGATGTGAAATTCATCCTAAATTTCCACATGCCACAAACAGATGACACAAACATTTGGCCAATTTTCACAACAAAATGCCTTATTTTGCAGCGGATTAGTTGACATTAGTTCATACGCTCAGTAATTTACAAACAGTTCCTCAATTTACATGAAGGTGAACTGCACAAAATATTCACTACGCCAAGGATGCATACAAACGCCGTGCCTCCACCATCGTCATGACCTTCCTCGGCTCATAACGAGTATTCAGAGGAGCTCATCAAGTCGATGAGCTCCAGTGGTTCCACAACGGAGACCGTCAGGGCTACCTCGGCCGGAGCGACCGCGGCGCCTCTCGCCAGGTTTGCCGCTGTCGACGAAGATGTCGTGGCGTCCACGTGGGCCATCGGGATACAGACGGGCGCTGCTCTCGCTAGAGCCGCATCCCTGGTCGCCGTGGCCGCTGTTGCCAGGGTTGGCGCCGCAGCTGCAAGGCCTGCACTGGCCTCCAACGCGGCTGAGAGGCATGCGGCGGCCTGCTCCACCGCCTTCTGGGCTTGCTCCCACCTCTTTTTGCCCTTTGCATCTGAGTTCCGCTTCCTCTTCGCACTCTCCCGCCGTTTCTGCCGCATCATATCCCTAGCCGCGTTGCGGATGGCATCCGCAGATGCGATAGATTGTTCCACAGCGACACAGAGACGACGCTCGTCCTCGTCGCACAGGAATGCATCGAGGCCCGATTCCTGGACGGACAGAGTGATGGCCATCTGCATCCGATGCTGAAACTAGGGGTCGTCGTCATCGTCGGTCGTGGCAGATGACGGTTGACCGTTGACCGACATGGAGGACAGTGCGTCAGAATCCTCTATGTCATCGTCGTCGGTCGTGGCAGCTGGTTGTCTGCCGTTGTCCGCCATGGTGGCCAACGCGTCGGAATCCTCTATCACGTCGTCGTCCAACACTCTCAGGACGGCGCCATGCACATCCCCATGGTTGAGCACCGGTTCCATTTGTTGTGTGTGGTGGTGGTGGCGAGCTATCGGCGGAAAAATTAGCTGTTAGCCACCGCGGGCAAGATCTTTTATAGGTCACTGTCGGGTTTGGGTTTTACTGTGCACATTGCCCCTTTGCACTGGCTGACGCTTGCGGTTGCCATCACTAGGCAAGGCCGATTTTGCTGTGTACGAGCATCACACAGGCACATGGTCCCCAGGCATTGGTTCACACACACACACACACACACACACACACACACACACACTCACACGGGCACACACACACACACACTCACACGGGCACACACACACACACACATCGTCACCCATCCTTGGCCTTCCAGCGTTGTCAGTAAAAGGCATGACAGACCCTAAGGGCCCACCGATAGGTTTGTCATCGAAAACCACACAATGTAGGCACATGGTCCCACACAGGCATGGGTTCACACGCACACACAAATACACACACACACACACACACACACACACACACACACACGTCATCGATCCTTGGCATTTTCAAAACAACAAAAAAAATCATGGATATTTTCAAAACAAGGAACTGGCCTTCCAGCGTTGTTAGTAAAAGGCATGACAGACCCTAAGGGCCCACCGATAGGTTTGTCGTCGGAAACCGCACAATGTAGGCACATGGTCCCCACACAGGCATTGGTTTACAAATACACAGACACACACGTCATCGATCCTTGACATTTTCAAAACATCAAAAGAAAATCATGGATATTTTCACAACAAGGATCTCAAGATTTATTTATCCGGAATGACATATTACTACAGGCATTTTATTTATGCCTATAGCGATCGTATCACACTGCCTAAATGAACCTTGAAATCAAGCAACTTCCCAACCGGTCACCCATCCTGGACTACTCCACAGAAAGCATGCTTAACTTTGGAGTTCGGGTCGACTGGGTTTCATGCTGGGAAGCTGTGCCTTGTTGGTAAGAGTTGCCTCCTTTCATTTACAAGGTGACGAGGATATGTACCTAGGGTAGGGTATTAGGCCTGTCTTGCATACCCCACATAAGGACACCACATTGGAGAACTACAAGACTACAAGAGAGATTCCGACTGAACTAGCCATGGCATATGAGTCACTCGACATATGTTCACTCGGAAGACCCCCCCCAACACTCGACAGTAAACCCTCACTCGGAGCGGTCGCCAATCACTCGACTGTAGAAGACCGGGAGTCTCCCCAGGGACGCCAACGGGCAGGCGTTACGCTCGCCGCCTTAACTGGCATTTATTGTATACGTTACCAGTAACGTCCCTCTTTACTCCCCACAATCAATCCCTTAGATGCCGGACGTTTATGAGGGGAAGCGCACTCTATATAAGCCACCCCTCCCCACTGGCACCGGGGCTCGCAATCCTTTGTAATCACAACACATGTATCACTCGACAGAGTAAGCTCCTCGGAGCACCTGAGACGTAGGGCTGTTATCACTTCCGAGTGAGGCCTGAACTCATACATCTGTGTGTACATCCTCGCCGTAGCTAGGACTCTGCCATCTCCTTTCGTACCCCTACCATCTACTATCAGACACGTTCCCACGACAGTTGGCGCCCACCGTGGGGCAGGCGTCTAAGCGACTTCCGGCGAGGTTGCAGTTTTTCATCTTCACCATGTCTCCCGACGGCAGTTTAATCCGGGGCTGCGAGATCCGTCTCGGTGCGTTCACCTTCATCGCCGACGACTCCGCATGGCTCCAGGAGGCTCCTCTCGACGTTGAGGCTCTCCACGTCCGCGGGGCGACGCACTTCAGCGCGAGTTCATGCGGCGTTCTCCTTCGTCAGCCGTCGACTCCGTACATGTCGGCTCCAGCGTCGTCCACTCTCCCTGCTGTTCGTCGCCGCAAGCGATCCGGTCGCTCGCGGCTCCAGCGATGGGTGAGGCACGTGGCGGCGCACCAGGCGTCGACTCCGCAAATCGCGGCTATCGAGCCCGCCGAGCAACTTCATGGCGCGTTCGACTCGGCATCAGATTCATCCGAGCACTCTTCCGAGTGCGAGAGCTGCGATCCTGCAGCAGAAGTTTTCATGGCGGGTTCTCATCAGAGCCCACCCGGCTAGGGCCGTGGTGGCCGTGAGCGTGGTGGCCCGTCGAATGATCAGCAGCACAGGGATGAGGGGGTCCTCCAAACCCCCATCGTCGGCACGACTGGAGAAGCCCAGGCTCTGGAGGCTGCGCGTCTCGCCACCTTGGCAGAGCGCACTCGCCTCGAGGAGATGCAGAGGTCACTCGACGAGCGCACTCGACAGCGCCGCGAGCGTCAGTTGTTCCCTCCAGTCGACGACAATCGTCGGGTATACCGTACTCCGATTCAGAATGTTGCGGCGGCGGCTAGGATTGCAGATTCTATACAGCCGTCCGATTCAGAGGCCGGCAGAGGACTCGAGCAGATCCGAACCCTGCTTGGGGCGGCTCGACAGCAGAACTTCGTTGTCTCTCAGTCGCGCAACAGGATTCACAACGAATCAGTTAGAGCAGACACAGTCCAATCGGCCCACAGTCCAGGATCACCTCAGCGTCACAGAGGCAGAGATTACCGCAACGATCAGTACAGAGATCAGAGGCGAGATCAGTTTGCTCCTCGGCATCACCGTGATGACCACCGTCGAGTGCCTACTCCTCCGCGGAGTGGTCCATACGTGCCTCGGCACTATGATGACAGGCGCCCGTACGTTGATGAGCGGGACCCTGGGTTTGACGCGAGATCCGTTCTCGTTCAGAACCGGGTCGACAGAGGCAGATACAACAGAGGTGGCTATGACAGAGATTTTCCGAGTGGCAGTGCTACAGCTGTTTCTGGTCCAGAGTGTTTCAGCAGAGCCATCCGATCTGCTGAGATCCCCCCCAACTTCAGGTTGGCGGCTGGGATTAGCAAATTCACTGGCGAGTCGAAGCCGGAAACATGGCTAGACGATTACCGAGTGGCTGTTCAGATCGGCGGAGGCAACGACAACGTGGCTATGAAGCATCTGCCCCTGATGTTGGATGGTCCGGCCTGGGCATGGCTTAATCAGTTGGCTCCTTCTAGCATCTATTGCTGGGAAGATCTTGCCCGAGTGTTCGTCAAGACCTTCGAAGGCACCTGCAAGCACCCTGCCGGTTTGCTCGAGTTGCAGCACTATGTCCAGAAGCCGAATGAGACCTTGAGGGATTACATTCAGCGGTGGACCACTCTTCATCACACGGTGGAAGGTGTTTCCGAGCACCAGGCTGTTTGCGCCTTCAAGGCCGGAGTTAGATACAGAGAGCTCTATTTGAAGTTTGGTCGGACAAGAGATGTGTCCCTGAGCAAGATGATGGAGATTGCCACCCGATACGCCAACGGCGAGGAGGAGGATCGCCTCCGCAGTGGCAAGGGTAAAGCAGTCGACAGTAATCCCGGCGGCGGAAATTCCAGTCGAAAGCAAAAGCGTAAAGCTGACGGCTCTGTCCAGGCAGAAGTAGCCGCTCTGGCGGCGAAAGGGAAAGTGAAGCCAAAGGGGCAGTTTGTTCAGAAGAAGTCCAAGAACCAGTCGACAGATATCCTGGATATGCCATGTCCCATTCACTCACGGAAGGATGAAGAAGGCAACTTGATCCTGTCAAAGCATACCACTCGACAGTGCCGATTGCTGATCCAAGGGTTCAAGGGAGAGCAGTCGAGTGACAAAGATCCTGAGAAAGAAGAGGACGAAGGTAAAGAAGACTTTCCTGAGATCAATGCCACATTGGTGATTTTTGCCGATGTAGAAAGCAAGAGTCGTTTGAAGGTCATCAACAGGGAGGTCAACATGGCTGCTCCAGCTACCCCCGAGTACCTCAAGTGGTCCCAGACAGCTATCACCTTCGATCAGTCGGACCATCCAGCTCATGTCCCTACCCCAGGTCGACAGGCGCTGGTGGTGGATCCGGTGGTAGGAGGCACTCGTCTCCGCAAAGTTCTCATGGATGGAGGAAGTGGCCTGAATATTCTGTACGCTGATACCCTCAAAGGGATGGGCATTCCGATGTCTAGGCTTAGCGAAAGCAATATGCAATTACACGGGGTCATCCCTGGGAAGAAGGCCAAGTCACTCGGACAGATTGCGCTGGATGAGGTGTTCGGCACTGACAAGAACTTTCGCAAAGAGAAGCTGACATTTGAGGTTGTAGACTTCAAGAGTGCATATCATGCCATCCTTGGCCGTCCAGCGTATGCACGTTTCATGGCCCGCCCGTGTTACGTGTATCTCAAGCTGAAGATGCCCGGGCCCAAGGGTGTGATCACAGTCACAGGCAATCGACAGAGGGCTGAGGAGTGCCTCCAACAGGGCTCCAAGATCGCCGACATGCAGATGGCTGTGGTCGAGTTAGAAGAGTACAAGAAGACTGCTGATCCCGCTGATCTGTTGCGTTCCAAGAAGCCCACCACCGAGTCAGCTTTTCAGTCGGCAGGAGACTTGAAGCAAGTGCACATTCACCCGACAGATCCTACTGCTGCTCCGACCAACATCTCAACCACACTCGACAGCAAATAGGAAGCCGAGCTCATCCAGTTCCTCCGTGAGAACTGGGACATCTTCGCATGGAAGCCCGCTGACATGCCTGGTGTACCCAGGGGACTGGCTGAGCACCGTTTGAGAGTTGATCCAAAGGCCAAGCCTGTAAAAGAACACTTACGCCGGTCGGCAACAGAGAAGCGGAAGGCAATCGGCGAGGAGGTGGCTCGACTCTTGGAGGCCAAGTTCATTCGCGAGGTCTACCACTCCGAGTGGCTTGCGAATGTCGTCATGGTCCCCAAGAAGGACAAGTCGCTCCGAATGTGTATAGACTTCAAGCATATCAATCGGGCCTGCCCAAAAGATCATTTCCCGCTCCCCCGCATCGACCAGATTGTAGACTCGACTACGGGGTGCGAGCGTTTGTCTTTTCTCGATGCATACTCTGGCTATCATCAGATCCGTCTGTTTGGTCCAGATGAAATAAAAACGGCCTTCATCACCCCTTTCGGGTGTTTCTGTTACATCACCATGCCTTTTGGTCTCAAGAATGCTGGCGCTACTTTCATGCGCATGATTCAGAAGTGTCTCCTCGACCAGATCAGTCGGAATGTCGAGGCTTACATGGATGATATCGTAGTCAAGTCTCGCAAAGGTTCCGACCTGCTGACTGACTTGGCGGAAACATTCGCCAACTTAAGAAGATATGACCTCAAGCTGAATCCAACCAAGTGTACTTTTGGAGTTCCGGGTGGAAAGTTGCTCGGTTATCTCGTTTCCGAACGAGGAATGGACATCAACCCTGAGAAGATTGGTGCCATCGTCCGAATGAAACGCCCCGAGCGTATTCACGATGTCCAGAAGCTTACTGGTTGCCTGGCAGCGCTGAGCAGATTCATTTCTTGTCTCGGAGAGAAGGTACTCCCTTTGTACCGACTGATGAAGAAATCCGATACGTTCGAGTGGAATTCAGAGGCAGAAGCAGCGTTTGTCGAGCTCAAAGCCCTGCTCTCCACCCAGCCGGTGCTTGCCGCTCCACACAGCAAAGAACCCCTGCTCCTGTACATTGCAGCCACCAATCAGGTCGTCAGTACAGTTCTTACTATCGAGCGAGAAGAAGAAGGCAAGGCCTACAAAGTCCATCGCCCAGTTTATTACATCTCTGAAGTGTTGACTCCTTCTAAGCAAAGGTACCCACATTACCAGAAGCTTGTTTATGGTATATATCTATCAGTGAAGAAAGTGGCGCACTATTTTCAAGATCACTCAGTCTCAGTCGTCAGTGATGCACCTTTGAATGAAATCCTCAACAATCGAGACGCGACTGGTCGAGTGGCCAAATGGGCCATTGAACTTCTTTATTTTGATATCAAGTTTGAAGCGAAGAAAGCCATTAAATCTCAAGCACTTGCTGACTTCATGGTCGAGTGGATAGAACAGCAGCAGCCAGTCCGGATCCACTCGGAACACTGGACCATGTTCTTTGACGGCTCGAAGATGCTGAACGGTTCTGATGCCCAAGGGCGATAAACTCAGCTATGTCCTCCAGATTCACTTTGATTCCTCCAATAATGAAGCTGAGTACGAAGCACTCCTTTACGGGTTGCGTATGGCCATCTCGCTCGGCGTCCGTCGCCTGATGGTATACGGTGACTCGGATTTGGTGGTCAATCAAGTGATGAAGGAGTGGGATGTCAGAAACCCCTCCATGACCGGATATTGCAATGCAGTAAGAAAGCTTGAGAAGAAGTTTGAGGGTTTGGAACTCCATCACGTTCCCCGAGTGAAGAACCAGGCAGCTGACGAACTGGCAAAAATCGGTTCCACTCGGAAGCCTGTGCCCAGCAATGTGTTCCTGGAGCATTTGCACTCTTCTTCAGTACAAGAGGACCCCTTCACCGAAGAACCCCCGCAGCCTATAAGCGCCTCCAATCCGACTGAAGTTGATGTCCCAGCAGTCATAGATCTGGTCAATGAGATTCTGGTGATAACTCCCGATTGGACGGTGCCCTACATCGCGTACATCCTCAGGCGAGAACTTCCAGAAGACAAAGTTGAAGCTCGACAGATTGTCCGCAGATCCAAAGCTTTCACTGTTATGAATGGGCAGCTCTACAGAAAGAGCGTAACCGGCGTGGCTCAGCGATGCATTTCTCCCGAAGAAGGTCGACAGATTCTGGAGGAAATTCACTCGGGAACTTGCGGCCATCATGCGTCCTCTCGGACGATTGTTGCCAAGGCCTACCGAGCTGGTTTCTTCTGGCCGCGCGCCAATGAGATGGCTAAGGATATTGTGCAGCACTGTGAAGGATGCCAATTCTATGCAAACTTGTCGCACAAGCCTGCGTCTGCCTTGAAGACCATTCCACTCGCCTGGCCGTTCGCTGTATGGGGATTGGATATGATCGGACCTCTCCGCACGGGCCAGAGTGGTTTCACGCACCTTCTGGTAGCAGTCGACAAGTTCACTAAATGGATTGAGGCCAAGCCTATCAGGAAGCTGAATTCTCGCACAGCCATCAAATTCATGAGGGAAATAATATTCAGATACGGAGTTCCCCATAGTATCATCACGGACAATGGTTCTAATTTTGATTCGGAAGAGTTCAGAGCCTTTTGCTCCTCTCAAGGCACTCGGGTGGATTACGCATCCGTTGCGCACCCCCAGTCAAACGGTCAGGCCGAGCGAGCAAATGGCCTTATCCTTCAAGGGTTGAAGCCTCGACTCATGCGTGAACTCGATCATGCAGCTGGAGCTTGGGTTGCAGAATTACCGTCTGTTCTGTGGGGCTTGAGGACAACTCCAAATCGGTCAACTGATCGCACTCCTTTCTTCATGGTGTATGGGGCTGAAGCTGTCCTACCGAGTGATGTTCTTCACAATTCTCCTCGGGTGGACCTTTACTCGGAGGTTAAAGCTGAGCAAGCACGCCAGGATGCTGTGGATCTCCTTGAGGAAGAGCGGGAAATGGCTTTGATCCGGTCGACTGCATACCAGCAAGATCTGCGTCGCTTCCATGCAAGGCACGTCAGGAGTCGGACCTTCCACGAAGGTGACCTCGTGCTCCGAGTGGATCAGCAGCGGCCTCACAAGCTAACCCCCGCGTGGGAAGGCCCTTTCGTCGTCACCAAGGTGCTGAACAATGGAGCCTACCACCTCTTCAATCTCAAGAAGAACGCTGACGAGCCACGGGCCTGGAACGCGGATCTGCTTCGTCGGTTCTACACTTGAAGATTGATCTGTCTGATGAATAAGAGTAAACTGTTTTGATTATCAAGGATACGACTCCTGCAGTCTTTTGTCGATTCCGATCGCACAATTCTGAGTTCAAGAATACTCCGAGTGCGAACGATTTTACACTCGGGAGGCTTAGCCGCGATTCCGCATCGCCTAAGTTTAAATCTACTCCGAGTGATGGGCGATCCTCACACTCGGAGGCTTAGCTGCGACTCCGTGTCGCCTAAGTTCAGAACCTCGTCGGGTGAATATCATCGCATTCACTCGGGGGCTTGGCTGCGAATCCGCTTCGCCCAAGTTAAAACTCTACTCCGAGTGATGAACGATCCTCACACTCGGGGGCTTAGCCGTGATTCCGCATCACCTAAGTTATAAACTACTCCGAGTGATGAGCGATCCTCACACTCGGGGGCTTAGCGGCGACTCCGTGTCGCCTAAGTTCAGAACCTCGTCGAGTGAATAGCTTCACTCGAAAGCTTAGCCGCGATTCCGTATCGCCTAAGTTTAAATCTACTCCGAGTGATGGGCGATCCTCACACTCGGGGGCTTAGCCACGACTCCGTGTCGCCTAAGTTCAGAACGTCGTCGAGTGAATAGCTTCACTCGAAAGCTTACCGCGATTCCGCATCGCCTAAGCTTAAATCTACTCCGAGTGATGGGCGATCCTCACACTCGGGGGCTTAGCTGCGACTCCGTGTCGCCTAAGTTCAGAACCTCGTCGAGTGAATAGCTTCACTCGAAAGCTTAGCCGCGATTCCGTATCGCCTAAGTTTAAATCTACTCCGAGTGATGGGCGATCCTCACACTCGGGGGCTTAGCCGCGACTCCGTGTCGCCTAAGTTCAGAACCTCGTCGAGTGAATAGCTTCACTCGAAAGCTTAGCCGCGATTCCGCATCGCCTAAGTTTAAATCTACTCCGAGTGATGAGCGATCCTCACACTCGGGGGCTTAGCCGTGATTCCGCATCACCTAAGTTATAAACTACTCCGAGTGATGAGCGATCCTCACACTCAGGGGCTTAGCCGTGATTCCGCATCACCTAAGTTATAAACTACTCCGAGTGATGAGCGATCCTCACACTCGGGGGCTTAGCCGTGATTCCGCATCACCTAAGTTATAAACTACTCCGAGTGACGAGCAATCCTCTCACTCGGAGGCTATCTGCGAACTAGTCTTCGCCTATGTTTTGATACTCACTCCCGAATGACGAGCGGTCCTCTCACTCGGGGGGCTTAGCTGCGAGTCAGTCCTCGCCTAAGTCCGAAATCAATCAAACAAATTTAAGACCCCTGCCGATGTCTCCGCCACTCGACAGCGGTCTCGGGGAGTACACCCAGTGGGTGCACTCCGCGTGCCCCCACTGGACCAGAAACCACTCGACAAGACCTGATCTACTCGAGAGGAAATCAAGCAAAGGACTGAAAAACAAATTCAGATAAATCCAGAGTATTCAACATGGATAAAAGTTGCCCATGCAAATGACGAAAGTACTCGGGCCCAAGACCCGAAAGAAGTTTTAACGATACACCACCACTCGGCATACCGAGGCAAATTAAAGTTGTTGATCACCAGCAAAGCTTTCTCAAGCTCCAGTGGGACTTGGAGGTTCGACGAAGGTAACTGGAGCTTCTTTGTGTTGGCCACCTGAAGTGCTTTCAGTTTGTCCTCCTTGACCTCCTTGCAATGGACCCAGACGAGTGAGAGCGCTATGTCGGCTCCGCAGCATGCAGCAGATTTCTTCCATGCCTGCACTCGACCAGGGAGCTCGTCAAGCCGAGTCATCATTGACTTGAGGTCAGCCTGAAGTGAGTCTTCCGGCCACAGCTCCTTGTCGACCTTCTCCATTGCACCTCGCAGTCGAGCGACGTACTCCCGGACGCCTGCGACTCGAGCTTCAAGCCGGAACATGTTCATAGCCACAGCATCTCCGACAGGTGACTTGGAAGGGTCCAGATTGGGCTCAACCGCCTCGGTCTCCTTCTCGAAATCCATGCAGAATTCTACATGAAGAAGATGGAAAGAATTAGTCATGATACTGTTCCCTGAAAATCAACGGAATTCACTCGACTGGATGAAGTTGGGATTAACGGAATTCACTCGACTGGAGAAAATTACCTTCAAGCAAAACATACATCTTCTGGGCGTAATCCCCCAGATAGGTCTCCAAGCCCCTTGCTCCCTTGGTTGCATGGTCAAGCCTTTTGCTCCAGTCAGCTCGCTCCTGCTTCAGCTTCGTGTTCTCTTCCTCAAGCTTGCTGGCCGCGGCGAGCTTCTTCTCGGCAGCTTCAGTCTTCTCCCTCGCTGTCTTCTGACCATCGGCGAGTGATCTGTCTTTGTCCTCCAGCGCCTTCTTCATGATATCTAAACCAATAGCATTGTTGAGTCGCGCTCGGATTCGACGGTTTTCAGCACGCACGTCTGCTCGAGTGGAGTCACTCGGTTCAAAGATAGAAGAAACAAATAATGAAGTACTCGATCAACAAAGTTTACCTCCTGAAGCCTTCAGATCAGCTTGCGCACGCTCCAGGTCTCTCCTCGTCAGTTCCAAGTCGAGCTGAAGCTGAGTCTTCTCCTTCTCCAAGTCAGCATATCGAGTACCGAGCTCACAGGCCTTCTGAGATCAACGACAAAAACAATTCGGTGGACAGAAATATGGGCTTCGAGTCCAAGTTCTAAGACTCCTGCCGACTGCCCGCAGTCGACGGCAGTCTCGGGAACTACACCCAGTGGGTGCACTCAGCGTGCCCCCACCGGGACGGTATCCACTCGGAACGGTCCGCCCGATCCGAGTGACGGCCGAACAAAAAAAAAAGAGATTGTCCACTCGACCAGGTCAGCCCTAGCCGAGTGCGTGACAAGCGATTACCAGTCGACAGACAGAAAACTCCCAGTGGGTGCAGAAGTCAAGTCATGGTAGACGGAAAACGACACAATCAAAAAGCGCACTTACAAGTGCACTTACTTGGACGTTCGCCCGAAGCGCTGAGCTAGCGTCGTAAGCCAGCTTGCTGACCTCGTATGCCTCTTTCGTACGCTGCATCATATGTTCGGCCTGCATCATCGCCTCCTTAGCAGCTCCAGTCTGGTCTTCTGGAACACGGTGCAGAGAGAAGATGGTCTGTGAAGGGAGCGGCGATGTAGTCGGAAGGACTGGCGCTTGCGAGGCTGGCGCTTGGGAGACAGGCGCTTGTGGCGGACTGGCGAGCTCCACGGCCATCTGGGTCAGTGCTGTAATCGGTACAGTCGGAGACGGGGCTGCGGGGTCGGTATCCATTGGCTCTGCATGTCACCAGTCGACATATCACATGGCTGTCGAATAGTTTGAAAAGAATGTCAAATGACAATATGCCATACCTTGGCGAGAAGTAGCTGCGTCCGGTGTGTCCTTCTCCGCGCTTTCCTCTCTTCGCCCCGGCGATGTCACCGAGGTAGCGGCCCTGACGATCAAGATCCACTCGGTCAGCAAAAATATGAAGCTCAGCAACAAGTTAAGCGAAGAGCAAGGATACTTACGTTGAAGCAATCGGCACGTCAACCTTGATTCTGGGGAGAGCCGTCCGGGGCTTGGTGGTGGTGACCTTGGGCTGCTTGGCAACTTTTTCAATCGGCTCTGGCGTCGACGTCCGACTGCGCTTGGAGCTCCTGGTGGTCGACCCCCCGGCCCGACCCCGGTCGAGTGCTGGGTCGTGACGCTGCTTGGAACGCCCTTCAGTATGCGGAGGAGACACGACTTCAACTTCATCGCTCCCCGACGAGTCGTCACCGTTGCCTTCGCTGTCCTCGGCGTAGCTGATGCTGTCACTGTCGCTCTCGCTCCCCGCTCCTTCAAGGTTCTGACCGCCATTCGGCACGGGTGAATACATGTTCGTGAGCTCCTGCAAAGATTCAAGTCAGTCAGCTGAAGACATATTCACTCGACAAGATACAAAAGCAATCGACAATGACATGACTCACCACATTCGGCGGATTTGCAGCTGAGAAAGGCGATACTCTTTTGGAACCCCGGGGGTTGTCTCGCGCACCAGTGATGCCGCGCAGCCAAAGCGTGATGGTTTCCCCTGAGACATCTTCCGGGTGGGTACGAGTGGTATCGTCGACTCCTGAGTAATGCCACATCGGATGGTCCCGCGCCTGGAGCGGCTGGATCCGTCGACCCAGGAACACCTCCAACAGATCCAAACCGGTCACTCCATCACGAATAAGATTCACAACATTGTTCATCAAGATCCCCACATTGGCCTTCTCTTCCTCGGCCACGGTCAGAGATGGGGGCGCAGTGGGTCGATCCAGCGTGAAGGGAGGAAGGCCAGTCGACATGTTTGGGGACGCGACGTCGTGGCAGTAGAACCAGGTCGACTGCCAGCCCCGCACCGACTCCGGAAGGGTGAGCCCTGGGAAGGCACTCCCTGTCCTCTTCTGAAGACCCAAACCCCCGCATAGCTGGATGACGTTGGTTCTATTATCACTAGCGTGGGCCTTCTTTACCGACTGAGAACGGATGGTAAAGATGTGCTTGAACAGACCCCAGTGGGCGGGACAACCCAAGAAACATTCACACATCGTCACGAACGCGGCGAGATACGCAATTGCGTTGGGAGGAAAATGATGCAACTGAGCCCCGAAGAAATTCAGAAAACCGCGAAAGAAGGGATGCGGGGGCAGAGCAAAACCTCTCTCCAAATGGGTGGTCAGGAGGACCCGCTCGCCCTCGCGCGGCTCCGGCTCCGCTTCCATCCCCGGCAACCTCCACGACCTGGCCGCAATCAGGCCGTCAGCGACGAGCTTCTCCACGTCCAACGCCGTCACGGTTGACGGCAGGAAATCGCCCTGCATCCATACGGGTGGCGCTGCGGCCCGGGCGCTCGAGGGTTTCTTCCCCTTCATCGTCTTCTTGGGCGCCATTGTCGCGGCAACGAGCGGATTTGATCTGAGCAGCGCGGCGGCGGAGCAGAAGAAGCGGAGGAGACGAGGGGAAAATGAGCGCACTGTCGCAAATTCCCCTCCCCTCTCGTTTTTTATGTCCGTCGACCCGAGTCACTGACTCGTGGGCCCGCCAAATCCCTGTGTATCCCACTAACGGAGGAGCCGCGATATGTGGCGATAACGGTGGCGCGAGGATCGAGGAGCCGTTTCCCAGTCGGTTGAATCATCCCTGCCCGGCGCGCGTTCCCCGAAATTTCGAATCCCGCGAAATCCGGGCCAGACAGAACGTCCTTTCACATCTGAAGATCCTGTTGACCATTCGGACTTGAACCTGCATCTGAATTTACTCGGAAGAGCTGACAAGCTGAATAGATCAAGGAAGAAGTTGGAAGGCCCAGTCGTCACAGGTATCGGAAAAATCTCGAAGCTCATTCGGAACGCTGAGTTCGGCAGAACCAGCACTGTCCCTTCTCCACTCGAGCCCTGATACATTCGGGGGCTAATGACGAGGATATGTACCTAGGGTAGGGTATTAGGCCTGTCTTGCATACCCCACCTAAGGACACCACATTGGAGAACTACAAGACTACAAGAGAGATTCCGACTGAACTAGCCATGGCATATGAGTCACTCGACATATGTTCACTTGGAAGACCCCCCCCAACACTCGACAGTAAACCCTCACTCGGAGCGGTCGCCAATCACTCGACTGTAGAAGACCGGGAGTCTCCCCAGGGATGCCAACGGGCAGGCGTTACGCTCGCCGCTTTAACTGGCATTTATTGTATACGTTACCAGTAACGTCCCTCTTTACTCCCCACAATCAATCCCTTAGATGCCGGACGTTTATGAGGGGCAGTGCACTCTATATAAGCCACCCCTCCCCACTGGCACAGGGGTTCGCAATCCTTTGTAAACACAACACACGTATCACTCGACAGAGTAAGCTCCCCGGAGCACCTGAGACGTAGGGCTGTTATCACTTCCGAGTGAGGCCTGAACTCATACATCTGTGTGTACATCCTCGCCGTAGCTAGGACTCTGCCCTCTCCTTTCGTACCCCTACCATCTACTGTCAGACACGTTCCCACGACACAAGGTGTGCCCCGATGGGCACCTGGTGGGACCAGATACGTATCGCAGATGTTTTTGGTAGTACTAGAAACCGTGCGCGATGGTGGCATGGGGGCTGATGATGACGTCTCGCTCATGCTCGCTGGCGCGATGCCGCTTTTGCGTGCTCTCCGGCCTGCTCCGTCTCGTCCTCCTCGTCCAGAAGGTTGATGACGGGGCCGGCGCTTCGGCGGGAAACCGATTGGGGGAGTGGCGGGAGACCGATTGGGGGAGTGGCGGGAGAAGCGTGTTCGATAGAACATCATTTTAATACAAATTGGAGACCTTATGAAAGAAGGAAGCTCGAGCTAGCACGACACGCTCACACCGTGCTTACACACGCACGAGCTTCAGACGGGCGTATAGAACTGCTTTAAATTATTCATGGTTCGTTTAGTTTTTTTGTATACTACACTAATTAAGTTTCTAGACATTTAATGTGCATAATTCAGATTGGAACTAAAACAACATGCTTCGTGTCACCAAAATGGGTTGAAAAATGATATTTGTGTCCTTGGGTTCCTTGTTTAGGTCCCATGCAATGAAAGTGAATGGATTACAAACATCTCAGAGTCAAGGCCAAAAACACTGAGAAACTTGGTTTTTAAATCATCATAAATCCAAACCTCGTGTGAAATTCTTGAAACTTACCCTGGTGTCATGACACGACACTTATACACCATGATACTTTTTTGTCCAATTTGGGACAAGTCTCTTGCACACCAAAAGTTGTCTCAAGAACCATCGTTCTTTTGATACGGAACATGTGTCACCTCTGTGGAGAGAACGACAATCGATGTCTCTTCTTACACATGTATATTTTTTCTACATGCAACAAAGAGTAATAGAAGTGCAATGCTAAAATGTGGAATTATTCACGGCTCGTTTGGGACCCTTTATACAATAATTGAGCTTTTCTATATCCACTTAATGTGCATAATTCAAATTTGAACTACACGCACATGCTCCAGGGCACCAAAATGGGTTACAAAATCATTTATATGTCCTTGGGCCCCGGTTTAGGTCCCATGCAATGATTAAACACATCTCGGCATCGTGACTAGGACGCAAACGTTGAGAAACATTGCTTTTAAATCCCCATAAATTCGGAACTTGTATGATAATATTGGTTTATTGAATTCCTGTAAATACAAAACTTGTATGATAATCATTTGGTGCCACGCGTCCAATTTTTTTACTCCCTCCATTTCTTTTTACTTCGCATATAAGATTTGGTCAAAGTCAAGCTAAACATAGTTTGACTAAATTTATACAAAAAACATATCAACATCTGCAATGCTTAGGTTATATAGTATGAAAGTTAATTTGACGACGCATCTAATAATATTCATTTTAAATTATAAATATTTATATATTTTTCCTATAAAGCTAGTCAAACTCTACAAATTTTGAATTTGACCAAATTTTATATGCTAACTAAAAAAACGGAGGGAGTACTCGATATGGGGGTGCCATGCGTGTAGCTGCAGGTTGAAGACAGGACACATGCGAGCTTTCCGCCGCGCAGGCTCGACGGGACACGTGCGAGCTGTCTGTCGCGCAGGCTTGACAGGATGTGTGAGAGCTGTCCGCCATGCATGCTCGACAGGACGCAAGAGATTCTACTGCGCATGCTCATCGGGAAGCGATACTTTGACCTCCGCCCCCCCCCCCGCTCGCCTCGCTCCCAACTTCTGAATTAATGGCGTCCGACCCGCTGTTTATCATGTGGTTAATGCGCCTGGATGGAGGGACTAGTTTGCTTCTGGTCACTGTTTTGTTCGTGCCTCGCCGAGAACTTTGACGTTTCGTGACAACAGTACAAATGAACGAAATAATATAACAACAAATTCGCACCAACAAAGGATAATAATTCTCTTACATATACATGTAACAAAAAATGCGACAAGCAGCAACTCCCCAAAGACACAGGGGCAAGAGAAGAAGGGAGAGATTGAAGAAGGAAGACAAAGAAAACGATCTGGCCCGCTGCTATCTAATTATTCATGGATTGATGGGCGCGGAGTTCCTCAATCTCCTTCTTCATTGCCTCCAAAACCTCCATATCCTCTCGCCTCTCATTTGACATCTTCCGCATTGCGGCCATGGCGCGGGCTTTTGCTTGAGAGCGTCGATGCTCTGCGTCGCGTATGCATGAAGTTCCTTCACACGCTCCACGGATTCTTTCAGCTGCCCCTCGCACTCAATGTAGAGCTTCGCCAAATCTTCCAGAAGTTCCTCGGCGAGTTCTTTCAGCCTCCCCTCCGAGGCACTTTTCTTCGAGAGAAGTTTCTTCCAGGCGTTGTTCTCCTCCATAAGTTTCTCCACGAGGCCGGTCGCCCTGTCAACAGAGGCATCGCTCTTCTCCAGCAGCTTCACCAAGTCATCGATCATCGCGTCCTTCCTATCGAGCTCAGTGCGCATGTCGTCGCTGGCTGAGGAATCCACTACTGCCAACTTGTCCAGTTCGCCTCCGAGGCGAATGTGCTTGTGATTGTGAGAGCCGTCGCCTCTCTGTGAAAGATCCTCCCGTGCTTCCGCGGCGCCATTGGACATCTCTGCTGCGGCCAAAGCGGTGTGGCTGGAGCTCTCTGGCGATTCCGCGGCGCGGCGACGGGACCTCTCGGTTGCTTCCACGGTCTTGGTCTTTCTTCCCTGGTTATATCTCGAAGTCGATCCAGAACCCCCCTCCTACCGGCCATGGCAGACGGAATGAAGGACTAACAAAGAAAGGCTCGTTTTTTTGGTGGCGGGGGTGAGGAATGTGTGGTAATTTTCGAGTACGTGTTTGTGTTTTATAGCCTACTATAGTAAACAGCAGCTAAGTAGGAACACATTTAGGTTTTGTAGGTGTGAACTGATTTGCGAAAAACATTAGTGCATGGTAATTTGGAATGTGAAGGGAAACAAGCTCAATATTTATTGATGGTTTTAGTTCCCAAGCACGGAATGCTTTATGGTTTATAGAAACCGTTTGGGAAGGCGTACGTGGGCCAATGGTTTGATTAGACGGGACGCGTGCGAGGAGTTAGCCGCGTAGGCTCAAAGGGATCCGTGCGAGCAGTCCGCCGCGTAGGCGCACCTTGCTCACTGCGAATCAAGCTCTTTGACCTCGGACCTCCACCCACACAGCCCTATTCTCTCCCAAGTTCTCCATTAGTGCTACACCTTCTCCTCCGGTCTTATCTATAAGGGCCGCCGCCGAGGATCGCCTCCTTTTTTGATGGACGACGAGGCGGCCAACAAGCGGGGGCGGGTCGAGACTGAACCTCATGAGCATCCGGCGAGCGTGGACTTCATCAGCAGCATCCCCGACGAGATGTTATTAACCATCATGTCCCTCCTCCCCATCAAATCTGCCGTGCAGACCACCATCCTGTCCAGGCGGTGGCACCCCCTATGGCACTGCACCCCCCTTGACCTCCTCGACGACGACGAGCTCTGCAGCAGGGATTGCAAACACTTGGACGCATTGTCCCACATCCTCGCCACGCACACTGCGCAAGTCAGACACCTTTCCATAGGCACTTTCCGTTCAAACTGCAAGGCCAAACCCAAGTTTCACGAGTGGTTCTTATTCCCCGCCCTAGAAAAGCTCGAGGAGCTCAACTTTGATGCTGGACATGGGCGCTCGCCACCTCCGTCCGTCCTCCACATTGGGCTCATGCTGCGCCGCGCTACATTCATGCGGTGCCTTTTCCCTAAGATTAATGCCGCGCATGCTCTTCATCTCCCTAAACTGAAGCACCTCGAGCTCATTGGCGTCAGCATCTCGAAGTCGGATTTGGAGCACCTGCTCGGCGGCTGTACAACGCTTGAGTACCTTCGTCTTCAGATGATGTGTGGGTTCAATAGCCTTCACATCGCTACGACAAATCTCCGTATGATTTATGTGCATGGCTGGTGGCGCAACACGCTGTCAGTTGTGGAGTTTCATGATATAGTCATTGAGAATGCGCCTTTCCTAGAGAGATTGTTTGTACTTGATAAAGAAGGTCGAACAAGAATCAGGGTCAGTGACGCACCGAAATTGATAGTGTTGGGCTATTCGTGTGCTCAATTCTCCGAACTTGTTACAGCTGGATCCATACCCATTCAGGTACATCAATCTTCTTCTCATTCTTATTATTGTACATTACATTTTATCTAGTTATTGTTGATCTATGTTCGGCTGTCATCCAGAAAATGATTCCCACAATCCTCACATTGTCTCTGTGCACAGTGAAGATCTTGGCACTACAATCTATCGGCCCCAATCTTGATGAAGTTGTTAAGTTCCTTATATGCTTTCCGTCCACGGAGAAGTTATACGTCGAGGTGATGTTCCTTTCCTGTTAATTGTTAACCACAACGGAGTTCAATTTGTTGGTACTTTTACCCATGATTACAATGACACATGTACTATACTTTTTTTTGAGATGTTAATCATGAACGATCGAAGATGGCATGTCAATCTATTAGTGTATTTTATAAACCATGCAAATCAACGAGGCCCGTAGCGTTCAATACTGCAACTAAGCACTGATATGTTGTCTTCATTTGCAGATACAAGCAGGACTTGGAGTGGAAAAGGTGGCGCAATATAACAATCACATCAAATGCCTTGAATTCCGTCTCACGGAAATTACTTTGAACAAGTACCGAGGCACCAATCCACTAATTCAATTTGCTAGTTTCTTTGTTCAGAAAGCAACGGTGCTCAAGGTAATGAGGTTTTTTGTGGCGTCTTTGTCTATGGATACCACCAAAGATACTTGCACACATGGACAAGCTTAGGCGTCTTTGTCTGTGGAGAAAGAAAACTGAGCAGGAGACCACCTCACATTCACTGGCAGCATGGGAGATGGTATGCAAACCAAAGTTAAGAGGTGGACTGGGGATCATTGATATAAAAAATCTGAACACGGGGCTCTTACTGAAATTCTTGGACAAATTTAGTGTGCCAGAATGGATGGTTTACTGACCAGCAGAGGCGTGTACAGCGGAATGGAAAAGGCTGTGCAGAAGCTGATTTTCACTTTGGAAGTTCATATGACAGATTATTCGGAAGCGATTCTATCGAGCCGATATATGACTTCTCTGTGGATGATCCCTTCGCAGAAATATTTCATCCCATGGATCCTGAAGATTGGATTTGATTTCTAATGCGAGTATGTACCTTGTAATCTTTGAATTTGGGCCTTGTTATGCTGGAATTTGAACCTTGTAATATTGCCGATATTTTTGATACAATATTTGAAATTGCATTGTGTTCTTTTTTGTTTATGCAATCATGTTCTTATAATTACATATGTTGTTAGTTCTGTAGGCACAACATAGATGTTGTGCAGACAGAGCAAATCACAGTACACACGAACTAAACTACGAAACCCGTCAGTCATGATTTCATCAATCGATGACAATTGTATACCAGCAAACGTTTTCCCACAACACACACATGTTATTAGCACCAATTGTCTATGTTATTTCTGGTGTTCACACATGATTCTCATTACTCACCTATTTGTTGTATATCGCACACATCTTGTTATGCCGAATCGTTTGTGTTCTGCTGTAACAGCGCACATAGTTTATCCGAGTGAACTGTATGCCGTACTTCGCACACGTATGTAGTTTTGCTAACCGTTTCCGTTATCTTCGCTAATCACAAATGGTTCATAAGAACAAACTGTCTGCCGTAGATCGCACACGCAACTACTTTCTGAATCATATTTGATGGATCCACCTTCGCACATAGTTTGTGCCATTAGCGACGGAGTCTGAACTATACCATTTGCGATTCATGCATCGCACACAGTTTCGTCGAAGGGTCTCTAATTGATGTGTCGTCTTTGGACCATTCTGTAGTAGTGTTGTTTCTCCTACTGGTTCGATAACCTTGGTTTCCTAACTGAGGGGAATACATACTGTAGTTATGTTGCATCATCCCTTCCTCTTTGGGCAAATACCGACGCAGTCTCAACCTGAAAGCACATTTGCTCCCTTGGTGGTTTTGGTAATTAATAACAACATATATGTCACTGGACTCATGTTTTCACTAAGTATATTTCAGGAAAAGTCCAATGATGGGATGGCTATAAATTGTGAGGAGATACCCCAAGATGGAAGGAATGGATTGGCAAAGCTTCAAGCTAGAAGACTCTATTTTTACTTTGTGAGAAATCACTTTGAGTCCATAGGAAAGCCAATACTATTAAAAGGGGGTAAGGTATTGTTGGTGAAAAAATTGCTCCACGTGCACAAGTGCTAGCCACCAAAAACACCCAAAGTCTCTCCCACAAAAATAATCTGTCTAAACCCTAATCCACAAAATCGGTGCCTCCAAGTTTTCATCCGGCTCTAACGATTTTCTACCCAAGACAGAACCCTAGCCAAACCCTAGCATTTCGGTACAACCGAGACTTCATCGGTGCAACCGAGTTTTGGTGACCACGGTTTGGGTGACTTATTTCATAGAATCGGAAATTCTGAGTTTATGCTTCGGTCTCACCGAGTTTTGGGAACTACCCTCGGCCACTCATTTCGTTACCACCGAGATTCCTATATCGGTCTCACCGAGATTCCGAAAGTTGCCACATTTTGAACAGATCGATACAAACAAGTTTTGCTTCGGTTTCACCGAGATAGTCAATAATGTTGTAACGGTTGGATTTTTGGAGATGCCTATATATACCCCTCCACCATATCCCACTCGCAAGAGAAGCACTCAGAACAGTTCCCCACTTCCCATATCCAAATTTCTGAGATAGAACCACCTACCCTTCTGTTGAGATCAAGATCATCCACTCCAACTGTATGGATCTTGATTTCTAGCCTCCCCAAGTTGCTTTCCACCCAATCAATCCATTCTACCAAGCCAAATCTGTGAGAGAGTGATTGAGTGTTGAGGAGTCTATCATGTTTAAGCACAAGAGCAAGGAGTTCATCATCATTATCAAGCCTATTACCTTTTGGAGGCTGGTGCCTCCTAGATTGGTTAGGTGTTGCTTGGGAGCCTCCTACTTCATGTTTGGAGTTGAACCAAGAAGTTTGTACGAGCAATAAGATCACCTATTTCATGAAGCTCTACCCATAGTGAGGCTAGTCCTTCATGGACGGAAGCCGTTATGGAATAGTCAAGGTTGCTACTTCGTGGACCCTTATGGGTGGAGCCCACCGTGGACTCTCGCGACCGTTACCCTCTGTTGGTTGAAGACTCCACAAATGTGGATGTACGATAGCGCCACCTATCGAAACCACGGTAAAAATCTTTGTGTCTACAATTGTGTTTGATCTTCTTATCGCTACCCTCTTTTACATGTGCTTGTCTTTACTTTCCGCTGCTATACTCTTAGACATGCATGTGCAGGGTGTGCTTGACTTGCTATCATTGCTAAAATCTACCCACAACTAAAATTGGGAAAAGGTAGAACTTTTATTTGGTCAAGTAGTCTAATCACCCCCCCTCTAGACATACTTTCGATCCTACACAAGCAACGTCAAAGGAATTTCTGGTGCCGTTGCCGGGGAGAAATCATCAACATCTATCAGGTTCCTAATCACAAATCCCATCTTCATGCAATTTACATTATTTGCCATTTGCCTCTCATTTTCATCTCCCCCACTTCACAAAAATTTGCCGTTTTATTCGCCCTCTTTTTCGTTTGCCTTTTTCTCGTCAGATCTCTTGTTTGCTTGCAATCTAGTTTGCGTAGTCACAATGACTCAAGAAAATACCAAATTGTGTGATTTTTCCAATACCAATAATAATGATTTTATAAGTACTCGGATTGCTCCTCCCGCCACTAGTGCGGAATCTTGTAATATTAAAGCCACTTTGTTGAATCTTGTCATGAAAGATCAATTTTTCGGTACTCCTAATGAGGATGCTGCATCCCATCTAAACACATTCGTAGAATTTTGTGATATGCAAAAGAAAAAATATGTGGACAATGATATAGTGAATTTGAAATTATTTCCTTTCTCCTTGCGGGATCGTGCAAAAATTTGGTTTTCTTCTCTGCCTTGCAATAGTATCAATTCCTGGGATAAGTGCAAGGATGCTTTTATTACTAAGTATTTTCCGCCCACGAAAATTATTTCCCTTAGAACTCAAATCATGAATTTTAAGCAACTTGAGCATGATGATGTTGCACAATTTTGGGAAAGAATGAAATTGATGCTAAGAAATTGTCCTACTCATGGTTTAATTCTTTGGATGATCATACAAAAAATTTATGCGGGATTGAATTTTGTCTCTAGAAATCTTTTAGATTCCGCCATGGGTGGTACTTTTATGGAAATTACTTTGGGTGAAGCTACTAAATTGCTAGATAATATTATGGCAAATTATTCAAAATGGCATACTGAAAGAGCACCTACAAGTAAAAAGTTAATTCGGTTGAAGAAATTAGTACTTTGGGTGAAAAAGTTGATGCTCTTATGAAGTTGGTTGCTAGTAACAATGCTCCTATTGATCTTAATGATGTGCCTTTGCATACTTTTAGTGAGCAAAATAGTGATTCCGTAGATGTGAATTTCATCTCGCTAAACAATTTTAATAACAATGCTTATAGAGGTAATTTTAATCCTAGGCCTTTTCCTGGAAACTCCTCTAATAATTATGGTAATTCTCCTTACAATAATAATGGGAACCCCTCTGATCTTGACAGTAATATTAAAGAATTTATCAATGCTAAAAAAAATTCAATACTACGATAGAAGAAAAGTTGAATAAGATTGATGATATGTCCAGAAGCATTGATAGAATTTCCCATGATGTAGAAAATCTCAAGTTGAAAGCTTTTCCACCTAAGATTGATGAATAAATTAAAGCTTTATATGTTTCTATGGATGAAAGTAAGAAAAGAACCGCTATGCTTAGAGCTAAAAGAGAATTTTTAGAAAAGCGTTTTCTAGTGATTGCTTTCATAAAAACGATGAAGATCTTAAAGTGATTGGTGTTTCTTCTATTGATTCCTTGTTTAGTAATATTAAAATTGATGATAAAGGGGCTTAACAAGATTCAACTTTAGCTAGAAGGCGTCCCAATGATTTGGAGGGTGAAAATCTTGATGAAAGTGGGTTTGGAGAGGTCAAAACTTTAACTAGTGATGTGCCCAATACTTTGGATTACAAAGACTTTAATTATGATAGTTGCTCTTTGGTTGAATGTGTTTCTTTGTTACAATCCATGATAAATTCACCCCATGCTTATGAACAAAATAATGCTTTTACTAAACATATTATTGATGCCATGATGAAATCTTTTGAAGAAAAGTTGGAGTTAGAGATTTCAATTCCTAGAAAATTACATGATGTGTGGGAACCTACCATTAAAGTCAAGATTAAAAATTATGAGTGTTTTGCTTTATGTGATTTGGGTGCTAGTGTTTCCACAATTCCGAAATCTCTATGTGATGTGCTTGGTCTTACCAATATTGAAGAATGTTCTCTTAATTTGCCCTTGGCAGATTCTTCTATTAAAAAGACTTTGCGAATAATTAATGATGTTCTTATTCTTGCAAATAGGAACTATGTGCCCATAGATTTTATTGTTCTTGATATTGATTGCAATCCGTCTTATCCCATTATACTTGGTAGACCGTTTTTACGCACTATAGGTGCCGTGATTGATATGAAAGAAGGCAATATTAAATTTCAGTTTCCACTAAGAAAGGTTACAGAACACTTGCCTATAACAAGAATTTATCCACCATATGAATCAATCATGAGAGCATCATATGGAGCAAAAACTAAAGATGACAATACTTGAATCTATGCATTATGCCTAGCTAGGGGCGTAAAACGATAGCACTTGTTGGGAGACAACCCAATTTTTTGCCTTTTTCTTTATGTTCTTGAGGGTTTACACAATTATGCTACTGTTATGATTGTTTTTTTATGTTTTAATTAGTGTTTGTGCCAAGTAAAGTCTTTGGGATTATGTTGGGTGGTAGTTGATTTGATCTTGTTGAAAAACAGAAACTTTTGCGTCCAGTACTAGAATTTTAAAAAATCACAGATTTGACGAAAAATTCTTAATTTTTACACAAGATTGATATACAAATTCCTATGTTTTCCTAATTTTTCAGAATTTTTGGAGTTACAGAAGTATGGTTAGAGTACAGATTACTACAGACTGTTCGGTTTTTGACATATTCTACTTTCGTTGCATTGTGTGTTTATTTTGATGAATCTATGGTTTGTATTGGAGGGTATAAGCTATGGTAAATTTAGAATACAGTAGATATAATGCAATAATAAAATATGAATGGGTTTGTAACAGTACTTAGAGTGGTGATTTGCTTTATTATACTAACGGATCTCACGAAGGATTTGTTAAGTTTTGTGTGATTGAAGTTTTCATGTTTTGGGTGAGATCACGATGGATGAAGGAATAAGGAATGAAAGAGCTTAAGTTTGGTGATTCTATGGCACCCCAAGATAATATCCAAGGAGAAACAAACAACTAAGCTTGGGGATGCCCCGAGTGGCATCCCCTCTTTCTTCTAACGACCATCGGTATTTTACCTGGAGCTATATTTTTATTCGTCACATATCATGAGTTATGCTTGGAGCGTCTTGTATTATATGAGTCTTTGCTTGAGTTTCTTTTTAGTTTGTCGCAAGTATCCTATCTGGACACACCTATTTGAGAGATCACAAATTACGCTATGATTTGTTAGAATTGTTCTATATGCTTCACTTAAATTTTTTGAGCTACGAAATTGCTCTAGTGCTTCACTTATATCTTTTTGAGAACGGTGTGCTTTAAATTTTTGAAGAAATACTCTCATGCTTCACTTAGATTAATTTGAGATTTAGTAAATTTTGAAGAAATTCTCTCATGCTTCACTTATATTATTTTGAGAGAAGAAATTTTTATGCTCATGTTCTTCACTTAAATTTATTTGAGCTTGTCAAAAGCAATGGCAATATATGAAACTAGTCCCAAAGTGATAGATATTCAAGAGGGATAAAATAAAAACTTTCATGAAGATCATTGTACAAATTAAACTTGATTCCTTGTAATAGTTTTGAGACATGATGATAGTAATATGTGAGTGATGTTGATGAGTAATTATGCTTTAGTAAGAATATTGGTGTTAAGGTTTGTGATTCCCTATGCAAGCATGAAAGTCAACAGTTATGCAATGAAATTACATCCTACATATGGTGCATTATTCGGTGTTAGTTATGCTTAATGCCCGTTTATGTGAATTTTAGTATCTTGGTTGGTTGCTTCTCAATCTATTTTCTAGCCTCCACTTGTACTAAGTAGAAATACTACTTGTGCATCCAAAATCCTTAAACCCAGTTTTGCGATACGAGTCCACCATACCTACCTATATGCGGTATTTCCGTGCCGTTCTAAGCAAATTTGTTTGTGCCATCTCTAATTTTCAAAATGAATTTCCTTTTTGTGTGCCCGTACCGCTCATGAAGCGGCAGGGGGTGGCCGATATTTTTCCATGCTAGATGTGCTATTCTCAAGATGAGTGTTTATTCACTTGTCATTGCACGAGAGTACGACGGTAAGAGGGATGCCCAGTCCCGAAATGAAAAAGAAATTTACTTTATGTTGTGAAATAATAAATTCCTTGGAAAGTATTGGTATGGAAGGCAACCGTGGATACGGCTAGCCATGGATTGTGAAAGAATGGTGGAAAAGGGAATAAACTTTATTTTCTGTTTGGGAACCGCCTATGATATATCTAGCATGGAAAGTATTGAGAACTACTAGATCGTTTTCGTTGACATGAAAGGCATGCCACCCAAAATATTTTTCTCTCTCAATTTAAGCTTTGAGCTCTGCCAGCTCTACAAATCTTACACCCCTCCGTGAAGGGGCTATCTATTTACTTTATGCAATTTTTACTTTTATTTGAGTCTCCATCTTCTCTTATAAAGCACCAACTAGGGGGCACTATGATAATACTTGTGCATTGGGTGTAGCTAATATTCGAGTATGTTTCATGAATGGATCAATTGTTGAGCATGATGGGCTAGGGATAACTTTCTTTAGTGTTGATATTTTGAAAGACATGGTTGCTTGTTGGTATGCTTGAGTATTAAAGTCTTCATGTCAAAACTAGACTATTACATTGAACCATCTAAAAGTCCAAATGTCCATGCTACAAAAGAAAAGAATATGTGATGAACATGTTAGGCAGCATTCCACATCAAAAATTATGTTTTTATCATTAACCTACTCGAGGACGAGCAGGAATTAAGCTTAGGGATGCTGATACGTCTCCAATGTATCTATAATTTTTTATTGTTCCATGCTGTTATATTATCATTCTTGGATGTTTTATAATCATTTTATAGCAACGTTGTATAATTTTTTTGGGACTAACCTACTGACATAGTGCCCAATGCCAGTTGCTTTTTTTCTTGTTTTTCACTTCGCAGAATATCAGTACCAAACGGAGTCCAATTGCCACGAAACTTTTCGGAGATTTTTTTGGACCAGAAGACAACTTGGGAGCCAAAGAAGCACCTGGGGGGAGGCCCGTGGGGCCCACGATACACCAGGGCGCGCCAGAGGCCCCCGGCGTGCCCTAATGTATCTTGGGGCCCACGGAGGTCTTTTCCACCACCTCTCAGCTCTATAAATCCTTAGAGATTCTAGAAACCCTAGAGGAGTCGATGGAACACAATTCCAGCCGCCGCAACTTCCAGAACCACGAGATCCAATCTAACACCATCACGCAGGGGTTCATCATCCTCATGGGTGTCCACCATAGACCTACGGGTCCGTAGGCAGTAGCTAGATGGCTTTCTCTCTCTTTTGATTCTCAATACAATGGTCTCTTGGAGATCTATTTGATGTAATGACTTTTTGCGGTGTGTTTGTTGGGATCCGATGAAGTTTGAGTTCATGATCAGTTTCTATCCATGAATATTATTTGAGTCTTCTTTGATCTCTTATATGCATGATTATTTATAGCCTCGTATTTCTTCTTCGAATCTTTGGTTTAGGTAGGCCAACTAGATCAATTTTTCTTGCCATGGGCAGAGGAGCTTTGTGATGGGTTCGATCTTGCGGTGTCCTCTCCCAGTGACAGAAGGGACAGCGAGGCACGCATGTATCGTTGCTATTAAGTATAACTAGATGGGTTCTATGCCTACATGAATAGATCTTGTCTACATCATGTCATTGTTCTTATTGCATTACTCCGTTTCTTCATGAACTTAATACACGAGATGCATGCTGGATAGCGGTCGATGTGTGGAGTAATAGTAGTAGATGCAGAATCGTTTCGGTCTACTAATCTTGGACGTGATGCCTATATATTGATCATTGCATTGGATGTCGTCATGATTATTTGATCTTCTATCAATTGCCCAACAGCAATTTGTTTACCCGCCGTGTGCTATTTTCTTTAGAGAAGCCACTAGTGAAATCTACGGCCCCGGGTCTATTCTTTTAAAATATTCCTTTCCGATCTATCTTTTTCCGCATTTGTTTTCAGATCTATTATTCCAAAAACCCAAAAATACCTTGCTGCACTTTATATTTGCATCTTCTATTTTGTGTTCTTGTGCGATCTATCTATCCAATCTAATACAAACCAATCTATCTTTTTACCATGGAGAGATTGACAACCTCTCTTACGCATCGGGTTGCAAGTATTTGTTCTTTGTGTGGAGGTACCATTTACATAGTGTTGCCTGGTTCTCCTACTGGTTCGATAACCTTGGTTTCATAACTGAGGGAAATACTTACCGTAGCTGTGCTGCATCATCCCTTCCTCTTTGTGGAAATACCGACGCAGTCTCAAGCCACGTCAATAATCAACAAAGCCCCTTCCCATATAGGGGTAGAGTGGTTGTACATGTAAGGATGGGATGTTCGACAAATCTTAAATCCAATCCATTTTCGAAAACACACACACTCAACTTGCCTCGGTACACCACTTCTTTATCAAGTTGTTCCCTAGCTCAACATCATCTAACTCAGGCATTATTGGCACCCAATGGGGTTTTCAAAAAGGTCCTTGGTAAACATTTGTTTTCCATCTCAATGCATATCCCCGTCCCACTTGCATAGCAACTACTTAGCATCCTAACTACTTCCCACCGCCATAACCCTCATAGGAAGGTAGGGCCATGCACAATGCATGTATCAACAAGCAATGCATCCTAGACCAACCCAACAAGGTTTTCTCCACATCATCGACATTCTCTTTCATGAAACAATCAAAGTATACCATGTCTTGCAAGAAATAGTTTCATCAACACGGTCAAAGGGCTGCTTGCCTGGCTCAGATAAGTCTTTGAGGTCTTCACATACTCCTAGTCCAACTCCAAGCACTCCGTCTACTTCGTCAACCACCGCCGGAAACAACCACAATAAGCAACACAACAAGCAGAGAAATAAAAGTGCTCTATAAATAGGAAATTTATTTTTCTTGCACACCTCATGTCATAAGAAAAAATCCTAAAGTGGCTCTACTGGAGTTGGATCAATGAGGCCTTTTGAATGGCGGGAATCGAGTAAATGATGATCGCATAAGAAGTCTACAAAAAAACATATTTATAAAAATGAGTGAATGCACCTACTAAATAGGGCATGATTTTATAAACATTAGTGAATGCACCTACTGGGTTGGGAGTTGGGATGTATTTCCTATGAATTTCCTAAGATGGAATAATGGAAAAAGGGCCTATTTATTTGGTCTTGCAGAATATAGCATAGGAAAAATATTATCCATTTCTAGCAAGATTTTTAGAGTCTGTGGAAATTTGAATCATCAAATTTGAAGCTAAGATGAATGCTCTAGGGATTTTAAAAAGGGGGCATTGGGAGGTTCAAATTTGAGTTTAAATTTGAATAGGGCAAAATCTTGGGGTTAAGATTTATGGAAGTTATGCCAAATGATAGCTGGGATTTTGAGAAGATCATGGGAATTTGAATCATTAAATTAGGAGCTGAAATGAATTTAATATCAATTGTTCTATTTCTTTGGAAAAAGGAAAAAGGAAAAGATTTTTTACCCAAAACGGCCAAAACAGCGCACCAGGCATGGAATAGAGAATGGGCCGGCCTAGAGGCTCGGCCGGGCGCGCAGAGGCCACGCCAAAGGCATACTGGGCGGAAGCCGTTTCCGCCACGGGGAAACACACTTTTGCGGGAGGCGTGTCCACTTAAACGTGGGGGGGGGGGGCTTAGCCACTGACTGGCAGGCCCCGCTAGCAGGTTCTCCCCACACCTCCGACCAGAGCAGGGTAGGGGCAGGGGAGCCCGACCGGGCTCGCGCCGGCGCCGGCCCTGGTGGCTCTGGCCACCTCCGGCGGTGCTCCGCCCACCGGTGGGCTCGGGGCGGCTTGCCACACCAGCCTAGGTGGTCTTCATGCCCTGGGGAGATCAGGCCCGAGCGCAGCATCGCCCCAGGCGGAGGAGGCCGACGGTGATAGGGGGCGCGGTACTACAGCCATGGAGATGGAGGAATGGAGTGCGGGGAGATGCGTGGAAGCGGTGGAGGGGGGCCTGGCGAAGCTCGCGAGAAAGGAGGGAGCCAGAGCTGCCCGGATTTGCCCGAGGCCGAGGCGGCAACCTTGCGGCCATGAGGGGGCATTCGGAGCTCTGGAGTTCCAATGGCTCGGTCCGGGGAGCTTCTGGGAGTGGGAGGAGTAGCATACGGCGCGAGAGGGAGCTCGGGTAGGCGTAGAAGTATAGGGGCGACGAGGGGGAGCTCGGCAGTGCCTCGGATAGCCTCGGGTGGGTGAGCACATGCGTTGGAGGGGCCTTGGAGGTTTGTTAGCGTCGGTGAGGGGCGTGGGAGGATGTGAGGGCTTCCCTGGTGCGCGTGGACAACTGGCTGCAGCCGAACGCGAGCCACTGTATACGGTTGTCTCGCAGAGCATCCGTTTTGCATGTCAACAGCATGGTCACCACGCCAATGCATGTCCACGACAACTTTTTGGTCGGCCAATGGTGTCTGGCGTGTGAGGCACGCATGGTAAAGGTATCTAGTAAAATTCAATGGAAATGGGGCTGCGTGTGATTGGTTTTCACTGTGGGTAAGTTTGTAGCAGGAAACTTGGGGCTGAGAAAAAGGGTTTTTACTGGAGGGCTTAAGAGGTAAAAAGCTGTCTGGGTGGCTTAGGTATGGAAGGACTACAAGTACACCAAATTTCAGCTCAGGGAGATGAGTCTATAGGGTACTTGTAGTTCAAAGCTGCATTAGCTGCCAAAATATAGGTTTAGATGGTTTTCTCATATTTCCCATATGAGCATGCCATCTTTGGGTTTGGATTGATGCACCAGTATGCAAATGAGGTTGTGGTAAAGTTTGGGGGCAATCACAAGTATAGAATGGAAGGAGAGGGTAAAAAAGGTGTTGCCATGGTAAAAAGAGAGGGAAAGTGAGGGAATAACCCCCCAAATAATTGATCAGAGGCCATGGAAAAGTTACTGGAGGTAGAAGGGGGTTAGAGTATGTTGTGGTAAAAAGTTTGAGACAAGGAGAATCTTTTTTGGTCAACTTGGCTTGTCCACAAGATTATGGCTGAAGGTGTTTGTGCAGTGTTTGGGCTAGGCAGAGGAATCCTATGGCCTTGAGATTTACCAGGGGTAAATGGTAAGACCAATTGGTCCTGATCACATGTTTTTAGCTCATTTGAAGAAAGTACCTAATGTAACTCTTGCAAACCCTAGGAATTAACAGAATCGGGTTTGCTTAGATCTAGTCATGCTAATCCATTCTCCTTGATGCACCACTTGGTGTGGTAGCCTCATTTGGAGATTATAGCATGCCTACAAAGTTTGGGGTCAATTAGAGAAACTTGATAGTGTAAAGTTCTTCAAATTTGGTTCTGGGCAGAGAGGGTTTTGGGGAATTTTGGTGAACCAAAATGATTGAGATTAAGACGAAACTTGGCAAGACCATCACATATGGCTTATGTGACTTGCTAGAATTTTCCTAGATTTATTTGATAATATTTCTTATAGAAATATTTCAAATACTTGAAATAGGCGGAAAGGGTTTTGAAGGGTTTTGTCCAATATTTTGAACATTACTATGTGTTGAAACTCTTATATATGGAAAATATATGTCCACTGAGTTTCCCTAAATAAAATAAGAAAATAATCTTTAAAAAATAATAATTAGTGGTTTTGGGAAATCTTATATATAATAGGTTTCAAATATAGTTTTTCATAGAATTTAAATACCCTAATTTAAGGACTTGTAGTTCAAGCCTCAACTCAGGGGTTTTTGAAACCTAAGTTAAATAAATTCTTTTTGGCCAAAATAATATTTTATAAAAATAGTTTTATGTCCTATAGACATGGAATTTTATGATTTAAAGCACAAGCAAGCAAACAAGCAATCAGCAATCAGTTCAAGCATCACACCAAACAAAAAGTTTTTGTTTGACCTTATTTTTAAGCTTTGTTAACTTAGTAATATGAGTCAAGACACAGTGTGGGACTGTCCATGGATGCCGGCGATGCTTTCCAGCGAGGACAGTGAGCAAAGCAACGACTGTCGCAGCAACAACACCAAGGCGGGCATGCAGGAATGGCAGGCAAAGCTCCTCACCTTGCTGGGTTGGCGCGGCCAACGCGAGCGCTTTGCTCACTCGCTCGAACTGGCAGGTGCGCGAGTAGAGGCTCGAGCAACACTATCCACCGGTGCAATGGACGGGCGTGGCAGTGCGGATAGACAACAGGACAAGGCCGGCAACGTAGGCGTCGGGAATGGGGTCGCCTGACGAGAGGAAGGGCGGCGTTGGGCGTGGGGATCTCGGCTCCATGGCCATGGATGTACAGAGAAAGTTCAGAGGGAGTAGAGTGATGAGCATGAGAAACAGAAACAGGGGAAGAAAGATAGGCGTGGCGCTGGTGACCTTTTGGTCGCCGACGGCGGGGTCCTGCTCGACGTCCGACAAGGGCTCTCTAGAGCTTCGGTTGGTGGTGACAAACGAAAAGCAGTGGAGAAGCTTCCGATGGCCAAGGCTATGCATCCTGCAACAGAAACAGAGAGAGGGAGTTGAGAAACTGAGAGAGAAAAGAACGGAAGGGAGATGGAGAGAGCACGAGGGCAGGGGACAGCGGCTCGTTCTTCGGTCGCCGGTGGACAGGTCGCGAGGTTGAAGTAGCTCGGGATAAAGGGGCTCCTCCCCTTGTGCGGTTGCGGGTGGCTGGTGGGTGTGCTACGTGGGGGTGCGAGGCAGAGCTTAGGGTCAGGCGTGGTGTGCGTGGGGGTGGAACGAGGCACGAGCCCTTCTTTGTCTGCGAGCTGCGGTCGCCGGACATGTCCAGGAGGTAGGGGACGAAGGGGGCTTGCTGGCTTCGGCTGGCTGGTGGCTGCGATGGAGCTGGAGGCTTGTTGGCTTGTTTGGGAAACTAAGAGGGGCTGGGTGGATCTGGAGGATCCCGAGGTGGGAGACGACCAAGTGGATTGGTGGCGGCTAGGGTAGGATCCCTAGAAAATAGGGTTTGTTCTCATTTTGGACTAACGGTCCATATATAGCGAAATAGATAGGGTTTGGACCCTCCGATCTAGATTGGATGGTTGGGAAGACAGGTTAGGGAGTCCAATTAATAAACCGATGATGGTTTGGGCTATCTTGGGGTTGATCCGGACCCAATGGTCACGACCGTACATTTCGGGTTTGGGGAAGTTATCGGGCACGCGCGGGGCTTGTGCACTGTGCAGAGGGGCTAGGCATAGCAGATAGGGAAAACGTGGGCAGCCCGCCAACAGGTTTTTATATACGAAAAACATCGGCGATTTGACCGGCTATAGTGTCACTATCGGTTTAATTTTTCGAGTATTAAACGACCTCCGAATGCAGTGAAATTTGGCAAGCGGTCTACCTACACTATATTAAGACCGCACGCCAACTTTGAACCCATCCCAAGAACATTTTATGCGCACTTTTAAAAACAATATTTTACGGATGTCACGGGCGCGTGCGTGTGTGGTTGGTCTCGAAACGGTCGACGACAAGAACGGGAAGAACCAACAACTACGAACGGATGCATGTTTTGGAAAAATGATGGCGCTAGAGTGCCGATGCAATGTAGATGATGCGATGATGAATGCGACAACCAAATAAATCACACGCCGAAACTTGAAATAACTCGAAGGCATCTGGAGCATCCGTCTTGGGCTGTTACACCTCCATGGGACGAATCTTGCCGATGGACAAGTCTTAAATGGGTTACGAAGGTTCCTTATCTCCTACATAGTTTGGCAATTGTTTGACTTTTGAACCATTAGTCTCATCAAACTTCACATATATTGTCTCTTCAACTTTTCGAGTGAAGTTGTTGTAGACACGATAAGTGTGAGAGTTTGATCCGTAACCAAGTAGGAAACCTTCATGAGATTTAGGAGAAAATTTAGAACAACGATGCTTATCAAGAGCGTAGCACTTTGAGTCGAATACCCGAAAGTATCCAACTTGGGGTTTGTTACCAGTGAGCAGCTCGTATGCCATTTTACCGAGAAGGTTGTGTAGGTAGAGTCGGTTTGTAGCGTGACAAGCTGTTTCCATGGCTTCCGCCTAAAGTTGTCTTGGCATTTTGTATTCGTCAGGCATCGTTGTAGCCATCTCTATGAGAGTCTGGTTCTTTCTCTCAACAAATCCATTTTGTTGAGGTGTGCTCATAGCCGAGAACTCATGTGAGATACCTTCTTCGTCAAGAAAGGTATCAACATTAGTGTGCTTGAACTCTGATCCATTGTTGCTCCGAACTTTCTTGATCTTCACTTCACATTGATTTTGGGCTTTGCAAGCGAAGTTCTTGAACATCTTTTGTACCTACGACTTGTCATCAAGAAAGAATACCCACGTAAATCTAGAAAAATCATCAACTATAACTAGAACAAAGGAATTTCCACCGAGGCTCTTGTAAGCATTGGGACCAAAGAGATCCATGTGAAGCAACTCGAGTGGTCTCCTTGTAGTCATGATGTTATTTACGGGATGACTTCCACCCACTTGTTTTCCTGCTTGACAAGCACTACAAAGTCTATCTTTGTCAAAGATAACATCTTTAACACCAAGTATGTGATCACCTTTGATGAGCCTGCCTAGATTACGCATACCAACATGTCCTAGCCTTCTAGGAAATAGCCAACCATTTGAAGATTTTGCAATAAGACAATTACGAGGTTTGGCTCTCTTAGTGAAATCGACAATGTATAGATCACGTCTACGGATACCGGTAAAGAACATGTTATGATTGTTTTGACGAAACACTTGGAAATCTACTTTAGTAAATAGCACATTGAAACAAAAATCGGCTAATCTAGATACGGAAAGAAGGTTGTAGCCAAGGGATTCAACAAGCATGACATTTTGAATGAAACTATCATGAGATATGGCCACATTACCAAGACCAAGTACCTTACCCTTGGAGTTTTCTCCAAATGTCACATACCTCCGTGGTCCATGATTTGGTGTGATCTCATGAAATATATCTATATCCGTGGTCATATGATCGGTACATCCACTATAGAGAATCCACTATTTTACTCCAGGCATGTAGTCTTTGAAGTTTGCGATGAGACATATATTCTTCATAGTCTTCTCATATTCGAAGTCAAACTTCTCATCCTCATCATAGTAGCCATGTTCCGCACCATCATCATCAAATGTGATATCCTCGTCACAAAGATCAAGAGATATGTTAGAATTGTGACCATGACAATGTTCAAGATTATGAATGTGAATGGCTTCAACAATGATGTCGTTGATGGTTATGAGACCTCCTTTAGCACAGATGAGGTAACGAAGCTCAAACAAGTATTTATCAAAGTTAGGATCACTAGGCTTCATTTTGTGAAATAAGATACTTTTATAGAGAATGACATCAACATTTTTCGAAGAGTAGTTTGGATATCGTTTCTCCAAATCTATCCACAAAGTATAAGCACACTCAAAGTTCTTCATTTGGTCAAACACGATTCTTGGCAATCCTCTAATGATAAGATTGATGGTTCTAAGATTAGGAAGAATACGAATTTCTACCTTGAGAGAATGATGTAAGGGATCAATGGGAAGCACATAGGGTTATCAACATACTTCCTCAAATGGAATTCATCAAATAGGTCAAGCATTTTGTCTTTCCATTGACTATAGTATTCCCCATTGAGAATAGGCGCTCTATAACTAAGACTCCCCAAACTAAGCACATCCATGTTCCTCCAATGGTATTAAAAAAAGCTATGGAGACCAAAGATATGATGCCAATTGTGGGATCAAGAAGAGGAGTCTTGAGGGGTGTGAATAGACTACTTGACCAAATAAAAACCTACCCTTTTCTCAGTTTAATTTGTTGGCAAGTTTTAGCAATTCTATCAAGTCTACCACACCCTACACATAGAAATCTACAAGTATAGCAGCGGAAAGTAAAGACATGCACATGTAAGTAAGGAGTAGAGATAGGAAGATCAAAAGCGGTAGGGACTCGCAGATTTTTCCCGTGGTTCCCTTAGGTGGACCTATTGTACGTGCACTTTGATGGAGACTTCAACCCACGAAGGGTAGAGGTTGCATGAGTCCACGGAGGGCTCCACCCATGGAGGGTCCACAAAGTATCAACCTCGTCTATTCAATCACGGCATACGTCCACGAATGACTAGCCTCACTCGGGGTAGATCTTGACGACGTAGGCAATCTTCTTGCCCGTATAAACTTCTTGGTCCAACTCCACACAAATTGGACATTCCCAAGAGATACCTAACCAACCTAGGAGACACCACGCTCCAAAAGGTTATATATGTGGTATGGATGATGAAATCCTTGCTTTGCTTCAAAAGATAGTCTCCTCAACACTCAATCACGCTCTCACATGATTTGGATTGGTAGAAGAGATTGATTAGATGGAAAGCAACTTGGGGAGGCTAGAAATCAAGATTCATTTGGTTTGAGTGGAAGATCTTGATCTCAACACATGAGTACACTACTAGGGATAACCTTATAGGTGGAGGCTTAACAGTAGAGCGACTCAAAGCAACACGCTACTGCTAATTTGCAGTAGTGCGTGTTAATAAAACTTGCTACTGCTACACACTTAGCAGTAGCACAGGAAGAAAAGCAGTGCTGCTGGTACACTTCCCCAAATGTTCCCACCCAACTATGTAGAGTAGCAGCGCGCGACAAGGAAGCGCGCTACTGCTATAAAGTTTAGCAGTAGCGCGTGTTCAAAAGACACGCTGCAAGTACTGTCGCACTGTGCTACCTGGTGGGCCCCACTTAGCGTAAGCGCATTTTTTTGGCCATGCTAATGATACTCCTCTTAGAAGTAGCGAGATTCCAGGACGCGCACTACTACTAAGGCACAATAGCCACCGACCCCAACCCCCCTCCTCCTTCCTCTCTCCCTCACTTTCTCACTGACTTTCTTCTCCCCCGTCACTACTACCTAGCTTTCTTCTCTCTTCATTCTCCTACCTCTCTTCTCTCTACTTTAATGCCCCTCCACCATCTCCATTGATGCACCCCTTTTCTCTCTTAGCTTCCTCACTTTTCTCTCCTCCCTCCACTAATTAGAGCTAGCCATCTCCCTCCCCTACTAGCTAAATCTATCCATTTAGTAAGTGGAACATATCAACTCCCCAACTATTTCTATTCTGTAATGAATTAAAGCCATCTAGTCACTGTGCTTCTCTCTCGAGATAGCTAGATGAGTAAAAAAATTGTGCTTTGGAAGAATTAATGGAAAATATGTGTGCAATATGAACGAATCGGGCGATATGATGGAAATTGTGCGTCTGTCATGAGTTGTCGCCTATATGTTTACTTGACGAATTGCGTGTGACATTAGAGTTGCTTATGTTTTGCCGAAATGCGGATTTAATTTTGTTTCGGTGAATTTCGGGCAAACTCTATATGTCTTTTTTTTAGGAAGGTCATGCCGAATTTTTGTATGACTTTGATGCATGCATGCATGGATGCGTTTATAATTCTTTTGCTTATTAATTATACTGTGCAGGTGATCATGAAGGTCAGTGGAACAATGGTGGCGATCCATGGCGCACGACATGTATGAAAAAAAACGGAAGGAGATTTTATGTTCTTGTTGAACATGCAAAGGAGGAGACTTGCACGACCCCTTTAAGGCAGGCCGTTTGAAAGCGCACCTGCTCATGACTGGTTTCATGGATGGGTATACTCAGTCGATAAGCGAAGATGATGACATTGATGGGGCAGCAAATGACGACATTTGACCACAGAAAGAGATGATCGATAATGGCGGTGGAGAAGAGGCCGGATATGGCGGCGGAGAAGAGGCTGGACATGGCGGCAGAGAAGAGGCCGGACATAGTGGCGGAGAAGAGGCTGAAAATGGGAGTGGAGAAGAGGCCAAACATGACGGACCAGCTGTAGATACGCCGCAGCATTCTTCGCCACTAAGTTCGATCCTGCAGGACCATCATGATCGAGACCTACTTCGCAAGAAGATGACTAGTGACAGCGCTGCTTCTAGAGAGGAGTCCAAGCTGGAGCAACTGGAGGTAGACTCGATCTAATAGCCCGAGACCGACGCTTCAGATGCCTGCCAGATATTTTGAGTTCCGCCGTGTGATTTATTTGTTTGTCACATAAATCATCGCATTATTCGCATCATCTGCATTGCATCGGCACTCCGTTGTCGTCATTTTTTTCGAAACCTGCATCCCATCCATCCATCATGCCCACCAACCAGCTCCCAATCTAGCTAGCTCGCAACCATCGCTCCTTGTTTTCCCCGCCAAACAAATCCTCGCAGCCTTGCCATTGCCGTCGGCCTCTTTATTGTTCCGCTATAAGCAACTCCCGTCATGGCTGAAGCTCGGTCATTTTTCTTAGACCCGTTTTTCCATGTACATGTCATTTGCTATTGCCACTATGTTACACCACAAGTAGAGTTCTAGCCGAGCTGGTTAGCGCACTCAGGCTCCACCCAAGAGGTACTAGGTTCGATTCCCAGGAGCCCCATGTTTTGTTTTGTTTTATTTTGCCCACACACACACATGGCCGATTGGGCCTGGTCCCGTCATGGGTTGCTCCAGATTCGGCCCGATTGATATTTTTTTTATGCTCCGCGTTTTGTCTTCAGGCCATTGCAAATTACAGATTATTGCCATGAATTAAAATTGCTAATAACTAATTAACCGTGCATCATATGTAAAAACTTTAAACATGTAAAATGCTTAGAATTTTGCCTAGTTTTACAATAATCAACTTTTACACATGTTAAAAAATTGTTTAAACTTGCTGTTTGTTTCAATTTGCGCAAACACCATGCTTAAATAGTTTTTATCATAACTAAATAACCGTAGCTCCGATTTTCATGATCCTTATATGTAACTTGACTAGAGAAACATGTAGAATCACATGGAGGTATTATTTTACCTGTTAAACAAATATAAAATATGTTTAGGTCAGATCCGAACCAATTTCATAATTTGCATACGAGCGTGGTTCGGAAGTGTAAATAAACGAGAGTGAACTAAATGGTTCAAACGTGGAGTTTCGTCAATATGCAATTAGTTGCATATTGAGGTTCACTTAATTTGTAGTGTTTGCTTGTGGTGCTTTGCCATGCCTTGCATATTTAAATGGACATGTATCATACTTGTTGGCGCATCATATCATGAGGATGTTGTGGTGTTTACCATGTCATTTGTTTGTTTCCCGATTTGCTTCTTCTCGATAGAGTACCAAAAGCGTTCGGTTTGTGAGGATTCGTTCGACTATGTTTGATCGTCTTCTTCACGGATTGGTTCTTCTTCGAAGCGGGATTTCAGGCAAGATGAACATTTCCCCGGATACCACTACTATCATTGCCATGCTAGTTGTCTCGTTTCTATCGCTTTGTATCGCTACATACCACTTGTTTGTCAAGCCTCCCAAAATGCCATGATAAGCCTCTAACCCTCCACAACCCAGCAAACCATTGTTTGGCTATGTTACTGCCTTCTCAACCCTTCTTATAGCGTTGCTAGTTGAAGGTGCAAGTTGTTTCTGCGTGACAACATGGATATTTTGAGATATCACAATATTATTGCTATTTAATTTAATGCACATATATACTTGGTAAAAGGTGGAAGGCTTGGCCTTTTGCTTGGTGTTTTGTTCCACCTTTGCTGCCCTAGTTACTTGTGTACTGGTGTTATGTTCCATATTTAGCGCTCCTAACATGCTTGGCGCTATTATGGGGACCCCCTTGATTTTTGTTTTGGGATAAAACTCTTCTGGCAAGGCCCAACATTGGTACTATTTGCTTAATAACAACTAAAATATGCATAGGGCATGATCACCCCGTGGATAATTAATCAACCCCCGGGCCAATGCTCCTCATGAGTGTTGGTCCAAACTAGAGTCGTGTGCAGGGCCAACCCGGGGCAACTCGGGAGATTTCTATCAGGCCAGTGTACGCCGCGCTCATCCGGTTGTTCCCTAAGAATGAGATACGCGGCTCCTATCGGGATTGTCGGCACGTCGGGTGGCCTTGCTGGATTTGTTTTACCTTTCTCAAATGGCTTGTGCACCAGGATTCTGAGGATACTTTGGGCTATCTTGAGGATCAGGTTTTCCACCGGAATTCTGAGGATACTGCGGGTTATTCCGTGGTTGAGGTTTTCTGACGCAGCTTGTGGCTAGTTTGTGATGGATGAGTTGGAGCACCCCTGCAGGGTTAAATCTTTTGGAAACTTGTGCCCGCGGTTATGTGGCAACTTGGAAATATGTTTAACATCCGGTTATAGAAAACTTAAAGTAAACTCAAATAAAATACACGAACCGTATGCGTAACCGTGACTGTCTCTTCTCGTGAGTTCTGAACCGAGAGAGAACACGGAGGGGTTATGTTTGACTGGTAAGTAGGTGTTCAGGATCACTTAGTGATCATTACTAGTTCACGTCCGTTTATGCGTAGATCAACCTTCTTATTCTTGTACTCGAAAGTTAGCCACTTGTAAGTGCATCTAGTGCCCCTTAGTGATTTTGGTGTATTGAAGACTTATAGGTTAATGGACTAATATGTTTGTGAGTGTACACAGGTTATATAAGTCAATGAGGAGTTTGGTATATTAGTAGTATATCGACCCCTAAAAATGAATGTCTTCAACTGAAGACTTCGGTGAAGACTTGGTGAAGACTTTGCTGAAGACTTTGATAATGAAGAAGATGGTGTGACCTTGAAGATATGAACGAGGACAATGAAGCGTGAAGACTTTTGTTTTTATTGTTTCATTTCCTTCTTTGTGTCATAGGAAACACCGTACTATTAAAGGGGGCCGAGGTAATACTAAGGAAATATTTCCATCTGATGCTCAACTCAAAAGCCTCAACATAACCCAATCCTTCGAGTGAAGCCTTTGGAAACCTCTTGCAGTCCAGTCAAGTTCTTCAGACACAGAGACGATGTTCTTCTGATCTCTGAGGAAATTGGTCTGACTGAGGAGTTAGGATTTCGCCAGTGCGAATTGCCTACAAGTGAGGAATATGATAAGCCCTGAGGAATTTGATAGTTCAAATTCCGACCATTGCTGTGCTTAGCGCCAGCTGTCTAGATATTCTATCCACCTAACGGTCATATCATTGGGAGGCATTTATGTGTTATCATGTCGGGTTGCTTCCTGGCTATAAATAACCGCCCCCCACAACCACTAGCTGGTTGGCTGCTCCGAGAGAGAACTTGACACTTGTCATTTGAGAGCATCCCATTCCTCAAGGACTTTGAGCGAAAATCATCAGTGAGGAAAAACTCAAAAACCCAAACCAACAAAACCCATAGTGATTGAGAATCACTGAAGAAATTGTTCATGTGTGGAACTGACGCTTTTTACCTTTGAAGACTGTGTATCTTCCAGACGGTTAGGTGTCATGGTCTAGTGCATCCTGCAGTAAATTGGGGATCGCCGGGTGACCATGGTCTAGAGCATCCAGCAGTAAATTGTGGATTGCCGGGTGACCAGTTTGTGAGGGTTTTGGAAGTCTACCCTGAAGACTTACCATGAGTGTTGGGCGAGGACTGTGTGACCTTAGCTCAAAGAGAATACAGTAAGGACTATGTGTCCTGGGACTGTGTGTCCTCTGGTTTAAATACCAGGCTGCTCCAAACTAGACGTACGACTGTCACAGCAGTTGGAACTGGGTCATCAAACCATTGTCTTCATCGAGCTACCTAGTTCCATTTCCTCAACCATTTCATTTCCTCGTATATGTGTTGATGAAATTGACTGTTACTGTTTGAATAATTTAACTGAAGACTTTCTCAATTTCTTCACCACAAATTCTTCAGTCACCGTATCTTCTGCCTGCTTATCCTGTTCACGCTACTCATGCTCTGTGTATGTTTCATTTCATCATTATGACTATGCTACTACTAAGTTTCGCATGCACTTGAGTACTTATTCCGCTGCGCATAGTTCGTCACTTAGTAAATTCCTCAACTAGTATTTCCTCAAGTGACGAATTTGTAAAAATCGCCTATTCACCCCCCTCTAGTCGATAGAACGCACATTCAATTGGTATCAGAGCAAGGTACTCCCTTGTTATGTGTGATTTTGGTTTAACCACCTGGAGTTTTAGTTATGTCGACTGCAGGCATGATCAAGGTCTCAACTGGGTGTCCTACCTTTGAAGGGACGGACTACCCCTACTGGAAGAACAAGATGCGCATGCATCTTGAGGCAATTGACAACGATCTCTGGTATGTTGTGGAAAATGGTGGTCCCTTTGTCACTCCCACTATCAACGCTGCTGATGTGAAGAGATTCAATTAACTCGACTCTCAAGCGAAGAATATCATATGTGGCCATCTGAGCAAGGGTTAGTATGGCAGAGTGAGTGCTTTGGAGATTGCTAAGCTTATCTGGGATAGGCTATCCAAAGTCAATGAAGGCATTTCAACTCAACCTGACTCTCGGGTTGATGTTCTTCGAAATCTCTTCAACCGCTTCAAAAGACTCGACCAATGAAAATGTTCAGCAAACTTTCGATCGCCTCACTGATATCTCCAATGAGCTACATGCTCTTGGTGCCAGTGACATCACCGACCATGAGGTGTTGAAGAAACTACTGAGATCTCTTGATTCCTCATTCGATACACTTGCTTTGATGATTCAAGAACGTGAAGACTACAAGTCACTATATCCTGCTGATATTCTTGAGAGACTCAATACTCATGAATTCCAACAAGCTGAGAAGAGAGACCTCTACGGGCCAAGTTATGGAAGATCTCGTGCTTTGAAGGCTAAGGCAATTTCCTCATCTGAAGACGAAGAATCTAATAGTAGTCTTGGTGATCCTGAAGAACTGAGTCAGCAGCTAGCAATGCTCGTGAGGAAATTCCAGAAGTTCTCAAGGAGAGGTCGCTTTGGAAAATCATCAAAAAGTGGCATGAAGAAATCAGATTCTTCATCAAGCGACTACAAGAAGAGAACTTGAAACAAATGCAAGAAATCTGGTCACTTTATCACTGCCTGTCCTCTCTGGGAAAAAGAGTCAAAAAGAAGAAATGCAAGGATGACATTTCCGATGACTTGAAGAAAAAGAAGAAATCTTCAAAGTCCTCATCTGCAAAGTCCTCATCTTCAAAGTCCTCATTGCACAGAAAGAACAACTTAAGGAAGGCTCGGGCACTTATTGGCAAGGAAATGGATTCTGAAGAAGAATCTGAAGATTATGAGGAAGAGGAGGAATCTGAGGAGGAGTCGGACTCTGGTGTGGCAAGCCTGGCTCTCGCTACTGCTTTCGTCAGCATGTCCATCTTCAACGATGAGGAAAATGGAAACTCAAACGACTCTGACGTCAGCAATGATGACTATGCTCCCACTTATTGCTTCATGGCAAGCAGTGCCCAGGCAACCACAGTATGTCCTATCATTGATGGATCTGACTATCCCAAATGGAAATTCCTCATGCGGAAGCACCTCATATCGAAGAACAGCGAGCTATGGACTGTTACTAAGCTTGGACTGACTGATCTCTGCAAGATGGTAAATGTTGATGACATTCTTAAGTACACACAGCTAGACGCCCAGGCGAAGAATATCATCTGCTCCAGCTTGTCAAAGGTCATGTTCAAAAGCATCTACCATATTCACAATGCAAAGCTCATCTGGGACAGGCTCTCTCATGTTCATGAAGGCTATCGCACTCGTCAAGATCCCAGGTTCATCGAATACAAGAACTTCCACAAAAAGTCGAAGACTGATCCAACTTCATCTTCCTCGTCTATGTGTCTCATGGCAAAAGGATCAAAGGTAATCTCATACCATTCCTCTTCTAAATCAAGTGATGGTGAATCTGAGGATTACACGAAACCTAGCTATTCCAAACTTGCTAATATTGCTACTAAACAACAAAGTGTCATTGAAAAGCTTCAGAAACAGCTAGACAAAAGCGATGATCTGTTGAATGAGGAAGTATATCATACTCAAACTTTGACTAAGGACCTTCAATGTCTTCAGTCCAAGTATGATAACCTTCAAAGTCGTCATGAGGCCCTCTTAGTCGATCATGAGAAGCTTTCTTATGAATTTCTTCAAAGAAAGCAAGATCTTGAGAAACTAAGGGTGTCCCATGAAGATCTTCAAAGGGAAAATGACTCCTTTCTTGCCCAACAGATCAGTACCGCTCAAGAAGATTTTGTTCCACCTTGTTTGAAGTGCATCGAACGTGAAACTGCTCATTCTTCACCTAAAAGTTCAAATGCTTCTATCGCTGCAAATTCTTCAACTATTTCTGTGGTTACAAATTCCTCATCTGAGGATACCACAAGTATCACTGACGACAATGCATGGTTGAAGGAATTGTATGTGACAGTCATATACAAAAGTCTCAAAGGGCATCAAACCCATTACGATGTGCTCAAAAAGCAGATTCTGAACAGGAACCCTAGGAAAGAGGGTATTGCATTTGAGAGGAAACTCAATGCTGATGGATCTTACTGGAAACCTGAGCAGTACCCCAAAACATCATGGGTTGCTGCAAAAGGACCTCCTGTAGATCCAACCACTTTATCTGGCTTTACTTGTGAATCTTCATATTCTTCTGATGAGTCAATTGACTCCAACTATAAACTGTTCAAAAATCAGAATGAAGTATTTGCCAGATATGTTGGTACTAACTACAGGAACGGTCCTCCAATGAAGAAAACCTAGGTTCCCAAAAGGTACCTTGAAAATCATCAAGTGAATGTCCTCTTGACACTACTAGTGAAGAACAGGAACCCCAGATCAAATTCTTCTGTTGGACCAAAGTCTTCACAAGGACCAAAGTCCTCACATGGACCAGATTCCTCATATGGTCAAAAATCGTATCATTCTCATGCTAATGCTTCTTTTTCTCAGGGAACATCTAAGGGTCATGAATATGTGCATAATTCCTCAAATCATTATGTTCATAAGTCCTCGAAGAATTTCTCTGCATATTCATATGAGTACTCTAACCCCCGTCCTGTGAAACGAAGTGTAATAGCTTCCATACCACCATTCTCATATGGAGCTCGTAGAATGATGAACTCTTTGCCAACCCTACAGATGTGGGTGGTGAAGAAATCGAACTAACCTCTTATGCAGGGTCAGGTCTTCAGACGAACTTGAACGTCTGATGAATTTGCTGGAGACCTGAGGAAATGCTTGAAAGGACGCAAGCTAATCATGAAGAAATGAATTATTCATTTCTCACGTCCTCACATTACTTTGCTTACTATACTATGTGATGAAATTCAATCTGATGAATTTGAAGTCATATTCTTCACTCTGAAGCATATGCGTTCGTAAGATGTACTAATTCATCTGCAGGATGAAACACCCAAGGCAACTGAGTGGGTCCTCGACAGTGGATGCACCAATCACATGACAGGTGACAAAAACCTATTGATGACCATTCCACTGGCTCCCTCTCATCTGAAGCATATCACCTATGCTGATAAAGGAAAAAGCAAGGTATTGGATCTAGGTAAGGTTGCAATCTCGAAGGATCGACACATGGATAAGGTGATGATTGTCGAGTCCCTTGGATTCAACCTCATGTCTGTCTCAATGCTTTGTGATCTTGATATGGTTGTCATCTTTGGCAAATATCGTTGTGTTGTCATCATGGAATCTGACAAATCCAAAGTCTTCGAAGGCTTTAGGAGAGGAGACTTGTATATTGTTGATTTCTCTACAGGTCCGCAGCCGGCCACATGTCTACTTGCAAAAGCTTCAGAAGGCTGGCTATGGCATCGACGACTTGGACACGCTGGCATGAGGAACTTGCACATGCTCGCGAAGAAAAAGCACGTCATTGGTATTGAGGGCGTCAAATTCCTCAAGGATCACTTGTGTGGGGCTTGTGAGTCTGGAAAGATGACCAGATCCAAGCATTCATCCAAGACTATCATGACTACCACTCGTCCTTTTGAATTGCTTCATATGGATCTTTTTGGTCCTACTCACTATGCCACACTAACAAATACTGCATGCTTATATGGTTTTGTTATTGTTGATGATTTCTCTCGCTATACTTGGGTGCACATTATCCTGTACAAATCTGAAATGCTGAATGTCTTCAAACGATTTTCTTCAAGGGCCTCAACGAACTTCAGTGTCAAAATCAAGCCTATCAGGAGTGATAATGGGACTGAGTTCAAGAAAACTGGTCTTGATGACTATCTTGATGAACTCGGTATTACTCATGAGCTATCTGCCCCTTATACTCCTCAGCAGAATGGCGTTGTGGAGCGCAAGAACAGGACTCTTGTTGAGATGGCACGCACCATGCTTGATGAATACAAGACCCCTCGTCGTTTCTGGCCTGAGGCAATCAATACTGCTTGCCACATCATCAATAGGGTATATCTCCACAAATTCCTCAAGAAGACTTCATCTGAACTCCTCACTGACAAGAAACCCAATGTGAGTTATTTCAAAGTCTTCAGTGCTAAATGCTGGATTAGAGATCCTCACCACAATTCTAAATTTGCACCGAAAGCACATGAAGGCTTTATGCTTGGTTACAGAAAGGACTCGCACACCTACAGAGTCTTCAACACCTATCAGAACAAGGTTGTTGAAACTGTAGATGTGGAGTTCGATGAAACTAACGGCTCGCAAAGAGAGCACCTGCCTCCTGTGCTAGATGAAATGCCTCCTGAGGAATCCATTAGGTTCAAGGCCACTGAAGATGTGATCCCTACTGAAGAACAACTACTCTCTGAAGAAGTTGTACCCAATGCTGAAGACATTCATGCTGATACACCTGAAGACAATGGTGCTGAAGAAAATGCTCAGCCTCAACAAAGTCTTCAACCTGCTCATCCATGACTTGCAAATGAAGTGCAGATCGAGAAAATCCTCGATGACATTAATGCACCAGGTCCCCTCACACGCTCAAAAGCTTCACATTTGTCTAACTTTTGTGGGCACTTTGCTTCTGTGTCTATCACAGAGCCCACCAAAGTTGATGAAGCATTCTTCGAGCCTGAGTGGATTCAAGCCATGCAAGAGGAATTACATCAATTCAAGCTCAACAACGTGTGGGAACTTGTCAAACGCCCAGATCCTTGCAAGCAATATATCATAGGTACCAAGCGGATCTACCGCAACAAACAAGATGAACTTGGTCACGTAGTGAGGAATAAGGCCCGTCTTGTGGCACAGGGCTACACACAGGTTGAGGGAATTGACTTTGATGAAACTTTTGCACCTGTTGCTAGACTTGAAGCTATTCGCATATTGCTTGCTTATGCTAACCATCACAATATCATCTTATATCAAATGGATGTGAAAAGTGCATTCGTCAATGGTAAGCTTGAGGAAGAAGTATATGTTGCTCAACCCCCAGGTTTTGAAGATCCTAAGTATCCTGACAAAGTCTTCAGACTCAACAAGGCCCTCTATGGCCTCAAGCAAGCCCCTCGGGCGTGGTATGACACACTGAAGGAATTCCTCATGAAGAAAGGCTTCAAACCCGGTTTACTTGACCCAACTATTTTCACAAAATCATATGATGATGAATTATTTGTGTGCAAAATATATGTGGACGATATTATCTTTGGATGTATTGACAAACGTTACAGCGACGAATTTGCCTATATGATGGGTGAAGAATATCAAATGTCTATGATGGGAGAGCTCAAATTCTTCCTAGGGCTTCAAATTCATCAACAACGCAATGGCATCTTCATCTCTGAAGAGAAATACCTCAAGGATGTCCTGAAGAAATTCGGCATGCAGGATTACAAAGGCGTCAAGATTCCTATGCCCACATCGTCTCAACTCTGCACTGACGAAAGTGGTAAAGATTTTGATCAGAAGGTATACCGCTCCATGATTGGTTCTTTATTGTATCTATGTGCATCTAGGCCAGATATTATGCTTAGTGTTTGCTTGTGTGCCCGATTTCAAGCAAAACCGAAGGAATCACACCACAAGGCTGTGAAACATATTCTTCGATACCTAGCTCACACTCCAACACTAGGTTTATGGTACCCAAGGGCTTAGATCTTGACCTCATTGGATATTCTTATTCTGATTATGCTGGTGATCGTATGGACCGCAAGTAAACGTCAGGCACTTGTCATTTCTTCAGAAGATCCTTAGTCTGTTGGTCCTCAAAGAAGCATAACTGCGTGTCACTATCTACTGCTGAAGCTGAGTACATTGCTGCTGGTTCTTGCTGTGCTCAATTGCTATGGATGAAGCAAACCCTCAAGGACTACCGCATCAACGTGAAGAATGTCCCTCTCTACTGCGACAATTAGAGTGCCATCAAGATTGCTCACAACCCAGTTCAGCACTCAAAGACCAAGCACATCCAGATTCGTCGTCATTTTCTTCGTGACCATGTGATGAAGGCCGATATCTTCCTCGACCACGTGAAGATTGAAGAACAACTGGCTGATATCTTCAGAAAGCCCTTGGATGAGAAGAGATTTTGCAAGTTGCGGTGTGAGCTAAATATCTTAGAATCTTCGAATGTTCTTTGAAAGGACACACATCCTAACACTTATGCAAAATTGATGACTTTGATGGGAAACACACGAAGTAACAGTTTTCTTCAATCAATGAAGACTAACACTCTCAGTGTGAAGAAATTAATGAAGAATTTGATTCTCAGAACCCTACGACTGTCGGCGTTCTGGGAACGGGGGTACCCAGACCTGCCTGCCTGCGGCCCAGGGCATGGCCCACTTTGTCAGCCAGGCACGGCCTGGCGGCACCGCACCCAAGACAAGGCCCTCGCGAGGGCCCTAAGCTCGCGAGGAAGAAGAGCACCAAGACTAGCAAAGGATGGGCCTCCTCAGGCCCTCACCGGAGCGGCGGAGATCTCTATGCAGAACCCGGCCTCATGAGTCAAGGATGACGCAAGGAAGGACAGGCGGGCACCAGCGCGCCAGGCGGTGCAGTTTCCCCTTTGGTGCAAAGGGAGCAAGGACGTACGCGGGTTCCCAAAGCGCCCCCAAAGGTTTCCATTCCGGTGCAACAAGACCACGACCATGAGCCCAGCAGGACGGATGTCATCACCGAGCCCACCTCTGCATCATCGACATCTACTTTGCAGGCGAAGACCACCTTTGGACAGGACGTTGATGTACTCCTGTCCCCCTTCGAATTTGGCCGTTGTGGGATCCCTTCCCGCCATTGCGATAAGGGAAGAGGACCCAGGCCGCTGCTATAAATAGAGGATAGGCTATACCATTGAGGAGTGAGAAGAGAGACAAGGAGAACACAACAGACACCCAACAAGGCAAAGAGCCAAGAACACCACCCGAGCGCCCTCGCGAGGCAACTCACCACTGTACTAGTTCATCCACCGCACCTCCTCGAGAGGCAATCCACCAAAGCAGGAGTAGGGTATTACGCTTCGCAGCGGCCCGAACCTGGGTAAATCATCGTGTGCATCTTCTTCCTCGTCATCATGCGAGTTCGTCGTAGGAATCATCGGGTAGCGAGCTAGCTAGGGTGAGGCTACAAGGGATCTTCGCACACGCCCCTATGTTCGAACTCCTTTGGTTTTAGCGGAGCCCAAAATCCGACATTTGGCGCGCCAGGTAGGGGGCGTGTCGGAGTCTTCCTCAAGCTACGCTCTTTCTCCGCCTCGCCGCCCCGATGTTCAACGCTCGCCGAGCCCGCGCCGAGCGCCGAGCTGCCCGCGTTGCCCAGACGGCGCCCGTGGGCCGTGCCGCCGCGCGCCGGTCCCCCTCTCCTGTGGCCAACGCCGCCAAGGGCCCGGAGGCTCACGAACAGCAGGACTCCTCACAGCCGGTCACCGCGCGGCGCGACGGCCGCACCGCCACTCCGTCGATCGTTCCGGCTACCGGGTCGTCCTCCCACGCTCGACCCGGGCCGGCGCGTGGCTCGTGCGCACTCGCCATGGCACGCGAGCTGCTCCGCTACCGCCCTGCCACTTAGCGCCATGACAACTGGCTCGGGCGCATCGCAGAGCTCGTCAGTGCTGCCGGTGACGCTTCGGCGCTCTCCTACTCATTTCGACCCCAGCCTTCCCTAGCAGGCGACGTGGTCCACGATGCGCCGCCACCTCCTCCACAACGCGACGTCGACCCTGAGCCCAGGCGTGAAGCATGCCCGCGCGACCAGCCCCGCGAACTGCGGGCAAGGGCGAGAGATGAAGTAAACTGCCAAGTGGTGCCCCGGCCGCGCGTCGACGCACCTGTGCTCCCCGTGCTACCGAACCAGCGTCGCGACCAGGCACCGCTCAAGGCGGCCCCTCAGGAGCATCAAGACCGGGTACCCCCGCACACGCATCACCCGTCGAGCTGGTGGGGTGCCACGCCATCGCCCCGGGGCTACACCCAACCACGTGTCCCTGCAAGTTCAAGCCTGACCTACCCCGGATCCCGCCGAGTTCCTACAGCTCTACTCGCTAAGCATCCGGGCGGCCGGTGGAGACGACAAGGTCATGGCATGCTGGTTCCCCATGGCGCTCAAGGGTGGCACGCTCTCCTGGCTCCTCAACCTCCCGGAGGAATCCATCACTTCCTGGGATGACCTGCGCAAGCACTTCATCGCCAACTTCCAAGGTACCCGTGATCGAGCGCTCACTGAATATGACCTGCGACGTGTGAAGCAGCAGGAGGGAGAGACCCTGCACAAATTCATACATCGCTTCATGACTACATGCCTCAAGGACCTCAAGATGAAGGAGGAGCTCGCCATGAATGACGTACTGTGCTCAGCCCTGGAGATGTTCAACCTAGCGAACAGGTGCGCCAAGGCCAAAGAGGGCCGCCTGTCGCTCCGCGAACCTCCGACGGTAGAGCCAGAAGACAAGAAGACCATGACCAAGGAGGCGAAGCGCAAGGCCCCAGCGGTACTTGCGGCCGAGCTTGAAGCGAAGCGCAGCCGAGGCGAGGAACACCCCACAGGAGGGAGACCGTCGTGCATCTTCCACGGCACCAACAACCACGACACCATCGATTGCCAGGAGCTCTGGCTGGTCCGCGACGAGCACTTCTACAGGCGCCCAGGACGCGTGGACCATGGCTTCGGACGCGGCGGAGGCCGCTGGGACAATCGGGAGACGCGTCAGGAGTGGCGAGACGGGCCTCAGAAGGACCGCTGGCGCGACCAAGCTCGGGAGGACCCATGGTGTGACGACCCTCCGGAGGGGCCACGCCGTGGCCAGCCTCGTGAGGCCAGGCTACCACCACTACCGCCGCCACCCAGAAGGAAGGAAGAGGACAGGAAAGACGATGGGGCTGGGGGATTCCAGGAGGTCAGGGCGATAGCCTGTATCATGGGCGGCGCCCAAGCCTCGGCGTCGAACCACATCTTCAAGCAGTTCACGCGGTAGGTGAATGCAGCTCTCCCGAAGCCCGAAGCCATGCGCCCCCTCAAGTGGTCCCAGACCGCAATCACCTTCGACTCGAGGGATCAGGTCAGGTGCTCGTCCATGGCCGGCACGCTCCCCATGTTGTGCACTCCGACCATCAGCAACGTCCTCGTCACCAAGACCCTCATCGACAGTGGAGCGGGGCTCAATGTCCTCTCCATTGAGACCTTCGAGATGCTCCAAGTACCGTACGACCAGCTCATGCCGACAAAGCCCTTCTCGGGAGTCACTGACGGGTCCACCATCCCCATTGGGAAAGTGCGCCTGCCCATCACCTTCGGCGGACACAAGAACTACCACACCGAGATCATCGCCTTCGATGTGGCACACATCCACCTCCCGTACAATGCGATCCTTGGGTACCCGGCCCTCGCCAAGTTCATGGCGGTGACTCATCATGGCTACAACGTCCTCAAGATGCCAGGGAGTGGCGGCGTCATCACCGTCGCCTGCGATGAGAAGGATGCCGTCTACTCCCTCGAGCGTGCTTACCGCGCTGCGGCAGCCAGCGTGAGGATGCATGCAAGAAGAAGAAGCAGCTCCTCCCCGCAGGGCGCCAGGGGGCTGGGAGCTCGAAGGACGGCGCCTCAGGCTCTACGACCTGGGGACGGGGCCCCACCCTCCATCGCATAGGAAAGCGCGCTTGGCGCCCCCCTTGGGTCTGGCTCGGGGCCTTCCATCCGGGGAGCTCCCAGCTTGGCCGGTGAGACAAGGGAGGCGCTCGGGCACAACCTGAAGGCGCGTCCTGACACGCGTCTGCCTGAGCCAGGAGCACAGCGCGAGGCACCAAGCTCGTAAAAGTCCATCATCAGAGCGATCGAGGAGCTTCAGGAGGCACAGGCCATGCGAAGCGGGAGCTGCCCTGCACCACCAAGTGCAGCCGCCATCGTCGGCCCGGTCAACAAGCCGCGCATCTGCGTCAACGGGCTCGCAATCAAAAGGGCCGCGTCCCAGGACCTCTTCTGCTCGACACGCGCCGATCGCGGATGGGTCTACCCGCGCAACTACGTCCGCATGCCCTTCGGCCTGGCGAACACAGGCGCCACGTTCCAGCGCCTTGCCCAGGCCATGCTCATACTTTGCCGGGCGAGGTGCGACGAGGAGTTGGAGGAGATGCCCGGACCGAGCAGGGGTCCCGAGCCCTGGGAGACGACGGGCTCATGAGGGTCACGCTCACGGAGGTACAAGGTTAGGCTATGACGGCAGCTTCGACTCTTCAGCGGCGTGGCCGCCAGGTGATTTTTTGGCTTGTGCCAGGTAACTTTTTGGTTTACTCTGTTTGAGGGCGCCCACAGGGCCGCATTAACCTTAGGCGACCAGGGCATACCCCTGCAGCCGCCTCATTTATGCATGTTTCAGTAACTTTTCATGCATGTGCTCTATTTCCTAACATTTCACCTTGCCTGCACGGCTCTTTGCTGGCGTGAATGTCGCTGTACCCGAATGATCCTACCTTCGACCGCCTCATGACAGGACTGGGCACGGTCCGTCCCTGCAACGTCGATAAATCCAGTGGCTGAGCTCTGTCTGGCAGGCCGGCCCCGCTCACGTCACCTCCTGGGGTCACTGATGCTTGGCCCTCTCATGCGATGGCCCTCGGGAGCACATTCGGCGCAGGCTTCTCCAAACTTTGCAGGACCTCGGACGGCGCTATCTACAAGAAGATCCAGGCGAAAACCGCCTTTGAGGTAGGGACCTCGCGAGGCCAAAGCGCCCTCGCGAGCTCCCAGATACACCTCCCAATTCTACCGTGCAAGCCACGCGTACGAACTCAATGGGCTGTACACGCCCGGAGCCCCCCGAGGACGTGGAGGGGTTCCTTCCCACGCAATGTGGAAGCCCCATGCTCCGCGTTGGCGGACAACACGGTCCACCAATGACTATGCCCACGCAAGGTGGAAGCCTCATGCCCCGTGCTGGCGGACAACACGGTCCACCAATGACTATGCCCACGCAATGTGGAAGCCCTACGCTCCATGCTGGGGATAAACAACTGAGGGCACCCCAGCGGCCGCATCCAACCTCAGGAAGGCCCCTCGCGGCGTTCCCCTGGGATGTATGCGTGAGGGGGCTGCATGGGGGCTACTACCGGGCCAAGCCTGGTACACGCCACCTCCCCAGGTCTACCAAACCTGGTCTTCACGCGCCCCTCTCAGGAAAAGCTAGCGAGGAAAGGTATGGGAGCCGATCGTATGTCAAGCGGGACTCCTGAGCATCGTGACTCAGGAGCCTCACTGTTCCTGTAGCCCCTCACCCCTTGGCACCGTCCTGGTGATCCAGACGGCCCAACGGCGGCTGAGGTATGCGCGGGGCCGGGCCCTGCCGACGCAGAGCTCAAAGCGCTCAAAACCCCTAAGGAGGACGCTGGAGCTCATATGTCAAGGGGGATTCCTGAGCATCACGACTCAGGAGCCTCACTGGCCACGTAGCCCCTCACCCCTTGGCACCGTCCTGGTGATCCGGACGGCCCTATGGCGGCTGAGGTATGCGTGGGGCCGGGCCGTGCCGACACAGAGCACAAGGTGTTCGAAATTTCCAAGTTAACCCAATTTTCACCATGTTCCCTTCATGAGGGTTGCTCGTACGTCAAGGGGGACTCCTGAGCATCGTGACTCAGGAGCCTCACTAGTCCTGTAGCCACTACTAGGAAAAGGGCTGCTAGTGGCGCACCTGTTTTGGCTACTAATGGCGCACTACAGGTGCGCCACTAGCATCACGCCATTAGAATTTTTTACTAATGGCGCACCACGGGTGCGCCATTAGTATCTGGTATACTAATGGCGCACCACGCAGTGCGCCATTAGTATATCCCACGGTGCGCCATTAGTATGCCTCCCAGGGGGCCATATTTACCCATTTTTTTTATTTTTTTTGAATTTGGAAGGCGGGAAAATAGTAATGGCGCATATTCTAACCTCCACGGTGCGCCATTACTATTTTGAATTTTGAATCTGGATCTGGATCGTGATTTTTTTTTCTCGTTTTTTTGCTCTTTTTTTTGCCTAGTTTTTGCTCGATATTTTTTCAAATTTCGTTCTCATTTTTGGTTCTTTTTGCCGAGCTCCACATGTGGCCGGAGAGGAGCTCGCCGGAGAGGAGCTCGCCGGAGAGGAGTTCACCGGAGAGGAGTTCGCCGGAGAGCATTTCGCCGGAGAGGAGGAAGGAGATACCGTGTGGAGGAGAGGAGGGAGGAGGGAGGAGGAGCTCACCGGAGAGGAGGAGAAACCGTGAGGGGAGGAGAGGAGAGGAGGGAGGAGGAGAAGGTCACCGGAGAGGAGCTCACCTACATCGCCGGAGAGGAATGGTAGGTCGCCGGAGAGGAGGAGGAGGTCGCCGGAGAGGAGTGGGAGGAGGTCACCGAAGAGGAGGAGGTCGCCGGAGAGGAGGCAGCCGGAGAGGAGGAGGGGAGTATGGTGGAGGAGATGGAGTGGGGGAGAGAAGGAGGTGGAGTGGAGAGAAAAATGAAGAAGAGAGGAGGAGAGAGGCCGGCCAGCCCTATATATACGGCATAGTAATGGCGCACCGTGGGCTGGTGCGCCATTACTAACTTTTTTTTTTTTGATTTGTTTTGAATTTGGAAGGCGGGAAGATAGTAATGGCGCACCGTGGGCTGGTGCGCCATTACTAACTTTTTTTCTATTTTTGATTTGTTTTGAATTTGGAAGGCGGGAAGATAGTAATGGCGCACCGTGGGCTGGTGCGCCATTACTAACTGTTTTTCTATTTTTTTTACTTATTTTGAATTTGGAAGGCGGGAAGATAGTAATGGCGCACCTAGCAAACCGTGCGCCATTACTAAGTTTGATATTTTTTTGAATTTTTTTGCCTCCAGATCTTGAAAGCCCCGTAACTTTTTTTCTGTTAGGTTTTTGAGGATTGTAAAAATCTTCAACAGAGTTCCCCCTGTTGAATTCGGATAGAACTTTTCGCGTAGATGCTTTTTCATATAAAAAACTTTTTCATCGGAGTTCGTATGCAAAAGTTATGCCCATTTTACAAATTCTCAAGAGATTTTGCAAAAAAAGTCGAAATTCATGTTTGTAAATTTTGCGTACAACTAGACCACAAATCATATGGGAATCTTATTTTTTTTAATTTTTTTGACATTTCTATCATTTTCTTTTATTTTTTTAAAACTGAAAAGGCGGTCCACGGGGGGGGGGGTGCATTTGGTGAACCAGGGTTACTAATGGCGCACCACCCACAAATGCGCCATTAGTAACCCTGATTACTAATGGCGCACCAGCTTGAGGTGCGCCATTAGTAGTTTTGCAAAAAAAATTATATATATATATATAGTATATATATAGTAATGGCGCACTGTGTTGGAGGTGCGCCATTACTAGTTAAACTAGTAATGGCGCACTCTACCATGGTGCGCCATTAGTATTTTTGGAAAACTAAAAAAATAAAACAATTGTTACTAATGGCGCACCGTGGGTCCGGTGCGCCATTAGTGTCTACCACACTAATGGCGCACCAACTCATGGTGCGCCATTACTATATAGTAGTGGCGCACCAAGTGTCTGGTGCGCCATTAGTGGCCATATCATCTATAGCCCTTTTCCTAGTAGTGAGCCCCTCACCCCTTGGCACCGTCCTGGTGATCCGGACGGCCCAACGGCGGCTGAGGTATGCGCGGGGCCAGGCCCTGCCGATCCAGAGCATCACAACAAGCAAGAAGGAAACAAGGCAAAGAAAGCAATCAAACAATTCAACAGTTATTACAACCATTAAAAGTTTTCGCAAATACAAACAAGTTTAACGCCTCGGCGAGGCATGATGAACGTTGCAGGAAAGGAACAAGGAAGAGGAATTAGGAGGAGCCGCCGCCAGCACTCGTCCCGGCCACGGGGAACTCGTCATCGACATCGCTGGCGTCGTCTTCTTCGCCGCTAACCCTTGCAGCTTCAGGAGGCGGAGGAATGGTGACGCAGGTGAACTTCTTCACCAGCGCCCCCACGGCGCCCTTCACTGCCGCCGCAGCGCTGGCGCGGACATCGGGGGAGACCGGGTGGATCACGGAGTCGAAGTCAAACCCCGGCTCGTGAAGGTGAAGATGGCTGAAGACGCGCGTCGCGGCCTCAAAAAGGAGGTCGCGGCACTCGCTCTCCAAGACCCGCTCCACCTTGGCAACGGCGCCCTCCAGCGCCTCGACGAGCTTCGAAGTGAGCTCCGCAAAGCCGCTCTCCGGAGACACCAGGGGCTCCGCAAACCCATCCCGACAGAGGGAGTGGAGCGTTTGGCGAAGCCTGAGCTCGACAGAGGGAAAGGTGCTGAGCTCCGCGGCCTTTTCCTCCTCAGCCGCGGCAAGAGCCTTCTCCTAGGTGTCGAGCCGGGCCTTCTCCGAAGCGACTTCCCTCTCCCGCACGTCCAGGCGCTCTCGCTCCGCGGCTCGGTTGGCCGCCGCCTGGGACAGCTCGGAGTCCCGATCGACAAGCTGGGCCTCGCAGGTCTTGAGGGCTTGCCCTTGCAGACGCAGCCGTTCTGCAAGCGCGGACTTCTCTTCCTGAAGAACCTTCAAGCGGGCCTCTGCTTCGTCACAATGCCTTGCAGCAGACGCCGCGTCGGTCAGTGCCACCTCGCGGGCTGCCTTGGCTGACGCGGCCTCCTTCTCGCTCTCCGCCGTGGTGGCCTTGGCCTGGCCCCAAACCGCCACGACAGAGGCGTCGGCCTGGAGCTACCCGGAGAGGAGCCCCAGGCGCCCACTAGCGAGGCGAACGTCAGCGCCCCCGAGGGCGTCCCTAACCTGACCTAGAGCGGTGTAGGCCCCGTCCAGGACGCCGGGGCCGCGCAATGCGGACACCAAGGCCTCGTCAGGGGGAGTCGTCTGTGCCATCACAGGAGACGCCCCTGGGGCGGCAGAAGCACGAGGAGCAAGAGGCACCGGAGGCTCCGCCACGACCACAGGTAAGGTGGATGCAGACGAGTCCAAGGGCAGCTGGACCTCGGAGGCTGGCTCCAGGGGCAGCAACGCCGACACGACCCCCAAAGCAGGAGCAGCAGCACCAATGCGCATCAGGGGCTCAGGGGGCTCCGCGGCGGTGACCAGGAGGGTTGCCTCGTGACCCCCGCCCCCGCGGCGGCGGACGCCTCGACAGGCGACGGCAGGACGACAGGAGCGGGCGGTGCATCGGAAGGCGCCTTCAGCTTGATGCCCGCCTTCTTCTTCCTCATCCTCAGCACTGCGGCATTTCTGGTCACCAAGCAAAGGAAGAATCATCAGCACACCGGCAGGCGAGCAAGGCCGAGCCAGATTACTCACTCTTCGACGTCGAGCCACTTCCTCTTCTTCTCCGTCTCGACGACGATGGGGGCGCCCTCGCCTTTCTCCGGGAGGGCACCACCACGAGGGGGAGCAGGAGCACTGTCCGCAAGGGCAGCAGCTGGAGGGGTCACCATGTCCCCGGCCTCGTCCGCCTTGCCCGCGAGCTGCGATTCGGGAGGGGGCGAGGCCGGCGCTTTGTCCGCCTTGCCAGTAGAAGCAGGACCCACCAGAGGAGGCTCCGCCCCGTGCTTCCTGGGGGTCGCCAGGCAGGCAGACCGTGTGGCACGAGGGGCCGGTCCCAACCCCCTGAGGACCTTGGCGGGACACGGAGAACCTATAGCAGAAGCTTCACCAACATCGTCGTCGTCCTCAAGGTCACTCAAGAGCATGCTTTGGGACGGGGGAGACGCCTCCGCGAGGTCATCGTCCGCTGTCTCCTCCGAATCCTCCCCGCCCATGGTGTCGCCGGAGGACACCATCATCGGGGAGCCAAGGCCCTCAGCTGGGGAGAGCCCCAGTTCGTTGAAGATAGGCATCGCGGCGACCAGATCGGCTCCGTCGTCTTTGCAGTACAACAGGGCGTAGTCGTCGGGAAAATCTCCAGGGTGGCCATTGAGTAGGGTTGTTGCAACTCTGCTCAGCTCCCCGTAGGGCATGGGGGCAGACCGAAGCCTGAGGTCGTCGCTGCTGCTCTGGTATTCCCACAAGGGCCTCGAATGCGACTGGAAGGGTGCCAGGCGCTGCCTCAAGAACTCGTTCACTATCATCTCCCCAGTCAACTTCCTGGCACTGATATCGAGAGAAATCCGCTCCAGGACTGGCCTGGACCGGGGTTCGGAAAGCTTCGCAGAGCTCCACGCGGGGGTCTTCTCCGGCAGCCCCTTCGGCAGATCCAAGCGGGGGTTGGTGCTCTTGAGATCCATGAAGAGCCAGCGGTGCCTGAAGTTCTCCACCTTCTTCCTGGCCTTTAAGAGGATGTTACCGCTATGGACCGCGACGAAGGAAACGCACGCCGACCGCAGAGCGCCGGTGTGGATGCGCAAGCTGAAGAAATGGCGGAAGAGGGCCACCGAAGGCTTCACGCCCACGAAAGCCTCGCAGTAGAAGGCGAAGACGGACAAGAGCAGGATGGAGTTGGGTTGGAGATGAAGGGCTTGGATCCCGTAGTGGTCGAGGACGGCGATGAAGGACTTGAAGAAGGGTGGGACGACCCCAGCGAAGATGCTATGGAGAAAGAAAGGATAGGCCGACCTGGACGAGGGCCGCTTTTCCGAGGAGCCACCCCATATCAAGTCCCGCCCCCACTCGTTGGTCCTGTCTGCCGTCGACAGGAGCACCGGGACGAGGTCTCCGTCCTTGGCAATGCTGGGCTCTGAGAGCGCCGGTGAGATGGGAGCGGAGGCTGAGCTCTGGGCCTCTGGCTTCGACTTGCCGGCGGGAACCATCAGGAAGTTTGCGGGGCCGACGCGGCAAGGAGGAGGACGGAGCGGCGCCGGGATCTGGACAGGTCTCGGCTAAGGCCGGGGATCTGGGAGTAAGAGCAGGTGCGTAGAAGAGGAAAGCAGTAATGGCTCGGCGCTGGAAGTCAGGCTTTTGTCGATTCGAGCGGTGGCCGAAGGGGCGTTGGATGCCCGACATCAACCGCATGACGCGCGCCAGTCCTGGCCCACAGGCGTTTGGGGCCCGCGGCGCTTCGGGCCGTCCTCATTGGCTTCACCCAGAAGCCGGCTCGAGCACGCCTTGGGCCCGGGGGCTACTCTCGGCGTTCTGGGAACGGGGGTACCTAGACCTGCCTACCTGTGGCCCAGGGCATGGCCCACTTTGTCAGCCAGGCATGGCCTGGTGAGACCGCACCCAAGACAAGGCCCTCGTGAGGGCCCTAAGCTCGCGAGGAAGAACATCACCAAGACCAGCGAAGGATGGGCCTCCTCAGGCCCTCTCGAGAGCGGCGGAGATCTCTATGCAGAACCCGGCCTCAGGAGTCAAGGATGACGAAAGGAAGGACAGGCGGGCGCCAGCGCGCCAGGCGGTGCAGTTTCCCCTTTGGTGCAAAGGGAGCAAGGACGTACGTGGGTTCCCAAAGCGCCCCCCAAAGGTTTCCATTCCGGTGCAACAAGACCACGACCACGACCCAGCAGGACGGATGTCATCGCCGAGCCCACCTCTGCATCATCGACAGCTACTCTATAGGCGAAGACCACCTTTGGACAGGGCGGGGATGTACTCTTGTCCCCCTTCGAATTTGGCCATTGTGGGATCCCTTCCTGCCATTGCGATAAGAGGACCCGGGCCGCTGCTATAAATAGAGGATAGGCTGCACCGTAGAGGAGGGAGAAGAGAGACAAGGAGAACACAACAGACACCCAACAAGGCAGAGAGCCAAGAACACCACCTGAGCGCCCTCGCGAGGCAACTCACCACTGTACTAGTTCATCCACCGCACCTCCTCGAGAGGCAATCCACCAAAGCAGGAGTAGGGTATTATGCTTCGCAGCGGCCCGAACCTGGGTAAATCATCGTGTGCATCTTCTTCCTCGTCATTGTGCGAGTTCGTCGTAGGAATCATCGGGTAGCGAGCTAGGTAGGGTGAGGCTACAGGGGATCTTCACGCACGCCCCTGTGTTCGAACTCCTTTGGGTTTAGCGGAGCCCGAAATCCGACAACGACAATTGTACGCGGTGTCTGAAATCATCATTCTTATACGGTTGGTAACGCCACCAACAATAGTTGAAATTCTTCAAGTTTGAGTTTTTCATCATTTTGCAAATTCTTCAAAATTGTCAAATTCTTCAAGTTTGCAAAGTCCTGAAAATTTCAAATTCTTCAACTGATTTTCCTCACATAAGTTTTTCTTCATTGACTATATGTATATATTGAGTTTTTCAATGTCCTCAACAACATTCACTTATTTCTATTTCTTCAAGTTGATTTTCATCTAAGTGAATGTGATCAGACCCGTTACCCCTCTATGCTAAGCTCAACCAAGTCTGTTCACAAATTCTTCATATGCGTTCTACTTTGAAACCCGTTCAAAGTCTTCACTGTGTCCTTGACAGCTGAAGAATTTGCGAATGAAACATTAAAATAGTCAATCTCAATTTTTGGCGATTGCCGCTCAAACCATTCGGATTCCCACGACTGGATAACCCATGATCCCCCACTATCTCCACTACACAGTATGTGGGTGACACATGTTGCGTGGATGGCAAGTGTCAGGGGCATACTGGTCCAAAATCTTCGGGCCAGTTGATTTTACTGCCGCTATAAATACCCCCTCCCTTCCACTTGCTCGGGTTACTCCTCACTCCCATCTCTCCCGAGCTCCAGACCTAGCGCTGCCGCTAACTTCATCTTCGCCGGAGAGGAAGAGCTTCACTGCCTGGACCTCGCCATCGTCGTACTCACATTGACCGCGGAAATCTTCACCCCGCTGCCGCTGTAGCTGTCTCCCTCTGCCAAGCTAGGGCATGGCAGATCTGGACTGACGAACTCCTTCACTTCACTTCTCTGTTCGTCGTGTTCATCGCAAACGGTAAATAAAATCTAGTTTTATTGCCATTTTTGATCCCGATGATTTTCACTAAATCCTGAAAAGGTGTTTATTCTTCAAGCAATCCATCTCTTAAGCACCAAACAAACTCCTTCTCTTTTCTATTTCGCTAAGTTATGCTTTTCTTCAAGATTCCTCAATTGTGTGTATCTTCAAATCTGCACAACTCTGGAACCTAAGTTAAGAACACTTAGTGAAATTCTTCAAGACATCTATGGTCAAATTCCTCAAACTTGATACTTTTTGCAAAAAATTCTGAGAACGCATATGACGTCTTCAAATTCCTCGCACCTATACTCTATTCACAGGTACAAATGTCAGCTCATGAATCTCTAGGTTCTCATCAACTTAACTCATTTGCAGCGTTCCTTGAAGAAAAGTTGCACACTTCCTTAGAAACTTTAGTAGTTCATAATCCTCAGCTGAAGAAAATGGCAGATGGGAAAAGATCTCAGAAAGGAGGAAAGAAACTTGAATCCAATACTGCAACTGAAATTCCTGATGATATCTATCCTGAGTATTGCACCCCTGATGAAGAAATCTATGGGAAAGAGACCAAGGAAAAGAGAAAAATTCGCATCCAAAAGATTGAGAGGAGATGGATGAAGGAATGGAGAGAATATCGCAATGTCACTCCTAAGTACATGAAGAAATTTGCACTAAAACCACCTTGCAAAAGACCTCCATTGGGAAATAATCAGGCAGCCGATCCAACTAGCCTCATGAGAGGTGAGGATTTTCCTGAAGAATGGGCAAAGTATCAGAAAAAGCTTCAAAAGACCTCTAAAGAAGCTGTATGGCAATTCAATGTGAACTCTACTGCTTCTGCTGCTGCCTCTGCTAGTGCACCTGCTGCGAAGAAGTCAGTGGTGAAGAAATCCACTGCAAAATCCTCTGCACCAAAGTCCTCAGCCCCAAGTTCCTCACAGCAAATGCCTCAGGCAAAATCTTCAAGGGCTCCTGCAATGCCCTCAGTGGCTACAAAATCTTCAACAGCTGCGGTCAAGTCATCAGCACCAGTGCATCTGGAATCTTGTCAGAGGACTGTCGGCTTTTCAATTGCCTCAGGGGCATCTGCAACTTCATCTGCCCAAGCACAATCCTCAAGCAGTCCCACTTTGCTGAAAGTGAAGGCAACAGCAGGACGAGGCAGGAGGCCAAGTCCTCACAAGAAGCAAGTTGTCTTCAACATTCCCTCAAAGTCTGAGGAAGATGAAGCAAGTGATGGAGAACTAGAAGCCATCGTCAGAAATAAGCAAGAGCGAGTGGCTCAAGCCAAGGGCACTTCGATTCCTCTAATGCCGGATCCAAGGACTGTGCTTGACTTCATTGACATATGGCACAATGATCCAAACACTCCAATTGATGATTTGATGCTTCCTCCCGGTCCTAGTCATGTCCTCACCGCGTTCATCGGTGAAGAAAGGTGGAAGTTCAAGAAGGCCAGAAAGGCAAAGAAGCCTCAGTTCAAGAAAGAGCGCTTCATGAAGAACAATGTTCTCAATCTGACGCCTGACCACCTAGTCTTTGTCCAAAAGGATATCAAAGGCCTCAGCGATGAATTTAACAAGTACTATGCTGACTGGAAGGGTGCCAAGGTCTGATTTGTCAACATTGCTGACAAAGTCATCAAAGATCACAACTCAAGGGTTGCAGCACGATCGCAACCGCAACTTACTCAGGCTGAAGCTTCTGCTCAGCCTGTTGATGAAACTGCAAGTGCAACTGAAGAAATTCATGCTGTTGAAGAAACTCCCAGGGCAACTCCCAATGTGGTGCCATAAGAAACTGAGAGGCCAGCTGAAGAAACTGTTGCGCCTGAAGAAACAGCCAAGGCGACTGCATCAGTCGTACCTGAAGAAACTGCTCCAACTTCACCCCAGGCTCCCCTAGCAAAATAATCAAGGGTGAAGTCTGTCACACTTCCTTCTACATCAGAAGCGAAGAAGACCAAGGCTATGGAAAAGGCAGCCGCTCTGAAAAGGAAAGCATCACCATCTGCAGATTCCTCAGCTGTAAAGAAGTTGAAGACTCTGCCAAGTTCTTCAAATGAACCAATTGATGTTGTCCCTATTTCATCAGTCCCAGCCTATGAAATAGTCCCATTTGGTGAAGACTATGTCATTCCATGTGAGGACAATGATGAAGAAACTCAATTTGCTGCTTCCTCAGAGCAGATTGATGAGGAAATTATGGTTGAAGAAAATGCTTCAACCCCGCTGGTATCATCGCCCCACCCTCAGTTAACTGCTAAAGAGGCTGGCGTTGAAGAAATGGATGAGGAAGTGGACATTGGATCTACTACTCCAGTCATCCATGATGAATTCTGGGATGCAGCACACCCAAATTCACCAATGATCACTCCTCTCACACAGATTCCTCAGTCTCCTGCCCCAACTAAAGAAATTCAAACTAAGTCTGCCAGTCTGTCCACTCCCATCATGTCTGCTCCTAAAGATATTCCAGCTGCATCAGCTGATGAAATTCATGCTCAGAATGTTCCTGATGAAACTGCTGCACAAGTTCCTCAAGTTGAAGAAAATGCTATTGTTCCAATCGAGACTGGACGGCGCTTCAAGCCAAATCTTCAGCCAAAGCAAAAGCTACCTTTAAAAGGCTCGAAGCTTCCGAAATTCATCAAGGCAAATTTCTTCAACGAGCACATATTCTTCACTGGACCAAATCCGTATGACTCAGCAAGGGTTGGTCGCTCAAGGTTCTGGACTCCAGCTCAGATGAATTTCTATGCTGTAGTGCTGTTTGACAAGGACAAAGTCTTCCAGCATCATCAAATTCCTCATGTAGATATGGAATCCATCCCATGCTTCACTCCAGTGCTCTCAGTTCTTCACGACGTTGGACTTCTTCCATTTTGTGCTGATGTCTGCGATTGGAATGAAGAGCTAATTCTTCAATTCTATGCAACTCTTCATATCAATGGTGAAGCGTCTGATGTTAACTCATGGATCTTGTATTGGATGACTGGAAACACTCACTACACTGCTTGAGCAAATGAATTGCTTCAATGTGTTCCCATTCCAATTCCTTCAGAAGGAGTGAGATGCATCTATGATGAACCTGAACTACCGAATCACATGATGCAAGTGCTGATGAAGCCTTTAGCACCTGGAAAACCTCCAAGGACCACCTTCCTAGTGAAGGATTTTCTCTATGTGCCAAGGACCATCTATCGCATATTGACAAAAACCCTCAGTCCTATCAAGGGCCGCAACTCTGAAGAAGAAGAAGTTGTTGGCATCACGAAGAATCTGTTGTTCAACATAATTCATGGGATTCCCATCAACTATCATGATTTCTTCATGAGGACTTTGGCCAATATTGCAGTGTCACCTTTCGAGTTGAAGCCTTATGCTCCCTGGATCATGAAATTCATCAGATCAAAGTCTTCAATTCCCTTCAAGGCTGACTTTCAGAATCACTTCAGTTTCTTGCCTCCGATTGAAGTCATCAAGAAGACATTTTCTTCAGTTGAAGGAAAAGGCAAGGCTGTCATTGATGAAAGCACTCGTCCATTGGATGGTCAGTTTTGCAAGGCCGCATCTTGCTTCACCAATGATGACTCTGCCACACAAGATTCTGTTGCAAAAGCCTCAGCGCAAAAACCTCTAGATTCTGCTCCTCGTGTGATGACTGATCGTGAGCTTCTTCTAAGTCTTCATCAGAAGGTCGATCATAATCACAAATGGGTAAAGCGTCAGTTTGCTTCAATTCTTTGTGACAAGACTGTGACGCATAACTCTATGAGGAAAGTTCATTACTATGTACATGAAATCTTCGATCGCTCTTGGGCCATCCTATCTCACCTCAAGACTCCTGGAGAACTCAAGGAGATGGAATTTCAAATGGACTTTGACTAGTCGATTCCTCCCAAAAAGAAGTGGAAGAAAGTTCAAGTTCCTCAGCTGGTGACAAGCTCATATTCTTCATCGCGTGCAACGGATGAAGCTAAGGACATTGACGACACTGCTGCAGACCCTGCTCCACCAACCGAACCAAATAACGCTGGCGCTCCTCCACCACCTTCAAGATGAAATTCTTCAGGGGCGTTAGTCCTCAATTTTGTCCCTTTTGGTCACTTGATGACAAAGGGGGAGAAATTTGAGTTAGTCTTCAAGCGGGTCTCTTTATATGGGCTGTTTTTGTTTAAGTTACAACTCTCGCTCTTCTGAAGCTTTTGTTGATTGACATGTAAACTTAAGTCTGATGGTGGTTTGATACTTTTGAACTACTTTCTGCATGCTTATTTCCTCAAGTATCTTAATGCACGCATGCTGAATTTCCTCAGACCCCATTTTCCATCATGCATTTCAATTTCCTCATGATATATATTAAATGCGTGTATGGATTACAAGATATAGGGGAGATCTCCATGATTTTATCCTGCCATGTGCATTTGCAGTCCAAAGCAAATTCCTCAAATATGCACATCTTCAGGGGGAGTTCCTCTATATCTTGCAATCAAATTCCTCAACCTCAGTACTTACATTTCATATGTTTATCCCCGTTGAAAACTTAACCTATTTGTCATCAATCACCAAAAAGGGGGAGATTGTAAGTGCATCTATTGCCCCTTAGTGATTTTGGTGTATTGAAGACTTATAGGTTAAGGGACTAATATGTTTGTGAGTGTACACAGGTTATATAAGTCGATGAGGAGTTTGGTATATTCGTAGAATATTGACCCCTAAAAATGAATGTCTTCAACTGAAGACTTCGGTGAAGACTTGGTGAAGACTTTGCTGAAGACTTTGGTATTCCCTGAAGACTTTGATAATGAAGAAGATGGTGTGACCTTGAAGATATGAACGAGGACAATGAAGCGTGAAGACTTTTGTTTTTATTGTTTCATTTCCTTCTTTGTGTCATAGGAAACACCGTACTGTTAAAGGGGGCCGAGGTAATACTAAGGAAATATTTCCATCTGATGCTCAACTCAAAAGCCTCAACATAACCCAATCCTTCGAGTGAACCCTTTGGAAACCTCTTGCAGTCCAATCAAGTTCTTCAGGGACAGAGACGATGTTCTTCTGATCTCTGAGGAAATTGGTCTGACTGGGGAGTTAGGATTCTACCAGTGCAAATTGCCTACAAGTGAGGAATATGATAAGCCCTGAGGAATTTGACAGTTCAAATTCCGACCGTTGCTGTGCTTAGTGCCAGCTGTCCAGATATTCTATCCACCTAACGGTCATATCATTGGGGGGCATTTATGTCTTATCATGTCGGGTTGCATCCTGGCTATAAATAGCCGCCCCCACAACCACTAGCTGGTTGGCTGCTCCGAGAGAGAACTTGACACTTGTCATTTGAGAGCATCCCATTCCTCGAGGACTTTGAGCGAAAATCATCAGTGAGGAAAAACCCAAAAACCCAAACCAACAAAACCCATAGTGATTGAGCATCACTGAAGAAATTGTTCCTGTGTGGAACCGACGCTTTTTACCTTCGAAGACTGTGTATCTTCCGGACGGTTAGGCGTCATGGTCTAGTGCATCCTGCAGTAAATTGGGGATCGCCGGGTGACCGTGGTCTAGAGTATCCAGCAGTAAATTGTGGATTGCCGGGTGACCAGTTTGTGAGGGTTTTGGAAGTCTACCCTGAAGACTTACCACGAGTGTTGGGCGAGGACTGTGTGATCTTTGCTCAAGGAGAATACAGTAAGGACTGTGTGTCCTGGGACTGTGTGTCCTCTGGTTTAAATACCAGGCTGCTCCAAACCAGACGTACGACTATCACAGCAGTTGGAACTAGGTCATCAAACCATTGTCTTCATCGAGCTACCTGGTTCCATTTCCTCAACCCTTTCATATCCTCGTATATCTGTTGATGAAATTGACTGTTACTATTTGAATAATTTAACTGAAGACTTTCTCAATTTCTTCACCCCAAATTCTTCAGTCACCGTATCTTCTGCCTGCTTATCCTGTTCACGGTACTCATGCTCTGTGTATGTTTCATTTCATCATTATGACTATGCTACTGCTATGTTTCGCATGCACTTGAGTACTTATTCCGCTGCGCGTAGTTCGTCACTTAGCAAATTCCTCAACTAGTATTTCCTCAAGTGACGAATTTGTAAAATCACCTATTCAGCCCCCTCTAGTCGATATAACGCACTTTCACCACTCAAATAAATGCTTAGTGCTTGTTGCAACCTCACCACTTAACCATTTCTCACCCATTAAGCTTTTCTTGTTTTGATACCCTTGGAAATTAGATTGCTGACCCCTGTGGCTCACATGTTACTACAACAACAGTTGCAGGTATAGGTAATGCGACGCTTTGACGTGAGAGCGATGCTTGTTTGATTTGGAGTTCTTCTTCTCCATCGATCATAGGATGGGTTCTAGGCCGGCAGACTGGGATAGCAAGGATGGATGTTATTTTTGTCGTTTGATTTAGTCCGTAGTTGGACCCTGCTCTTTTGTATAGTGATCGAATGTATTGTTGTATTTGATATGATCATGATTTTAACTTGTGGCGAGTGTAAGCCAATTCCATATACTCATCTCCTCTTTACATGTACTTGTAACGATATCCATTCTTGCAAAACGACGAGCTGGGCTTCTATCCCTAGAGAGCTCCTCGAGCCAAAATAAGGATAGGACCACACATTGGGCGTTACACTCGAAGACTCAATTGTATGGTGGTTGCGATCCATAGGAGACCCGCTTGAGTTTCACGCTCGAACTTCTAAAGACGAAGCCTAAAAACAAATGGACCGACAGAAGCCTCGATGAGCTTCTCAAGTATCTATAGAAGGTTCTCCCCGTATGGAACCTGTGTCCTACTAGTGTCGATGAGGCCAAGAAAATTGTGAGCCCTCTTGATCTACTGCACATTAGATAACATGCGTGTATCAACGATTGCATCACTTATTGGAAGGAGCACCCGGAAAAAACCAGCTATCCGGTGTGCAATGCCTCTCAATAGAAGAAGACCGGAAAGAAATGTCCTCAAAATGTTGTATGGTACTTCCCGATCACTCCCGTCTGTAGCGTTATTTCGTAGATCCTAAGGAAGCAATGCTCATGCATTCACACGTGGAGAGGGTGAAGCCTGCCGATGGAGATGATCCGAAGCTGAGACATCTCGAGGATGCAAGCAAGTGGAGAGCGTTCAACGCCGAATATCAATATTTTGCAACAGATCCAAGGAACATCGTGCTTGGCACGAGTACCGATGGCATGAATCCATTTGACAACCAGACCAATAACCATAACACATGGCCCCTCTTTGTATGGATGTACAACCTTCCCCCTCGATTTGCATGAAGTCAAAGTACATACACAAGAGCATGATGATTCTATATGAGAGCTACTGAAAGATAAGTTAGACACGTTATGGAAAACACCAGTCAAGACATGGAGCGCCAGCAAATTATAATATTTCTATATGAGAGCCGCTCTGATGACGATGGTGCACGACTATCTCGGTTATGGATAGGTTGCAGGACAGGTGTGCCATGGATTTGTGGATGCACCCGATGCATGGATGAGACAACGTCTTAGCAGCTAACCAAAGATGACGGGTCTTGGAAAATCATGTTCATGGGGCATCAAAGATGGCTCGAGAAGGATGACCCATGGAGAAACTGTCGGATTTCGGGCTCCGCAAAACCCTAAAGATTCGAACACAGGGTCGTGTGCGAAGATCCCCTGCAGCCTCGCCCTACCTAGCTCGATACTCGATGGACACAACGATGAACTCGCACGATGACGAGGAAGAAGATGAACAAGGCGGTTTACCCAGGTTCGGGCCGCTGCGAAGCGTAATACCCTACTCCTGCTTTGGTGGATTGCCTCTCGAGGAGGTGTGGTGGATGAACTAGTACAATGTTTCGGAGCCTCGTGAGGGCCCTCCTGAGGTGTTCTTGGCCCTCCGTCGGCTTGGTGGTGGATGAGTGAATCGGCTGGTTTCGGGTCCCCTATCTACGGTGCAGCCTAGCCTCTATATATAGCGGTGGCTCGGGTCCTCTTCCCTTACCGCAATGGCGGGAAGGGATCCCACAACAGCCAATTTTGAAGGGGGACAGGAGTACATGCCCGCCCTCCCCAAAGGCGGTCTTCGCCTGCAAAGTAGCTGTCGATGATGTAGTGGTGGGGTCGGCGATGACATCCGCCCAGCGGGGCTCGTGCTCGTGGTCTTGTTGCATCAGAATGGAAACCTTTGGGGGATGCTTTGGGAACCCGCGTACGTCCTTGCTCCCTTTGCACCAAAGGGGAAACTGCGACGCCTGGCGCGCTGGCGCCCGCCTGTCCTTCCTTGCGTCATCTTTGACTCCTGAGGCCGGGCTCTGCATAGAGATCTCCGCCACTCCGGAGGGGGCCTGGGGAGGGCCATCCCTTGCCGGTCTTGACGCCGCTCCTCCTCGCGAGCCTAGGGCCCTCCCGAGGGCCTTGTCTTGAGTGGGGCCGCGCTTGGCCGTGGTTGGCTGACGAAGTGGGCCATGCCCTTGTCTACAGGTAGGCAGGTCTGGGTACCCCCGTTCCCAGAACGCCGACAGTAGCCCTCGGGCCCAAGGCGCGCTCGAGCTGGCTTCCGGGCGAAGCCTTGAGGACGGCCCGAAGCACTGCGGGCCCCAATTGCCTGCGGGCCAGGCTTTACACGCGTCGAATGCTCGGGCGGTGACGCCCCCGCCCCTGAGGGCGTCAGGAACCGCTCCAAGTCAAATTGACACGACGCCCGTGTGCAGCGCCGGCCATCATTGCCCTTCCTTGAATGCTGCTGCTGCTTCGGGCCTCTACTCCTTGGGCCACGCGGATGTGCCCCTTCAGTTGGCAGGAGAGGCGACGTGAACGGTACTGCGTCGATCGAACCACCTCGCGGCGCCCGAGAGGCGCACGACGCCTGCTCTCCCATGACGCCTCGCGGCTGCGGTTACGCCTATAAATCCGCCCCGCCCCTGGAAGGGGAGGGGCGTTGCAGTCTTGAGGCATCTTCGTGCTTCCTTCGCTCCGTCGAGAAAACCCTCACCTCTTCCCATCTTCTCGTCTTACATGGCATCTGGAGGAAGTGTTGCGGGCGCGGGGAAACGCGCGGCACCGCCGGCTCCCTCGTCCTCCTCCGGAGGCAGCGGTGGGGGGCCCTCACGGCCGGCGCAGGTTCGTCGGCGTTGGGCCATAGTCGACGAGTGAGTATTTCGCCGCCTCCCTCTTCTTTAGTTGTTTTGCCCAGCGTTCCGAGCATGATCCTCTCCTCCTCCCAGGGCGCGTGCGGCCAAGAAGCGCAAGCTTGGCGAACTTCAGGAGGAAGCGGAGGCGCTGCGGGCCCGGCTGGCGACCGCCGAGACCGCCTTCCAAGCCGCCCTCCGGGGCGAAGCGGAGGCCAGGGCGGAGCTGACGTCCCTCCAGGCCCAGGTCCAGGAGGCGGTCGACGCCGTGCAGGCCGCCCAGGACGAGGCGGCGCATGCCAGGCTGCTGGAGTCCCAACGCGCCAAGCAGTTCCTGGACATCGCCAGCTATGCGGCCGGCGCGGTGAGCCGGTTTGTTCGGGACGCCCCTGCGCTGCCGAACGTGCGTGGCGACGGGGGCTACCTTGAATTCTTCCGGAAGGTCGTGGAGGCGCTGGAGACCGGCATCTCCCGTGTGAACGCGGACAACGAGTCTGACGCGCGCGACCTTCTGGACCTCGCCTTGACGCTCGTCTTCTCCAACCTGCGCCGCCTCGCCCCGCAGCTCGACCTCCAGCGCGTCGGGGGGCCGGTGCCTGACGGGCTCCAGCGCCCCCTTCGGGACAAGGTGCGCCCGTATGTGGAGTCCATGGTGGAGCGGTTCGTCCAGGTGCCCGCCTCCAGCGGGGAGGACGACTCCGACGCCGAGGCGGCCGGTGGCACAGGCGGCGACGGTGGCTTCTCCTCCTAGGCGTCCTCTGTTTCCCATTCCCGGTTCCTATAATGTTTCAAGAAGAACTCTGCCCCAGTGGGCGTTAATCTTTTGTATGTTACCTTCGCCTTCTTATTTTTCTTCCTTGCATCGCTGGTCGCTCGCTTGCCGTGACGTGACTTAGCTTCTCCGCGTGGGGCCCGGCGCTGCCGCCGATGCGGCCTGGCAACAGCCACCGGCAGGGCCCTCGCGAGGCTCTCTCTCTTGAGGGATGACTCGCGTCCGCCGCCCCCATCAGGTTCTGGGCCTTGCGGCTCATCGTGGTCGAGTCCCTCCCTATGTGTCGTTTTTCCCTGCCGCCCCGGTCCTCAGGGGTCTCGGCAGCCACGCATGGTGGCCCGTAGTACCTGCATCCTTACGTTAGTGTGTATAATCCTTATCCCGTCCTCGGATCATTATTAGGCCAGGAGGCTCTTGCTTGGTTCGGCAGTGTACTTACCTTGTATGGCGGTGGCGATCTCGTGCGTCGCGAGGTGCAGCTGGGTTGTCCAGATAGCCCGCGGCTCCGTCCAGGACGCTACCTCCTCGTTGCTGGACGGTTTGGGGGCCCTTTCGGCAATCTGCGTCTGCAGGCCCCAGTCCCGTGCATTTCCCGACCACCGTTGCGTACGACCGGATCACCAAGGACGCAGCCATGGGGTCGGGCCCCGACACCCTTGATGCCGACCGGATCACCAAGGATGACATCAAGGGGGGCAAGTGGCTATATGACCGGTAAGGCTCCTGAGGCGTGCTGCTCAGGAGCCCCCTTTGACGCTCAAACCGCTCTACATTGTCAGGTCCTAGTCCCGCACATTTCCCGACCACCGTAGTGTACGACCGGATCACCGGGACGCAACCACGGGGGCAGGCCTCAACACCCTTGATGCCAACCGGATCACCAAGGACGACATCAAGGGGGGCGAGTGGCTATATGACCGGTAAGGCTCCTGAGGCGTGATGCTCAGGAGCCCCCTTTGATGCTCGAGCGATCCCCCATTCCGTCCCTTCGGGCGCTACCCCAGGAGGCCCCGGGGCTCCCGAGACTCCATGCTGTGGTGTCGTGCTGCGGTCGGAGCCCCCGAGCGGGGGTCGACGGCTAAGAGACGCATGCCCCTGAGGCGACAAGGCCTTGTTATCCAGCTCCGAGGTGCCTCGGGGTGGTGCGGAGCGCTTGGCTCCTTGCGAAACGCCATCCAGAAAGAGAGAGTTCAAGATTGGTAAAACGAGAGAACACAGAGAGAATAGTTCCCGCCCCTTTTTCTTTTAAATATAGAGATTCGAAATCCTCAAACTTCATTCAAAAAAAAAACGGCAACTCAAACACCAAAAAAGAAGCAAGCAACTGCCGCGTCCGGCCCCTAGGCTAGGCTTCGTCTTCCCCCAACGCTGAGCGTAGGGCATCCACGTTGCATGGGCATAGCCATTGGAGGGCGGTGTTGTCTTCTCCGCCAACGCGGAGATGTGGCTGCCTCATTGCGTTGGGCTCCGGGCGTATACAGCCCACTCATTATTACGTGAGAGTGTCACGGCCATAGATAGTTGGGCAAGCCCCCAGGCGCACGACCTGGTGGCTCCCAACTCCGTCAAGAACCATCCCGTGCATTTCTGCTCGGTTGCACGCCCTTATGAACCCGAATGCATCGTTCCCCGCGCGACCGCAGGATTGCGCTCCCGAGGCCAAAACATGAGCACGATGCATCCGGCGCAGCCATAAGGGTGTTTTGTCGATGAAGCCGCCTCGTGAAGCGTCCTTGCTCCGGTTGGACAACGTCCTGAGGGCCTCGTGAGGCCCAGCCTCCCGAGGCCGTGCCGGCGCTGTAGTTGCCATGGGTGGCCCGCGCTGTTTGTGTCTTGCTGCTCCCCCCATGCCATTACTCCTGAGGCCTCGGGGCTTGGTCCGGCGTCGCTTGCCCGCGGGGGCGCCGGATTGCCCCGCGCCCAGCGGGCCCGGGGGCGCCCTCCCGCTCGCGCCGTCCAGGCCCGGTGCTCCTTTGATGGAAGCCCCCAGGCCCGGCTCGGGGAGGACGCCCAGGGTGCTCTTTACTCTTGGGGGGTGCTGGCGCTTGCGGCTGGTGCCTGACCCATCCCACCGTCAGGCGGTACGACGTAGCTCGGTACATAGGGCTCCACATAAGGGCTCGGTCCTCCTCCTGAGCCGTCCAGCGGAGCGCCGGGGACGGCCCCTCCTAGCGGCGACGGGAAGCCGCCCCGCGTGCGTCGCTCGCAGACCCTCCTGCGACGGGCCTCAGAGCGGAGTTCCTTACCTCTGCCACCGACGTTGGGTGGGCCGCGCGTCTCCTGGCGTGGATTGCTTCCTTGGTGACCCAATGCGCCTTCGCCGCTGTTGCTTGTTTGTTCGGACGCCAGCACCGCTTGCTCACTACGCCGGAGGGCGCGCTCCCATCTGGTCAACCCAGGCTGTTGAAGGTCCACCGGGTCATGGAGGCGCGTGTTGGTGTGCGAGCGGGGCGCCCCGTCGTTTCCTCCGTGCGCTTGGTCGTCGTGGCCACGCTGCGCCCCGAAACCGCTCACCGGCATTCGGAGGAGAAGGAGCACAGCGTGTGGCGTCCGGTGCTGGAAGGGTCACTCCGCCTGCAGGTTGGGGAGCGGGCGCGGCAGATGAGCCCCCGGCGCCTGGCGCCTGCGGCCTTGAAGAGGAGTGAGGGGCCACAGACCTTTGTGCGACGGTGACCAGCTCCACGATGTGGTCGGCCCACGCGTCGAAGCCCCCGTGCGTTGGGCGGTGGCAGAGCATCTCGCTTGCTAGCAGTAGCGCATCGTGCGCGTCGAGGCCTTCCACGTAGGTGCGGCGCGTCGTCGGTGCCGAGGGCGCCGCCCGCCGCCGTGTGCTTGGGCAGTGCAAGAGGCGGTGACGGTGGAGGTGATGCTGGTGGCTTGATACTGACCACCCAGTACCACGCCGCCGGGGCGTGGGCCTCTGACGGCAGCGGCGGGGTCGACGGAAGCTGACCCGCTGCGGCCGGGGGAAGCCTGTTGAGCGCCGGCCATCGGAGCAGTGAAGCGTGGGAAGAACGGAGCTTGGAGAAGACCCCGACACGCCCCCTACCTGGCGCGCCAAATGTCGGATTTCGTTCTCCGCAAAACCCTAAAGATTCAAACACAGGGGCGTGTGCGAAGATCCCCTGCAGCCTCGCCCTACCTAGCTCGCTACTCGATGGACACAACGATGAACTCGCACGATGACGAGCAAGAAGATGAACACGGCGGTTTACCCAGGTTCGGGCCGCTGCGAAGCGTAATACCCTACTCCTGCTTTGGTGGATTGCCTCTCGAGGAGGTGTGGTGGATGAACTAGTACAATGTTTCGGAGCCTCGTGAGGGCGCTCCTGAGGTGTTCTTGGCCCTCCGTCGGCTTGGTGGTGGAAGAGTGAATCGGCTGGTTTCGGGTCCCCTATCTACGGTGCAGCCTATCCTCTCTATATAGCGGTGGCTCGGTTCCTCACCTTATCACAATGGCGGGAAGGAATCCCACAATGGCCAATTTTGAAGGGGGACAGGAGTACATGCCCGCCCTGCCCAAAGGCGGTCTTCGCCTGCAAAGTAGCTGTCGATGATGCAGTGGTGGGGTCGGCGATGACATCCGGCCTGCGGGGCTCGTGGTCGTGGTCTTGTTGCACCGGAAAGGAAACCTTTGGGGGATGCTTTGGGAACCCGCATACGTCCTTGCTCCCTTTGCAACAAAGGGGAAACTGCGCCGCCTGGCGCGCTGGCGCCCTCCTGTCCTTCCTTGCGTCATCTTTGACTCCTGAGGTTAGGCTCTGCATAGAGATCTCCGCCGCTCCGGAGGAGGCCTGGGGAGGCCCATCCCTTGCCGGTCTTGACGCCGCTCCTCCTCGCGAGCCTAGGGCCCTAGCGAGGGCCTTGTCTTGAGTGGGGCCGCGCTTGGCTGTGGTTGGCTGATGAAGTGGGACATGCCCTAGGCCGGAGGCAGGCAGGTCTGGGTACCCCCGTTCCCAGAACACCGACAGAAACCGTGGAGATCTATTCAATGGTGAGGCTGAGCATCGAGGACCTCCACGTAAGAGGAACGACGCCGAAATCTATGAGTTGTTGAAAAACTAGGAAGAGTGCCCCGTGCCTGGAAAGATGAAAAAAACTTCGGAGCCACTACTGAAGGTATGGAAAACAAGGTCAGTTTTCTGGCACTTGGAGTACTGGCCCAAACTCGACATAACTCATTGCCTTGATCAAATGCATATCATGAAGAATGTCCTCGAGAGTTTACTTGGGACACTGATGAACTTGCCGGCCAAGACCAATGATGGACCGAAGGCAAGAAAAGACTTGGAAGATTTGGTAATCAGGGCAGATCTCCACATGCCCCGAAAAAATTCATCGCAGGACACGGTGACGAAGACGGAGGTGGGCCAAAAAGCCAACAAGAAGGACAAGAAATATTGCCTCCCTTCTTTCCTCACCTTAAGTCCGAAAGAGATGGATGATTTCTTCAAGTTCCTTAATGGATCAAAGTTAGTTCTGGTTACTGTGGGAAGATAAGTCGATTTCTAGACACGAAGCAGATAAGCTTCAGCAGGATGAAGTCTCATGACTGTCACGTGATGATGACGCAGATACTACCTATTGCCATTAGAGGGACAATGGACCAGCACATCCATGACACGCTTACTGGTCTCTGCAACTTTTTCGACGTTATCTCTTGAAAGTCGATCAGTGTGAAGCAAGTTCAAAGGCTACAAGAAAAGATTGTTGTCATACTAAATGGCTTGAGATGTACTTCCTACCCGCGTTCTTTGATGTCATCGTGCATTTGTGTGTCCACATTGTGGACGAAATCATCGAACTCGGGCCGACATTCCTGCACAACATGATGTCGTTCGAGAGGACGAATGGGGCCATCAAAGGATTTGTTCGTAACATGTCCCGTCCAGATGGAAGCATAGTCCAGGGCTTTGTGACCCAAGAGTGCATCTCCTTCTGCAATTAATTATATAGGCATGGGAGACCGTGTTCTTGGTTTGCCTGTCAACAAGCACCTTGGGTGGCTTGGAGGTGAAGGTCACATGAACGGCCGGAGGGAAATGCATGTGGACCACTCAGGTCGACGCAAAGACTTTGGCATAGCAAACTTAGTAGCGCTACAACACTTAATGTGGTAGATCCTTTTGTGACACTTCACAAAGAAACCATCGCAAAGAAATACCTTGAACGGGGGCTGCGCAAGACCGATGCCAAAGTTATTTGAGAGCACAACCTCACTTTCTTGACTGGGTTCCAACAACATGTTCTTGCTAATCCCTCGAAATAGGGCTCTACTGACGCATTGCTCATATACGCCTTAGCACATGGCCCTGCACCCAACCTCGCGACCTATCAGGCATACGATATCAACAGATACACATTCTACATGAAGGCCAAAGATATAGTAAGTGAGTACCAGAACTCACAGATGACAATGGAATGCATGACCGACAACAACGACACAACTGAAAGATTATATGTAAGGGTCGAAGAGATCTAAGAGCATAACTACTCTGGAGTGCACAGTGTGATGATGTTCCATGTTAGGGGCTAAGTCCATCCAAAAAGAAAACCGGTTTTTCACTACCATGTCCATACCCGATGCCAAGAGCGCTACTATGAACGGCATCACCAAAAATGAGCCATGGGTACACGCTAAGCACGTGACACAATGCATCTTCCCAACCGACCAGAGAAATCGAAGCCATGTTGTCGTGAGGAGAGATAAAAGGAGTATCGTTGGAATGGATGGAGTTGCCAGCGTGGAAGACTACGACCAGTACGGCAACCTGATGATGGACGATGACGATGACTATGAAGTGTACGTCTAAAGAAGTATGAAGACTACATTACCGAACAAAAATCATACTCCATCAATACTAGGAGAAAGGCTATAGATAGGATTTTAGTAGTAGCGCTGGAAAGAGGCAAAGTGCTACTGCTATGTAGTAGTAGCGTTGGCGGTCGACAAGCGCTACAAGTACAAAAGTAGCAGTAGCGCGGGCCACCGGACCACCGCTACTGCTAAGTGGTCCCATTGCCACAGCGAGGGGCTACTAGTAGTGGTAGCGGTTGTCCGAAACCGGCGCTACTACTAATTCCCTAGTAGTAGCACGTGTCGGTGGCCCACCGCTACGGCTATGGCTGTGCGTTGCCAGGAGGTGGGCCCCAATTAGCAGCAGTGTCGGTGCCAAGACCAGCGCTACTGCTATGGCGCTTAGCAGTAGCGCGTTTCTTCTCCAGCGCTACTGCGACTCATAGCAGCCACCTTTTCCTCTCCCACCCCTCCCCCTCCCCTCTCCCTCCTCTACCTCCCTCACTTAGTTCTTCCTTCTCCTACCTCTCTTCTCTCCCCATTAATGCCCCCATCCACCATCTCCTCCATTAGTGGCTTCTTTACCTTACTTGATCATTTGACTCTCCGTCCTTCTCTCTTCCAGTCTCGATCTCTCTTGCATTTTGTCTCACTAGCTAGCTTTCCCTCCCTCTCCACTAGCTAGTTAGGTAGAGCATCTCCTTCCAACTAGATCTACCATGCATCTTGGTCCTACTTCTTCCAATCGCTTGCTAGCTAGATAGCGGCACCGTACCGGCCATCTACCATATACGTTAACGTTGGCTCGATCGATCCCGACCCTCTCTCGGGAGGAAAGGTGAGTAAAAAGTTGTGCTTTGCAAGAATTAATGGAAATATGTGTGTTTGCGCTATGATGGTGGGAATATGTGCGTGTGGCATGAGTTGACGCCGCCTATGTGTGTTTGTCGGATTGTGCTTTACATGAGTTGCTTACGTTTTGCCAAAATGTTTATTTATTTCCGTTTCGGCGAATTTCGGGCAAACTCTATATGACATATATTTAGGGAAGGTCATGTCGAAATTTTGTATGACTTTGATATATGCATGCATGATTAAAATCCTTTTGCTTATTATACCGCGTAGGCAATCATGAAGGTCAGTGGAAGGGTGGTGGAAAGATAGTTGCAATCCGTGTAGAAGATGCAAACTAATCACCATCTTGGACCTCTTTGCCCATGGCAGTTTGAAGGCGCACCTGCTCATGTATGGTTTCATGGATGGCTATACTCGGTGGATAACTAAAGATGATGATGAGGATGTCCACATGGGAGACAATAACGACGACATGGGGGTAGATGAAGTGATGGTCGACGATGATGGACCCGAAGAAGAGTTTGAGGGCGCTGGACATGGTGGAGGAGAGGAGGCCGTACACGGCGGAGAAGATGCCGTAGATGGCGGAGAAGAGGCCGGACATGACGTAGAAGAGGCGGATACGCCACAGTCTTCGACGCGACTAAGTTCAGTCGTGCAGGACCCTGATGTTCAAGACCTGCTTCGCAAGAGTACGACTAGCGACAGAGCCGCTTCAAGAGAGGAGGCCAAGCTGGCGCAACTGGAGGTAGACTCGAATACTCCATTGTATGACGGTTGCGATCCCAAGGTGACCCGCTTGAGTTTCACGCTTGAACTTCTAAAGACAAAGGCCAAAAACAAATGGACAGACACAAGCCTCGATGAGCATTTGAAGTATCTACATGATAAAGTTCTTCCCTCGAGGAACCTGTGTCGTACTAGCGTTGATGAGGGCAAGAAGATCGTGTGCCCTTTTGATCTGCCACACATTAGATATCACGCATGCATCAACGATTGCATCATTTATTGGAAGGAGCAAACGGAAAAAACCAGTTGTTCGGTGTGCAATGCTTCTCGCTAAAAGAAGGCCGGGAAGAAATATCCTCAGAAAGTTGTATGGTACTTACCGATCACTCCCCGTCTACAGCGTTATTTTGTAGATCCTAAGGAAGCAAAGCTCATGCGCAGGCACGCGGAGAGGGTGAAGCCCGACGACGGAGTTGATCCGAAGCTGAGACACCTCGCGGATGCTAGCCAGTGGCGAGCATTCAACACGGAATATGGATATTTCGCAGATGATGCAAGGAACATCGTGCTTGGCGCGAGTACCGATGGCATGAATCCGTTTGGCAACCAGAACACCAACCATAGCACATGGCCTGTGTTTGTATGGATGTACAACCTCCCCCCTAGTTGTGCATGAAGTCAAAGTACATACACATGAGCATGGTCATTCAAGGGCCAAGACAACCAGGAAATAATATTAATCTGTATCTGGGGCTACTTCAAGAGGAGTTAGACACGTTATGGAAAACACTGGCCAAGACATGGGACGCCAGTAAAGGCGAGTATTTCTATATGAGAGCCTTGTTGATGACGACGGTGCGTGACTATCTTGGTTACAGATATGTATCAGGACAGGTGTGCCACGGATATTGCGGATGCACACGGCTCATGGATGATGCAACGTCTCAGCAGCTAACATCAACAAAGGACGGCGGGTCTGGAAAAATCATGTACATGGGGCATCGAAGATGGCTCACGCAGGACAACCCGTGGAGAAACCGTGGAGATCTATTCAATGGTGAGGCTGAGCATCGAGGACCTCCACGTAAGCTCATCGGCGCCGAAATCGATGAGCTGTTAAAAAACTAGGAACAGTGCCCCATGCCAGAAAAGACGATGAAAAGGCACCGGACTCGCTGCTGAAGGTATGGAAAACAAGGTTTGTTTTCTGGGACTTGTTGTACTGGCCCAAACTCGACAAGCCTCATTGCCTTGATCAAATGCATATCACAAAGAATATCCTTGAGAGCTTGCTTGCGACACTAATGAACATGCCGGATAAGACCAAGGATGGGCCGAAGGCAAGAATTGTCTTGGAAGATTTGAAAATCAGGGCAGATCTGCACATGCCGCCCCGTAAAAAGTCAACGGAGACGAAGACGGAGACGGAGGCGGGGGACAGGGGCAAAAAAGTCAACAAGAAGGATGAGAATTATTGCCCCCCTTCTTGCTTCACCTTAAGTCCGAAGGAGATCGATCAATTCTTCAAGTGCCTTATCGGAATCAAAGTTAGTTCTGGTTACTGTGGGAAGATAAGTAGATTTCTAGACACCAAGAAGAAAGGGTTCAGCGGGATGAAGTCTCATGACTGTCACGTGATGATGACGCAGATCATTCTGGTTGCCCTTAGAGGTATAATGGATGAGCACGGCCATGAAATGCTTATTGGTTTGTGCAACTTTTTTGATGTTATCTCGCAAAAGTCGATTAGTGTGAAGCAGCTCCGGAGGTTACAAGAAGAGATCGTTGTCATACTAAATGAGCTTGAGATTTACTCCCCGCCCGCGTTCTTTGACATCATAATGCATCTGTGTGTCCACATTGTCGACGACATCATCAACCTCGGGCCGTCATTCCCTCACAGCATGATGTCATTCTAGAGGATGAATGGGGTCATCAAAGGATTCGTTCATAACATGTCCCATCCGGATGGAAGCATCGTGCAGGGCTATCAGACCCCAAGAGTGCATCTCCTTCTGCGAGAATTATCTATGCGACGAAAACCCTGTTGTTGGTTTTCCCGTCAACAAGCACCTTGGGAGGCTCGGAGGAGAAGGTCACACGAATGGTTGGAGGGAATTGCATGTGGACTACTCGGGTCGACGCAACGACTTGGACATAGCAAACTTGGAAGTGCTACAACACATAGACGTGGTAGATCCTTTCATGGAACTGCACAAAGAAACATCGTAAAGAAGTATTGTGACCAGGGGCTACACAAGACGGGCGCCGAAGTAACTAGATTGCACAACTCCACTTTCTTGCGTTGGTTCAAAGACCATGATCTTGCTAATCCCCCGGAAGAGGGCAGTGAAGACGGATTGCTCATACACGCCTTAGCACATGGCCCTGCGGCCAACCTCAAGACCTATCAGGCATATGATATCAACGGATACACGTTTTACACGGAGGCCAAAGACATAAACAGTGATTACCAGAACTCAGGGGTGACGATAGAATTCATGACCGGCCACAACGGCGCATCAGAAAGATTCCACGGAAGGGTCGAAGAGATCTGGGAGCTTGACTACCCTCGACTGCAGAGTGCGATGATGCTCCATGTCAGATGGGCTAAGGTCGCCATCAGAGAAAACAAGTATTTAACTACCATGTCTATACCCGACGTGAAGAGTCCTACCGTGAACGTTAACGTCATCGCCAAAACTAAGCCATGGGTACACGCTAAGCACGTGACACAATGCTTCTTCATAACCGACCCGAGTAATCTGAGCCGTGTTTTCGGGAGGAGAGGCTAAAGCAGCATCGTCGGAATGGACGGGGTCGCTAACGAGGAAGATTACGACCAGTATGGTGACCCGATGAGGGAAGATGATGATGACGATGAAGCACAAGTCAAAAGAAGAAGCAAGACTACATTACCTAAGAAAAATCGCACCCCATGGAAAAGGAAAAGTCATAACGAGGGACTCAATTACTCGGCAGCGAACAAGAAAGGAAAGAAGCTCACTCAGAAAGGAAACGTCGACGCACTTAACGGTTATCGGCGAAGAAGAAGCAAACCATCATTTATATATATATGTTCCTATTGTGTTATCGGTCAAATAATATAATATATATGGCCCTTCACATAAAGCATATCGGTCTTTTTTCAGAGTGAGAAAAACAAAAACAAAAATAAAATGAAAAAAAAAGATAAAAAAAAATGATATGTAATAACGGTAGCAAACTTAGCGGTAGCGCTCGGTTGGAACCAGCGCTATAGCTAACTTAGCTATAGCGCTGGTTCCAAACCAGCGCTACCGCTACGTTCACTTAACTTCCTCTCCGCGCGTGCTTCTTCCCCCAATTCCCCAAATCCCCCCACACCGCCGCCGTCGCCCTCCTCTCCACGCACGCCCTCCGTCATTGTAGTTGCCTTCCTCTCCGCGCGCGCCCTCCGTCGCCGCAGTCGTCCTTGTTGCCACCGTCGCCCTCCGTCGCCGCTGTCGCCCTCCTCGCCCTCCATCACCCTTCGTCGTCCTCGTCGCCACCGTCGCCCTCCGTCGCCCTCCATCGCCGGCGTCTCCCTTGCCCCCCTCAACGCTGGCGTCTCCCCTGCCCCCCTATATGGCACCTACCCCTCCTCTCTCTCTCTCTCCTCTCTCTGCCTAGTTTAGTTAGAACCCTAGCTAGGTTAGGTAGAACCCTAGTTAGCTCTAGTTAGGTTTGTTGATTCATTTCACTATGTATTACATTGTTTGCATTTGTTTTGCCGGAATGATTCCGAGTGGCCTATGTTTTGCCGGAATGTTGATTCATTTCCGTTCCGGTAAATTTCAGGCGCTCGATATGTCCACTTATTAGGAAAGGTCATGCCGAAATTTCAGCATGACTTGTGCTAGAAACTAGGACATATCGAGTGCCCGGGATTTGCCGCAACGGGAATGAATCAACATTTCGGCAAAACATAGGCCTTTTTTATGTCATTATTCATTTTATTAGATCTAGAATTAATGGACTAGACTTAAGCGTAGGAAACATGGCTAACAACGATGAAGGAGGGCCTTCTGGTAATTGCGACGTCTATGAGGCGGCAAACAATTATTATAATTATCGGGATGAGCAACAGTTGCCGTACCCCCCTGTTACATCTGAGGGTGGTACCGACACCAACACCGGCACCGACACCGGCACCGATGCTGGTAATTTAGCCGGTACAGAACCGCAACCGAAGAGGATACGATGGCCAAACTAGCTGAGCACTACTAGACTGGTGGTCACGGAGGTGGACCCCCGACAATTTCGAGCCAAAACAGCCTGAGGAAGCACGCATGTGCAACGGCAATCAAATAGGCCGCATCCTACAGGAAACTGCCACCATCAACGACGGAAAATTAAGGAAGATACTGAATATGGAGTACTTCGTCCTAACGAAGTTGCACCGGAGTTTCTTGTTCCCGGGCCGGGATGAATCCAAGTATCCTAGACCGTGGCAAGAGTCGGCAATGAAGAAGATAAACAACAAAGGCATGGGCAAGTTTAGCAACGCATTGTCCGCCTGGAAAGTTAGCGTGAAACATCGGATCATTGTCAAAAAGCAACCCTACTCTGAGATTGTAAAGGATAATCTGACAATTACGGAAGAGCGGTTCGAAATATTCAAGGCGGCTTGCATTGCTGAAGCTGTCAAAGAAAAGTCGGAGTACATGAAGGGGCTTCAAGAAAGGAACATGGGGTACCACTGCCTCGGAAGCCGTGGTTACTCGGGGAAGAGGCGCATATGGGACAAGGAGGATGCGGAACGCGAAAGTCTGGGGATCCCAAACCCCTTGGCGTGGCTTGAGACTACGTCGGTATTTCCCCAAAGAGGAAGGGATGATGCAGCACAGCGACGGTAAGTATTTCCCTCAGTTATGAAACCAAGGTTATCGAACCAGTAGGAGGATCACCACCACCCAATAAGCCGCACCTGCACACAAATAACAAATACTTGCAACCCGACACGAAAGAGAGGTTGTCAATCACTCTACGGTAAAAAGATAGATTAGGTAGTGATAGATAGGAGAGATAGATCTCTCAAGAACACAAAATAGAAAAGGCAAATAAAAAGTGCAGCAATATATTTTTGGGTTTTTGGTCTTGGAGATCTGAAAACAAAGAGGCAGAAAGATAGATCGAAAAGCAATATGTTGGAAAAGTAGACCCGGGGGCCGTAGGATTCACTAGTGGCTTCTCTAATGAGTATAGTGCACGGTGGGTGAACAAATTACTGTTGGGCAATTGATAGAAGATCAAATAATCATGACGATATCCAAGGCGATGATCATTATATAAGCATCACGTCCAAGATAAGTAGACCGACTCCTGCCTGTATCTACCACTATTGCTCCACACATCGACCGCTATCCAGCCTGCATCTAGTGTATTAAGTTCATGGAAAAATGAAGTAATGCAATAAGAATGATGACATGATGTAGACAAGATCTATTCATATCAGAATAGACCCCATCTTGTTATACTTAATGGCAACGATACATGAGTGCCTTGCTGCCCCTTCTTTCACGGGGAAGGAACACCGCAAGATCGAACCCATCCTAAAACACCTCTTCCCATGGCAAGAAAAATCGATATAGTTGGCCTAACTAAACCAAATATTCGAAGAAGAAATATGAGGCTATATGTAATCATGCATATAAGAGATCAAAGAAGACTCAAATAATATTCATGGATAGAAACTGATCATGAACTCAAAATTCATCGGATCCCAACAAACACACAGCAAAAGTTTACATCCAATAGATCTCCAAGAGACCATTGTATTGAGAATCATAAGAGAGAGAGGAAGCCATCTAGCTACTGCCTAAAGACCCATAGATCTATGGTGGACTACTCACGCATCATGGAAGAGGCACCTATGAAGAAGATGAACCCCTCCGTGATGGTGTTTAGATTGGATCTTGAGGTTCTGGAACTTGCGGCGGATGGAATTGTGTTTCGTCGACTCCCCTAGGGTTTTCGGAATATTTGGGAATTTATAGGCATCAGAGGCGGTGCGGAGGGGCCCCGTGGAGGGCACAACCCATCAGGGTCCGCCTGGGGCCCCCTGGCGTGCCCTGGTGGGTTGTGCTCTCCATAGCCCACCTTCCTGGCTCTTTTTTGGCCAACTGGGTGTCTTCTGGTCTAGAGAAAATCTCCAAAAAGTTTCGTCGCCATTGGACTCCGTTTGGTATTGATATTCTGCGAAGTAAAAAACAAGCAAAAATAGCAACTGGCGCTTTGGCACTATGTCAATAGGTTAGTCCCAAAAAATGATATAAAGTTGTTATAAAATGATTGTAAAACATGCAAGAATGATAATATAACAGCATGGAACAAGCAAAAAATTATAGATACGTTGGAGACAGAGTCACTACTTTCTCTATGACGAAACTTTGAGTTATGCACGACGAAACTTTGTGATGTAATTAAACTAGCGAAGATCACTCTAGTTAGGCTAGTTTGGGTACGATGAACTTTGTTATTTATGCTTCTGATATGTTGCTTCTATTTCTGCTAACTCTGTCTCTTTATTTTGCTCAACTATAGATGATGTTGCATATTATCGATTCATGTGACGATGCAGGTACATAGATCATCGACGGCAAAGAAGTGCTATGCCATGTATGTAGGGAAGGTTCCAGGAGTGTACGACGAGTGGCCGGAGTGTCAGGCCCAAGTGTACCAGTTTCCGGGCGGTAGCCAGAGAGGGTTCGATAGCAGAACCGAAGCAGAAGATAGTTACTTGAGGTGGTGCACGCTAGCGCGAGAGAGGGATCGGAACCGGCGCCTCAAAAACTACATTATCGCGCTCTTGCTCATAGTGATCGCTCTTCTCTTCTATATCTTTGTTTAGATATAGATGATGAGACATACGTATGTGATGACCACGAAGTTGCTTGTATTCGAGACATGTCGACACTTAACTTGTATCGCTATATCATGATTATGACGAGACAATATGATTTGTGTTGGATGATGTGATGATATGATGAGACTATTATGTGTATGATATGATGAGCATATTGCATGTCTCTGATATGATTATAATACTATATAAAACCTGTACAAATACAACGCAAATACGTAGCAGAAAAAAATATGCAAATGCGTAAATATAGCAGTAGCGCTCTTTGGGAGGAAGCAGTAGCGCAGGTCGACAGCACTACCGTTATATAGCGGTAGCTAATTAGCAGTAGCGTTGGGCCGGACCAACGCTATTGGTAAGTAGGATAGCAGTAGCGCGGGTAAACCAACGCTACTGCTACAGGTTAGCTGTAGCGCCGTACTAGTAGCGCCGGCACCCGCTCTACTGCTACCCCTAATTCCAATGCTACTACTAGCCTTTCTCCTAGTAGTGCATGGAAAAGAAAAATCACAATGAGGAGCTCAATTATTAGACAGTGAACAAGAAAGGAAAGAAGCTCACTCAGAAACTAAAACGTCAACGCTGAGAAAATAGCATTTATATTTATACCTATTTTGTATACGCACTTGACCGCGTTATCGGTCAGATGATGTAATATATATTGCCTGTGTTATATACATTGTATCCCCTTCTTCCCACCACATGAACATGGTTCCGGCTCGGTCGTCTTTTTGAAAGGAAAAGAAAGTGAAAATAAAAAGAAAAAGGAGAAAGGAAAAAATGCAAAAAATAGAAAAGGGAGAAAGGAAAAAAGAAAATGAAAAGAAAAATTAATAGCATAAAATGAAAAAAGAAAGAAAATCAAAAAATGCAAAGAGAAAGAAATATCAGTAGCACGTTTTAATAAACCGTGCTACATCTAAGTTAGCTATAGAGCATTTTAATAAACCGTGCTACTCCTATCCTTAACATAATCTAACAGGCGGTTTTACTTCTCACCATTCCCCTCTTTGCCTCTCTCGAGCGCCCACTCCCTCTCCCTCTCCCTCTCACAAACGCCGCCGCCGTCGAAGGAGCGACGCCGCTGTCTGCCCATCCACACAGTCCTCCTGTCCGCACCCGCCGTCGAAGGAGTTTGTCCGCCCGTCCAAACCGCGTGCCCGTCCGCACCATCGACGTCGCCGCCTCCGTCCTCCTGTCTGCTCCTACGCCTCCGGCCTTCCCTCCCTTACGCCTCCCTCCCCTACCCCTCCGGTTCGGTGTAATTAGGAATATAGGGTTCGGTGTAATTTTTGTTAAAGTTCATGGAATTTAGGAATCTGAGGAGCTTGACTATTTAGGGTTCATGGAGTTCAGTGTAACTTGGGGGGAACCATTTCCCACAGACTGGCAATGTTCATGAAAAACAGGGCCTAGAACAGGGGACTATAAGAGTTAACATCTAATTGAGACAGTATGTTTATGCCAATGTTCTAATTGATTTGATGCGTTCTCCACAGGCTGGCTCCATGGTAATCGCTTGCTATATATATTTTTCAAACAAATGCCCATTTATTACCTTCCAGTTTCTTTTGGGTAGATAGTTCTGATGGGATGGATCTTGAGTTTACAAGTAGTTTGTTATGGAATGTAAAGTTATATACCCATTTGATGTGATAAATGGTTATGTTGTTTTTCTGCGTAGCATTGTTCCTTCCTTCACATTCAGTGCTAACATCTAAAATGCAAGCATGAAATGTGCCGTGAAGCATATCATGGCACAATCCTTGTTTGGAAGCAACACAAATTCTTTACTATATGCAGGGAAATTCTGAGTGGCCTATGTTTTGCCAGAATGTTGATTCATTTACGTTCCGGCGAATTTGAGGCGCTCGGTATGCCAACTTTTCAGCAAAGGTCATGCCGAAATTTCCCGTGAATTTTGGCATAACTTGTGCTAGTAAGTTGGACATATCGAGTGCCCGGGAATTGCCGGGACGGGAATAAAATGACATTCTGACAAACCGTAGGCCTTTTTATGTCATTAATTATTTATTTTATTATAGTTTGAGTATTGAACGAGCAAACTTAACCGTACGTAGGAAACATGTCGAATAAGGACGAAGCCTGGGCTTGCGATCATGAGGTCAACGATCTGTTACAACATTAACACGATTACGTCAACATTGACCCCACACCGACACCACCAACGGCACCGACTCCGGCCCCGAGATCAGAGCCGAAGCACCGGGGCCGAAGCAGAAGAGTAAGAGAATACGAAAACCTAACAAGCTCGACGACGGCAGACTGGTGTTCTCTCACACCCTGTGTTTTGCTTCTCCTAACTAAGTTAACATAGCGCAAAAATTAGGCCAATTAAAACTTTTTGTGTGCTTGTGATGCTTGGCTTGATTCGTGATTGCTTGTTTGTTTGCTTGTGCTCTAATTCATAAAAGTCCTCCTACTCTAAAAACTCATCTCCTTGAATCCAAAGCCTTGCCCAATGATCATACCATGTGTATAGGACCAAAAACTATTTTTATACCAATTTATTTTGGCCAAAAAGTATTTATTCAATTGAGGTTTTCCAAAACCCCTGAATTGAGGTTTGTACTACAAGTCCTCAAATTGGGTAGCTTGTTTTGCCCCAAATACATTATTTGGAACCTATTATATATAATACCTCCTAAAACCACCAAATATTATTTTTAAAGATTATTTTCATATTTTAATCAAAGGCTTTTCTTTAGGCCAGAAATGGTCTTTTATAGGGAAAAATTATTTTTATGCCTTCAAAATATTTGAGAAAATTTAGGGAAACTCAGTGGACATATATTTCCTATATATATGAGTTTCAACACATGGTCATGCTCAAAATATTGGACAAAAACCCTCGAAACCATTTTTGTTCATTTCAAGTATTTGAAATATTTCTATAGGAAATATTCTCAATTAATTACAGGAAAATTCTAGCAAGTCACACATGATATATGTGATGATCTTGCCAAGTTCCATCTAAATCCTAATTGTTTTGGTTCACCAAAATATCCCAAACCCATTCCTGTCTAGATCCAAACTTGATCAACTTTAAAATGTCAAGTATCTCCATTTGTGCTCAAACTTTGTGGGCATGTCCGAATCCTCTAATAATGCACCCACACAAAGTGGTGCATCAAGGAGAACAGATCGGCTTGTCCAAATCGCCCCAAACCCCTTTATGCTTATTTCAAGAATTGGAAATTTTTGCAAAGTCAAGTTTCCCCATTTTGTCGCCAACTTTTTGGGAATGCTCTAATAGACTAACGATGACACCACACCAAGTGGTGCATTAGGAAGAGCAAGTTATATTATATAGATCTAAACAAAACTACTTCTGCCTATTTCTAGGGTTTATAAAGTTTGCATTGGCAACTTTCTTCAAATGGGCTCAAACTTGGTGAACAACCCTATTTTTACCCACCAATTGATCCTGTTAAATCTCATGGCAAGTAGAATCTTTTTACTAGCCCAAACCAGCATCAAACACCTTTTGGTGATTTGGTAAAACTGCAGTTTTGACCCTTTTCTCTATTCTCCTTCACCTCCAATTTTTTCCACAGCTTCACCAAGACCCACAACATCTCCAGTAGCAACCCCAACGGCTAGGTCCATGATTGAGGGGGTGGAATCCCCATTTGCACCCCCTGGAAATGCCATTTCTTCCTCTCTCTCAACTTTCCCTCTCTCCTAGCCAGCACCCAGAGCATCCAAAGACCTTTTCCAGTATCTTACTCCCTCCTGTGGCTGGTGGACGCAAGTGGCCACGCCAGAGCACGTGCACACACACCCATGCCGGCCAAAAGCCCTCTCTAGAGCGTGCTGCAGAGCACCCGAGCGTTGACGCACGCGCATCGGACCAGCCAGAGAGCTCCAATGAGCTGGCTCACACACGCGTGCCTCTGTCCCCCTGGCTCCTCCCTCTATCGTTCCCTGGACATGGACCGCGCCCACTAAGGTCATAGACAAGCCCCGGAGTGCCCCCGTGACCCCTAGCAGCTCCGGTATTGCGGCCATGGGCACAACCCACGGTGCTCCGGCTCCCAACTACTTAAGGGACTCCCCCGAGCCCCCTCTCGGCTCCTTTCACTTCCCCTCTCTCCCGCAGACCCCATGGACCGGTCCCCCTGTCCTCCCGTGGGCTCCTCCTCTCCCCATGGCCAGCATTGCCGCCTCTGCCTCCACTCAAATTGGAGCTCCCCGGTGCCCCTCTCTCCCTCCTATCCACTGCAGACGACCTGGGAGACCCCCACGAGCCTCCCCTCCACCGCATGCCCGCTCTCCTTGGCCCTGGCATCGTATCTTTCATCACCAGCGGCCACCTCCGCGGTCGTCCGAGCCCCCACCGCAACGCCTTTCTCCGGTGGGCCTGCATCACCTCGATGGGTGCGGCTCGCCAACCCGAGAACGCCGGTGGACGCACCTACCTAAAATGGTGGCCGGGGACGCCAATAATCACCGTCGGGCTGATCTCTCCCCTCGGTCATGCGCGAATGCGTGAGGAAGGAGACGAACCGTATAGGCGGGGCCCGCCTGTAAGTGGCCCGCCGATCGGGCCCGGCGCTTAAGTGGAGGAGCCCCCTGCCGATTCCACCTTCCGGCGGAGGAGGCATACTCCGCAGAGTACGCCTTCGACGTTGCCCCTACGCCCGCCCGACCGAGCCACTGGGCCGGCCCTGTTCTATCCCGCACCCTGAGCACTGTTTTGGCCCATTTGGTAATTTCTTTGCCCTTTTTCTTTTACCATAGAGATTCATATATTCATAGTAAATTCATTTAGGCTCCAACTTTGGTTATTCAAATTCCTACAAGCTTCTAAAATCATGGCCTAACCAAATATGTGCTTTGCACATTTTTCCATACAATATTTTCTGCACCACCAATATTTTGTCATTTCTTTTGTTATAAACACCACTTTGCAAAATCCATAGAGGATTCAAATCAACTCCAAATGGAGTGATTCAAATTTCTAGAGGCTCTAAATGTCATGCCCTATTTGTCTAGCCATGGTTAACATTTTTGCCATGTCTAGTATCTGTTGTACCTATTAAATAGCTCCCTTTTTAATTATTTCATCTTAGGAAAATCCTAGGAAATTCATCCCAACTCCAAATCCAGTGAAACCACTTCCTTAATTCTTCTAAAATCATGCCCAATTTGATGGGTGCATCCACTCATTTTTATAAAAATGTTTCCTATAGACATCTTGTAGGATCATCATTTCCTCCATTTCCACAATTCAAAACTCCCCCTTGGTCCACATCCAATAAAACCTCCTTAGGTATTTTTCTTATGACCAGAGATGTCCAAGAAAAATGAAACTCCGATTTATAGAGCACTTTTATTTCTCTGCTTGTTGTGTTGCTTATTGTGGTTGTTTGTGACGGTAATTGACGAAGTAGACGGAGTGCTCGGAGTTAGACGAGAAGCGTGTGAAGACCTCGAAGAGTTTGCTAAGATAGGCAAGCAACCCCTTGACCATGCCTAAGAAACTTTTTCATGCATGTCATATAGCACCTTATGTTTCGATGAATTGATCATGGTCATATGGTGACCACTTTGTTGGACGCCTCGTTACTTTCTCGTTGATACTTGCATCGTGTATGGCCCTACCTCCTTATGAGGGTTATGCGGGTGGGAAGTAGTTAGGTTTCTAAAGTAGATGCTACGCAAATGAGATGGGAATATGCATGGTGTCAGAAAGGAAATGATTTCCAAGACTTTTTCTGAAAACCCCGTCGGGTGCCACTAATGCCCGAGGGAGATAATGATGAGCTAGGTAACCACTCGATAAAGAAGTGGTGTACCGAGGCAAGTGAGCGGGTGTGTTTTCGAAAACGGAAAGATTTAAGATTTTTCGACCGTTCCAACTTTACATGTACAACCACGATACCCCTTATGGGACGGGGCTTTGTTGATTACCATGGTCGGTACTAGCAGAGAGCCCGCATTACTAGTGGCGGGAGTGACATGGTCACTCTCGATACGGGGTCGTGTCGGGAAGGATGATCATGGGCTGTTTTTACAGACACCGGGCACACCGTTGTGTCCCCTCATGGATGTTACGATCTTGAGCAAGGCTCGTGGGATGTACATCAAGAGGGCAGGGTACCAATGAGTGGACTCTTTGTTTAGTGTCATCAAGGGAAAGGCATTGTTCGAGTACTTACCTCGGGTATGAACAATACAACGAGTCGTGGCTTGACACGGAAGTTTCCCAAGTCTTGTGGGTAAAGTGTGCAACCTCTGCAGAGTGTAAAACTATTCGAATAGTCATGTCCACGGTCAAGGATAGTTGGTGGTCCTGCTTAAACTACGTCTAATGTTTTCACCATACTTGGTGTGTGTGTGAGAGAGAGGGAGATAAAAGGCTTGTACTTGAGCTAAGTCGGATGACTTGGCATCATGACAGAACATGAGGTGTTCAGAGGATACTTGAGTTAAGTCAGATGACATGGCATGATGATTGAACATGAGATGTTCAACCCTTGTTTATATTGATATCTGTAACCTGTTCATATGGATATCTACAACCTGTTGATGCATGCTTTTACAAGTTGATTGAACATGTCATTGCACTCAAAATTAGCTTTCTGTAACTTACCTACTTAGTCCTATATCATGCTTTGTTAAACCTTGTTCCAAACATGGGTTTCTTGCGGGTACATTCAAAGTACTCATTGGCTTGCCATTGGTTATTTTATTTCTCAGGCATGAAAAGAACATGCGAGCTAGGACGCTTCCCAGTCAGAACGCCTGTAGGGTTAAGGCAGATGGCATGGGTTCACGTTATCATTGAAGATTTCCCCTGCAAAATTATGAAGACTTGGCCATAAAGGCCATACGTGAGTACAAACGGTACGTAATGGATGTAAGACTCTTGTTATTCAGTTTCTGTGTGTTCAGTGAGCATTGATCTGCGGGATCACTGTGCACATACATTCGGTGATCACGACTTATGAGTCGAGGTCCCCACATGGTCACAGTGGTGCACCCCAGCAAATTTGAGCCAACTGAGCCGGAGGAAGCTCGCAAGAATGTCTCACCCTGTGTTTTGCCTCACATCACTATGTTAATAAATCTTAAAAATTAGGACCAACAAAAAAAATTATGTGCTTATGATGCTTGACTTGATTGCTATTTGCTTGATTTCTTGCTTGTGCTTTAATTCATAAAATTCCTCCTACTCTCAAAACTCATCTCCTTGATCCAAGTCTTTGCCCAATGATCATGCCATGTGTGTAGGACAAAAAACTATTTTTATACAAATTTATTTTTGCCAAAAAGCATTTATTCAATTTAGGTTTTCAAAACACGCTAAGTTGAGACTTGAACTACAAGTCCTTAAATTAGGGTATTTAAATTTTTCCAAAAATAATATTTGAAACCTAGTACATATAAGACTTCCCAAAACCACAAAATATTATTTTTAAATGTTATTTTCATATTTTATTCAAAGGCTTTTTCTTAAAGCCAGAAATTGTCTTTTATTGGGAAAAATTATTTTTATGTTTCAAAAATATTTGAGAAAATTTAGGGAAACTCAGTCGACATATATTTTCCACATATATGAGTTTCAAAACATGGTCATGTTAAAAATATTGGACAAAACCCTCCAAAACCCATTCTAGATATTTCAAGTATTTGAAATATTTCTATAAGTAATATTGTCAAATAAATCAAGGAAAATTCCAGCATGTCACATGAGCTGTTTCTGCTGATTTCTAGGGTTTGCAATAGTTACATTAGGTACTTCCTTCAAATGAGCTGGAAATTGGTGACCAAGACCAATTGGTCTTACCATTTATTCCTCGTGAATATCAAGGCCATTGGATACCCCTAGATGCCCCAGGGCAGCAACAAACAACTTCTGCAATAAGCTTGTGGACAAGCAATGCTGACCCAAGAAGATTCCCGTTGCCTTCAATTTTTTACCACAACATGTTATATCCCCCTTCTACCTCCAATAACTCTCTCTTGGCCAGGGAACAATAATTGGTGGGTAAAACCCTTCCATTTTTGTATTTGGACAACATTGGCATGCCCCTCGTTCCCCTCTCCATCCATTCAGTACTTATAACTGTCCCCAAACTCTTCCACAACCCCTCTTGCATACTAATGCATCTATCCAAACCCAAATATGGCATGCTCATGTCGAAAATATCAGCAGTTCATCTAAACCTAGATCTTGGCAGCAAATGTAGCCTTGAACTACAAGTACCATGTACACTTGTCTCATAGGACTAATATTTGGTGCACATGTACTCGTTCATGCCTAAGACCAACGCACAACTTTTTACCTCATATTTCCTTCTGTAAAAACCACTTCTAACCAACTCCATATCCTCTCAAACCTCACCAACGCCCTCTAGCATGCATGACTTGCATGCTGGACATATTTTGCCGACCAAATAGATGCTCTGGTCACACTATGGCATGGTGACCACGCCATTGACCTACAACAATGGCACCTTGCTGACAACGCTTGTCCTGTAGCTCGTGTCCGGCTGCGGCAAGGTGCACACGGATGCCAGGGGCTTCCCCTTTACCTACCACGCCCCTCCCAGACTGCGGCAAGCTGCTCCAACGCTACTCAGGCGCACGTGCTCCCGCCGCCCGAGAGCTCGCGGCGGCCACCCGAGCTCCTCTTCGTCGCCCTCTTCATTTACCTCCCCTAGAGCACCTTGAACACCCCTAGTCCACCCCTCTCCCCTGCGTGGACCTCCCAGACCACCCAGAACTCTCCCCATGCCCTCTTCCTTCGCCTATGGCCGGCAATGCCGTCGTACGACTCCGCTCAAATTAGAACTCCCCGGTGCCCCTCTCTCCCTCCTAACCACGACAGAAGATCCTAACGACACCTACAAACCATCCCTCAACCCCCATCCCTGCTCCCCTCGATCGTGGAGCCGTGATCTTCAGAGTTGACGGTCACCTCCGCGGCCGTCCGAGCCCTCTCCACTACGTTTCTTCCTGGTGGGCATGTTGCACCCATGCGGATGCAGCTCGCCGCCTCGAGCGCTCCTGTAACACCCCAAAAATCGGGTTATCGATTTTTGTGCTGTTATTCCTTCCAGGCTTTCCTCTCCCAATTTTTTCCTCTGAAATCTGGTAAGTAATCAGGTGAATCCAGACAATCCCCAACCTCTCAGTGCCTTTCCCAGGTTCTTGTGCCAGTCAACCTTCCGTCAGTAAACCCCGAATCTCATTCAAACCCTAGTTCCAAAATATTGGAACTGGAAATCCTGCCTTTGTGTTTACAAAGGAGCTATCATTTACATTGCTCTATTAATCCTTCCAAAATTTCCAGAGATCCTCCTTCACTCATACACCCTAGCTGTGCAAAAATATTGCTAAGTCATATGCAATATTTCTCATCTAGAATTAATTCCTCTTTCTGCCTTTCTGAGGAATTAAATCCAGGAAAATATCTATCCATCTCCAAAGTTCATGAAAACTTGTGGAGATATTCTTTATGATCATATTGAGCTCTCATAAAAATATTGGCCATAATTAAATAGTGGAAATTGCATTTTCCTATTTAAAGCCAATATCTCAATTTGGGGCCTTTCCAAAGGAACTACCATTTTGGTAGCTAGGAAAAATCCCAAATAATTTATGAAGCTTTCCCAACCCATATCTTCACCATTTACATCAAGATATCAAGTTCCACAATTCAAAATTTGAGCACAACACCCCTTTGAAAATTCTGTCTAGATTTCCTTTTTGCAAAGGAAGTGCTTGATTCCTTGATCTCATTTGGCTGAAATTTTGCAGGGTGATTCATTATGAGATATTACCCTTGGACACCAAAAACCGGCCCATTTCATCTAGCCAATCCCCTTCAGTAAATTTACCAAGTTTTTGTCCAGATTGAAGCACAGTGAAGGAAGTACCATTTTTACTTATGCAAATGGTATGAATTTTTTACAGTGCCTTCATATGCCTAAATTATTGGTCTCCACCAAATTTGGGCCATTTTAATCTAGCCATTTGACCCCAGCATCTTCATTTTCATTTCTGGCCAGTTTGCCATGTTGCAAAGGAAGTACCGGATAACTTTGCCCATTTGAGCTGAGATCTTGCCAGGTTGATCACCTTAGTAGATGATTGACCCATGCCAGAGTTCAAGCCAAGAGGTGCACTGTGATGGCCACACCACAGCACAAACAGTTTGCTGTTGGAAACTATTTGACTTTGGCTCAGTCACCTCAGACCTCTCTAGAGCTCTTCAGCCGCATAGGTCATTTCAGCGAAGCACGGAGAAGACCCCAGACGTGGCAATGCTGTGGTCATGTGGTGACCACGTAAAGAGCACGCCAAAACCGCGCTGTGTGCTTCGTACTTGTCGGGAGCGCACCTCCAGCAGGTTCCAGCTCGTCCGGGAGCTTCGGCGAGCTCCCCACAGCATGCGGGATCCTTCTGGAGCCCTCTCCCCCTCGTCCCCTAGCCGATGGCCGCCTCTGCCGACATGGATTCCCCGCTAGAGCTCCGCCACGGTGCCGCCCTCTCGGAGCTTCGCCCGGCGTCGGCTAGCCCCTCCCCGAGCTTATTTAAGGCGTGCCCGAGCCTCTCCCGACCAGCATCGAGCCCAGACCCTCTCCCCCTCGAGTCCCCGGAGCTCCATCCCCTCCCCATGGCCGTCTTCTCTGCCGCCGGTTCCCTTGGCCGCTCCCGGCCCTGTGGCCTCTCCCTCTCCCTTCCCTCTGCACCCGGAACCTGCTCCGTGGCCTGCGAAGTCGCCGCCGTCCTCAGCCCCTCCGGAGGAGTGCTGCCACGGCCGCGCCGGTAATGCCCGTCGGCCACCATACCCCGTCCAGTGGCCATGGTGCCATAGCTCGTTCCACGGGGTCCCGCGACCACCCTTGGACGCGGCGCACGGCGGCGGAGCCTCCGCGCTCGTCGGCCGGCCCTCCCGCGTTTCCCTGCCGTAGCTTCGCCGGCAGCCGGCTACCCCTGCTCTGTTCTGTCGGGGGGGGAGGAGATGACCAGAGGAGAAGGAAAGAAAGAGAGAAGAGGATAAGGCGGGCCCCGCTTGTCAGCCAGAGGAAAAGTCAACCGGGCTCGCGCGTCAGTTTATGTGGAGGCGTACTCGGCTGAACCCGCTTTCTTTTTAGTGAAAGCGTAAACGCCGGAATGCGCTTTCATTTTTTTAGCCAGCGGCCGAATCCATTAAATAGCGAACGTTCACTCGTTAAGCGCCAGAATGGACAGACTTTGTGTGTTTTATGGCTTAACGAACGAACGGGCGTATCTCCGCGACCGTAACTCTGATTGAGGTAAAACCAACGCCCACGTCTTCAGATCGTCGAGCCCGTTCCGATGGCGTCATTTTCATAATGTTTTCGCACAGAAATGACAATTTTACCCTTGCCCTTCGATCAGCCCCTCCGAGAGGGAAACTTTTCCGGCAAATCTTTCTGGAGTCTTATCACACTTCTTCCCGGCGTATTCATCGACCCCCAGGCAAGCCAACCTCTTATCATGAGCTCCGGACTTGCGTGATGACTTTGCTTGCACCCTGTGTGTTTATCGTAGTACATCTGTATCCCCTCTTAGTCTGCCCTTGCATGCACCTATTATGTCATCTGTATTAGATGCTAGCATTACTTTTCATCTGATGCCATGACTTGTTTTCATGTCACATTTTTCCGTGCTAATAATAATATTGTTAATGATATTATCATGATAGTGCTATGGTTTGATCTCATGACATGGTTATCAGTACTATGATCTTGCTATGCTGTTGTTAAGTGATTGTTAGCACTTGTAATTGTCGAGGTAATCGTATGATGATGGATATGTTGAGTTGAAGTAATAAACTAAACCAAGTCGGTTGATCCAGAGTCACCTGTCCGAGCTTATCCGTGCAACCACATTTGCCGGTATGGGACGGCCTTGACTTGGTCTGGCTCCGTGCTCTTTCACCGGTACCTCCAGACAGGGAGGGTTATGCGTGCGTGCTACACTGATCAGGTAGGCGGCGATAACCCTGTGAGCCCAGTTGAGCGTTTAGCCCGGGAGTCCCCGTTTGGGACAGTTTAGTTTGGCCACGACGGTGGCAGGTGTCATGAGGTGACACAGGGGCCACCCAGGGCAGGACTCCGGGAGAGGATGAATGCCGGTGGTACGATGGGAGAGTCACGGGTCAGGTGGGTTTCGTTGGGGCAATGCTGGTCCACCCGAATGGGATCACGAGGCCGGGTGCTCCATGGTGTGGGTAAAGTGCGCAACCTTTGCAGAGTGTAAAATCTGTTCGAATAGCCGCGTCCACGGTATTGGACAGCCCGTCCAGACCTCACTAGGTGGTGAATCATAACAATGATAATAACGATGGAGGAACTTGTCTTGTGTTCGGAAGTGCCTATTGAGTCATGAGTATTTCGAGGGTTGTGGGACAACCCAGAAGAGAGTAAGTTGGTATTCGGTAACAGCAAATAGTTTAAGCACCTAGTGTGATTATTGCCATGCTATGTGTAGAATAAATTCATGTTTGATCCATGTTTGATCCATGCTATGCCATGCTTGATCCATGTTTTCCAGTTAATTCCATGCCATGTGTAGAATAAATTCTTATATAAGCATAGGGCTTGCTTTGTCATCTGCTTGTTTGGATGCTATGTATTTGGTTGTCTTGCGAGTACATTCAAAGTACTCACCTGGCCTTGCACGTGGCTAGTTGCAGGAGGAGGTCCGTCGTGCTAGATCGTAGCCCAGCCAGTCCTGTGAGTTCTGGAGCCCAGCCAGAGACATCGTTGCCGCTGAACCAAGACCTCCGCTACCATTTAGTTAGCCTTGGAGCTATGTAATATTGTTGTAAGCAATAGTATTGTAATACTCCATTTCATATAATAAAGCCATTTTGTGCCTGGAATTGCTGTATCATGTCTTTGGCGTGCACCAGGTCTTATCCTGGGGCTGGCGTGCGTCGGCCCTCTATCGGGGTGCCACAGCTCCGGAGGCCAGCTCGCCCGAAATGGTCGCCGGTGGCGTCGGCAGACACCGCCGATACCTTCCCTGCTCCTCCTTCATTCGAGCGGGTAGAGGGAGATGATGTTGCCAGCGAGTCCCGTCGGTCGGCCAAACAACGGGGCCGAGCCACTGACGGGTGGGCCCTGGCCCCTTTTTAAGTGGAGACGCCACCGAAGTATTACCGCCTTGGCCATTGGAAGGTGTACTCCAAAAGTACGCGTTCGACGTGGCCGCTCTCCTATCTGGCCCAGCCACTAGGCTGGCCCAGTGGCTGTCCTGCACCCGGTGCGCAGTTTAGCCATTTTGTAATTTCTTTTATCTTTTCTTTTTTCAGAGTGATAAGAATATTGATAGAAAATTCATACAAACTTCAAATTGGATGATTCAAAGTCCTAGATATCCCAAAGATCATGTTCTATCCAATGGTGTGCTTTGCACATTTTTCCATATATCATTTTCTAGTCTACCAACATTTTGGCCATTTCCCTTATTATAATGCCCTCTTTGCAAAATATCTAGAGAGTCCAAATCAACTCCAAGTGAGGTGATTGAAATTCCTAGATGACTCTAAAATGATGCCCTATTTATCTAGTCATGGTGAACATTTTCCCCATGCATTGTTTCTTTTAGATCTAATAAATGGACCCAATTTCCATTTGTAGGAAATTCATCCCAACCCTAAATCCAGTGAAACCACTTTCTAAACTCTTCTAAAATCATGCCCTATTTAATGGATGCATTCACTCATTTTTCTAAAAATATATTCTGTGAACTTCTTATATGATCATAAATCCCTCCATTTCTACCTTTCCAAAATACTCATTGATCCAGATCCAGTAGAACCTCTTTAGTTGTTTTCCTTATAGCCAGAGGTGTCCAATAAAAATAAACTTCCTAGTTTAGAACACTTTTATTTTTCCTTCTTGTTGTGTTGCTTATTATGGTTGTTTCCAACAGTAGTTGACGAAGTAGATGGATTTTTCAGAGTTGGACCAGAAGCTCGTGAAGACCTCGAAGACTTTGCTGAGTCAGGCAAGCAGCCCGTTGACCATGTCGATGAAACTGTTTCTTGCATGGCATTATTGTACCTTGACTGTTGCATGAAAGAGAATGTCGATGATGTGGTGACAACCTTGCTAGGTTGGTATCCGATGCATTTACCGTTGATACTTGCATTGTGCATGTCCCTACCTTCCTACGAGGGTTATGCGGGTGGGAATTAGTTATGATGCTAAGTAGTTGCTACGCTAGTGCCACAGGGACATGCATGAGATGGAAAACAAATGTTTACCAAAGACCTTTTTAAAAAACCCACCAGGTGCCACTAATGCCCGAGGGAGATGATGAGCTAGGTAACCGCTTGATAAAGAAGTGGTGTATCGAGGCAAGTTGTGTGTCTGTTTTCAAAAACGGATTAGATTTAAGATCTACTGACCATCCCAACCTTACATGTGTGACGACTCTACCTCTATATTGGAAGGGTCTTTGTTGATTACTTTGGTCGATGCTAGCAGAGAGCCCGCATTACTAGTGGCGAGAGAGTCGAGTCGCCCTCTCGATACGGGGTCGTGCCAGGTAGGGCGACCATGGGCTGTTTTTACAGACACTGGGCACACTGTTGCGTACCCTCATGGATGGTACGTGTGATGTAAATCATGGGGGATGGTACCAATGAGTGGACTCTTTGTTTAGTGTTGTCAAAGGAAAGGCATTGGTAGGGTGCTTACCTCGGGTACCTAAGGTACCGTGAGTCGTGGATGACACGGAAGTTCCCCGAGTCTTGTGGGTAAAGCGTGCAACCTCTATAGAGTGTATAACTATTCGAATAGCCGTGTCCACGGTTATGGAAAGTTGGAGGTCCTACTTAAACTACGTCCTCATTTTTTCACAAAACATGGTGTGTGCGTGACAAATGGAATAAGTAAGCTAAGTCGAAAGACTTAATGAAATGATTGAACATGTGATGTTCAAACCCTGCTTATATTGATATCTGTGACGTGTTCATATGGATATCTGTACCTAATTATGCATGGTTTACAAAATGTTAAGACATGGCACTCACTCAAAACTAGCTTTCCGCAAAAGTACCTACTTAATGCTATACCCTTCATTGTTTACCTTGTTCCAAATATGTGTTGTTTGTGAGTACATTCAAAGTACTCATTGGCTTGCCTCTATTCGAATATGTCGGCGCAAAATACGTACTCCCCAAGGTAGGCATTTGCCTAGCTTGGTGATCACCATCCGTAGTAGGAAATTCATCCTAACCCATGCATTGTTTCTTTTAGATCTAATAAATGGCCCCAATTTCCATTTATTTCATCTTAGAAAAATCATAGGAAATTCATCCCAACCCTAAATCCAGTGAAACCACTTTCTAAATTTTTCTAAAATCATGCCTTATTTAATGGGTGTATTCACTCATTTTTATAACAATATATTCTGTGAACTTCTTATCAGATCATAAATCCCTCCATTTCCACCTTTTAGAATTCCTCATTGATCCAGATCTAGTAGAACCTCTTTGGTTATTTTCCTTATAACCAGAGGCGTCCAATAAAAATGAACTTCCTATTTTAGAACACTTTTATTTTTCCTTCTTGTTGTGTTGCTTATTATGGTTGTTTCCAATGATAGTTGGCGAAGTACATGGAGTATTCGGAGCTGGACAAGAAGCTCGTGAAGACCTTGAACACTTTGCTGAGACAGGCAAGTAGCCCTTTGACCATGTCGATGAAACTGTTTCTTGCATGGCATTATAGTACCTTCATTGTTGCATGAAAGAGCATGTCGATGATGTGGTGACAACCTTGCGGGGTTGGTCTCCGATTCTTTCCCCGTTGATACTTGCATTGTGCATGGCCCTACCTTCCTATGAGGGTTATGTGGGTGGGAATTAGTTAAGATGCTAAGTAGTTGCTACGCCAGTGCGACAGGGATATGCACGAGATGGAAAACAAATGTGACCAAAGAACTTTTTGAAAACCCCATCGGGTGCCACTAATGCCCGAGGGATATGACGATCTATGTAACCACTTGATAAAGAAGTGGTGTACCGAGGTAAGTTGTGTGTGTGTTTTCGGAAACAGATTAGATTTAAGATCTGTTGACCCAACCTTACATGTGCGACTACTCTACCCCTTTATGTGATGGGTCTTTGTTGATTACTTTGGTCAATGCTAGCACAGAGCCTGCATTACTAGTGGCGAGAGAGCTGAGTCAACCTCTCAATACGGAGTCGTGCTATGTAGGGCGACCATGGGCTGTTTTTACAGACACCACGCACACCGTTGCTTACCCTCATGGATGGTACGTGTGGTGTACATCATGAGGGATGGTACCAACGAGTGGACTCTTTGTTTAGTGTTGTCAAAGGAAAGGCATTGTTCGGGTGCTTACCTCGGGTACCTAAGGTATCGCGAGTCGTGGATGATGCGGAAGTTCCCCGAGTCTTGTGGGTAAAGTGTGCGACCTCTACAGAGTGTATAACTATTCGAATAGTTGTGTCCACGGTCATGGAAAGTTGGTGGTCCTGCTTAAACTACGTCCTCATGTTTTCACAAAACTGGGTGTGTGCGTGACAAATGGGATAAGTAAGCTAAGTTGGAAGACTTGATGAAATGATTGAACATGTGATGTTCAAACCCTTTTTATATTGATATCTGTAACCTGTTCATATGGATATCTGTACCTTTTGATGCATGATTTACAAAATGTTAGGACATGACACTCACTCAAAACTAGCTTTCCCCAAAAGTACCAACTTAGTGCTATACCTTGCATTGTTTACCTTGTTCCAAATATGGGTTGCTTGCGAGTACATTCAAAGTACTCATTGGCTTGACACTTTTCGAATATGTTGGCGAGAAATACGTACTCCTTCAAGCTACGCGTTTGCCTAGCTTGGTGATCACCATCCGTAGTAGCCATCTGGTCCCGGAGGAAATTAGTTGGGCTGAGGTACTTGAGCTTGCCACGCCCAAGCTGTGGCCCCCGCCTCAGCCAACTCGTTCTGGTAAGCAATTATGTCTGGTGGCATGATGATGTATACGTTCCTAGCATGATAGTTAAACAAAGAAGGTGCAGGCAACACAATAACATCACGAGTATCCTTGCTATATACTAAGTTATAACGGATGTTCTCTAGGGGTTAACGTTCATCTATGAACTGGTGATCTAGCATGGACTGGTGGTTAAGATAAACCTTAGACAATAAGTAATCAGTGGGGCGTATGGCGACATTAAAACGTTTTTCTAAGTGGGTGGCATAAATAACACCATGAACCTTGCCCTTGGTCCGGTTAAGATGCAAACGGCGCGCGACAATAGCTCCTAAGTTGAAAGTATTATCAGCATATAGTGCACGACGCAAAATAGCGAGGGTGGGGGCACTGAGACCACCACCCTGACTCATAGTAGTTAAAAATTTCCCAATGCATAAATCAAAGTAATGCATAGACAGAAAATGTACACGGGTGGCCCTAGAGTTTGATACGCCCCTAGTTTCTCCCATAGTTAAGGTGAGGAGGAATTCCTCGAACTCCTCTGGTTTAGGATCACGCATTCCCCCATTAGAGGGAAGCAAGCATATTTCACAAAATTCAGCAAGTGGTAATTCATAATGTGTCGCATATAGATCGAAGCGTACCTTGGGGGCACCGAGCGTATGTGTGAAATAGAAATTTTGCACAAAGGAATTTATAAGGAAATAGTATTATCACACTCATCTGCGAGGAAGTTGGTCAGCCTGGCATTTGCAATGAATTGCATAAACTCTTGGTAGAAACCCGTTGCGCTCATGAAAGGTTCATGTGGCCATTCACAGGGCCTAACCTCCATGTTGCGAAAGATGTTAATGTCTTGATCCTCAGTTCTACCAACAACTCCATTGGGGCTCCGGCTCGAAGAAGCCCTCCTAAGGAAATTCATTTTTCTAAGCACAAATTTTGGAAATTTTTGGGCCATGAAATTATGTCAATAAAACTTTGCAAGATTGGTAACAACTACTCATATAGGTACCTAGAGGCGATATCAAGCATTCATACTACTCGGAACTCAAACAATACAACATGCAAGCTCATTTTCAGTCGCACCAAGTGCAGCAAAATATAAACCACTAAAGCAAAAAACTAATTGAAGGAATGGGAGAGTCAGATACCAAGGAGCAATTCTTCAAAACAGTTTCGAAAATGGAGTTCCGAGCAAATATATCGAAAATTTCAGTTTGGGGAGCAAGAAAACGAGAGAGAGAGTATGGATTTTTTTTAGGTAAGGGATGACATGAGCTAAAGGCATAAGGTAGGGGGGTGGGCGCGCCCTGTTGGCTTGAGGCCCACAGGAACTCCTCTAGCTTGAGGCCCACAGGTGCATATCCCCGACCATAAGAATATCATATTTCTTCTTGGCAGTAGGAAGAGGAAATATAAAACCTCCAATGATGATTGTGGCACTTGCCTCAATGACATTAATATTGTTAACAAAAGTTTGCTTCGTTGGAAAATGCATGGTATGTTGTTTGCCATTCACGTGAAAAATAACCTTGCTTTGCTTGCGATCAATAACAGCACCTGCAGTATTTAAAAAGGGTCTACCAAGGATAATCTACATGTTGTCGTCCTCGGTCATCTCAAGAATAACAAAGTCTGTTAAGATAGTAACATTTGCAACCACAACAGGAACATCCTCACAAAATACAATAGGTATAATAGTAGATTTATCAGCCATTTGCAAAGATATCTCAGGAGGTGTCAGTTTATTCAAATCACGTCTTTTATATAGAGAGAAAGACATAACACTAACACCAGCTCCTAAACCACATAAAGCAGTTTTAACATAACTTCGTTTAAAGGAGCAAGGTATTGTGGGTATACACGGATCTCCCAACTTCTTAGGCACTCCATCATAAAGAGAACAATTAGCAAGCATAGTAGAAATTTCAGTTTCAGGTATTTTTCTTTTCTTGGTAATAATATCCTTCATATACTTAGCATACGAAGGCATTTTCAAAATATCAGTCAAGCGAGTGCGCAAAAAAGACAGGTCTAATCATTTCAGCAAAGCGTTCAAAAAATTTCCTCATCCTTACTCTTAGAAGGCTTGCGAGGGAATGACATGGGTTTTTGAACCCAGCGCTACCTTTCCTTACCATCTTTTCTAGCAACAAAGTCTTTCTTCTCAAAACGTTTATTTTTGGGATGTGGGTTATCAAGAACTTCAGCAGGTTCTATTTCCACATCATTATCATGTTCTTTGTTATTATCTAGCTAAGCATCTACGTGAACATCATCATTATTATTATCATTCTCATTATCACTAGGTGCATGTTCACTACCAGATTGTGTCTCAGCATTAGAAATAGAAACATCATTATGTTTTTCAGCAGGTTTTTCTATAACAGGTTCACTAGAAGCATGCAAAGTCCTATCATTTTTCTTTTTCTTTTTCTTCTTAGATGGACTAGGTGCATTATCATTAGTTCTCTAAGAATCATGTTCAATTCTTTTCGGATGACCTTCAGGATAAAGAGGTTCCTGAGTCATTCTTCCTCCTCTAATCATTACTCTAACAAGCTGATCATTCATATTGTCATTTAATTCAACAAGCAAATCATTTTGTGACTTAGAAACTTGGTCTAGTTGAGTATGAACCATATAAGCATGTTTACCTAGATCCATAACTTCATTAGCAATTCTAAACATCAAGTCACTCAAGCGATCTATCATCATAGCATTACGTCTTAATTGATCTCTAACATAGTTATTGAAATGTTCTTGCTTAATAATGTAATAATCAAATTCATCCATACACTAATAGGGGTCTTAGCATAAGGTATATCACTTTCATTAAACGCACGGAGAGAATTTATCTCTATTACCAGTGTTGGGGTGTCATGTTCATGCATTTCTTCGATAGGAGGTAATTTCTTGACATCTTCAGATTTAATACCTTTTTCCTTCATAGTTCTTTTGGCTTCTTGAATGTCTTCAGGACTGAGGAATAGAATACATGTCTTCTTTTGAATAGGTTCCGGCGGTGGCTCAGCAAGTGTCCAATTATCAGCATTTTGCAATATATTATTCAATAATTATTCAGCTTGCCCAACAGTTCTTTGCCTAAGAACACAATCAGCACAACTATCTAGGTATGTCGCTGTACTAAGAAACGGGGTCCTTAGCACCCGGACTTCTGCACTAGACACCACAGCCCTCGGACTGGCATGATCTTGCCAGGCATGAGCATTCTTCCAACAACAACAAAATAAGGCCGAGTAACCCTGGCAACACGCCTTGCCGAGGGGCTTAGGGACGCACGCACCCGCCAATGACTCCCCCGCCAAGTCCCAGCTCCACATCGCCAGATAAAAAGACCATTTTTACACAGTGGTAACTCCTTTGTCTATAAAAGGAGGCCAATGCTACCTTCCCAAAGGTCAAAAACCCTGTTCATTCTACACGCATAGCTCCACTCCCGAGGCACCACTTGCCGGGGCTATTGCGCCTTGTACCATGAACACCCATAATCCACAAGAACAGATGACGTAGGGTTTTACGCTCCGACGGCCTGAACCTGTCTAAACCCCCCGCGTACGCAGGGATCTGTGATGCTCTTTTTGCTAGAAACCTACCCACCTGATTACAAAGGATCCTTGCCAGATCCATAGATCGTCGCTTCCCCGACATCTTTGGCGCGCCATGTAGGGGGAGTTTCTGGCACGAACCTTCACCAGTCTTTGTGCACCTTCACCAACAGCTTCATCGTCGCCCATGGCCCCCAAGAAGGCCAAGGGTGTGGCGACTCCAGCTGCGACCATATCCAAGCTGCCATCTCAGGCGGCCGTCGGCAACGCCGACGAAGGAGACCACCGCGCTCACCCTACTGGTGAGTGCAGTCACAACAACACGTGGAGCTCCGCGAGACGCGACCTAGACCCCGCTGTCGTAGGGGCGTATAACGCACCAACGGCGTTGGGGCCTGGGGCCGAAGCAGCAGCGGCGGTAGCGGCAGTAGCGATAGCGACAGCCCCTCCGCCGCGCCCCTCGCAAGGCGACCGCGACCAGCATCCTCGAGGCGGCGAGCCCTAGCAGCTCGCCAAAAAGACCCCTGAGCGTCCCTCCCCAAGGCGCGTAGGGCAAAGCTGGACTACAGCCTCCTGGAGCTGATGAGCGGCACACGATGGCACGTGGCGAACGCTCCTCCTGACACAGTCAGGAGTAAGAGTGTCACCCATGCCTCATGCCGCTCCAGCCCAGGACAGCGAAAGAGGCTCTAGCACAGGCACAACTGTTGCTGAACTTCCCGCCTGCGCCGGAGAAGATGGAGGACTGGAGGGTAACCATACAAGGCTTGCTGAGCTTCATGAATCGCGACAATCCGGAGGGGGCAGGACCATCGCACGCTTGCCGAGCGGCCTCGGGAGGCCCAACCAACTGGCGCGACGCCAGCGGGGCGCATACGGTCTAGTCACTTCCGCAGCGGACTTCCTGCTGGACCGACATTCAAGATGAGGCGTCGTGTGCCTCACCGGACCCGCGACGGGACCAAGACCAACGACAAATCCTGAAGGACAGGCGCAAGGTAGACACCCGCATGACCATCGAGAGACGGTCGCGAGACTCAGCGTCAATCTGACGGCCGCGCGGACCCCGCCGTCGATGAACTTGCGTCGCGGGCCCCTAGTATCCTACCTTACGAGGTGGGATGCCCGGCGTTCACCCGCGAGTTACGGCAGGTTCGCTCGCCTTCCAGCAGGGCCTTCAAGCCCGAGCTGCCTATCAAGTACGACGACAAGATCAGCCCCTCGGAGTTCCTCGGCATCTACACCATCGCCGTGTAGGCTGCCGGGGGACGGAACGAGAAGATACTCGCCAACTACTTTCCGCTGGCGCTCAAGCCCAACGTGAGGAGTTGGCTGATGAACTTACCAAAGGGGTCTATCTCTTCTTGGGCAGATCTGTGCAACCTGTTCATTGGCGCATACTGTGGGGGCCACCAGCTCCCAGGGCAGCCCAGCAATTTGCACGTGCTTCCCAGAAGGACGGTGAGACCCTTCGCAAATACATCCAGAGGTTTAGCCGCATGCAGCACAACATTCCAGACATCCACCCTGCCGCCGTGATTGCCGCGTTCCACACGAACGTACGCAACCGTCAGATGCGGGAAGAGATCAGTATCAATAAGGTACAAGACGTCAGCGAGCTGTATGCCCTGGCTGACAAGTGTGCACGCGCTGTAGAAGGAAGGAGGCTCCCTGGAGATGACGTTGGCGCGGAGGTCGACTCCGACAATGACGATGCGTCAGCCGCCAGCAAGAAAGGCCGGAAGCGCAACAAAAAGCGCAAAGGAAAGGAAGTGATGGTTGTCGAAGGGGGCGCCGAACCCGACTCCTCCAAGAAGGCCAAGTCCGAGGGATCCGGCAAGAACGTTGCCGCGTGCTCCGAAGACGATGAGGCCGCGGCGGGGGAGAAGACCAGTGGGCCATACAACAAGATCCACCGCACCAAGATCCACGACGTAAACAATTGCCGCCAAGTAGAACAGCTTGCCGAGAAGCAGAGGCAAGAGTACAAAAGGCGCGACAAGGATAAGAGCAAGATGGTGCGGGTGGCTCCGGCAAGAAAGGCAGTGGCGGTCGTGGTGGCCGCCGAGGCAAGGTCAAACAACAGAAGGAGAAGCCTGCTAGAGGCCGAGATAACTAGTCCGATGACGATGATGACACTTACAAAGAAGAATTGAGGGACCCAGAGTTCCAGAAGGCTTTGGACACCATGTGCGTTGATGGGGGCGCATCCTTGCACTCCTCTCACTGGTAGCTCAAGCAGTGGGCCCGTGAGGTCAACGCGGCGAAACAGGTGGTAGAGGCAAGGCAACCCCTCAAGTGGTCCAACACTCCCATAATCTTGGACGCTGAGGATCACCCCGACCGCATCACTGCCGTTAGGTGTGTGCCATTATTGGTGTCACCGACAATCCGCAACCTCAAGTTCAATAAGATGTTGGTGTGGGGCCAGGCTGAACCTGATTTCACCGAATGTGATCAAGCGCCTGGAGATCCCTGACTCGGATCTTACGCTGCCGGGATATTTCCAAGGGGTCAACTCGGGAAGATCTCAGCCAAAGGGGAAGATAACTCTGCCGGTCACGTTCGGCAGCAAGCTCAACTTTAGGACGGAGAAGATTGTCCTCGACGTCGCGAAGATGTCGCTGTTGTACAATCGAATCCTAGGCCGACCGGCGCTAGCAAAGTTCATGGCGGCGTCTCACCACATCTACAACACGTTGAAAACGTCGGGGCCGATGAGCGTCATCACCATTGAGGCTGAGAAAAAAATGTAGTCCTCTGCATAGACAAGCTCTTCAAGGAGGCAGTGGTAGCGTTTGTCGACGAGGCACTCGCTCTTGCCGGCAAAGCTCCCGAGGCGAAGAACATGGACAAGATCTCTGGAGAGTCTCGTAGGAACTCCAGGAAGCGCACGGAAGAGTGCAGCACACCCGTTGAGGACCTACCAGAGACCTCCGCCGCCAGGAGCAAGAAGGGCAGGGCCGCCAAACCCTTGTCGTATGGAATGAGTCACTAAACAGGGCGAACCGAGGACGCGACACCCAGCATGCGCGACTCGCGTATACACTAGGCGCTTACGCAGAAGTTCCACCTATAGGTTACGGTGCCCCCCATCCCTTTTTTTTGAGCAAGTTGTGCCAGAAGGGCATGTAATCCTTCGTACGAATCTAGGCGATGACCCTGTGCGTAAGCAGTAAAAGCTAAGTACTCTGCAACCTATGTCTAAGTACATATTTATTTCGTGTATCTTTCACGGCATGTTTCATGAGGGGCCTGTTGGACTACCCGCGTCCCCCGCCTACTGTATTTCCTCTTCTTTTTTGTTCTCAAAAGGAGAAGAGACCCCGAGCGCACATCTTCCCGTGGGGAGTAACGGTGCGGGCAACTGCGGAAGCGTTTGACGGCAAGAAACACAACAGGAAAAAGCTAAGTTGCGCAAGCGTTTAAAACGAATTCAAGAAGTCACCACCTCGAATGGAGTTGATGCTTGTGTGAGAAAACCTGCACGTGGAGGACCCATGTCGATCTTGTTCATGCGTTGGGATGTTTCGAGTGCGCTGGACATCCCAAAGTGCCGCGCCAATGTAAACAAGGAGGCCTGACGGTAGTGGCACCACCAATAGGCTGCTAAGGATCCGCTCCTTTTAGCCCTTGCGGTACGGGTGCGCGCACCGACAGGCGTTTCTGGCAAGCGTAGGGATAAACGAAAGCACACTAAGTATGAACTACATTAAGAGGAGGGGGCCTTCCGTCGGGCGATTAAAGTGCATTGTGGTTGAAAACCAACAAAGTTGTGATGCTAATACGAGGCAACCGGTTCTTGGTACATGCGTTGCAGGAAAAAAGAAAGGGAGAAAGCAGATTAACGCTTCTGGGTCACGGAGCCAGCCTTGTCGGAGAAGGGAGCGACAAGGGCATCGAGCTCGCTGGTGTCGAACTCCTTGGGAAGCTTGGCGAATGCCTTGCTCAGGTCGAGGCCGGGGTTGTGGTAGGTGAGCTTCACGAGGTCCTTGTGGAGGGCGCCACATCATAGCTCGCGGCATCCCTGCAGGAACTTGTCGGCTTGCCTCGCCTCGTACTTCGCCAGCACCTTGATGAGCCTCCTGAAGAAGATGGGTAGCCTCACGCTCGCCACACCACGGGCATCGTCGGAGAAGGCTCACTCCCCCAGGCCCATGCCTCTGAGCTGGGCGGAAAGCTTGCCGGCGATGTCAACAAGATCCTCCGTCCACAGTTGGACGTTCGTCTGAATCTCGATAGATGCGCGCGCGGTGGAGGCAAACTGTCGATGCACTAGGACTGGGGTACCCAGCGGCCCTGACTTATGCATAGGCAGTAGTAGCAGAACCCATCAACATAAATACCGTCAAAATCAAGAGAAGCCGCTCTACGTGAGATCAAGGAGAGCATCAAGAAGACAAACCAACATTCAAGACCAAGACTCCGACAGAAGCAACATACGCTGGCTAAAGCAACACCGGCAAGGTCGATGCAACAGCCCAGAACGGGCCCGAACCACGCTAACCACATCCCTGGTGCCTGTCGGGGACCGAGGCGCACACATCTTCAGGAAGACCCGGCAAGCCATCCCGCGGCAAGCGCAAGCCGATCGGCCACCGCTCCACCGCATCGCAACGCCAGTCATTTGTCGATGCGGTGTCGAGACCTTAGTTGGCTAAGTGGCTCTCGTTAAGTACGTGGCGACTCGTTGGGAGACAAATTATGCCCGTTTGACACCCGTCCAGAGGCGTGTCAACATATAAAGAAATATTTAGCTAAAGCGGTGGTAAAAGCCTGCCGGGGATGCATCCCCGCACGCCACCTAGGCTAGCATTTTTGGCATTTTGTCATAAATGCCAGAGTTAGGTATGACAGCGCTATTGGCTATCGAATCACTAGATAATTTCTGTCTTGCCACTGTGGTTGCCCCTTGAGCTATAAAAGGAGGTCCAAGGCAACCTAGCTAAAGATTCGGACCTTTGGACACTTGTACTCGTGTAGCAGCTCTCCCGAAGGCAACCTTGCCGGGTTTGAGCGCTGCGTGTGCTTCGTGTTCCCCCGATCAATCCACCAAAGAAGGAGTAGGTTTTTACGCTTCCCAGCGGCCCGAACCTGGGAAAAACACCAGTGTCTCGTCGTCGTGCTGTCTCACCACCTCTGCTCTTTGTGCAACATGACCTCACCCCTGCCGAACCACAAAGGGGGCCCGTGGCCCCATAGGTGATCGTGTGCATCGTGACCCGACATCTTTGGTGCGCCAAGTAGGGGGAGCATCCTTTGCACGAACCTGAGATCGTGAGCTGCACGTTGATCTTCATCGCCGTCTTCTTCCTCTATGGCTCCCAAGAAGAAGCCCGGCGTGACCGCACATCCCTCCACTTCGAAGGCCCCCTCGCACGCAGCTGCGGACGCCGTTGGCACCGCGGCGGCGACGAGTGAGGTGGGCGTCGTGGGCCACGTGACTGGCGCAGGCGGCGCCACCGTCGTGTGCCCCGCGGCCGAAGCTGGAGCAGGGAACGCCGAAGAGGAGCAACAGCAGCAATATTTTGGCGAGCTCGGCCCTAGTGCCGCGGGAGGAGGAAACGTTCAGTCTCCACCTCCCCGCGGCACTGGTGGCCGCGGCCACACTAGCGGCGCCCACTCTGGGGCAAGCCATGATCTTCCAGTTGCAACTGTCAAAGGCGCGGCTGCTGGGCGCGTGCCTCGCCCAGAGCAAGACGGGGCGCCGAGCGGGACCATAGACCCACAAATTTGACCTCCTCCATGTCAGACTGCCCCGGCGATCGGTACACGGCGACAAGCATGCAGCGACGCCCCTCTTGGTTCCACCAGCAGTCGAGCGATGTCGCGATCTGCCTCTCTAGCCATGCCGGCCACGGCAGCGGAGGAAATGGCGCGAGCCTACCTGCTGTTAAATTTCCTGCCGGCGGCTAACAAGATGGATGAGTGTAGAGCCACCATCTAGAGTTTGATCGGCTTCGTCAAAGCCAGCAAATGGCAGCATGCAGAGCCATCGCGACACCCGCGGACGGCAACGGCAGCCCAGGTTGACGGTCGTGTCAAGGGGGCCACGCCAATGGTGCAATTCCCTCCGCGACAACAGACCCAGAGGCAGCCACAACGAGCTCCACATGCCGACGAGCCTAACGAAGCATCTGTGGTCTCGTCCGGCTCGCACGATCGTCGGGACCAGCGGCGTGTCCTGGAAGACCGGCGGAGGGAAGACGCATGCATCACCATAGAGCGACGCCGGGAAGCACACCGCAAATCCGACAGGCGCAACGGCCCAGGTGCTGGCGACCCCGCGCCCAGTGCTGGCGGGTACCTGCCTTATGAGGTTGGGTGCCCTGCCTTCACTCACGAGCTGCGACAGGTCCGCTGGCCATCGGCCCGAGCTTTCAAGGCTGAACTGCCGGAGAAATATGATGGGAAGCTAAACTCGGCGGAATTCCTGGGCATCTATACGAAGCCATTCAAGACGCCGGGGGAAGAGATGAGAAGGTGCTCGCCAATTATTTCCCTTTGGCGCTCAAGCCAAATGTGAGATCGTGGCTGATGCACCTGCCGACGAACTCTATTTCATCATGGGCCAACTTGTGCAACGAGTTTTTCGGCGCCTTCACAGGTGGCCACCAGGAGCCAGGAAAGCCCAACGACCTGCAAGTCCTACCGTAGAAGGAGGGAGAAACCTTGCGGAAGTACATCCAGAGATTCAATCGAGTACACCGCAATATTCTAGAGATACACCCCGCAACCATGATTACCGCGTTCTATTCGAACGTGCGCAACAGGAGGATGCAGGCCAAGATGTATTTTAGACTCCCCAAGACCGTCAATGAGTTGTACACGTTGGCGGACAAGTGTGCTCATGCCAAGGAAGGAAGGCGACTCCCCGGAAAGGAGGATGGCGTCGAAGTCGACTCAGATGACGACAATGATGCCCCTGGCCCGAAGGGGAAAAGCCGAAGGCCCAAGAACAAGCGTAAGGGAAAGGCAGTGTTGGCCGTTGAGAGCTCTGGTGATCTTAGTGCCGGCAAGAAGGCCAATTCTAGGGCCCCCGGCAAGGGAGCTATCGCCTGCGCTGATTGCCGGGAGGCCACGGTGGCAGAGAAAACCTGAAAGACCGAGAGGCCATACTTCTAAATCCACCGCACCAAGGGTCATGATCTCGAAAAATGCCGCCAAGTTGAGCAGCTTGCTGAGAAGCAGAAGCTTGAATACGAGAAGCGTGAGAAGGAGAGAGGCCAAGATGGTGCTGCCGGGAAGGGCCATGGTGGTAGAGGGGGCCGTCGCGGCAAGGCCCCGCAGCAGAAGGAAAAACCTGCTAGAGGTCATGAGAAGAAAGAAGGCGATGATATGAGTGATGATGAGGATGATGGAGAAGAGTCCGGTGATCGAGAATTCAAGAAGAAAACTGAAGTCATGTGTGTTGACGGGGGTGCGTCCATGCATTCCTCTCATTGCCAGCGCAAACAGTGGGCGCGTGAGATCAACGCCATGGAGCCAGCTGCAGAGTACAGAAGGCCACTCAAATGGTCCCGCACGCCTATCATCTTTGACGAAGAGGATCATCCTGACCGCACCACAGCGGTCGGATGCTTGCCGTTGTTCATCTCCCCAACAATCCGCAACCTCAAAGTTACCAAGATGTTAGTTGACGGCGGGGCGGGGTTGAACTTAATCTCCCCTAAAGTGGTTGAAAAGCTGCAGATCCCTGACAACGAGCTCAAAGCTACGGGTACGTTCCAGGGAACCAACCCCGGCAGGAGCCGACCCAAGGGAAAGATCACTTTGCCTGTGACGTTTGGTGGGGAGTTAATCTACCGGACTGAGAAAGTGGTGTTTGATGTGGTCGAACTCCCTCTGCCTTACAATGGAATTCTTGGTCGCCCAGCTCTGGCAAAATTCATGGCAGCATCCCACTATTCTTACAACACTTTGAAGATGCCAGGGCCCATGGGAATCATCTCCATCCCATATGATAAGAAGGATGCAGTTATATGTGTGGACAAGATGTATCAAGACGCGGTAGCATCTGAGGTCGTGGAAACCCCAGCTCCCGCCAAGGAATCGAAGAAGGAGAAGAAGTCCGAGAGGGACGTCGGAAAGGACTCCGATAAGCGTGCCTCTTCGGAGTACGCTGCACCCATCGATGACCTGCCAGAGAGTTCCACTAGCAAAAGATCCAAGGTCACCAATCCTATGACAAAGAAGGTCCCGGCAAGGCAGGATGGTGCTGATGGTATGTTTACCATCAGTGCCACTCTTAATGACAAATAGGAAAGAGTGCTCGTTGCCTTCCTGTGGGCGAATGTCGATGTGTTTGCTTGGCAACCATCTGACATCCCCGGTGTTCCCAGGGAGATAATTGAGCACCACCTTGCTGTCTGCCCTCATGCCAGGCCCGTCAAGCAAAAAGCTAGAAAGCAAGCCTTGGAGCGGCAACAGTTCATCGCCGAGGAAATCAAGAAGCTCGAAGCAGCTGGTTTGGTCAGAGGAGTGTTGCATCCAACTTGGTTAGCCAACCCGGAAGTGGTGCGCAAGGCGAATGGGAAATGGAGGCTTTGCATTGATTTCACATACTTGAATAAAGCATGCCCGAAGGACCCTTTTCCCTTGCCGCACATCGATCAGATTGTTGATTCCACTTCCGGGTGTGAGTTGCTTTCCTTCTTGGACGCATACTCCGGATACCACCAGATATTCATGGACAAGGAAGATGAGGAAAAGACCGCGTTCATAACTTCGTGTGGCACGTACTACTTTGTACGTATGCCCTTCGCGTTAAAGAGCGCTGGTTCTACCTTTGCAAGGGCCGTGCAGATTGGATTTGAACCTCAGTTGCACAGGAACGTGGAAGCTTACCTGGATGACATAGTAGTCAAAACCAGAGATGAAGCAACCCTCATACAAGCCTTGGAAGAAACTTTTATGAACTTGCGCAAGATCAATTTGAAGCTCAACCTTGAGAAGTGTGTGTTTGGTGTTCCATCTGGCAAGCTGCTTGGCTTCTTTGTATCTCAGTGGGGAATAGAAGCCAATCCCGACAAGATCAAAGCAATCGAGCAGATACAAGCACCCAAGTCCGTCAAGGACGTATGATGCTTGGCCGGATGCATTGCCGCGTGGAGTAGGTTCATCTCCAAATCTGCTGAACGCGCCCTGCCGTTTTTCAAGAATCTAAAAAAGCTCGGCCTGATGAAGTGGACCCCGGAAGCAGAAGTAGCGCTGCAAGATCTGAAAGCTTACCTTTCCTCCGCTCCCACCTTGGTCGCGCCTAAACCGCAAGAACCGTTGCTACTATACTTGGCGGCAACGAATCAAGTGGTTAGCGCAACACTGGTGGCGCAGCGGGAAGTGGATGAAGATGCAGCCGCTGCGACTGATTTCACCGGGGGTGGAACCGAAGCATTCGCGGCAGGACCTAATACAAACCAAGGGGAACCTAAGCAAGGAACGAAGGCAGTTTCAAGGACGTGGCAAAGAAGAAAGTGGTGCAGCGACCGGTATACTTTGTCAGTTCCTTGTTACAAGGGGCTAGGTCAAGATACTCTGGAGTGCAAAAGATGATCTTCGGCCTAATCATGGCCTTGAGGAAACTGCGCCACTACTTCCAAGGTCACGAGATCACAATTGTCACCTGCTTTCCGTTGCAGCGTATATTGAGGAACCCCGAAGCCACTGGCAGGATAGTTGAGTTTGCGCTAGAGTTGTCGAGTTTTGGTTTGAAGTATGAGAGCACTTCCATAGTTCAGAGTAGGGTGTTGGCGGAATTCATTGTGGAATGGATGCCCACGGCAAATGAAGAGGTTCAAGAGACAATTCTCTGCGGCAAAGAAGCGCCTAAGGAATGGATCATGTATTTTGACGGTGCTTTCTCGCTTCAGGGCACCGGAGCAGGCGTGCTCCTCATCACCCCCACCGGAGAGCATCTCACATAAGTGGTTCAAATGCACTTTCCCCAGGAGGAGGCCACCAACAACACAACTGAGTATGAGGGGCTCCTTGCCGGACTCAGAATCGCGATGGAGTTAGGAATGAAGAAACTGATCATCCGAGGAGATTCTCAACTCGTGGTGAAACAAGTCAACAAAGATTACCAAAGTCCGTTGATGGAAGCATACGTGGAAGAGGTGACGAAGCTGGAGGAGCACTTTGATGGATTGCAAGTAGAGCATGTACCATGTGTAGAAAATAGCGTCGCTGATCATCTATCAAAGTGCGCCGCGCAAAACCTTCCTGTGGAACCAGGAACTTTTGTCCTCCACCTCACTCAGCCATCAGTATCCCCGTCAACGATGACCAGGAAAAGGAGAAAGCTGAACTCCGGCAAGCATTTCCCGGCAGAGCTTCCAGAAGCCGCTGGTAGAGAGGCTACCGGGGACAATCTCGTTTCGGTTGGTCAGCAGCTCCCTCCTGCAGAACCCCGGGTTCTTGCGGTCGAGGTAAGCGCTCCCACGAAGGAGGAGATGCCTTTAGTCCTCGTTGTCGAGCCACAGGCTCCAACTTGGGCGCAACATATGGTCCACTTCCTTCAAACAGGAGAACTTCCCGAAGAGCAGGAAGAAGCCGAAAAAGTAGCCCGTCAGTCAAGTATGTACCAGTTTGTCAATGACACTTTGTACAGAAAAAGACCAAACGATGTGAAATTGAGGTGCATTCGCCGGGAAGAGGGACTGAAGCTGTTGGCAGAGATTCACGGAGTCATGTGTGGGTCCCACATTGTATCAAGGGCCCTTGCCGGAAAAGCCTTCCTGCAGGGTTTCTATTGGCCCACAGCCCTCCAGGATGCAACTGAGCTAGTCACCACGTGTGAAGCCTGCCAGTTCCATTCCAAGAACATCCATCAACCAGCGCATGCTCTCCAGACGATCCCTTTATCCTGGCCATTCTTGGTCTGGGGGCTCGATATTTTGGGCCCCTTTCCCCATGCTGTCGGGGGCAATCGACAAGTTTACAAAGTGTCCTGAGGTGGAACCAGTGCGAAAGGTGACTGCGCAGCCAGCTGTTAAGTTCCTGAAAGGACTTGTGTGCAGTTTTGGAGTGCCCAACAGGGTGCTCACCGATAATGGCACCCAGTTCACGAGCCGCACCTTTATGCAATAAATCCAAAGCCTTGGAAGCAAGGTCTCCTTCGCTTCTGTTGTCCACCCGAGAAGCAACGGGCAAGTTAAGAGGATGAATGCTGAAGTGTTGCGTGGGCTCAAGACAAGAACTTTCGATAGACTGCGAAGAAGCGGCAAGCGCTGGATAGATGAGCTGCCGGTGGTTCTTTGGTCCTTCAGAACGACACCAAATCGAGCAACCGGCCAAACGCCCTTCTCCCTAGTATACGGGGCGGAAGCAGTTCTCCCCACGGAACTTATATACGGGTCACCTTGAGTACTTGCCTATGATGAAGTAGACCAAGCGCAGCTACGGCATGACGATGCCATGCTCCTCGAGTAAGATCGTCTCCGGACTGCTATGCGTGCTACACGATACCACCAAGCCCTGCGCCGCTATCATAGCCACATAGTCCACGCCCGGAGCCTTGAAGAAGGCCACCTTGTCCTTAGGCGCATTCAGTATGCCAAGGGTACCAACAAGTTGACGGCGAAGTGGGAAGGCCCTTACCGGGTAGCACGAGTCACCAGACCTGGCGCTGTCTGGCTAGAGACCGAAGATGGCATCAAAATGATTAACTCATGGAATATTGAGCATCTTCGTAAGTTCTACCCATAAGGCGCAGTTGCCGGGCTCAGTCCCCGGCAACCACCTTTTGTACAAGCCTTGCCGCAGTGTATGTAACCCGTTGTACAAAGCCAGGCGTAGACCCTGTGCATGCAATAATAAAGCTAGGCATTGCATCATACCATCGAACTGCATGTTTACTATGCATTTTTATGTTGCAGTGTTACTGCTTTTAAGTTTTAGAAATTTGCTAGAGTACTTGATGAGCCTATGATCCTTGTTATCGCATTCTCTCTCTCCAGAGGACAGAGGCCTCTTGCCCTGGATGTTTGACCTTCAGGAAAACAAGGAAGAAGGGCAAAGAAACAAGGACGGCGGCCGTCGTACTCCAGAAAGGGATACTTCCTGAAAAGATAGGTCTAACCGCGTCTTCCAAGATCGGAGCCATTTTTTCCCTTATGGAAACCCTTGCTATCCTTTTTGACTTGGTACAATGGAGTCCTTCACGCAATGGAAACCCTTGTTGGGACGAGCCGTCCCCCAAATCCTGTCGCTTATCAGCTTTGGGGGACCGCGCTGATACCGACAAGGAGCCTTGCCGGGAAATGATACGAACCTGCTACCGGGGGCTATCTCCCCCTTGGCGCTCGCGGTTAGTACTAACCCGGCAAATAGTTCCGTGCGGCAAGGACAAACATGCTGACGCAGCATAAACAGGGGAGAAAGGGATAGTACTTAAGGAAGAAAAATAGCATTCTTTCATTCATTTTCGGTACAAAATGGATAGAGATACATTAGATAACGCCCCTTAAATTACTCTTTATTTGGCTTTCTCCCCTAGGAACAAGCTACAAAAAGGAGAAAAGACGAAAGGAGGGCCTAAGCAGAAGCCTAGCTTCACCCCGTCAGGACCAGTAGGGCGCAGCTCGACAGGACCACCGGCAGGGAAGACGAAGCCGGAGTCCATGAGACTGCCAGGATCCAGCTTGGGGAGGAGGCGCCACCCAAATCAAGAACCCCCAGCAAATCGTTCTGCCGGGGGGCTAGCTGACGATGACGGGGCGATCGGCGGTCAGCTGGAGTCCAAGTCGTCGTACTCCGACTTGACGACCTCGGGCTCGCTGTCGCCGTCTTCACCGACACTGTCCTCCACGTCACTGTCGCTCGAGGAGGAGCTTTCATCGTCGCTCGAGCTCTGTTCACAATAGCCAAGACGAGTTCCCAAATGCCCATAGATCTTGATAGAGAGCATGTCGGCCTCCACCAGCTTGAAGGGGAGGTAGTACCCACTCATGAAGTTATGGGAACGGGTGAAGGTTTTCCACCCGCGCCTGAGGAACATGACGCGGGGCACCGGAAACTCGACTCAACCTGCACGACGCCATTACAGCAGCCGTGCACACACAACCACATCGCTCGCTGCTTGCCGGCCTCCATCACCCTGGCGAAAGGGCGAGGGAGTCGCAAACGGCTACGGGGAGGGCCACGCAGCCTGATGACGAACTCCAGCGCCGTACCTTCAATATGTCCCATCGCTGGGGGAGGAACCGCTGACGGAGGAGGATCGGGTGCAGCGCTCCGCCTCCCCCGGCCGCGAACCCCACACCGTCCCCGGCCTCTTCCAGCGCTCCCACGCTGCGCGTAGGAATCACCTCCCGCCACTGCGGCTAAAGCAGCGGCATCATCCCGAGAGGAAACTCTCGTCGCCACGGCGGAAGCTGGGAGTCGTCCTGCCCCTTCATCATGGTGGAGACTGGTGCATCCAAAGACGGAGAAGAAGGGCAAGCTATGTAAACCTGAGATCAAGGAGGAGAAGGGAATGGATGAGCATCGCCTGTTCTGACCCTCCAATTTATAGGGAAGGGAACGGGGGCTGGCTCTCCTCCGCTCCAAGGTGGCTGCCCATCTCCACCAATCCCACTACCCATGATCACGGGCGAACAGGAAACCGCCTCATTGCTCCAATCCCTGGCGCTGCAGTTCCTGCCACTCCCACGACTTTGAGCCATGCGCATCCACCGCAAACTCCCTGCAATGCATGCGGCGCGCGTGGCGGAAACGGCCTGAGGTAGTAGGTAAGTGCTGGCTTGAAAGTCGGCAGTTACTCCCTAATATTGCGCGCTTGTGCATAAATTTTGGGCCTGACCCAATGGCGCTGGGCAAGTGCGTTTGGGCCAGACCCGGGGGCTCCTGTCGGTGCACTAGGACTAGGGTACCCTGTGCCCCTGACTTATGCACAGGTAGTAGTAGCAGAACCCATCAACATAAATATAGTCAAAACCAAGAGAAGCCGCTCTATGTGAGATCAAGGAGCGCATCAAGAAGACAAAACCAGCATTCAAGACCAAGACTCGGACCGAAGCAACATACGCTAGCTAAAGCAACACTGGCAAGGTCGATGCAATGGCCCAGAACGGGCCCGAACCGCGCCAACCACGTCCCCGGTTCATGCCGGGGACCGAGGCGTGCACATCTTCAAGAAGACCCGGCAAGCCATCCCCCGGCAAGCGCGAGCCGATCGGCCACCGCTACATCGCATCGCAACGCCACTACTAGGAAAAGGCCTGTTAGTGGCGCACCTTTTTTGGCCATTAATGGCGCACTACAGGTGCACCACTATCATCACGCCACTAGTAACAAATACTAATGGCGCACCCCTGGTGCGCCATTAGTATACCAGACAATAGTGGCGCACCTGGCAGTGCGCCATTACTATGTCCCCTGGTGCGCCATTACTATCTGACTTAGTAATGGCGCACCACATAGAAGTGCGCCATTACTATCTGACTTAGTAATGGCGCACCACATAGAAGTGCGCCATTACTAACATTTTTTTTTCAAAGTTTTTTCAGAAAATTTTTTTTCGTTTTTTTCTTAATCTCGGGTCACTATGGCTTAATCTCGGGTCAATATGCTTAATCTCAAGTCAAATCGCACTCCGTGGTCAAACTTCCCGGAAGGTCACCCATCCTCACACTACTCCAGCCCGAGCACGCTTAACTTCTGAGTTCTATCCAACCCCAGCACCAGCTCATTTAACAAGCACTTGTTGATATATCTATCATATCAATCCTATTAAACCTTGTTGATGTCTAGGACTTTGTTCATGTTCATGAGTGTGATGAAATTTTGATAAAATATTTCAAACTTCCCGGTCATATTACGTATCATATTTTGAATATTTTTTCAAAAAAAAAATTCGAAACCAATTTTTTTTTCTGTTACTAGTGGCGCACCTAGCAGATGGTGCGCCATTACTAAGTTTGATTTTTTTTCCATTTTCCCCCTCTAGATCTTAAAAGCCCCGTATCTTTTATTCTGTTAGGTTTTTGGGGATTCTAAAAATCTTCAACGGGGTTCCCCCGATTGAAATCGGATGTAACTTTTCGAGTAGATGATTTTTCATATAAAAAACTTTTTAATCCGAGTTCGTATGCAAAAGTTATGCCCACTATACTAAATTCCAGAGAGATTTTGCAAATAAAGTCGAAATTCATATTTGTAAATTTTCCACACAACTAGACCACATATCACATGGGAAACTTATTTTCTTTTATTTTTTTGACATTTCCATCATTTTATTTTATTTTTTTTAAAACTGAAAAGGCGGTCCACGGGGGGGGGGGGGGTGCATTTGGTGAAATTTGTCAAAGTTAGTAATGAAATTTGCCAAAGTTAGTAATGAAGTGTCAGGTTACCAATGGCGCACCACCTTAAAATGCGCCATTAGTAACCCTGGTTACTAATGGCGCACCTGTCATGTGGTGCGCCATTACTAGTTTTGCAAAAAAAATAAAAAGAATAATTGTTTTTTTTTTGATAATAAAAAGAATAATTGTTAGTTTTGTTAGTAGTGGCGCACTATACCCTGGTGCGCCATTACTAGTTTGAACTAGTAATGGCACACTATACCCTGGTGCGCCATACTAGTTTGAACTAGTAATGGCGCACTATACCCTGGTGCGCCATTACTAGTTTTGAAAAAAAAAGTAAAAAAAAATTGTCAGTAGTGGCGCACAGAGCGTGTGGTGCGCCATTACTAGTTAAAACTAGTAATGGCGCACTGTGCCCTGGTGCGCCATTAATAGTTTTGGAAAAATAAAATAAATAAAATTTGCTAGTAATGGCGCACCGTGTGTCTGGTGCGCCATTAGTAATGAGGACACTAATGGCGCACCTGTATCTGGTGCGCCACTGCTATATAGCAGTGGCGCACCACATACATGGTGCGCCATTAATGTCCATATCAGCTATAGCCCTTTTCCTAGTAGTGCGCTAGTCATTTGTCGAGCGGTGTCAATCCCTCAGGTGGCTAAGTGGCTCTTGCTAAGTACGTGGCGACTCGGTGGGAGACAGATTATGCCTGTTTGACAGCCGTCCAGAGGCGTGTAAATATATTAAGCAATACTTAGCTAAAGCGGTGGTAAAAGCCTGCCGGGGATGCATCCCCGCACGCCACCTAGGCTAGCATTTATGGCATTTTGTCCTAAATGCCAAAGTTAGGTATGATAGCGCTTTTGGCTATCTAATCATTAGATAATGTCTGTTTTGCCACTGTGGTTGCCCCTTGAGCTATAAAGGGAGGTCCAAGGAAACCTAGCTAAAGATTCGTACCTTTGGACACTTGTACTCTCGTAGTACCTCTCCCGAAGGCAACCTTGCCGGGTTTGAGCGATGCGTGTGGTTCGTGTTCCTCTGATCAATCCACCAAAGCAGGACTAGGGTTTTACGCTTCCCAGCGGCCCGAACCTGGGTAAAACACCAGTGTCTCGTCGTCGTGCTATCTCACCACCTCTGCTCTTTGTGCAACGTGACCTCACCCCTGCCGAACCATAAAGGGGCCCGTGGCCCCATAGGTGATATTGTGCATCGTGACCCGACACAAACAAATCCTTCTCCTTGTGAAGCTCCTCACGCAGATCGCGCCCTCTGCTTTGGGAGGCCCTGAGACTATCCTCGTGGGTGCTTACCTTCACCCGCAAGTCAGCATTGGCATCCGCGGCGACCTTCAGGTCGTCTGTCCTGCCGTGGAGCTCCAACTGGAGGTCCATCATGGTTTTTGCCCCTTTCTGGGCCTCTTCCTTCATCCTCAGGACCTCCAAGTTGGAGGCGGCAAGGTCTGACTCCAGCTTCTATACTTTGCCTTGAAGCTCGGCTTGGGTGGAGCGAGCGGCCTCGGCGGCCTGGACGGCCTCCTGGTGCTTGCCAGCGTACTCGGCGGCCTGCTTCTCAGTGGCCTCTTTGTGCTTTGTCTCCAGGGCCTGGACTTGCTTCCCCAGCTCGACGCTGAGCTTGTCGGCAAGATCCTTCTCCCGAGCCGCGAGTTCTTCTTCATGGCTGTCGACCTGGATCTTGCGAGAGGTCAGCTCTACCTCCGTGGTGGAGAAGATCTCTTCTGTCTCCCTCCAAATCTTCTCCGCCTCGGCCTCCCGGTTGATGAACTCAACCTTGGATTAGGCGAGCTCGATCCGTTGGTTGGTGAGGTCTTGGCGTTGCTCGGTGAACCAATTCCGCATATCAGCGAGGAGCTCCTGGAGCCTCTCCTCTGCCGCTGCGAGAAGAGCCGCCCTGCGGTCTAACCTTTCCGAGCGACGGGCATAGAACTCCTGCAGCTGCCGAAAATCCCTGCTGAGGGAGGATAGGATGGCGTGCTCGTTGGCCCCATCGCCTCTGCCCAGGGGGTCGACGACCGCACCACCACCAGAAGTGACGACCGCCCCGTCGACTGTCGCCCCTTCGGAGAAAACTCCAGGGCTGGTCTTGTCGGGGAGGAGGATGAATTGGAAGTCACCAACCCTTAGATAGCGGCTCGGGGGCGATTCTGTGGATGAGGACGGACAGGCGACAAACCAGCCGGCAGTCGCCATCGTGAAGAAAGGCCGCGCCCACGGAGCCGCGAAGAACGGGCCGCCCTCCGGCACATTAGGGAGTGGGATGTCACCAACATCAGCCCCTACCTCGGAGGACGGCCCGTCAACGACCCGCTTGCCGGCGTCCCGGGCACGGCGGTGTGAGCCTCTTCCTCCACAGCCGCGACTTGGCCAGCACCCTCTTCGGCCACGGTTTGGCTAGACTCCGCGGTAGCCTTCCTCGCGATCTCTTCAACACCAGCGTTGAGCTCAAGGTCCCCTGGCGAGGATGAGCCTGCGGCGGCGAGGGGGAAGGGAGGGTCAAGAACAGAAAGGGATTCAAGAAGACAAAAAAAGGAGACAGAAGAGAGGAGTGGAGAAAAGGCGTCCAGCCGCGAGGAGCTTAACTATGAGCTCTTGCTGAGGAGGCACTTCTCCCCCTCCAGCGGCAGCCTCCATTGCCATGGCATCGCCGGCCGCCTCGTTCACAGGCGAGTCATCCTCCACAAGGATCGGCTCGACGATAAAAGCCCGCATCGCGGAACTCCCCTCCGGGGACGAGCGCACGAGGGTCTCCTTGGGGCGTTCTGTACCCGTCGGTAGAGGGACGGACGTGACTATGATGGCGCATGCACTCGCTGTTGGAAACGAGAGCGGGACCTCTTGCCGGGGGCAGACAGAGGCACCGGGCTCGGCCGCACGACGCTTCTGCGAAGCTCTCGCCGGGGGTGCGGCGGGCTCGAGCTTCGCCGTCCAGGCCATCCGTTGAGCCAGGGTCTCTTCCTCCCTGCAAAACCATCAACACCCAGGGAAAAGAACATCAGAAAAGCTCAAGAGGAGAATAAAAATGAGTGCGAGGATGGGTGCTTACTCTCCCTCCTCCTCGGACGACCTGAAGGCCGAGAAGTCCCACATTCGTCCCCCGTGAGCGACCGGGGCGGGGGCGCTGAGACGCGTTGGGGGCTCGACTTGGTCAACCGGCACCTCCCTTCGCACTGCCGAGGCAGGCAGGCCTTGCACGGCAACTCGCCTTGATCGCCGCGGGCAGCCGACGTTGGCTGTACTGCCCTCCTATTCCTCCTCTTCCTCGCCCTCGGCGATCAGAGGAACCTCAGCGCGGCAGACCGGCTCCCTGGTGCTGGCCTTGCGGAGCACGCACGTCCTCCTGGGGCTGCCGCAGGCCAAGGGCTCCTCGAGTCCCGCCTCCGCGGTAGTGCAGGTCCCGGCGACCTCCTATGGCGGATTTTGCGCCAGCAACTCCTCATCACGCCATTCCTCATGGCCGGCCTCGTCGTCGTCAGACGTGGTGGCCCCCAAGCCGCTGCCGCCAATGTCTAGGCCAGCCTCGATGGCCTGCCGCTTGATGAACTCCAGCTCCACTTCAGTAGTGGCGCCGATCAGTGACCCCTCGTCCCTCATGCGCGCCTCCGACAAGCCGTCGAACCATGCCTACAATGTGGGCTCCACCCCATGCGCATTACACACCGGCATCATTGCAACGATTGTATCTTTGCGGGAATTGATGCAGAGCGGGATGACGGATGTTGGCAGAATGAACTTGCCATCGGGGTGGAAGAGCTGGTGGCGGAAAAAGGTGAGCTTTAGGAAGGTCAATTTGCCGTCAAGACCCAGAGAGACCCGCATGATGTCAGCTGGTCCGGCATACTCCCAGGCGAAGCGCTTCCGGTCCGCCGGGCAAGGAAATCGGAGTACACCATTTTTATGGTGAGCCCGGCGGCCCTCAACCGGAGTATACGGGCGACGGCCATCTCCAGCTTCTCATCGTCGTCGACAAGAGCACTCCACCCCTCATCTCGAACAGGTTTGGACATCCGAACCTCGCAGAAGGACAGGGGCTGCTTGTCGGCGACAAGGCACCAATCTGCCTGCCATTCTTCCCACCTTTTGTGCAAATTGCCGGTTGGGTACACCTCCTTGTGGGAAGAACGAGGAATCCAGGTGATGCTGCCAGAGAGGACCCCCTCACCCTTAATGCGTGGGGTGAAGAAATGGCAGAAAAGGGAAACGTTGGGTACATTCCCAACGAAGTTGTCGCACAGATGCGCGAAGACGGAAAGGGTCTTCACCGCGTTGGTGGTAAATCCAGCAGACGAAACTCGTACGTCAACATCAGATCCGTGGGTTTGCAGAGTAGGGGGGAACCAACCCGCAGTAGAAGTACGCCACAAAGAACGGGTACTTCTCACTGCTGGGTTTGCAGCCCCCGGGAGCACCACCGGCGCTCGATGCGCCTTGGTCTCCCACCCCCACATCAGAGCAGACTTTGACACGAGGTCGCTCTCCTTCAGGGAGAGAGGGGAGAAAATGATGCACTTCCTCCGCATTGCCGCCAAGGCATCCTTCGCCTCGTCCTCCGCCGACCTCCTCGCTTTCTTCGCCGGGCCGGAGGCGGTGGTGGAGGCCGCTCGCTTGGGCGCCATGGCTAGCTTGTGAGAAGGCGGCAACTAGGGGTGGAGAAGGAACTCCAATCTCTTTCGGTGGCGGAATGAACGGCACGCTTGTGAAAACCTCCCCTCTTAATAGGGATCGGAGGCACAAGGGCCACCTGTTCTGGCCTTGTCACGATGCGGTTTCCCAGGCGTGCTTCCTCGGGGCAACCGCCCTGCTCCACCACTCCCCCGACCCGGAGTTAACGCGCGTCATGGGAAAGGTAAATAGAAGTCATCATAACTACAGAAGATTGCGGCCGCGTGCGTCTATGCACTGTTTTTGGGTCTAGCCCATCAAACGTCGTGGACGCATGTGTGGCCCAGGCCCGGGGGCTATTGTCGGTGTAGTAAGAAATGGGGTCCTTAGCACCCTGACTTGTGCACCAGACAACACAGCCTCCAGACTGGCAAGATCTTGCGTGGCACCAGCATTCCTCCAATAACAACAAACGAAGGCCGAGTAACCCAGGCAAGACACCTTGCCGGGGGGCTTAGGGACGCAGGCACCAGCCAAGGACTCCCCTGCCAAGGCCTAGCTCCACATCGCCATGCTGGTTGTGTATATCGACCAGGTGGCGAGCGGGTGGGCAGATAGGTGGAACCGGCCAAGACGCATGGCAGCATGGAGGGATTTACAGCAGCTTTAACGACACCCGGCCCATGGCGTGGCGAAAGAATAGAAGGTAGCTGGGCAGACAACACGGAAGGAGATGCAATTGTTGCCGGGAGACGTCGTCAGCTTGACACCTCACGGCGCATTCAATGCGCCTGTCCTAGTCCGTCAGAGTTAGGTATTTCCCACTACCACCTCTGCTGACACTCTGGCAAGAGGCAGTGTCCACTGTTCACCCCATAAAAAGACTATTTTGCCACCGTGGTAAACCCTTTGTCTATAAAAGGAGGCCCATGGCTACCTTCCCAAAGGTCGAAAACCCTGTTCATTATACACGCGTAGCTGCACTCCCGAGGCACCTCTTGCCGGGGCTGTTCCGCCTTCTACTGTGAACACCCATAATCCAAAAGAACACAGGACGTAGGGTTTTACACTCCGGCGGCCCGAACCTGTCTAAACCCCCCGCGTACACAGGGATCTATGATGCTCTTTGTGTCGTAAACCTACCCACCTGATTACAAAGGGTGCTTGTGAAAGCACAACTTCTCCCTAGGTGGTTTTGGTAATTAATTACAACATATATTAAATTGGACTAATGTTTCCACTAAGTGTATCTTTGGAAAAAGTTCAATGATGGGTTGGCTAAAAGATTGTGTGGAGTACCTCCCCAAGGAAAGGAAGGAATAGGATTGGCCATGCTTCAAGATCAAGGACTCTACATTTTATATTTTGTGAGAAATCACTTTGACTCCATAGGAAAGCGAATACTATTAAAAGGGGATGAGGTAATTATGATGATCTGGTTGCTCAAGTGCTTAGAGGTAGCCACCACAAATACTCGTCTATTCTCCCACAAACATTCCCATATGGATCCATCGAGTTTATCCAAGACAGAAGCCAAACCAAACCCTACCATCTTGGTACTACCAGCTTTTCATTCGGTGCCACCGAAAACAGTGACCAACTTCCTAGTTAGCCATTTTCGAGATTTGGTCCCACTGAGTTCTGAGAATCGGTCTCACCGAGAAGTTGTACCAACTTTTTGTTAGCCCATTTCTCTAAATCAGTCCCACCGAGTTTTGAGGAATCGTTTTTACCGAGATTTGGGAACTGCCTAGGTCACCCATATCGGTACGACCGAGATTCATATATCGGTCTCACCGAAAACGCCAAAGTTGCCACATTTTGCACTAGTCGGTGCAACAGAGTTTCTACTTCGGTTTCACCGAGTTGGGCAATAATGTTGTAACGGTTGGATTTTTTGGAGAAGCCAATATATACCCCTCCACCACCACTCACTCGCAAGTTAAAGCACTCAGAACACACACCCACTTGCCATATCCAATTTTCTAAGAGAGAGCCACCTACCCTTGTATTGAGGTCAAGACCATCCACTCCAATCTTATGGATCTTGATTTCTAGCCTCCGCAAGTTGCTTTCGATCCAATCAATCTCTTCTACCCATTCCAAACATGTGAGAGAGTGATTGAGTGTTGAGGAGACTATCTTTTGAAGCACAAGAGCAAGAAGTTAATCATACTACCACATCTATTACCTTTTGGAGGGTGGTGCCTCCTAGATTTGTTAGGTGTCACTTGGGATCCTCCTTCTTCGTGATTGCGCAGTTGAACCCAGAGTTTGTAAGTGCAAGGAGATCGCCTACTTCGTGAAGATCTACCCCGCGTAAAGCTAATCCTCCGTGGACATAGGCCATCATGGAATAGACGAGGTTGCTACTTCGTGGGCCCTTCGTGGGTAGAGCCCTCCGTGGACTCTCGCGACCGTTACCCTCCATGGGTTGAAGTCTCCATAAACGTGGACGTACGATAGCACCACCTATCGGAACGACGGGAAAAAATATCCGCGTCTCCAAATTGCGTTTGATCTTCCAATCCCTACCCGCTTACATTTGCATGTCTTTACTTTCCGCTACTATACTCTTAGACTTGCATGTGTAGGGTGAACTTGACTTGCTACAATTGCTAAAATCTGCCCACAACTAAAATTGGGAAAAAGATTGGTTTTTATTTGGTCAAGTAGTCTAATCACCCCCCTCTAGACATACTTTCGATCCTACAGGTGGTATCAGAGCTTTGGTCTCCATTGAATTGGTCTCACAACACTACTACTGAATGGTCCAAAGACGACAGATCAATCAAAGACCCTTCGTGGAAACTGTGTGCGATCCATCAATGGCAAACGGTAGAGTTCAAGATCCGTCGCTAATGACACGAACTGTGTGTGATGGCGGATCCATCAAATACGATCCAGAAAATAGTTGCGTGTGTGATGCTGGTCATACAGTTGGTGCTTATGAACTGTTTGCAATTAGGTAAGATAACACAAACGGTTCTCAAAATACATAAGTGTGTGAAGTACGGCATACAGTTCATTCAGACAAACTGTTTGAGTTGATCGAGCTAGAACACAAACGAGTTACCATAACAAGGTTTGTGTGATACCAGGCAAACAATTCATTCATCAGAATTGTGTGGCAAGAACCGAGTAAATGCAGAAGTCCCTTCCGCAGACCAGCTTCCAAAGGATCCAGCGGAAGTCTCGGTTACCAATTCTAAAGTCGAAAGTGTGATGAATCACCAACGACGGAAGGAGGCACTGCGTCACTCCACGTTTTATAATTCGGTGGACGCATACCTTGGAGCCGCGCGAGCAGGACTCGAAGGAGCTGCCGACCTTATGTCGACCAGCCTGTAGGTCAGTGAATGGTTTTGTCAACCGAACACAAATCCTAACCTAGTAGCCCCCGAACCTTAATTTGGTCGAGAAGGCCGAATTAAGGGTCTGAATATTGTTGTGACATGATGTAGACCTCAAGGTAACAAAACAAAAAGTTTTCCGAGGACCTTGAGTCAAACTGAACACAGTTAGCAGCTGCGGAGCCGAACTGGAGGAGGCTAAAAGGTTCACCGGGGAGGCACACGGTGAGTGAAATAGGTTTAACATACAAAATGTTTTGAGGCACCTTTTATAATGAAAGATTGCCTTATAGCAGGCCAGTCCATTAGCGAACTGCAAAGAGATCTGGATGCGGCCAAAGAAGCTCAATGGTATGCAGAATCACAACATGAAGCTGGCCACCGGGTACTGACCCAGAGTAATGAGGAAAAGAACAATCTCAATGTGAAAAAGCAAAGACAGGATGAAGAAATTCAGAGGTTAAAAACTCAACTGGCCCAAGCTCATGAGAAGAACCAAAGGTTGAAAGGCGGCATGTTCAGTGAGTGAAATTTTATTTTACAATTTCATTAAGGTGTACTTATTACTCCAGTGTAAAATACACACCGCATTTCTTGTTAGGTCTCCTAACCAGGCGCCCCGAGGAGGAGGTCATCTCGTTAAGAGGGAACCTGGTAAAGGAGCCGTCCATCGTGCAAGAGCAAGCCCGGAAAGCTATGAAGAGCATGGTCAAGGCACTATGGCCAACCGAGACGCCTCCGGAAGGGATGGCTGAGCTGGCTGATCGATTTAAAGGAGTTCGGCGGTGCTTCGAGCTATGGAAGACATCGGCCTATCGAGAAGGAGCACGGGAAGCATGGACGATGGTGAAGACCCGGTTTACCAAACTCGAGCCAGAGCATATGGCCCGAGTCGTGCCGGTAGGGCCAGATGGTCGAGAGGTGCCACTTCATTTGGTATATGGCCAAGCGATGCCCGCCTCTCGTATCTCGCAAGAAGACTGCTTGCTTGAGGCCATAATTGATGGTCTTGACCAGCACCAAGGTGTTTGATTATATGTAGCTATGTACTTTACGTCAAACATGCTCCATTTGTGTTGTAAACATTGACTTTAACCGGTCATCGGCTTCTAACTCCCGTGCCAGTGGTCAGGGGGTGTTCCATACTTCATGACTTAGAAAATCAGTTCGGAGAACCAGGCGATCCGGCCATTTGGAGTGAACAGACAGAACGCGTACGAGGAGCAATGTTATATTACTATTTAACATAAGCAATATCTTCCGAAGAAAATAGTTCCTCTAGGGGTTCCTTTCTTCGGGTTGCCACGTTAACCGTAGACGTTATAACCGGATTCCCGTGGTATGCCGGTGATGGTCACTTCGGAAAAATAACACCGGGTTTTGGTGATGATCACCAACTATTTTCACTTCCGTCGTGGCCGACCAATTGTCTTCTTCATAACGCTAGCTTTCGGCATCACCCGTCTGAGGTACGTACCCGGGTGACCCGGTCGTAACAATCACAGAGGTGCTCCTTTACCCCCTAGTCGAACAATCGGGGATGTAGAGGGTAAGCATAGGAGCAAGGCACTCCAGCTTGGCCAAATCTTAAGTCAAATTTGGTGCATATAGTGGCTTAAAAATGATACTGGAAGGGCTCAAACACGACAGAGATGAATAGGTGGACGGAAATTTATTTATCGGCTTCGTTATGAAGCCCCCAGGTGTAACCGGGTAGTACATTTGAAGATGTATGCCGAGGAAAACCTAGTTCAGTTTAGCCAAACATAGCCTGTGAAGTGCTAATCAATCCGAAAAAGGTAAACAAGGAGGGAAAAAGTAAAGGAAAAGACTAGTGAGGGTGACGACACCACTCTAGCCGTAGAAGCGCCGAAGACGAGCTGCGTTCCATGGGTTGGGTTCGAGACGATTGTTTGATGGGTTGCAGAGGCGATATGATCCTCCTGCGAGTACTTCATTGATTATGAAAAGACCCTCCCACTTGAGCGAGAGCTTATTCTTCTTCTTCTCTGGGAGGCATGAAACAAGGTCGCCCACATTGGATGCCTTTGCTCGAACTTCCCTACTCTGGTAGCATCGGGCTTGCTGTTGATAAAAGGTAGAGCGGGCCAACTATATCTCGCTCTTCTTCCAGGGTGTCTCGGTCGTCGTGACGATCCAGCTCGGCCTCCTTTTCTTCATACATGCACACTTTTTGCACGTCATGGATGAGCTCACAGGGGAGGACTGGTTCTGCCCCGTACACCATGAAATATGGCGTGTATCCCGTTGATCGGTTCGGGGTGCTGCGCAGGCCCCACAGTACGGAGTCGAGCTCCTCCACCCAATAGTAGTCAGATTCTTCGAACAAACGAACCAGTCATGGTTTGATACCACTCATAATAAGACCATTGGCCCGTTCGACATGTCCATTGGTCTGTGGGTGATATACCGAGGCGTAATCAAGCTTGATGCATACATTGGCGCACCAGTCGTTTACTTCCTGGGCCGTAAAATTGGATCCATTGTCTGTTATTATACCGTGGGGAAGAACATAACGGTGCACAACGCCGGATATAAAGTCGATGACCGGTCCAAACTTAGTTGAAGCTATTGGTTTCGCATAAATCCACTTGGTGAATTTGTCGACCATGACCAGTAGATATTTCTTTTTCTTGGTCCCCCCTTTAAGTGGTCTGACCATGTCTAGCCCCCAGACCACGAAAGGCCAGGTGATTGGTATCGTCCGAAGAGCCGTTCGGGGCATGTGGCTTTGATTTGCAAAGATCTGACATCCTACACAATGTCGGACAAGCGTTCGGGCGTCTGCATGAGCGGTTGGCCCAAAGAATCTGGCTCGAAAGGCCTGGCTTACCAGGGCCCGAGCTGCTGCGTGGTGGCCGCCCATGCCTACATGAATCTCATCCAAGAGCTTCTTTCCTTCTTCTTTGGATATGCACCGTTGGAGGACTCCGGTGGTGATTTTTTTGTATAGTTCACCCTCAGGGACCTTGTAGGCCTTGGATCGCCGAATTATGCGTCTTGCCTCAGTATGGTCATCAGGGAGTTCTTGGCGGAGAAGGTAGGCGAGGAAGGGCTCTGTCCATGGTGCGATTACCGCCATGACTGCATGAGCCGAAGGCGTTTCTTCAGGTGCCGATCCGCCGATGACTTGTTCGTCTGGATCGATGACAGAAGGGATTATCTGCTCTGGGCCATTAGCCCCCGCGTCCTTGTCCTTGTCCTTCTATGCCACGGAAGGCTTGAAGAGCCATTCCAAAAAGGTGTTCTTAGGGCGGGGTCGCGCTTGGCGCACATGCGGGCAAGGACGTCAGCAGCTTGACTGCTGTCTCTGGAAACGTGGTGGAATTCCAATCCTTCGAACCGTGTGGAAATTTTAAGGACGACATTTCTATGTGCTACCATCTTTGGGTTTTTGGCGTCAAATTCGCCGTTGATTTGAGAGATGGCGAGGTTAGAGTCTCCCTATACCTCGAGCCGTTGTACTCCCATTGATGTTGCCATCCGAAGTCCATGCAACAGGGCCTCATATTCTGTCGCATTATTGGCATTCGTGTAATGATCTGCAATATGTACCAGATGGTGTCGCTAGTGGGGGATGTAAGTATGACTCCAGCCCCTAGTCCGGAGAGCGTCTTGGATTCATCGAAGTACATCGTCCAATGGGAGTATGTACTATATTCCCTAGGAGCTCGGCCTCCGTCCATTCGACAAGAAAATTGGCCAACACCTGAGATTTAATAGCTCGGCGTGGTTTGTACGCCATTTCAAAGGGGAGGAGCTCAATGGCCCATTTGGCTATGTGACCGGTGGCGCCCCTGTTGTTGATTATATCATTCAGTGGTACTTCGGTTGCCACTATGACGGAACACTCTTGAAAGTGCTGTCGGAGTTTTCTGGATGCCATGAAAACTGTATAAGCTATCTTCTGGTAATGCAGATACCTAGATTTGCACTGGGTGACCACTTCTGACATGTAATAGACAGGCTTCTACACCCGGAACTTGTGGCCCTCTGCATCTCGTTCGACCATGAGAACCGCACTGACCACTTGATTTGTGGCCAAGATTTACAGCTACATTGGTTCGCCTATGCCTGGCGCTACTAGGATAGGGTTGCTAGCCAACAACATTATAATTTCTTCCAATGCGGTCGCTGCTTCGTCGCTCTATTCGAAGTTTTTTGGATGTTTGAGTAGTCTGTAGAGCGGCAGTGCCTTTTCACCAAGGCGGGAGATAAAGCAGCTTAAAGCCGCTAAGCAGCCCGCTAGCTTTTGAACGTGCTTTATCTCTGTAGGGATCGCTAGTTGGGATAGGGTTCGGATTTCAGCCGGATTGCCCTCAATTACACTATGGGAGACAATAAATCCGAGCTCTTTACTGGCGGGGACTCTGAAGATACATATGTCCGGATTGAGTCGTATATCGTAAGCCCACAGATTATTAAAGGTTCGCCATAGGTCGTCCACCAGCTGACTAATGTGTTTGGTCTTGATGACCACGTCATCCACGTATGCCTCGACCATCTTTTTGATTTTATTTTCAAGGCATGTTTGAAACATGTGTCGGTGTCAAAACCGGCGGATCTCTGGTAGGTGGTCCTGAACTATGAATCTAGGATCAATGGTTAACACGGGACGATGGAGACGGTGTTTACCCAGCTTCGGGCCCTTGTGAGGAGTTAAAACCCTATGTCCTGCTTGATTATATTGATGAGTATGAAGGTTACAGAGTTGATCTACCTCGAGATCAAATGAGCTAAACCCTAGATGAGTTGACTTGTCCCCTTATGAACTAAGCACCCTAGTTTATATAGACACCAGGGGTACCTAGGGTTACATGTAGTCGATTGCTACCGAGGGTTTAAATGTGCCCATCCATTAATTGACGGACGCCCACGACACCTGAGGTTTCCTTCTCAACCACGGAATGCCGTACAGTTCGGTCTTTCCATAGCAGCCACCGAATACTTCATTAGTTCTGCCCACTCGAGATCACTGTTGGAAAAGACAGTGCCTAGAAGGTGCTTAGGCACGCCTAGGCGCTAGGCGGTGGCCAAACACCTCGCCTAGGGCCTAAGCGGAACTCTAGGCAGGGTAAGCAAGAAATTGTCTACACAAAAGAGAAATCATGCCATACTGCACTAATATGTCAAACTAGCCATATTCCAGTGGCAGTACCTAGTAGTTAACGTATATATATACCATGAATTCAGATGAAACACATATAATAACCACATATACACCCAAATAGTACAAACTATATCACCGCCTAGGTCGTGCCTAGGATGCTTAAGCACCGCCTAGGCACTAGGCGAAGGTTAACCGCCTCGCTTATGCCTACCGCTTTGTCCAACCTTGCTCGAGATAAGTCGGCCTTCCGAGGACCCCTTAATCCCGGACTCCCTTAGTAGCCCCCGAACTTGCCTCCAACACCGAGGCACTCCGTTTTCGGTAGCTTCGTTCACCCAGGGTCTTCGGCTTGCGAGGCGAGTTCATTTGTTCTCTAATTCGTCGGACGATAACCTGGCCACAGAAAAAATCTTCAACTGCCGGAAACGACACGGGCCCCCAACATTAATTTCTCTATCCAAGGTTCGATAAAACCCCTCGATTCTTGTGCACCAATAGAAGGCAGGCATCCCAATAGTTTTTTACAGAACTGCCCTTAACAAGCTGAGGGATAAACGCCTATTTCCAGCCAGTTAAAATTGTCTTAGGCAACGCTTCTTCCCCCTTCGCCACCGAGAGCCTCTAGCATCAACAAACTTGGAGATATGGCGAGCACCCCAGGTTCTTCCTCGCGCACTCATGGTCCCCTTCCAGGTGACTGGGCAAGCTGTTCCATTTCCCTCCTCCGGCTACGCAATCTTGAGACACAACGGTATATCCCTGCTTCAGATCTGGCACGCACTCGTGCTGGATTGACTTCCGCGAACGGCGTGGCTTTCGCGGAGAACTTCCCCGCTCTCCGCCAGGAAGAGAGGGTATGCTTCACCTCCTTCCTCCTGGGCTAGTACACACATTCAAGAGCAATCTCCATGTTGACAAGATTATCATATGATGCAAGAATTAATTCATGTGAAAAAGACAAAATGCCACCTTATCACAAAACAACATTTTCACAAACTTTCTCAAAAGATAAATCTAATGCCACCAATGGGACAAAATCATCTATCATATGCCTATGGTCCCATGGACAAAAGTCCCACAAACCCAATTCGAAATTCTGCCTATACACATATAACATAGTACATGCCAGATTTGGCATATCCCAAATAAGCACTGACAGATTAGGAAATAAACAAATATGGACTATTTCCTTAAAAGGAAATAATCTCAGAATCAACAGAGAAATAAAATACAAAATAAAAAACACCAGAGGCCCACCTGGCATAGTCACCAGAGGCATCAGGGGGATGACATGTGGGCCCTGGGCCCATTGTCAGTGGCTCCACACTTGAGGAAAAAATGGGGGGAATTAAGCGCGCCCATCGGATTCGAACCCGGGTCTCCCCTGTGGAGAGGCAAGGGCACTACCACTACGCTAGGAGCAGTTGTCTGCTAGAGGAGGGGCTCGGCTGCTCTTGACACACATCTGACGCTGATGCAGGCTCTCGCTCTGCTGCGACAGAGAAGAGGCAACGGCGCAGACGCATGGTGGCGATCTCCTGAGGTGTGTCGATGTTCCTAAGGCTATGCCGGGCATGCAGAAAAAGGGGGGCATGGTCTGCAGCGCGTGCGGAGGGCTCTAAAGGAGGCAAGGCACGAGCTTTGTCTGCTGCCATGGTCGTCCATGGCGGACAAGTTTCGGACGCGTCGGAAAATGATGGCTATGACAACGAACCGGACCGGAGAGGGACTGCGGGGACGGACTGCTCACCCAGGGTCCCTTAGGACAAGTCGAGGGCATCGGGGAGGCGTTTGCGTGGCCAGGGAAGAGAGAAGTTGCCGTGGCGAAGGTGCTCCCAGTGCGCGACGAAGACGACGATGGGGCCGACGGCGTGGAGGCGCTTCCCTCCTCCTAGCTCCGCGAACGGGTCGAGGAAGAAGCCGGCGTGCTGCAGGACATGGTGGAGGGCGACAGAAGCCGGTCGGAGGCGAGGACGAAGGCAACGACGGCGATGCAGCTCCTGATGCCCTCTCTAAACCCCACTTTGAAACTCTCTGTTGCTCTCACATCTGCAAGATCTAGGGAGGAACGAGGGAAGGGAAGGAGGTGACAGCGGTGATGAGGAAAAAGGGGAAACCCAAGGGGCTGCACGCGGCTTTATAGGATGGGGGGCCAGACGGTGCCGGCCTCGGCATCCGTGAAGCTCACGGCACCGAGCGCTCTTTGTCTCTGACCACAGGAGGGAGAAGCCGTCAGGAGCAGGTGGCCGTCGGGGAGGCAAGCTGGGTGATGACCCACAAGTATAGGGGATCAATCGTAGTCCTTTCGATAAGTAAGAGTGTCGAACCCAACGAGGAGCTGAAGGAAATGACAAGCGGTTTTCAGCAAGGTAATTTCTGCAAGCACTGCAATTGTAGGTAACAGATAGTTTGATAGCAAGATAATTGGTAGCAAGCAAGTAACGGTAATGGTAAACAAGGTGTAGCAAGGTAGCCCAATCCTTTTGAGGCAAAGGACAGGCCAGAACAATTACTAGTAATAGGCAAAGTGTTCTTGAGGGTACACGGGAATTTCGTCTAGTCACTTTTATCATGTTGGTTTGATTCGTGTTCGCTACTTTGATAATTTGATATGTGGGTGGACCGGTGCTAAGGAGCTGTTTTTACTTGAACTAACAACCTACTTATGATTAACCCCCTAACAAGCATCCGCAACTACGAGAAAAGTATTAAGACAAAGTCTAACCATAGCATTAAACATGTGGATCCAAATCAGCCCCTTACGAAGTAGCGCATAAATTAGGGTTTAAGCTTCTGTCACTCTAGCAACCCATCATCTAATAACTACTCCACAATGCATTCCCTTAGGCCCATGAATGGTGACGTGTCATGTAGTCAATGTTCACATGACACCACTAAGGGAATCACAACATACATATCACCAAAATATCGAACACATATCAAATTCACATGATTACTTGCAACATGACTTCTCCCGTGACCTCAAGAACAAAGGTAACTACTCACAAATAATAAACATGCTCAAGATCAGAGAGGTATTGAATAGCATATTGGATCTGAACATATAATCTTCCACCAAATAAACCATATAGTAATCAACTATGCACGGTAATCAACACTACTAGTCACCCACAGGTACCAATCTGAGGTTCTGGTACAAAGATTGGACACAAGAGATGAACTAGGGTTTGAGAGGAGATGGTGCTGTTGAAGATGTTGATGAAGATTGGCCTCCCAAAGATGAGAGGGGTGTTGGTTATGACGATAGCTTCGATTTCCCCCTCCGGGAGGGAAGTTCCCTCGGCGGAATCGCTTCGCCGGAGGGCAAAAGTGCTCCTGCCCAAGTTCCGCCTCGAGGCGGCGGCTCTTCGTCCCGAATGTCCCCCTCTAATTTATTCTAGGTCAAGAGAGACCTTATACCAGAAGATGGGCACTGAAGGTGGGCCAGGCTGAGCACAACCCATCAGGGCGCGCCCAGGGGGGCCTGGCGCGCCCTGGTGGGTTGTGCCCACATAGGGGGCCTCCTCCGGTAGTTTCCATCTACAGTATTTTTTATTAAATGTAAAAATAATCTCCATAAAATTTCAGCTTCATTGGAGTTGTGCAGAATAGGTATCTCTGACGTGCTTTTCTTGGGTCCAGAATTCCAGCTGCCGGTATTCTCCCTCCTTGTGTAAACCTTGCATATTATAAGAGAAAAGGCATTAGAATCACTCCCCAAATCATTATTATTCAACAAAACAAAGTAAATAACAGTAGGAAATCATGATGCAAAATGGACGTATCAACTCCCCCAAGCTTAGACCTCGCTTGTCCTCAAGGGAAAGACGATATTGAAAAGCATGTCCATATGGTTTGAGAGAGAGTTGTCGAAAAAAACAAAATACGGACATAGAATCATCATGCTTATTAACATAACAGCAACAAACTCTAACATAAGAACTTATTTCAATACATTTTTATCATATAGCCTCATGAACAAGTAACAATTCATCACAACATAGAAGTATGAAGCATAAACCTTATTGGGAACCAACAAACTATGTTCTCAGTCAACTTTGCAACTACAATTCATCATATTTTCAGGAAGGGTCTCATGTAGGAGCCTTTTGGCAAGTCCACATACTCAACCATCATTTAGTCTTCTATGATTGCTAACGCTCTCGGCATACCCATGAGCAAAAAGTTTCAACCGGACACGTAGGAAGATAGGGGCTTATAGTTTTGCCTCCCAACTCACTCACCTCAAGGGTGATGTCAACAATAATAACTCATGCCCACCCATATCCAACTGGATATATGTGCCTAGATCTTTCCTCACCACATGATGCTTGCAAAAGAAAAAGTAAAAAGGAATAGGGAAGAATACTTCGACTCTTGCATAAAAGTAAGTGCATAAAAGTAAAAGAGAGGCCCTTCGCAGATGGAAGTAGAGGTTTTCATGAGCTTATTGGTTTGTATGTCCAATCGCTTAATGTAAAAGAACTTCACGCTATATTGCTCCCTATAATAGAAACCTTTATTACGCAGTCCGTCGCTTTTATTACTTTGCCATCATAAGTTCGTATAACGCTCAATTTTCTCTTACACTAATTGATCAAAACACTTTTAGAAGCAATTTTTATTGCCTTGTTGCACCGATGACAACTTACTTGAAGGATCTTTCTCGATCCATAGGTAGGTGTCGGCGTTCTGGGAACGGGGGTACCCAGACCTGCCTGCCTGCGGCCCAGGGCGTGGCCCACATCATCAGCCAAGCACAACCAGACGCAGCCCCACTCAAGACAAGGCCCTCGTGAGGACCCCTGGCTCGCGAGGGAGAGCAGCGCCAAGACCAACAAGGAATGGGCCTCCTCAGGCCCTCTCCGGAGCGGCGGAGATCTCTATGCAGGACCCGGCCTCAGGAGTCAAAGCTGACCCAAGGAAAGACAGGCGGGCGCCAGCGCGCCAGTCGGAGCAGTTTCCCCTTTGGTGCAAAGGGGACAAGGACGTACGCGGGTTCCCAAAGGTTTCCATTCCGGTGCAACGAGACCACGACCATGAGCCCCGCAGGACGGATGTCATCGCCGAGCCCACCTCTGCATCATCGACAGCTACTTTGCAGGTGAAGATCGCCTTTGGACAGGGCGGGGACGTACTCCTGTCCCCCTTCAAATTTGGCCGTTGTGGGATCCCTTCCCGCCATTGCCATAAGGGAAGAGGACCTGGGCCACCGCTATATATAGAGGCTAGGCTGCACCGTAGAGAGGGGGGTCCGATCGGAAACCAGACGGTCCATACGACCCACCACAAAGCTAGCAGAGAGCCAAGAACACCTCAGGAGCGCCCTCACGAGGCTCCCGAACCTTGTACTAGTTCATCCACCACACCTCCGCGAGAGGCAATCCACCAAAGCAGGATAAGGGAATTACGCTTCGCAGCGGCCCGAACCTGGGTAAACCACCGTGTTCATCTTCTTCCTCGTCATCGTGCGAGTTCGCCGTCTTAGCCATCGAGTAGAGAACTTGGTAGGGCGAAGCTGCTGGGGAATCTTCGCACACGCCCCTGTGTTCGAACCTTGAGGGTTTTGCGGAGCCCGAAATCCGACATTTGGCGCGCCACGTAGGGGGCATGTCAGAGACTTCCTCAAGCTAAGATCTTCTCCCTCCTCGCCATTCCGATGTCTGACGCTAGCCGAACCCGCACCGAGCGCCGGGCTACCCGCGTCGCCCAGATGGCACCTGTGGGCCGCGCCAACGTGCGCCGGTCACCCTCGCCTGTGGCTAACGCCGCCACGGGCCCGGATGCCCACGAGCAACAATACTCTTCCCAGCCGGTCACCGCGTAGCGCGACGGCCACACCGCCACTCCGTCGATCGTTCCAGCTTCCGGGTCGTCCTCCCACGCTAGGCCCGGACCGGTGCGCGGATCGGGAGCACTCGCCATGGAGAACGAGCTGCTCCGCTACCGCCCTGCCCCCGACCGCTACGACGATTGGCTTTGGCACATCACGGAGCTCGTCAGTGCTACCGGGGACGCTTCAGCGCTCTCCTACTCGCTTTGACCCCGACCTTCCCTGGCAGACGATGTGGCCCACGATGCGCCGCCGCCGCCTCCTTCGAAACGCGATGTCGACCCCGAGCCCAGGCGAGAAGCGCGCCCCCGCAACCAGCCCATCGAACCGCGAGCAAGGGCGGGAGAGGAAGTAAGCTGCCAGGTGGTTCCCCGGCCGTGCGTCGATGCGCGTGCGCTCCCCGCGCTGCCGACCCAACGCCACGACCGGGCACCACTCGAGGTGGCCCCGCAGGAGCGTCAAGACCAGGTCCCTCCCGCGCACGCAGCACCCGTCGAGCCGGTGGGGTGCCTCGCCATCGCCCCGGAGCTCCACCTGACCGCGTGGCCCTGCAAGTTCAAACCTGACCTACCCCCTCGCTACGACGGCACCCCGGATCCCGCCGAGTTCCTGCAGCTCTACTCGCTGAGCATCCGGGCGGCCGGTGGAGACGACAAGGTCATGGCGTGTTGGTTCCCCATGGCGCTCAAAGGTGGCGTGCTCTCCTGGCTCCTCAACCTCCTAGAGAGGTCCATCACCTCCTGGGACGACCTGCGCAAGCGTTTCGTCGCCAACTTCCAAGGCACCCGCGACCGGGCACTCACCGTGAACGACCTACGGCGTGTAAAGCAGCAGGACGGGGAGACCCTGCACAAGTTCATACAACGCTTCACAACTACGCGCCTCAAGATCCCGAAGGCGTCAGACGAGGCTATCATCTCCGCATTCACCAACGGCGTCACGGACCTCAAGATGAAGGAAGAACTCGCCATGAACGATGAACTGTGCTCAACCCTGGAGATGTTCAATCACGCGAACAGGTGCGCCAAGGCTGAAGAGGGCCGCCTGTCACTCCGCAGGCCTCCGGCGGCAGAGCGAGAGGAAAAGAAGACCAAGGCCAAGGAGGCGAAGCGCAAGGCCCCAGCGGTACTTGCGGCCGAACCTGAGGCGAAGCGTAGCCGTGGTGAGGAACACCCCACAGGAGGAAGACCGACCTGCATCTTCCATGGCACAACAACCTTGACACCGCCGACTGCCAGGAGCTGAGGCTGGTCCGCGCCGAACAATTTGGCCGGCGCCTTGGACGCGCTGACCGCGGCTTCGGACGAGGCGGAGGCCGCAGTGGAGGCCGTTGGCACTACCGGGAACTGCGTCAAGGGTGGCGCGATCAGCCTCAGGAGGACCGCTGGCGCGATCAGCCTTGGGAGGACCGCTGGCGCGATGACCCCCCGGAGGGGTCATGCCGTGGCCAGCCTCGTGAGGTCCGCCCTCGTGAGGCCGGCCTACCACCACTACCACCACCACCCAGAAGGAAGGAAGAGGACAGGCAGGACGATGGGGCTGGGGTTTCCAGGAGGTCAGGGCGGTAGCCTATATCCTGGGCGGCGCGCAAGCCCCAGCATCAAACCGCGTCTTCAAGCAGTTCACGCGGCTCTCCCAAGGCCCGAGGCCATGCATCCCCTCAAGTGGTCCCAGAATGCAATCACCTTCGACTCGAGGGATCAGCTCAGGTGCTCGGCCATGGCCGGCAAACTCCCCATGCTGTGCACTCCGACCATCAGCAACGTCCTCGTCACCAAGACCCTCATCGACATTGGAGCAGGGCTCAATGTCCTCTCGATTGAGACCTTCGAGATGCTCCAAGTACCGTACGAACAGCTCATGCCGACCGAGCCCTTCTCAGGAGTCACAGACGGGACCACCGTCCCCATCGGGCCAGTGCGACTGTCCGTCACCTTCGGCGGACGCGAGAACTACCACACCGAGGTCATCGTTTTTGACGTCGCGCACATCCACCTCCCATACAACGCCATCCTCGGGCACCCGGCCCTCACCAAGTTCATGGCGGCGACTCATCACGGCTACAATGTCCTCAAGATTCCAGGGAGCGGAGGCGTCATCACCGTCGCCTGCGATGAGAAGGATGCCATCTGCTCCCTCGAGCGGGCTTACCGCGCTGCAGCGGCCGAGCGCTCGGACGACGACGAGGAAGCCCCGCCCCGAGAGGACACACGCAAGAAGAAGAAGCCGGTCACCCCCATGGAGCGCCAGGGGGCTAGGATCTCCAAGAGCGGAGCCTCGGGCTCTACGCCCAGGGGCGGGGCACCACCTTCCATCGCATAGGAAAGCGCGCTCGGCGCCCCCCTTGGGTCGAGCTCGGGGGCTCCCATCCAGGAGGCCCTCGGCTTGACCGGTGAGACAAGGGAGGCATTCGGGCACAGCCTGAAGGCGCGTCCTGGCGCGCGATTGCCCAACCCAGGAGCACGGGGCGTGGAGCCGAGCTCGCAAGAATCCGACATCAGAGCAATCGAGGAGCTTCAAGAGGTGCAGGCCACGCCGGGCGGAGACTGCCCAGCACCACCCATCTCAGCCGCCATCGTCGGCGCGATCGACCAACCGCGCATCTGCGTCAACACGCTCGCGATCAACAAGGCCGCGTCCCAGGGCCCCTTCTGGCCACCGCGTGCCGATCATGGATGGGTCTACCCGCACAACTACGTCCGCATGCCCTTCGGCCTGGCGAACGCAGGCGTCACGTTCCAGCACCTCCCTCGGGCCATGCTCATACCTTGCCTGGCGGGGCGCGGCGAGGAGTTGGAGGAGATGCTCGGACCGAGCGAAGGTCCCGAGCCCCGGGAGGCGACGGACCCGTGAGGGTCGCGCTCGTGGAGGAGTAAGATCAGACTACGGTGGCAGCTTCGACTCTTCAGCGGCATGGCCGCCAGGTGACTTTTTGCTGGCCATTGCCCGGTATATTTTTGGTTTACTCCGTCTGAGGGCGCCCACAGGGCCGCATCATCCTCAGGCAATCAGGGCACACCCCGGCATCCCCCTCATTTACACATATTTCAATAGTTTTCTCATGCATATGATTTGTGCCTAACGCTTTACCTTGCCTGCACGGCTCATTGTCGGCATGGATGTCGCCGCACCGCTCTTTTTGAGTTGGTGTTTCACAAAGGGCCGAGCGCTACGGCCATCCCTGAGGCACCCCGAAGCTGGATGGCAAGCCCCTGTCGCCTCAGGGACTTGCGTCTTTGGGCAGTCGGTCCCCGCTCGGGGGCTCCGACCGAAGCACGGCGCTTCAGAATGGAGTCTGGGGAAGCCCCAAGGCCTCCTGAGGCAGCAGCTGGTAGGACGGAATGGGGGTCGCTCGGGCGTCAAAGGGGGCTTCTGAGCATCGCGCCTCAGGAGCCTTACCGGTCATATAGCCACTCACCCCTTGATGCCGTCCTTGGTGATCCGCTCGGCATCAAGGGTGTCGAGGCCTCGCCCCGTAGTTGCGTCCTTGGTGATCCGGTCGTACACTATGGTGGTAGGGAAATGTGTGGGACTGGGACCTGCCGACGTAGAGCCGCTTGAGCGTCAAAGGGGGCTTCTGAGCATCGCGCCTCATGAACCTTACCGGTCATATAGCCACTCACACCCTTGATGTCGTCCTTTGTGATCCGGTCGGCGTCAAGGGTGTCGAGGCCTCGCCTCGTAGTTGCGTCCTTGGTGATCCGGTCGTACACTACGGTGGTAGGGAAATGTGCGCGACCGGGACCTGCAGACACAGAGAACCGGAAGGGGCCCCCGAACCGTCCCGCGAACAAGGAGGAAAGGTCCCAGACGGGATCTGTAGGATCTGAAGACAAGAAGACTCAGGCGCAAACCGCCTTAGAAGTAGGGACCTCGCGAGGCCAAAGCGCCCTCGCGAGCTCCTAGACACACCTCCCAGTTCTGCCGTGCCAGCCACGCGCACGAACTCAATGGGCTGTACACGCCCGGAGCCCCCCGAGGACGTGGAGGGGTTCCTTCCCACGCAATGTGGAAGCCATAGCTCCGTGCTGGCGGTCAACACGGCCCTCCAATGGCTATGCCCACGCAAGGTGGAAGCCACAGCTCCGTGCTGGCTGTCAACATGGTCCACCAATGACTATGCCCACGCAATGTGGAAGCCCTTCGCTCCGTGCTGGGGATAAACAACTGAGGGCGCCCCAGCGGCTGCATCCAACCTCAGGAAGGCCCCTCGCGGCCCCGTCTCGCTGCGTTCCCCTGGGATGTACGCATGAGGGGGCTGCATGGGGGCTACTACCGGGCCAAGCCCGGTACACGCCACCTTCCCAGGTCTGCCAAACCTGGTCTTCACGTGCACAGCTCAGGAGAAGCCAACGAGGAAAGGTATGGGAGCCGCTCGTACGTCAAGGGGGACTCCTGAGCATCGCAACTCAGGAGCCTAACTGGCCCCATAGCCCCTCACCCCTTGGAACCGTCCTTGGTGATCCGGTCGGCCCAACGGCGGCTGAGGTGTGCACGGGGCCAGGCCCTGCCGATCCAGAGCTCAAAAGCGCTCAAACCCCTAAAGAGGACGCCGGAGCTCGTACGTCAAGGGGGACTCCTGAGCATCGTGACTCAGGAGCCTCACTGGCCCCATAGCCCCTCACCCCTTGGAACCGTCCTTGGTGATCTGGTCGGCCCAATGGTGGCTGAGGTATGCGTGGGGCCGGGCCCTGCTGATGCAGAGCGCAAGGTGTTTAGAATTTTGAAGTTAACCCAATCTTCACAGTGTTCCCTTCATGAGGGCTGCTCGTACGTCAAGGGGGACTCCTGAGCATCGCGACTCAGGAGCCTCACTGGCCTCGTAGCCCCTCACCCCTTGGAACCGTCCTTGGTGATCCGGTCGGCCCAACGGCGGCTGAGGTATGCGCGGGGCCGGGCCCTGCTGACGCAGAGCATCACAACAAGCAAGAAGGAAACAAGGCGAAGAGAGCAATCACACAGTTCAACAATTATTACAAGCATTAAAAGTTTTCGCGAACACAAACGAGTTTAACGCCTCCAAGAGGCACGGTGGATATTGCAGGAAAGGAGCAGCGGAGAGGAATCAGGAGGAGCCGCCGCCACCACTCGTCCCGTCCTCGGGGAACTCATCGTCGACATCGCTGGCATCGTCTTCTTCGCCACTAACCCCTGCAGCGTCAGAAGGCGGAAGAACGGTGACGCAGGTGAACCTCTTCACCAGCGCCTCCACGACGCCCTTCACCGCCGCCGGAGCACCGGCGCGGGCCTCGGGGGCGACCGGGCGGATAACGGAGTCGAAGTCAACCCCCGGCTCGCGCAGATGAAGATGGCTGAAGACGCGCGTCGCAGCCTCAGAAAAGAGGTCGCGGCACTCGCTCTCCAAGATCCCCTCCACCTTGACAACGGCGCCCTCCAGTGCCTCGATGAGCTTCGAGGCGAGCCCTACGAAGCCGATCTCTGGAGATGCCAGGGGCTCTGCAAATCCATCCCGGCAGAGGGAGTGGAGCGCTTGGCGAAGCTTGAGCTCGACGGCAGGAAAGGCACTGAGCTCCGCAGCCTTTTTCTCCTCAGCCGCGACAAGGGTTTCTCCCCTGGTGTCGAGCAGGGCCTTCTCCGAAGCGACCTCCTTCTCCTGCGCGTCCAGGTGCTCCCGCTCCGCGGCCTGGCGGGTCGCCGCCTGGGATAGCTCGGAGTCCCGAGCGGCGAGCTTGGCCTCGCGGGCCTTGAGGTCTTCCCCTGCTGACGCAACTGCTCCGCAAGCTCAGATTTATCCTCCTGGAGAGCCTTCAGGCGGGCCTCAACCTCTTTGCAGCGCCTGACGGCGGACACCGCGTCGGCCAGTGCCTCCTTGCGTGCCACCCTGGTGGACGCGGCCTCCCTCTCGCTCTTCGTCACGGCGGCCTCGGCCTGGCCCCAGACCGCCACGACAGAGGCGTCGGCCTGGAGCCACCCGGAAAGGAGTCCCAGGCAACCACTCGCGAGGCGATCGTCGCTACCCTAAAGGGCGTCCCGGACCTAACCCAGAGCGGTGAGGGCCCCGTCCAGGATGTCAAGGCCGTGTGGCAAAGGCACCAAGGCCTCCCCCGGAGGAGTCGCCCGCACGGTCACAGACGACGTCCCCTGGGAGGCAGCGGCGCGAGGAGCAGGAGGCTCCAGAGGCTTCACAGTGACCACAGACATAGACGGATCGATGGGCGGCTGGCCCTTGGGGGCTGGCCCTCCGGACAGTGGCATCGACGCTCCATCAAGAGGAGGAGCAACCATGTCAACAGGCATTGGGGGCTTGGTGGGCTCCGCAGTGGTGGCCATGAGGGCTGCCTCGGGAGCCTCCGCCCCCTCGCCCGCAGGAACCACGACAGGCGACGGCGGCACAGCATGAGCGGGCGGTGCATCGGAAGGCGCCTTCGGCTTGACGCCCGCCTTCTTCTTCCTCATCTTCGGCCCGGCGGCGTTCCTGGTCGCCAAGGAAAGGAAAATCATCAATACGCAAGCTACCGGCAGGCGACCAAGGCCGAGCCGGATTACTTACTCTTCGACGTCGACCCACTTCCTCTTCCACGGGGTGTCCTCGCCTTTCTCGGTAAGGGCACCACCACGCCGGGGGACAGGGGCACTGTCCGCAAAAGCAGCCGCCGGAGGGATCGCCATGGCCCCGGCCTTGCCCGTCGCGCCTGCGGGCTGCGATTCGGGCGGGGGCAAGGCCGGCGCTTCAACCACCTTGCCGACGAAATCGGGGCGCACCGGAGGAGGCCCCGCCACGCACTTCCTGGGGGTCGGCACGCAGGCAGACCCTGTGGCACGAGGAGCCGGTCCTAGCCCCCTAAGGACCTCGGCGGGACCCGGAGAGCCAGCAGCAGAGGCTTCACCAGCATCATCGTCGTCCTCGAGGTCGCGCAGGAGTATGCTCTGCGACGGGGGAGACGCCCTAGCCAGGTCGTCGTCAGCTGTCTTCTCCGAATCCTCCCCACCAGTGGTGTCGCCCGGGGACACCATCACCGGGGAGCCAAGGCCCTCAGCCGGGGGGAGCCCCAGTTCATTAAAGACAGGCATCGCGGCAACCAGATCGGCCCCATCGTCGCGGCAGTACAGCGGGGCGTAGGCGTCGGGGAGGTCATCGATGTCGCCGTTGAGCAGGGTCGCCACTGCCCTGCTCAGTTCGTCGGGAGTTATGAGTGCGGACCGAAGCCTGAGGTTGTCGCTGTGGCCCTGATAATCCCACAAGGGCCTGGAATGGGACTGGAGGGGCGCCAGGCGCTGCGTCAAGAACTCTTTCACTATCATCCCCCCAGTCAGCTTCCTGGCAATCATATCGCCTGAAATCCGCTCCAAGACGGGCCTGGCCCGGGGGTCGGAGAGCTTCGCGGAGCTCCACGCGGAGGTCTTCTCCGGCAGCCCCTTCGGCAAATCCAACCGGGGGTTGGTGTCTTTGAGGTCCATGAGGACCCAGCGGCGCCTGAAGTTCTCCACCTTCTTCCCGGCCTTTAGAAGCATGTTACCGCTCTGGGCCGCGACGAAGGAGACGCACGCCGACCGTTGAGCGCCGTCGGGGGAGCGCAAACTGAAGAAATGGCGGAAGAGGGCCACCGAAGGCTCCACACCCACGAAAGCCTCGCAGTAGAAGGCAAAGACGGACAAGAGCAGGATGGAGTTGGGCTGGAGATGAAGGGCTTGAATCCCGTAGTGGTCGAGGATGGCGGTGAAGAACGCGGAGAAGGGCGGAACGAGCCCGGCGAAGACGCTAAAGAAAGGGTAGACCGCCCGGGACGAGGGCCGCTTCTCCGAGGAGCCGCCCCATATCAAGGTCCGCCCCTGCTCGTTGGTCCCAGCTGCCGTCCATGGGAGCACCGGGACGAGGTCCTCGTCCTTGGCGATGGTGGACCCCGAGAGCGCCGATGAGATGGGAGTGGAGGCTGAGCTCTGGGCCTCTTGCTTCTGTTTGCCGGCGGGAGCCATTGGGAAGTTCGCGGGGCCGGAGCGGCAAGGAGGAGGACGGAGCGGCGCCGGATCTAGAGAGGCCTCTGTTAGGGCCGGGGATTTGGGAAGCAAGAGCTGGAGCGCAGAAGGGGAAAGCAATAATGGCTCGGCGCTAGAAGTCAGGCTACTGTCGACTCGAGCGGTGGCCAAAGTGACGAAGGACACCCGACACCAACCGCATGACGCGCGCCAGTCCTGGCCCGTAGGCAATTGAGGCCCGCGGCGCTTCAGGCCGCCCTCAAGGCTTCGCCCAAAAGCCAGCTCGAGCGTGCCTTGGGCCCGGGGGCTACTGTCGGCATTCTGGGAATGGGGGTACCCAGACCTGTCTGCCTGCGGCCCAGGGCGTGGCCCACGTCATCAGCCAAGCACAACCAGACGCAGCCCCACTCAAGACAAGGCCCTCGCGAGGACCCCAGGCTCGCGAGGGAGAGCAGCGCCAAGACCAGCAAGGAATGGGCCTCCTCAGGCCTCCTCCGGAGCGGCGGAGATCTCTATTCAGGACCCGGCCTCAGGAGTCAAACATGACCCAAGGAAAGACAGGCGGGCGCCAGTGCGCCAGGCGGAGCAGTTTCCCCTTTGGTGCAAAGGGGACAAGGACGTACACGGGTTCCTAAAGCACCTCCCAAAGGTTTCCATTCCGGTGCAACGAGACCACGACCACGAGCCCTGCAGGATGGATGTCATCACCAAGCCCACCTCTGCATCATCGACAGCTACTTTGCAGGCGAAGACCGCCTTTGGACAGGGCGGGGACGTACTCCTGTCCCCCTTCAAATTTGTCCGTTGTGGGATCCCTTCCCGCCATTGCGATAAGGGAAGAGGACCCAGGCCACCGCTATATATAGAGGCTAGGCTGCACCATAGAGAGGGGGGATCCGATCGGAAACCAGACGGTCCATACGACCCACCACAAAGCTAGCAGGGAGCAAAGAACACCTCAGGAGCGCCCTCACGAGGCTCCCGAACCTTGTACTAGTTCATCCACCGCACCTCCGCGAGAGGCAATCCACCAAAGCAGGAGTAGGGTATTATGCTTCGCAGTGGCCCAAACCTGGGTAAACCACTGTGTTCATCTTCTTCCTCATCATCGTGCGAGTTCGCCATCTTAGCCATCGAGTAGAGAACTTGGTAGGGCAAAGCTGCTGGGGAATCTTCGCACACGCCCCTGTGTTCGAACCTTGACGGTTTTGCGGAGCCCGAAATCCGACAGTAGGTATGGTGGACATGCAAAGAAAGAGTTTGGTTTGGGTTTTTGGATGCACAAGTAGTTTCTCTACTTAGTGCGGAATTTTTGGCTAGCAAAGAAATTGGGCAAGCACCACATGTTAAAGGATCTATGACAATATAACTTCTATGTGGATATGAACAAACATAAATCATTACGTTGTCTTCCTCGTCCAACGTCAACAATTTTGACATATAATATTTGATGGGGGCTCACAATCATAAAAGATGAACAAGATAGTGTATTTGCATGTGAATCTTCTCTTCCCTTATTAATTCTTTCATGAATTGCATCATTGAGCGATGCTATGTTTGTCAATCTCCAATAAATTTTACTACTTATACTTTTCCTTATGCGATGTCATTACTCAGCATAACATTAGCAGATGCTTTTTTTTCATTTGTTTCCTTTCCTTTATTTGATTGCAACATGAAAGTAGAGAGGCAAAAACTCAAACTAAACTTTATTATATAACTTTCACTTGATTACATAGATAGATAGGCCACGGAACTAACACACGAAAATAGATCATACTAAAACTTTTATTCAACTAAAGCAAAGGGAAACTAACGATCGAACTAAAATAGGTAAAGGTGAATAAAAGTGTGGTGATATGATACCGAGGCACCTCCCCCAAGCTTGTCTCAAGCCAAGGGGAGTGCACATACCCGTGTGCTCAAGTCTCCTTTGGTGGTGGCGATGAAGAAGGTGGAGGTGTTGATGTAGGTGGTGGTGATATGATGTCACCCTTTAGCTTCAAAAGATGCTCCAATTTGCGGATGACCCTCCTGAGGTTGTTGATGTGTTCTTGCAGCAAAATATTTTCACGGATGAGAAACTTATTCTAAACACGAACCGCTTCGAAAGCTCTAAAGGCTTCAATTTCAATAGGGGTGAGATGACTGTAATAGGGTTGAAGGATATCCTCATCCTCTTCTTCCTTTGCTGGCATGAATTGATCTCCTTCAGGGAGATGATCCACCATAGCCTCCTTGTCCTTCTCCTCCTTGTTAGCTTCTTCCGGATCCTCCCTCTTCAACTCTATCTTCATTAGCAAGGCATCTTCTTCCACGTTGTTAGGAGAGGGGGAAGACATGATGCATGACTTGACAGTTTTGATTGCAAAACAGCAAGAAACAAGAAAAGAGCATTTTTATGCGATGCGGTCGTCAAAACAGTCGGGGGTATATATACAGATTTTTTATTCTTGAGAAACAATTATTTGGAAGGAAAACGGAGTCGTGAAGGCATCTGAGGTGGGCACAACCCACCAGGGCGCGCCCAGGGGTGCCTAGCGTGCCCTGGTGTGTCGTGCTCACCTCGATCACCTTCCAGTTTATTTTTTTATTTCCAAAATTCTAAAATATTCCAGAACTGACAAAAAATATTTTTACGGATGTTTCGGAGTCCATTTACTTACCGTATCGCATACCTCCTATTTTTAAGTATTCTGGAGTGTTCCGGAAGGTTTCTTTTATGTGTTCCTCCGGTCTCATGGTTTGGATAACATTGCTTTCAACGTTAATAGGCGTACCTGATATATAATGCTTAATTCTTTGTCCATTGACCACCTTCATGTTAGTACCTTTGGCGTTATTAATCTTGATAGCTCCAGAACGATAAACCTTTTCGATAATATATGGTCCTTCCCATTTAGAGAGAAGCTTTCCTGCAAAAAATCTTAAACGAGAGTTGAATAAAAGAACATAATCTCCTATTTTGAATTCCCGCTTTTGGATCCTTTTGTCATGCCATCTTTTTACTTTTTCTTTGTATAGCTTGGCATTTTCATAGGCTTGGGTTCTCCATTCATCTAGTGAGCTAATATCAAATAGCCTCTTCTCACCGACAAGTTTGAAATCATAGTTGAGTTCTTTAATTGCCCAAAATGCTTTGTGTTCTAGTTCTAGAGGCAAATGACAAGCTTTCCCATACACCATTTTATATGGAGACATACCCATAGGATTTTTATAAGTTGTTCTATAGGCCCAAAGTGCATCATCTAATTTCTTAGACCAATTCTTACGAGACCTATTGACAGTTTTTTGTAATATTAATTTTATTTATCTATTGCTAAGTTCAACTTGACCACTAGATTGAGGATGATAGGGTGATGCAATTCTATGGTTAACATCATATTTAGCAAGCATCTTACGGAAGGCACCATGGATAAAATGTGAACCACCATCGGTCATTAAATATCTAGCGACTCCAAACCTCGGGAAGATAACCTCTTTAAGCATTTTAATGGAGGTGTGGTGATCAGCACTACTAGTTGGAATAGCTTCTACCCACTTCGTGACATAATCAACCGCAACCAAAATATGAGTGTACCCATTAGAGGAAGGAAAAGGCCCCATATAATAAAAACCCCAAACGTCAAATGGTTTAACAACAAGTGAATAATTCATAGGCATTTCCTGATGCTTACCGATATTACCAATTCTTTGACATTCATCACAAGACAAGACAAACTTACGGGCATCCTTGAAGAGAGTAGGCCAATAAAAACCAGATTGCAATACCTTATGAGCAGTTCTATCTCCCGCATGATGTCCCCGATAAGCTTCGGAATGACATTTCCGTAGGATTTGTTCCTATTCATGCTCAGGTACACAACGTCTAGTAATACCATCTACTCCTTCTTTATAAAGATGTGGGTCATCCCAAAAGTAATGTCTCAAGTCATAGAATTTTTTTCTCTTTTGTTGATAAGTAAAGCTAGGTGGTATATATTTAGCGACAATGTAGTTAGCATAATAAGCATACCAATGTGTGTGTTGTGAAACACTTATTGCAGCTAGCTGTTCGTCAGGGAAACTATCATCAATAGGTAGTGGGTCATCAAGAATATTTTCTAACCTAGACAAGTTGTCAGCTACGGGGTTCTCGGCTCCTTTCCTATCAACTATGTGTAAGTCAAATTCTTGGAGCAAGAGAACCCACCTAATGAGTCTAGGTTTAGCATCTTTCTTTTCCATAAGGTATTTTATAGCAGCATGATCGGAGTGAACAATGACTTTGGAATCAACAATATAGGATCAAAATTTATCACAAGCAAACACAACTGCTAAAAATTCTTTTTCAGTAGTAGCATAGTTTTGTTGGGCACGGTCTAGAGTTTTACTAGCATACTGGATAACATTCAATTTCTTATCAACTCTTTGTCCTAGAACAGCACCAACGGCATAATCACTAGCATCACACATAATTTCAAAAGGCAAGTTCCAATCAGGTGGTTGAACGATGGGTGCAGAGATTAAGGCTTTCTTGAGTGTTCCAAAGGTTTCCACACAATCATCATCAAAAACAAAAGGAATATCCTTTTGCAAAAGATTAGTAAGAGGCCTAGAAATTTTATAGAAGTCTTTAATGAACCTCCTATAAAAACCAGCATGACCAAGGAAACTTTGAATACCATTAATGTCTTTAGGACATGGCATTTTCTCAATTGCATCAACTTTAGCTTTATCCACCTCAATACCTCGCTCAGATATTTTATGCCCCAAGACAATGCCTTCATTAACCATAAACTGGCACTTCTCCCAATTCAAGAAGAGATTAGTTTGTTTGCATCTCTGCAAAACTCGATCAAGGTTGCTTAAGCAATCATCAAAAGAAGTTCAGTAAACGGAAAAATCATCCATGAAAACCTCCACAATATTTTCACAAAAATCAGAGAATATAGCAGTCATACATCTTTCAAAGGTAGCAGGTGCATTGCATAAACCAAAAGGCAAACGTCTATAAGCATGGGTTCCGAAAGGGCAAGTAAAGGTAGTTTTCTCTTGATCAGATTGTGACACGGGTATTTGAGAGAAACCAGAATATTCATCTAAGAAGCAAAAGTGTGTGTGCTTACATAGTCTCTCTAACATTTGATCAATGAACGGTAGAGGGTAATGATCTTTTCTAGTAGCTTTTTTTAATTTTCTAAAATCAATTACCATTCTATAGCCAGTAACAATTCTTTGTGGAATGAGTTCATTCTTATCATTAGGAACAACGGTAATACCTCCTGTCTTAGGGACAGAATGAATGGGACTTACCCATCTACTATCAGCAATAGTATAGATTATACCTGCTTCCAGAAGTTTTAGTATTTCAGTTCTTACCACTTCCTTCATCTTAGGATTCAATCGCCGTTGGTGATCAACAATGGGTTTAGCATCAGGTTCCATATTGATCTTGTGCTGACATAGAGTGGGACTAATGCCCTTAAGATCATCAAGAGTATATCCAATAGCAGCCTGGTGCTTCCTTAGAACTTTTAATAATCTTTCTTCTTCATGTTCTGAAAGGATAGCACTAATAATAACAGGATATATCTTTTTCTCATGAAGATAAGCGTACTTGAAAGTGTTAGGAAATTGTTTCAATTCAAACACAGGATCACCTTTAGGTGGAGGATGACCTCCAAGAGTTTCAATAGGAAAACTGTGTTTCAAGAGAGGTTGTTGTTCGAAGAAAATTTGGTCTATTTCGTTTGTTTCACGCAAATGCATATCATTTTCATGGTCGAGCAAATATTGTTCTAATGGATTAGTAGGAGGCACGGTAATAGAACCAAGAACAATTATTTCATCCTTATTAGGTAACGCTTTATCACGAGCTTGTCTACTAAACATGGAAAAATTAAACTCATGAGACACATTACCGAAACTGACACCGACAGTTTGTTTTTCACAATCTATCGTAGCATTGACGGTGCTCAAGAAATGTCTACCAAAGATAATGGGACAAAAGTCATCTTGTGGGGAACCAAGGACTACAAAATTAGTAGGATATTTTACTTTCCCACACACGACTTCAACATATCTAACAATCCCAAGTGGTGTGATAGTGTCTCTATTAGCAAGTTCAATAGTGACATCAATGTCTTCCATTTCAGCAGGTGCTATTTCATCCATAATTTCTTGGTATAAGGTAAAAGGGATAGCACTCACACTAGCACCTATATCACATAAACCATGATAGTAATGATCTCCTATTTTGACTGAGACAACAGGCAAGCCATCTATGGGTCTATGTTTATCTTTTTCATCAGGTTTAGCAATTCTAGCAGCTTCATCACAGAAGTAGATAACATGCCCATCAATATTTTCTAGCAATAGATCTTTAACCATAGCAACACTAGGTTCTACTTTAATTTGCTCAGGGGGTTTGGGTGCTCTTATATTAATCTTACAAAACCAAAGTTGAGACCTTAGCATGTTCCTTTATCCTAACAGGGAAAGGTGGTTTTCAATATAAGCGGTAGGCACAACTGGATCAACATTGTAAAAGATGGTTTCTTCTTTAGGTATGACCGGTTCTTTAATTTCTTCCTTAATAGGGGGATGATATTTAAACCACTTCTCCTTAGGGAGGTCAACGTGAGTAGCAAATGCTTCACAGAAAGAGGCTACTATCTCAGAGTCAAGTCCATATTTAGTGCTAAACTTGTGAAAAGTATCGGTATTCATAAAAGATTTAGCACAATCAAATTCATGCTTTATACCTAACTCATTACCTTCGTCGAGTTCCCAATCTTCAGAGTTGCGTTTAATTCTTTCTAAGAGATCCCTTGAATTCAATAGTCTTCATCATATAAGAACCAGCACAAGAAGTGTCGAGCATGGATTGATCATTATGAGAAAGCCGAGCATAAAAATTCTGAATGCTAACTTCCCTCGAAATTTCAAGATTGGGGCATGAATATAACATTAACTTAAGCCTCCCCGAAGCTAGAGCGATACTTTCTCCTTCACGAGGCCAAAAATTATATATATAATTCCGGTCACGATGAACTAGATGCATGGGATAGAACTTTTGGTGAAATTCCAATTGCAAACGATTCCAGTTCCACGATCCAAGATCATCACATAGCCTATACCATGTCAATGCTTTTCCCTCCAAAGATAAAGGGAAAACCTTCTTCTTAACTTCATCTCCGAGTAAACCTGCAAGCTTAAATAATCCACAAAACTCGTTCACATATAAAAGGTGCATATCAGGATGTTCAGTTCCATCTCCTGCATAAGGTTTAGCAAGCAGTTGTTCAAGCATACCCGAAGGAATTTCATAAGTAACATTTTAAGTAGGTGTTGTAGGTTGAGGGGTTGTGGCACCCCGATAGAGGGCCGACGCACGCCAGCCCCAGGATAAGACCTGGCGCATGTCAAAGACATGATACAGCAATTCCAGGCACAAAAATGGCTTTATTATATGAAATTGAGTATTATAATACTGTCGCTTACAACAATATTACATAGCTCCATGGCTAACTAAAAGGCAGCGACAGTCTTGGTTCAGCGGCAATGACGTCTCTGGCTGGGCTCCATAACTCACAGGACTGGCTGGGTTACGATCTAGCACAACGGATTCTTCTCCTGCAACTGGCCACGTGGAAGGCCAGGTGAGTACTTTGAATGTACTCGCAAGGCAACCAATTACATAGCATCCAAACAAGCAGATGACAAAGCAAGCCCTATACAATATAAGAATTTATTCTAAACATGGCATGGAATTAACAGGACAACATGGATCAAGCATGGCATAACATGGATCAGGCATATAATCTACATAGCATAGCAATAATCACACTAGGTGCTTAAATTACTTACTGCCACCGAATACCAACTTACTCTCTTCTGGGTTGTCCCACAACCCTCGAAATACTCATGACTCAATGCGCACTTCCGAACACAAGACAAGTTCCTCCATCCTTGTTATCATCGTTACGGTTGACCACCTAGTGATGTCTGGACAGGCTGTCCAATACCGTGGACGCGGCTATTCAAATAGATTTTACACTCTATAGAGGTTGCGCACTTTACCCACACCATGGAGCACCTAGCCTCGTGATCCCATTCGGGTGGACCAGCGTTGCTCCAACGAAACCTGCCTCACCCGTGACTCCTTCATCGTACCACCAGCAATCATCCTCCCCCGGAGTCCTGCCCTGGGTGGCCCATGTGTCCTCATGACACCTGCCACCATTGTTGCCAAACTAAACTGTCCCAAATGGGGACGGGTACCCACATAACTCAACTGGGCTCACAAGGTTATCGCCGCCTACTTGATCAGGGTAGCACGCACGCATAACGCTCCCTCTTTGGACGCGATTAGACCAAGTCAAGGTTGTCCCATACCGGCAAATGTGGTTGCACGGGTAAGCCCGGACGGGTGACTCAAGATCAACCAACTAAGTTTAGCTTATTAATCCAACTCAACATATCCCTCATCGTAGCATTTCACCGACAACTGTAAGTGCTAGCATGGCAAGATCACAGTACTGATAGTCATGGCATGAGATCAACCATAGTACTGACATGACTATGTCACTAGCAATATTATTACTAGCATGGCAAAGTATGAGAACAAGTCATAACCTTAGATGAAAAGTAGTGCTAACATCTAATACGGGTGGCACAACAGTGTATGCAAATGCGGACTAACAGGTGATACGGATGTACTATAATAAACACATAGGGTGCAAGCAAAGTCATCACGCAAGTCCGGAGCTTATGATAAGAGGTTGGCTTGCCTGGGGGTCGATGAATACGCCGGGAGGAAGTGCGATCACCTCGCGGAAGAATTCGCCGGAAAGGGTTCCCTCACAGAGGGGCCAGATATAGGGCAAGGGAAAATGGTCATTTCCACTATGTGAACACATTATGAAAATGCTACCATCGGAACGGGCTCGACGAGACGAAGAAGTGGGCGTTGGTTTTACCTCAATCGGAGTTACGTCGCGGAGATACGATCGTTCGTTCGTTAGGCTGTAAAATGGGCAAAACAGTGTCCACCACAGTTCCTAACGGGTGAACGTTCACTATATAACCATTTCGGCCGCAGGGCTGAGGCCGAAAGCGTATTTCAGCGATTACGCTTTCACCACAGTGAAAGTGTATTTTCTCCTGATGCCGCTGATGAGTACGCTTTGTCAAGCGGAAAGCGTACTTTCAAAGTACGTTTCCACTTAATATGACCAGCGGGTCCGGCTGCGTCAGCGCCTTAGAGGCTTACAGGAGGGGTCCACCCTATCTCCTCTCTCCTCCCTTTGCCTCATCCTCTTCCTCCCGACGCGGGACAGAGGAGGGGACATGGCCTCTCGGCCGAGGTTGATGTCGGCGCCCCTCTCGTCGGCGGCGCCTGCTGGCGAGCCAGGCGAGCTCGCGGTGCCTCCCCGCGCCCAGGGGTGGCCGCAGGGGAGCTCGGGAGGGCCTGGAGGGAGCTGACCATGGCCGGCCGAGCGAATGGCCACGGCGGTGCTTGGGGCCCCCAGCACAGGCGATGCCGGCCAAAATGGGAAGCGAAGCCGGCTGGGTTGGGCACTAGGGTCGCTCTGGGTGGCTGGGGAAGGGAAGGGAAGGGTCGCGGGCAGGGGTTGGCCGCGGGAGTCCGGCGATGGCGCTTGGCCATTGGGGAAGCCGGGAGCTCCGGGGCTCGATGGAGGAGGCTGGGGCTTGCTCGAGGTCGGGAGAGGTTCTAGGGTGCCTTAAATAGCTACGGGGAGAAGCTTCGCGGCGGTTGCTGAAGCTCCGAGACGGCGGCGCCGTGGCCACATAGCAACAAGACGTCGGGGCTGGCTAGAAGCTAGGAGATGAGGGGGAGAGGGCTCTGGACGGTCCACACGCGCGGTGGGGAGTTCTACGACGCTCCCGGACAAGCCGGGGCCTGCCGGAGAGGACTCCCGAAGGGTCGGGTGCACAGGGCGCGGTTTTGGCATGCTCTGCCCATGGTCACCGTGTGGCCACGGCCTTGCCACGCCCTGCTCGACGCCAAAAGGTGTCTAGGGTCTTCTCCGTGCTTTGCTGAATTGACCTATGCGGCTGACTAGCTCTAGAGAGGTCTGAGGTGACTGATCCAAGGTCAAAGAGTTGCCAACAGCAACCTGTTTGTGCTATGGTGTGGCCACCACAGTGCACCTCTTGGCCTGATCTTGGGCAGGGGTTAAACATCCACTAAGGTGATCATCTTGGCAAAGTTTCAGCTCAAACAAGCAACTCTAGATGGTACCTCCTTTGCAAAGTGCCAGACTGGACAGAAATGGAAACCAGATGGTTCTGATGAATTGGCTAGATGAACATGGCCCAAATTTGGTGGAGACCAATTATTTAGGCATATGGAGGCACTGTAAAAATTTCATACCATTTGCATAAGTAAAAATAGGACTTCCTTCACAGTGCTCAGATCTGGACAGAAACTTGGATAATTTGCTGAGGAAGATTGGCTAGATGAAATGGGCTGGTTTTTGGTGTCCAAGGGTAATATCTCATAATGAATCACCCTGCAAAATTTCAGCCCAAGGAGATCAAGGAATCAGGCACTTCCTTTGCAAACAGGAAATCTGGACAAAATTTGTAAAGGGGTGTGATGCTCACCATTTGAACTGTGGAACTTGATATTTTGATGGAAATGGTGAAGATATGAGTTGGGAAAGCTCCATAAATTATTTGGGATTTTTCCAAGCTACCAAAATGGTAGTTCCTTTGGAAAGGCCCCAAATTGAGATATTGGCTTTAAATAGGAAAATGCAATTTCCCTATTTAATTATGGCCAATATTTTTATGTGAGCTCAATATGATCACAAAGAATATCTCCACAAGTTTTCGTGACCTCTGGAGATGGATAGATATTTTCCTGGATTTAATTCCTCAGAAAGGCAGAAAAAGGAATTAATTCTAGATGAGAAATATTCCATATGACTTGGCAATATTTTTGCACATCTAGGGTTTATGAGTGAAGGAGGATCTCTGGAAATTTTGGGAGGATTAACAGAGCAAGGGAAATGATTGCTCCTTTGTAAACACCAAGGCAGGATTTCTATTTCCCATATTTTGGAACTAGGGTTTGAATGAGATTCTGGGTTTACTGACGGAAGGGTTGGCTAGCACAAGAACATGGGAAAGGCACTGAGAGGTTGAGGGTTGTCTGGATTCACCTAGTCATTCACCAGAAAAATTTGGGAGAGAAAAGCTAGGAAGGAATAACAGCACAAAAATCGATAACCCGATTTTTGGGGTGTTACAAACCTTCCCCCCTTAGAAGAATCTCGTCCTCGAGATTCCTAGGGTTAGCTTAGAAAAAAAATTACGCCTCCAGGAAAAACCTCTAGGTTTGGTTTTAACCCTGTGGTTGAAAGCAACCGAGTGAAAAGTACCGAAAACTAGTACACCCAAATTGAGATACGGATATCGCGGGCTCTTCTCCACAGGTAGGGGCCGCTGGGTTTCTCTCGTAGCCCTGACATTTTTAGAAAAAGCAGAATTTCCTTTTTCCAAAAATGCTCGGGGTACTACAATGAACAGTGGCCTGTCTCGCTGTCAGGTGGGCCCAGGGCCCACTAGCAGCCTTCTTCTTCTTTCTCCTGCCAACGGCTCTCTCTCGCTCCCGCGCTGTCCTGAGTGCGGCTGGGCACTGCGCACGCCTAGCTCCTAAGGCTCAAAGCACCCTACGATGGTAGTGCGCGGCGTGCACGAGGCCAACGCAGAGAGCACTCCCATCGCGGGCCAACGCCGGTCGGCACTGCTCGCGGATTCGCCTCCTAGACGCCGGTGATTGAGCGACGCGCGGTCTCCTGGACCTTGCTCACCGTACACCGGGCTGGTTCTATAAAAACGACCGCAGGTTTCTTCTTCTTCCTTACACCTCGCACTCTACCTCACTTCTTCCTCCTCATTTCCTACTCCTTCTGGTTGCAGGAGCACGAGGCAAGGCGTCAATGGCGGACGTGGGGTCAGAGCTGATCACCATCCTCCTGGCTGGTATGCTGCCAGCCTTGGTTGGCTCCTCGCTACTCCTGTGCGCGATGATCCTCGATGATCGCCGTGATGCCGCTGCCAGAGGGGTGGCTGGGGGTCAACTACGCCATCTCAGGCCAGTAGAATGAACGCGGGCTGCAGCGGCAAGGGGGCGGTCTGTCAACATCACACAACACGGTGACAGAGGCGCCGCTAGGTCTGGGGTTAGTATGGTGCGGTCAGCGGAGCTCTACCAGTGTGGAGGCCATGATGCTGGTTGCTCCTCGCTGAACGACATCCACATTGAGTGGGGGTTGGGGTAGAGTCAGGGTTTAGATCTTGGACTAGAAGGGTTGTAACGGTCTATGCTGCAATAAAATTTCTCAGAATTTCTCCGAGATTGCTACTGCTTTTGAGAAAAGGCTTTGGGACCGGGGAATTATTGGATAGGGCTGGTTTTTCCAGAACGCTAGGTTCGGGAAAACTGGCAACTAGAGCAAGCGCGAATAGGTATGGATAGGCGACTTTGCATTATACCCGAGTACGGCAACGGCTGTACTCAGGAGAAGGAACCTGGCGTGCAGACATTGCTCACACAACACACATGCAATCGATTCAGACTAATATGCAAAATGCACATGGTAGCAAAATGCAGGCAGAAGAAGGAAACATATCAAGCAGGTTACACTAAGGTGTTTTAATGCTAGTGGGTGTATGTATTCCTGGTATACATACACCTACACCAGCTCGCATTTTATTAGAGTCTCCGGACAAGTCCGTTGTTATTAAGTGTAAGTGCTCTACTGACTAAAGTCTTGTTAAGAAACCACTGCCAGCTCTGTTAAACATTTCTGCTTAACAGAGTGACAGATGAACCAAGCACACAGAGCAAACAGGGATACATAACGGCACAAGCAGTACAATCATACAACAACACGCAGCCTTACTAGGCAACTAACAGCGACACTCACTCCGTACTATAGAGTCATAATCCTAGACACAGGCGAAGAAACAGTTTGCGCAACACACATACTCGCGGCATCTCCTGGCTTCGCTTACTGCCGGAGCCACAAATGGGCCTACTCTTGTTGGGGCTCTCCTGGGGGACGAAGGCTGAGCCAACTTCTGTCTTCATCATCGGACACCTCTATGGGATGGGGCTCAACTGCTGGAACTGCAGCGGGAACTTGACAGAACACATCCCGACGACGAAGTCGCCGGATAGCGCCTTGAATGGAATTTGGGTGGATGTTTCCTGGTCGATAGAGGTCCACAGATTGCGAGGGTGGTACTAGCTGCGAAGGTGGCACTGGGTTGGGCAGCAGGGAATGGGTGGTTTGCGATGCAATTTGACGGGCCGCACGGTATGCTCCCGTAACAACCCGTGTGGTGTCTTGGTCAATGGCTTGGAACTCTCTAAGAATGTCGGAGAGCAGTAGTCCCTGGGCATCAATATATTGGACTAGGCAAGCTATTGTTGGGTCAGCATCTCCAACTATGCTGGAGAACTTGCCACCTGCGTCGGACGGAGAGGGAAAATAGCGGAACTCTTGCATCTCCGCTACTTGTGGAAACTGGATACGAAGACGGGTGATGGTTCCTGCGGCAGCTATCCGGACAGCGAACGCGGGGGTGGGCATGGGTTTGCCCTGAAAACTCATGGGCTTCCCATCCGCGGTTGGACCTGGGTTGATATACGCTTTTGCAAAAAATCGGCAAAGGTGGGGAACGGGTTCTGATTGGAACACCAGATATACTGGAGGAGTACTACAGCCAAGGGCTTGAGTGAGCATACTCGAAAGGAGGGAAGGAAAGCCGGGATAACCTTCAGCCAAGGTCTGGCTATGGAAAGTGGGTGTTTTGGGGGTTTTGGAAGAACTGGCCATGGCTACTGGTTTGAGGATACTAGCCTGGGTTCTATTCCAGGGATCTGGCTTACTGAATGGAGAGAGCTGCGACTCGCAGGTGGGAGGGGTTAAATAGGCACTCGGGCTAGGACACACCAGCATGGCGTGGATCCTTCTCGTGATGGGTAGAAGATACGCCGGTACGGCCGACAACTGAGTAGGGTCACGGTCCAATCTAGAGTGGTTGGGTGGGCGGACAGCTGGGTAGGGACACGTCCATTCCGACTGCGCCGCCTGTTGATCAACAGTGGCCATGTCGGATGCTAGAGACGGGTTAAATCTATTGGGCTCACTACCGGTTAAAGATAGGGTTGGTTTGGTGCTTGGGTAACCTATAGCCAGCCTGGCTCTGATACCAAGTCTTGTGGCACCCCGATAGAGGGCCGACGCACGCCAGCCCCTGGATAAGACCTGGCGCATGTCAAAGACATGATATAGCAATTCCAGGCACAAAAATGGCTTTATTATATGAAATGGAGTATTACAATACTGTTGCTTACAACAATATTACATAGCTCCATGGCTAACTAAATGGCAGCGACGGTCTTGGTTCAGCGGCAATGACGTCTCTGGCTGGGCTACATAACTCACAGGACTGGCTGGGTTACGATCTAGCACGACGGATTCTTCTCCTACAACTGGCCACGTGCAAGGCCAGGTGAGTACTTTGAATGTACTCGCAAGACAACCAATTACATAGCATCCAAACAAGCAGATGACAAAGCAAGCCCTATACTATATAAGAATTTATTCTAAACATGGCATGGAATTAACAGGACAACATGGATCAAGCATGGCATAACATGGATCAGGCATATAATCTACATAGCATAGCAATAATCACACTAGGTGCTTAAATTACTTACTGCCACCGAATACCAACTTACTCTCTTCTGGGTTGTCCCACAACCCTCGAAATACTCATGACTCAATGAGCACTTCCGAACACAAGACAAGTTCCTCCATCCTTGTTATCATCCTTATGGTTGACCACCTAGTGAGGTCTGGACGGGTTGTCCAATACCATGGACGCGGCTATTCGAATAGATTCTACACTCTGCAGAGGTTACGCACTTTACCCACACCATGGAGCACCTAGCCTCGTGATCCCATTCGGGTGGACCAGCGTTGCTCCAACGAAACCTGCCTGACCCGTGACTCCTTTATCGTACCACCGATAATCATCCTCCCCCGGAGTCCTGCCCGGGGTGGCCCCTGTGTCCTCATGACACCTGCCACCGTCGTGGCCAAACTAAACTATCCCAAACGGGGATGGGTACCCACATAACTCAACTAGGCTCACAAGGTTATCGCCGCCTACCTGATCAGGGTAGCACGCCCGCATAACCCTCCCTCTTTGGAGGTACCGGTGAAAGAGCACGCAATCAGACCAAGTCAAGGCTGTCCCATACCGGCAAATGTGGTTGCACGGGTAAGCCCAGACAGGTGACTCAAGATCAACAAACTAAGTTTAGTTTATTAATCCAACTCAACATATCCCTCATCGTACCATTTCACCGACAACTGTAAGTGCTAGCATAGCAAGATCACAGTACTGATAGTCATGGCATGAGATCAACCATAGTACTGACATGACTATGTCACTAGCAATATTATTACTAGCATGGCAAAGTATGAGAACAAGTCATAACCTTAGATGAAAAGTAGTGCTAACATCTAATACGTGTGGCACAACAGTGTATGCAAATGCGGACTAACAGGTGATACAGATGACTATAATAAACACACAGGGTGCAAGCAAAGTCATCACGCAAGTCTGGAGCTTATGATAAGAGGTTGGATTGCCTGGGGGTCGATGAATACGCCGGGAGGGAGTGCGATCACCTCGCGGAAGAATTCGCCGGAAAGGGTTCCCTCACAGAGGGGCCAGATACAGGTCAAGGGCAAAATGGTCATTTCCACTATATGAACACATTATGAAAATGGTACCATTGGAACGGGCTCCACGAGACGAAGGAGTGGGCATTGGTTTTACCTCAATCGGAGTTACGGTCGCGGAGATACGATCGTTCGTTCGTTAGGCTGTAAAATGGGCAAAACAGTGTCCACCATAGTTCCTAACGGGTGAACGTTCACTATGTAACCATTTCGGCCGCAGGGCTGAGGCCGAAAGCGTATTTCAGCGATTACGCTTTCACCGCAGTGAAAGCATATTTTCTCCCGATGCCGCTGATGAGTACGCTTTGTCAAGCGGAAAGCGTACTTTCAAAGTACGTTTCCACTTAATATGACCAGCGGGTCCGGCTGCGTCAGCGCCTTAGAGGCTTACAGGAGGGGTCCACCCTATCTCCTCACTCCTCCCTTTGCCTCATCCTCTTCCTCCCGACGTGGGACAAAGGAGGGGACATGGCCGCTCGGTCGAGCTTGATGCCGGCGCCCCTCCCGTCGGCTGCGCCTGCTGGCGAGCCAGGCGAGCTCGTGGTGCCGCCCCGCGCCCAGGGGTGGCCGCAGGGGAGCTCGGGAGGGCCTGGAGGGAGCTGACCACGGCCGGCCGAGCGAATGGCCACGGCGGCGCTTGGGGCGACCAGCACGGGCGATGCCGGCCAAAATGGGAAGCGGAGCCGACTAGGTTGGGCACTAGGGTCCCTCTGGGTGGCTGGGGAAGGGAAGGGAAGGGTCAAGGGCAGGGGTTGGCCGCGGGAGTCCGGCGACGGCGCTCGGCCATTGGGGAAGCCGGGAGCTCCGGGGCTCGATGTAGGAGGTTGGGGCTTGCTCGAGGTCGGGAGAGGTTCTAGGGTGCCTTAAATAGCTATGGGGAGAAGCTTCGCGGCGGTTGCCGAAGCTCCGAGATGGCGGCTCCGTGGCCGCATAGCAACAAGACATCGGGGCCGGCTAGATGCTAGGAGACGAGGGGGAGAGGGCTCTGGACGGTCCACGCGCGCGGTGGGGACGTCTACTACGCTCCCGGACAAGCCGGGGCCTGCCAGAGAGGACTCCCGAAGGGTCGGGTGCACAGGGCGCGGTTTTGGCACGCTCTGCCCATGGTCACCGCGTGGCCACGGCCTTGCCACGCCCTGCTCGACGCCAAAAGGTGTCTAGGGTCTTCTCCGTGCTTTGCTGAATTGACCTATGCGGCTGACTAGCTCTAGAGAGGTCTGAGGTGACTGATCCAAGGTCAAATAGTTGCCAACAGCAACCTGTTTGTGCTGTGGTGTGGCCACCAAAGTGCACCTCTTGGCCTGATCTTGGGCAGGGCTTAAACATCCACTAAGGTGATCATCTTGGCAAAGTTTCAGCTCAAGCAAGCAACTCTAGATGGTACCTCCTTTGCAAAGTGCCAGACTAGACAGAAATGGAAACCAGATGGTTCTGATGAATTGGCTAGATGAACATGGCCCAAATTTGGTGGAGACCAATTATTTAGGCATATGGAGGCACTGTAAAAATTTCATACCATTTGCATAAGTAAAAATGGTACTTCCTTCACAGTGCTCCAATCTGGACAGAAACTTGGATAATTTGCTAAGGAAGATTGGCTAGATGAAATGGGCTGGTTTTTGGTGTCCAAGGGTAATATCTCATAATGAATCACCCAGCAAAATTTCAGCCCAAGGAGATCAAGGAATCAAGCACTTCCTTTGCAAATAGGAAATCTGGACAGAATTTGCAAAGGGATATGATGCTCAACATTTGAACTGTGGAACTTGATATTTTGATGGAAATGGTGAAGATATGAGTTGGGAAAGCTCCATAAATTATTTGGGATTTTTACTAGCTACCAAAATGGTAGTTCCTTTGGAAAGGCCCCAAATTGAGATATTGGCTTTAAATAGGAAAATGCAATTTCCCCTATTTAATTATGGCCAATATTTTTATGTGAGCTCAATATGATCACAAAGAATATCTCCACAAGTTTTCATGACCTCTGGAGATGGATAGATATTTTCCTGGATTTAATTCCTCAGAAAGGCAGAAAAAGGAATTAATTCTAGATGAGAAATATTGCATATGACTTGGCAATATTTTTGCACATCTAGGGTTTATGAGTGAAGGAGGATCTCTGGAAATTTTGGGAGCATTAACAGAGCAAGGGAAATTATAGCTCCTTTGTAAACACAAAGGCAGGATTTCTAGTTCCCATATTTTGGAAAAAGGGTTTGAATGAGATTCGGGGTTTACTGACGGAAGGGTTGGCTGGCACAAGAACATGGGAAAGGCACTGAGAGGTTGAGGGTTGTCTGGATTCACCTAGTCATTCACCTGATTCCAGAGGAAAAAATTTGGGAGAGAAAAGCTAGGAAGGAATAACAACACAAAAATAGATAACCCAATTTTTGGGGTGTTACAGGGGTAACTAATTGTGGTTCCGTTTGAGGTGAAGATACCCCGAACAAACCCCTCAAAGGATTGTTCTCCATAGTAGCAAGTAGTAATAAATTTCACCACATAGTATAAGTTTTTCCTTACCGATTTCCACTTACCAAGAGCGCTTCATTCCCCGACAAAGGCGCCAGAAAAGAGTCTTGATGACCCACAAGTATAGATCAATCGTAGTCCTTTCGATAAGTAAGAGTGTCGAACCCAACGCGGAGCAGAAGGAAATGACAAGCGGTTTTCAGCAAGGTAATTTCTGCAAGCACTGAAATTGTTGGTAACAGATAGTTTGATAGCAAGATAATTGGTAGCAAGCAAGTAATGGTAACGGTAAACAACGTGCAGCAAGGTAGCTCAATCCTTTTGAGGCAAAGGACGGACCAGAAAAAATACTAGTAATAGGCAAAGTGTTCTTGAGGGTACACGGGAATTTCGTATAGTCACTTTTATCATGTTGGTTTGATTCGTGTTCGCTACTTTGATAATTTGATATGTGGGTGGACCGGTGCTAAGGTGCTGTTCTTACTTGAACTAACAACCTACTTATGATTAACCCCCTCGCAAACATCCGCAACTACGAGAAAAGTATTAAGGCAAAGTCTAACCATAGCATTAAACATGTGGATACAAATCAGCCCCTTACGAAGTAGCGCATAAACTAGGGTTTAAGCTTCTGTCACTCTAGCAACCCATCATCTAATAACTACTCCACAATGCATTCCCTTAGACCCATGAACGGTGAGGTGTCATGTAGTCGACGTTCACATGACACCACTAAGGGAATCGCAACATACATATCATCAAAATATCGAACACATATCAAATTCACATGATTACTTGCAACATGACATCTCCCGTGACCTCAAGAACAAAGGTAACTACTCACAAATAACAAACATGCTCAAGATCAGAGAGGTATTGAATAGCATATTGGATCTGAACATATAATCTTCCACCAAATAAACCATATAGTAATCAACTACGCAAGGTAATCAACACTACTAGTCACCCACAGGTACCAAACTGCGGTTCCGGTACAAAGATTGAACACCAGAGATGAACTAGTGTTTGAGAGGAGACGGTGCTGTTGAAGATGTTGATGAAGATTGGCCGCCCAAAGATGAGAGGGGTGTTGGTGATGACGATAGCTTCGATTTCCCCCTTCGGGAGGGAAGTTCCCCCAGCGGAATCGCTCCGCCGGAGGGCAAAAGTGCTCCTGCCCAAGTTCCGCCTCGAGGCGGCGGCACTTCGTCCCGAAAGTCCTCCTCTGATTTTTTTCTAGGTCAAGAGAGACCTTATACCAGAAGATGGGCACCGGAGGTGGGCCAGGCTGAGCACAACCCATCAGGGCGTGCCCTGGTGGTTGTGCCCACCTGGGAGGACTCCTCCGGTAGTGTCCAGCTCTAGTATTTTTTATTAAATGTAAAAATAATCTCCGTAAAATTTCAGCTTCATTGCAGTTGTGCAGAATAGGTATCTCTGACATGCTTTTCATGGGTCCAAAATTCCAGCTGCCGGTATTCTCCCTCCTTGTGTAAACCTTGCATATTATGAGAGAAAAGGCATTAGAATCAATCCCCAAAGCATTATTATTCAACAAAACAAAGTAAATAATAGTAGGAAATCATGATGCCAAATGGACGTATCACTGGGCCAGGGGCTGCGCTCGGTGCTGGGTCGGGAATGCTGGGAGGAGGCCCACTCGCTGGCTCGCTCTCTCTCCAAAACCAAAAGAGGGGTTTTCCTTTTAAAATAAACAGCAAAACAAATAAAAAGCCAGGGAAGAAAAAAGAGAATCTCTGAGAAAGAAAATAGTTTTGGAATCACCAAAACATGCCCTCTTTATTAAAAATGGTTTGGGCATTTTTAGATCAAATAATTAAATCACATATAATTATAATAGGAATCTGTTTTTGCAAGATTCAAAAGGCAAACATATTAACATATCGTTGAGAGCTAATTTTACATGCATACCAGAATATTAGGTGGTAGGGCAACATTTTATTTGAGGTGAACAAGCAAGTAAAAATACCACACATAGAATTGCTATTAAAAAGGGTTTAGGCAAAGTATTATAAAAACATTTGGGAGAGGTTCATCAAGGCAATGATCTTGCTACCAAACACACAAGATTCCACTACACACACTCACACTCAACATAACACTTCAAACAAAGCATGATGCAACTTATGGAATGATGATATGAGGCCATGATGCAAAATGACATGAAGCAAAATATTATTACTCAAACCACATGATGGCATTCATTGAAGGTTCACACATGGAAATATTACAAAGGTGGCAACGAATGCACTTGGGCTGTTACAACTCTCCCCCACTACTAGAGGATCTCGTCCTGAGATCTATGAACGGAAGAATTCGGGGTATTCGAAATGGGGAAGGTCTTCTCGTTCCCCAGTGGCTTCTTTGTCGGAGTGATGTGACCACTTCACGTTAAAAAACTTGATTGACTTGTTGTGAGTCTTACGCTCAGTCTCTTCAAGGAAAGCAACTGGATGCTCATGATAGGATAGGTCTGCTTGGAGATCAATGTCTTGGAGATCAACAGTGCCCTCGGTGTCTTGAAACACCTCCGGAGCTGAGAGACGTGAAACACATCATGCACATTTGAGAAATGGGAAGGAAGCTCGAGTTGGTAGGCAAGGTCTCCCCTCTTGGCCACAATCTTGAAAGGACCCACAAAGTGTGGAGCAAGCTTTCCCTTGATGCCAAAGCGTTGAGTGCCCTTCATGGGAGACACTCTGAGATAGACAAAATCATCCATCTGAAAGGTCATGTCACGATGCTTGCTATTGTAATAGCTCTTCTGATGAGATTGAGCTTCTTTGAGATTTTCACGAAAGACACGGCACATTTCTTTAGCTTCAGTGATCATGTCATTACCAAGGATTTGACGCTCACCGGTTTCAGACCAATTGAGCGGGGTGCGGCACTTTCTGCCATAGAGAATCTCGAAAGGAGCCTTGCCGGAACTTTCTTGGAAACTGTTGTTGTATGAGAACTCAGCAAACGGGAGGCAATCTTCCCACTTCATGCCAAAAGAAATCACACAATCTCTGAGCATATCTTCAAGGATTTGATTGACTCTCTCAACTTGACCACTAGTCTGAGGATGGAAAGTTGTGCTGAAGCGGATCTTATTACCCATTGCAGTCTGGAAGGAATCCCAGAACTTGGAAGTGAAGATGCTTCCACGATCTGAAGATATAAGCTGAGGAATACCGTGCAAAGAAACTAACCTTGATGTGTACAACACTGCCAGCTGAGCTGCCGAGATAGATTCTTTGACCGGAAGGAAGTGGGCAACTTTGGTGAGCTTGTCGATGACCAAGAAGATGCCATCATTACCTCTCTTGTACTTAGGAAACCCAGTGACGAAATCCATCTCAACATGATCGAATTTCCACTCTGGGATAGGCAAAGGCTGAAGGAGACTTGCTGGACATTGATGTTCCGCCTTCACTCTGCAACAAACTTCACACTCGTTCACAAACTGTGCAATTTCACGTTTCATATGAGTCCACCAGAGGGTTTGCTTGAGATCCTGATACATTTTGGAACTGCCTGGATGACTGGAGAGGAGAGAATTATGTGCTTTATCCATGATAACTTTCCTGAGTTCCCCTTTTGGAACCACCAGACGGTCCTCGAAGAACAAGGTATCTTTGTCATCAACACAGAAGCACTTATACCTTGGAATGCTCTTGGCCACACCTTTCTTCACTTTCTTCACCACAGCATCAAGAAGCTGAGCTTGGTGAATCTGATCTTCCAAAGTCGGAGAAACTTGAAGATTGTCAAGAAATCCTTGAGGAACCACTTGGAGATTGAGCTTGTGGAAGGCTTCACAAAGCTCGGGTTGGCAAGGCTTGAGGATAAGACTGTTGCAGTACACCTTTCTGCTCAACGCGTCTGCAATGACATTTGCTTTACCCGGAGTATACTCAATGCTTGGTTGTACTCCTCGGTCATTTCCACCTAACGTGTTTGCCGAAGATTGAGATTGGGTTGAGTGAAAATGTAATTCAAGCTCTTGTGGTCGGTGAACACCTCAACTCGTCTTCCCAACAATAGATGTCTCCAGGTCATCAGAGCATGAACAACTGCCGCCAACTCAAGATCGTGAGTGGGGTAGTTCTTCTTGCTAGGCTTTAGCTGACACGAGGTATAAGCCACAACCTTCTTATCTTGCATGAGAACACAACCAAGACCTTGCAGGGAAGCATCACAGAACACATGGAAAGGCTTGGATTCATCTGGAGGAGTGAGAAGTGGAGCTGAAGTCAGCTTTTCCTTGAGTGTATTGAACGCCACATCACACTGAGGAGTCCACACATATTTGACACTCTTCTGAAGGAGGTTAGACAGAGGCTTAGCAATTTGAGAGAAGTTCTCCATGAATCTTTATAGTAACTTGCAAGCCCGAGGAAGCTTCGAAGCTGCTTGACATTCTGAGGAGGCTCCCACTTAACGATGGCCTCAACTTTCTCAGGATGCACCTTGATGCCCTCGGCAGAGATGACATGCCCAAGGTACACCACTTCATTGAGCCAAAACTCACACTTGGAGAACTTAGCATAGAATCGATGCTCTCTTAACTTGTCAAGCACAAGCCGGAGATGCTCTGCATGCTCTTCTTCGGTCTTCGAGAAAACAAGAATGTCATCCTAATACACCAAGACGAACTCATTCTTGAAGGGAGAGAAGATGAAGTTCATCATGCGGGAGAATGTCGGAGGCGCATTTGCGAGACCAAAGGACATGACGGTGTACTCATAAGAGCCAAAACTCGTCCTGAAAGTAGTCTTTGGAATATCTTCTTCACGGATACAGATTTGATGATAGCCTATCCGAAGATCTAACTTTGAGAAAACCTTGGCCCCTTTCAGTTTCTCAAACAACTCATTGATGTTGGGAAGTGGATACTTGTTCCTAATTGTCTTGTTATTCAATGGGCGGTAATCGACGCATAGTCGGTCTGTACCATCCTTCTTCTTGACAAACAGAACACCACAACCCCAAGGTGAAGAACTTGGTCTGATCAAACCCAGACACTCTTGTTCATCTAACTGCTTCTTCAATTCTTTCAGCTCTTATAAGGACGCTTGCATACCTGTTCTGTTCTAGGCTCGAGTTCAATCACAAACTCCACTGGCCGATGAGGAGGCATTCCTAGCAATTCTTCTGGAAAGACATCTTCATACTTAGAAACGATGGGGATTTGAGATATGGCTGAGATTTCACCCTTCTCATTGAAAGAAAAGAGATGAATCATTTCATCGCGAGCAGCGAAAATGATCACATCTTCAGAAGGATGAGTCCAGTTAAGTTCTTTGGCTTAACAATCAACATAAGCATTCTTCATCGCAAGAAAATCCATGCCAAGAATGAGATCAATATCGGAATTGTCGAGAATAATTGGAGAGGCCAGAAAACAATAATTGCCCATCTTGATAGAGACATCCAGAACTAAGCACTTGGAATTCATTAACTTCCCAGGAGAGACAACTAATACAGGCCGAAGCAGATCTTGACAAGAGAACTCATGCTTTGCAAAGAACGGGCAAGACATAAAATAATGTGATGCACCAGTGTCAAACAAAACTTTTGCAGGAATAGAATTAACCGAGAGATTCCCCATTATCACTTGAGAAGAATCTTCTGCTTCAGCTTCATTGACCATGTTCACTCTGACTGACTTGGGATTGTGCTTCACCATAGCATTGCCGGGGGGCCTAATAGGAGGAGGAGGCGGAAGACGCTGCTGGTTGGTGCACTTGTTTGAGTAGTGGCCCTTCTGACCATACTTGTGACACGTAACCTCTAAGAGCGGACAGAAGTTGCCTGGAGGAGGAGCATTTGCTGACTTGGGAGCCTGAGGCCTCTGCTGAAAACCTGGGTTGGATGGGTGGGATGGACCACGACCACCGTGCTCCTTCTGCTGCTGAGGAGGACGAAACGGAGGTGGAGGAGGAACCCAATACTTCTACTGCTTAGGAACAATCTGAGAGCTGGACGAAGAAGGGTTGGAGTCTCTGAACCGCTTCTTGGAATTCTTAAGCTTGAGTTGCACTGCCTCGAACTTTAGAGCCAAGTTATAGAACTGATCAAACAGAAGGGGCTCGTCAAGGAAGAGAGCGAGCTGAAGATCTTCTCGGAGGCCACCACTGAACTGATAAATCTGGGACTTCTCATCAGGAACGTCTTGCTTAGCATAGCGGGCCAGATTCTGGAATTAAGAATTGTAATGATAGACAGGCATACTCCCCTACTTCAGGTTCCTGAACTTCTCATGCATACCCTCGACAAAGCTCGTCGGGATATGATGAGCTGTGAAGTCACGGCAGAAATCATCCCAAGTGACTGCACGGCCACCTCTAGAACCTTGTACTGCTGCCACCAATATGTTGCCTGACCCTTGAGCTGGAAGGTCGCAAACTTGACATAGTCCTGAGGCCTGACGTTGCTGCACTCGAAATGCTTGTTCAAGTCACGGAGCCAATCGTCCGCATCAAGAGGCTGATCACAACAAGTGAAGGACTTTGGTTGATTTGCGAGGAACTGGTTCAGAGTTGCATAGTGCGGCTGATTATTGAAATTCCCTTGATGACCTTGCAATCCTTGATTCTGAAAACCTTGCAACTAACTGAGCAAAATCTGGGTGTTAGCATTGGTTGCGGCAATCACTGCTTGCCATGCCTCCGGAGGTGGAGGTGGTGGTGGGGGTGGTGGAGGATCAGACTGCTCCCCCTGACGACCTGGGTTCCCATGAGTTGCCGAAGCCATCCTGAAGATGGACAAGAATATCAGCACACCAGTGACAAAGATAATTGACGTAAGCTGAATCAAATGGCTTGAAAGAAATTGCAACAGGAATATCATCAATTGCATTCAAACTACAAATAGTAAGAACGCCTTCTGCAGGATCGTGATAACATCATTAGATCATGAAGCCACTTGAAATAACACAACAAGGAATTGAGCTAATATTGCTCGGAGGAAATGTACATCCACCATACATCTGTCGGAAGATGATTCTAGGAAACTACTGGAAATCCCACCTAGGAACTTCCGAAATCTTTGGTTATGCAGTCGGGTCCACGGATACATGGAGTTTTTATCCATCACTCAACTCCTAGCAGTAACACTACTCTCCAGTGTATCTCATTCGTCAACACACAACCAGAGGTCTCGGAAACTCATCTACCTCAGACCCTAGTACATGTGATCCTGCTTCCCAGTACTGGGTGCTGCCACACTCTTCGCACCACGAATAGTATTGAAGCAATTTCAAACATCCGCATCCTGAGGTGCTAAGGAAACTGAACAATAACGATGTGTCAAGAATCCCTTGGACCTCTACTCCCCGGGTCCAATCCATACTGACGGGAGGCACCAAGAACAGAATTCCGGTCACATCGGTATCATAGAGGCTCCAAAATACCTGCGTGATCCTAAAAAAAATTGGGCCATTTGCATTTTTGTCCCTAACTCAAACCACCTACTCAGATTTGCCCCTAATTTTTAGCTATGCTCAAATTTGCCCCTCTGCCGTCAAGTTCCCTTATAGAAATGCCCTTCTGTGACGTTACCGTCCGGTCAACGGGCTTTGATCGTCTCGGTGAATAGTAATTCGGTGAACAGTAAATTCAAAAACAATAGTACCCAAATAAAAAAAACCAAAATTTTGTGGGATCGAGGATAATCGGGTGCGCAAGGTGCGTGCACATTTTCGTGCTATTTGGACATTCCAGGAGCTCGTACCAAAGGAAAAAAATTAAAATTGTACGCCTGTGAACAGTAAGTTCGAAAAAAATAGCAAGGCAACTCAAAAAAATCTAAAAAAAATTGGCGTCCAAGATGCTTGGGTGCGCAAGGTGCGTGCAAATTTTTGTGATCAAATGTCAAGCGAGGAGCTCTAGCAAAAATACAAAATAGTGCATTTTTTCAAAGTTTTTTGCCGAGCCAAATTTTGTTTTTTTCTCCACAAGCTCCTATAATGTCCAAACACAACAAAAATTTGCACGCACCTGGCGCAGCCAAGCATCTTGGACGCCAAGAAAATTCAGATTTTTTTGAATTTTTTTGCTATTTTGTCAAATTTACTGTTCACATGCGTACAATTTTAGTTTTTTCCTTTGATACGATCTCCTAGAATGTCCACATAGCACGAAAATTTGCACGCACCTTACGCGCTCGAGTATCTTCGATCCCACAAAATTTCAGATTTTTTGAATTTGTTTGCTATTTTTTCGAATTTACTATTCACCGAGTTACTGTTCACCAGACGGTCAAAACCCGTTGACCGGACGGAAACGGCACATTGGGGTAGTTCTATAAGTGCACTTGACGGCAGAGGGGCAAATTTGAGCAGGCTTCGAAATTAGGGGCAAATATGGGTAGTGGGTTCGAGTTAGGGACACAGATGTAAAAGACCCAAAAAAATTGAGAGGGAAGAGGGTAGAATAAAAATTCCTAAGTCGTAATTCCTCACCAGAGTATAGAAAAGGAGTAAAAGAATCCTACTCTCCGATATAACTAGACTCCAAATAGTTTTTGACTAGAATCGACTCGGCCAAGTTCGATCAAGCAAGGGGCTCCTATGGTCGGTATGGCTCTGATTACCAGCTTGTAACGACCACGATGCGGTACTATCCCAATTAAGGCGCGAGAACCTCGATGGGGATAGAAGCGCATCTCGGCATTTCGCAAGTACAGAAATCATTGCAATACATGTAAACAGGATATGAGTATATGAGTTTGCTTACACTCGCCACAAGCTAAATTACAAATCCACATAATCATTCATACAATCATCCAGAAGACAGGGTCCGACTACGGATGAAATCAAACGATAAAAGAAAGCAATGAAACTGTCTTGCTAGCCCAGGAAAACCACCACGAAGCTCCCCTACTCATCCGAATACGTTACGTACATACGCCTAGGTTCTTCATCGTACTCCCACTGGAGCTGAGACACATCATCTGGCACGAACTCGTCAACACCTGTACCTATATTGTTGTAGTAATCTGTGAGCCACAGGGACTCAGCAATCTCATAACCCGGGTAACGAAACTATGTAAGCCAATAGGTGAGGAATGGTTAAATGGTGAGGCTGCAGCAAGCTCTAAGCATGTATTTGAGTGGCTAACTTACGAGAACAAGAATTAATATGGTGGCCTACGCATACGGACGTGAACTAGAATGATAACTAAGTGATCCTGAACACCTACTTATGTCAAACATAACCCCACCGTGTTCTCTCTTGGTTCATGTTACCGAGCAGAGACAGTCACGGTTACGCAGACAGTTGGTGTATTTTATTTGAGTTTACTTCAAGTTTACTATAACGGGTGTTAAACAAATTTCCAGGTTGCCACATAACCGCGGGCACTGCTTCTCGAAAAGATTTAACCCTGCAGGGGTGCTCCAACTCATCCATCACAAACTAACCACACGTCGCGGGAATAACCTCGACCATGAAACCCGTGATTTCCTTGGAAATTCCGTTGGAAAACCTCAACCTCAAGATAGCCCAAAGTGTCCTCGGAATTCCTCGCGCAAGACATTCGAGAAAGGTAAAACAAGTCCAGCAAGACCGCCTGACGTGTCGAAGAACCCGATAGGAGCCGCGTATCTCGATCTCAGGACACGAGCGGATGAGCATAGCGTACAGTGGCCTGATACAAATCTCTCGAGTTGCCCCGGGTTGGCCCCGCACACGACTCTAGTTTGGACCAACACTCATGAGGAGCACTGGCCCGGGGGTTGATTAAATATCCACGGGGTAGCTAATTAGGTTGTTTAGCAAATGTAGTACCAAAGTTGGGTCTTGCCAGACAAGTTTTATTCTGAAACGAATAGTCAAGGGGGTCCCCATAACAACCCCGAGCATGTTAGGAGCGCAAAATATGGAACAGAACACCTGTACTCGGAACTAGTGCGGAAAAAGTGGAACAAATCATCGGGAAAAAGGCCAAGGCTTCCACCGTTGCCAAGTATATATGTGCATTAAATTAAATAACAGTAAATAAGGTGATATCTCTAGATATCCATGTTGGCACATGGAAACAGCTTGCACCTGCAACTAGCAATGTTATAAGATAAGGGGCTGAGCAGCGGTAACGTAGCCAATTAATGTTTTGCTAGGAAGTGGAGGGGTTAGAGGCTTTCATGGCAATTGGGAGGCTGACGATTTAAGTGGTAGGCAACGAAACATAACGTAGAGGCGAGGCATCTAGCACAGAAAAAATAGTGTCGGGATCCGGGTATGATCATCTTGCCTGATGGGTCTTCAGAGGGACAACGAGTCGGGTCCTCGTATTTGTTCTCGTCCGGATCCTCGTACTCAGGCTCTACACTCAGGTATACCCAAAGAGAAACAACACCAAATAAACATACAAACAAAGTGCAATGCGCAACCAAAGATGATGCATGACCGATTTGAAGTATTTAACATGGCCCCCCTATGCTAGTCATGTTTCACATGCAATTATTAAGTTCTTTAGTATTCTTGATAGAATCTCAATATTAGTTATTTGAACATGCATGAACATGGCAAAAATGAATGCTCCTTGTAAAAACGATGCAAATGCATATGTAGAATGTTGTAAACGGAGTAACGGAACTCACGGAACACTCACGGCAAGGTACGAACGTCAACGGAGACAAAAACAAGGATGAAGAGGGCCATGGGCTATTCATTGGTATTCCAAGGATGCCACTAGATCGGAAATGAAAATCTAGCAAGAATAGACCTAAAGATCATGCAAAACCATAGGGTATAGCTCCCACCAGTCACAAAACAACCAAACACACAATCTGTCCACAAACAGCAACATGACATATTGCAACAAACATGACATGAGCTACAACAAGCTACAAATCATAATCAAGGCATGGACATGGAGTATACATGATGCTTGACAATTCATCTATCTACAGAAACATGATTGGCAGCAAGGATCAATATCAAATGAGCTCACAAGATGGCACGTTGAATTAGTTTTTAGGGACTTAGTGAAAATTACCAGTTTTACAGGTTCTGAGTTAACAAGATGGCATCTTGACAGCAACAAATACATATGCTACAGGGACTTTCATGGCATGAAAATTAACAGGGTAATAGAGGCCAACATGTACTTCAATTAACTACATTATGGCAACATCAAAATGTGCATAGATCAATAGCTATCTTCTCCACAACATGGCATAATGAGAATAGCAGATTCACAGACTTAGAGAAAATCAACAAGTGTCAAACAGGGCATTGTTAACAGAATGTCAAGTTGACAGCAAGTTTAAATAAGATGCAATAGCTCAACCTACAAGCACTTGGCACACAATAACAGAGGATGACATGCTCAACAATGCATTCCATTGTGCCAACCCCAAAGGAGCTACATATACATGGGAATCATCAAGACAACATGGCAACAAAATAACAGATTCTAATACTTAGAAATCGAGCATGTGAAAACAGAATTTTGGTGGCATGTTGACATCAAGATTTCCACACCTAAACATGGATTAACATGGCATGCAAAAATACCAGGGGCTAGTACAAACATTCAAGAGCAATCTCCATGTTGACAAGATTATCATATGATGCAAGAATTAATTCATGTGAAAAAGACAAAATGCCACCTTATCACAAAACAACATTTTCACAAACTTGCTCAAAAGATAAATCTAATGCCACCAATGGATTCACTACATTTTTCTACCCCAAAATCATCTATCATATGCCTATGGTCCCATGGACAAAACTCCCACAAATCCAATTCGAAATTCTGCCTATACACATATAACATAGTACATGCCAGATTTGGCATGTCCCAAATAAGCACTGACAGATTAGGAAATAAACAAATATGGACTATTTCCTTAATAGGAAATAATCTCAGAATCAACACATAATTAAAATACAAAACAAAACAAAATAAAAAACACCAGAGGCCCACCTGGCATAGGCACCAGAGGCCTCAGGGGGATGACATGTGGTCCCTGGCCCACTGTCAGTGGGCCCATGCTTGAGGAAAAAATGGGGGGAATTAAACGCGCCCACGGGACTCGAACCCGGGTCTCCCCTACGGAGAGGCAAAGGCGGAACCACTACGCTGGGAGTTGTTGTCAGCTAGAGGAGGGGCTCGGCTCCTCTTGACCCACATCTAACGCTGATGCAGGCTCTGCCGCCGCTGCGACAGAGAAGAGGCGACGGCGCAGGCGCACCACGGCGATCACCTGAGGCGCGACGAGGTTCCTGAGGCTGCGGCGGGCATGCGGAAAAAGGGGGGCGTGGTCTGCAGCGCGTGCGGAGGGCTCTAAAGGAGGCAAGGCACGAGCTTTGCCCGCTGCCATGGTCGTCCAGGCGGACAGGTTTCAGACGCGTCGGAAAACGATGGCTACGACGACGAACTGGACTGGATAGGGATTGCGGGGACGGACTGCTCAGCTAGGGTCCCTTAGGACAAGTCGAGGGCGTCGGGGAGGTCTTTGCATGGCCGGGGAAGGAAGAAGTTGCCGTGGCGAAGGTACTACCGGTGCGCGACGAAGACGACGATGGGGCCAACGGCATGGAGGCGCTTCCCTCCTCTTAGCTCCGGGAACGGGTCTAGGAAGAAGTCGGCATGCTGCAGGACATGGTGGAGGGTTACAGAAGCCGGTCGAAGGCGAGGACGAAGGCGACGATGGCGAGGCAGCTCCTGATGCCCTCTCTAAACCCCTCTCTGAAACTCTCTCTTGCTCTCACATCTGCAGGATCCAGGGAGGAACGAGGGAAGGGAAGGAGGCAACGGCGGCGACGAGGAAAAGGGGGAAACCCTAGGGGCTGCACGCGGCTTTATAAGAGGGGGGGCCAGACGGTGCCGGCCTCGGCATCCGTGAAGCTCACGGCGCTGAGCACTCTCTGTCTCTAACCGCAGGAGGGAGACGTCATTAGGAGCTGGTGGCCGTCGGGGAGGCAAAGCTGGGCCAGGGGCTGCGCTCGGTGCTGGGCCGGGAATGCTAGGAGGAGGCCCACTCACCGGCTCACTCTCTCTCTGAAACCAAAAAAGGGGTTTTCCTTTTAAAATAAACAGCAAAACAAATAAAAACCAGGGAAGAAGAAAAGAGAATCTCTGAGAACGAAAATAGTTTTGGAATCACAAAAACATGCCCTATTTATTAAAAATGGCTTGGGCATTTATAGAGCAAACAATTAAATAACATATAATTATAATAGGAATCTGTTTTTCGAAAATTGAAAAGGCAAACATATAAACATATGGTTGAGAGCTAATTTTACATGCATAACAGAATATTAGGCGGTAGGGCAACATTTTATTTGAGGTGAACAAGCAGGTAAAAATACCACACATAGAATTGCTATTAAAAAGTGTTTAGGCATAGTATTATAAAAACATTTGGGAGAGGTTCACCAAGGCAATGATCTTTCTACCAAACACACAAGATTCCACTGCACACACTCACACTCAACATAACACTTCAAACAAAGCATGATGCAACTTATGGAATGATGATATGATGACATGATGCAAAATGACATGAAGCAAAATATTATTACTCAAACCACATGATGGCATTCATTGAAGGTTCACACAGGGAAATATTACAAAGGTGGCAAGGAATGCACTTGGGCTGTTACACATGGGCCATGGTGAAGACATGCTTTACCAGACTCAACCCAGAGCATTTGGCTCGGGTTGGGCCGGTAGGTCCGGATGGTAAAGAGGTACCTGTGCACTTGGTTTATGACCAAGTGATGTCCGCGGCTCGTATGTCACAAGAGGATTGTGCCCTGGACACCATAATAGACCATCTTAAATGATAGCCTAGTGTTTTGAATCTATGTAACTATGTACTTTTTATCAAACCATCTCCACCCGTGTTGTAAACTTTTTTTTAACCGGCCATCGGCTTCTGCCTCCGGCGCCGATAGCTAGGGAGTGTTCCGTACTATGCATCCTGCGATAACAGGGAATCATTCCGGAGAACTAGGCAATCCGGCCTTCTGGTGCGAACAGACGAAACGCACATAGGGAGGTATGTTATATTACTGTTGAACGTAAGAAACATCTTCCAAATAAAGTAGTTCCTCTATGGGTTCCTTTCTTCAGGTTACTACGTAGATCGTAGTTGTCATAGCCATGCATCCATATTATGCGAATAGTTTTGCTACTTTGGGGGGATAGCCCCCGTTTACGGCGAAAAGCACCCACTATACTTTCGTCCTCCTTGGCCGACCAATTTGTATCTTAAGAATGCTAGCCTTCGGCTTCACCCGTCTGAAGTTAGTATCCGGGTAATCCGATCGTAGCAATCGCAGAGGTTCTCCCTTTACCTGTATGAGGTACATATCCTGGTAATCCGTTCGTAGCAATCGCAGAGGTTCTCCCTAGCCGAACAATCGGGAACGTAGGGGGTAAGCACAGGAGCAAGGCAACCCGGCTTGGCTAAATCTTAAGCCCAACTGGTAATTAAAACGGCGCAAAAACGATGGTAGAAAGGTGCATATAAGACAAATAGCTAGAGAAAGCAATATAGCTTTGCTTCATAAAGGAGCCCCCAGGTGTTACCGGGTAAAACATTTAAGAATATATGCTGATGAAATCTTAACATAGTTCGGTTTAGCCAAACATAACTTGAGAAAAATCTAACCAATCTTACAGAGGCAAACAAGGAAAGGGAGGAAAAAACAAGGGTTTGTAGAGAAGGTGACGACACCGGTCTAGCCGTAGAAGCGCCGAAGGCGAGCTGCGTTCCATGGGTTCAGTTCGAGGCGATTGTCCTGCGGGTTGCGAAGACGATAGGATCCTCCTCCCAGTATTTCATCAATTATGAAAGGGCCCTCCCAGTTGGGGTTCAGTTTATGCTTTTGTTTCTGGGAGGCATAAGACCAACTCGCCCACATTATATACTTTAGCTCGAACCTCCCTGCTTTCGTACCGCCGAGCCTGCTGTTGATAGAAAGTAGATCGAGCCCGAGCTATATCGCGTTCTCCTTCCAAGGCGTCCAGGTCGTCCTGCCGATCTTGCTCGGCCTCTTTTTCTTCGTACATGCGCACCCTAGGTGCGTCATGAATGATATCACACGGGAGGACTGCTTCGGCCACGCACACCATAAAGTGTGTATCCCGTTGATCGATTGGGAGTGGTGCGCAGGCCCCACAACACGGAATCGAGTTCCTCCACCCAATGACAATCAGATTCTTGAAGAGATCAAACCAGACGAGGTTTAATACCACTCATAATGAGACCATTGGCCCGTTCGACTTGTCCATTGGTCTGCGGATGATACACCGAGGCATAATCAAGTTTGATGCCCAAGTTACCGCACCAGTCTTTTACCTCTTGGGATGTGAAGTTGGATCCATTGTCCGTTATTATACTGTGTGGGACACCGTAACGGTGCACCACGCCAGATATGAAGTCGATGACCAGCCCCGACTTTGCCGAACTTACTGGTTTTGCTTCGATCCATTTAGTGAACTTGTCGACCATGACCAATAGGTATTTCTTTTTCCTGGTCCCCCCTTTAAGTGGTCCGACCATGTCTAAGCCCCAGACCGCAAAAGTCCATGTAATGGGTATCGTCCGAAGAGCCGTAGGAGGCATGTGGCTTTGATTTGGAAAGAGCTGACAGCCGTCACAATGTTGGACATGTGTGTGGGCATCCGCTCGGGCGGTGGGCCAGAAGAACCCGGCTCGAAAGGCCTTGCTTACCAGGGCCCGCACTGCTGCGTGGTGGCCGCCCATGCCTGCGTGTATCTCTGCCAAGATCTGCCTTCCTTCTTCTTCGAATATGCACCGTTGGAGGACCCCCGTAGTGCCCTTTTTGTATAATTCTCCTTCATGCACCTTGTATGCTTTTGATCACCGGATTATGCGTCTCGCCTCGGTCTGATCATCGTGGAGTTCTTTGCGTAGAAGGTAGGCAAGGAAGGGTTCTTTCCATGGTGCAATTACTACCTTGACCTCGTGGGCCGAGGGTGTTTCTTCAATTGCGGAACCGCCGATGATTTGCTCATCTGGTTCGAATGTGGGAGGGATGACCTATTCTGCTCCATTAGTTATAGCGTCCTTCCCGTCATCCTGCCATACCACAGAGGGCTTGAAGATCTTCTCTAGGAAGGTGTTCTTAGGGATAGGGTCGTGCTTGGTGCCCATCTGGGCGAGGATGTCGGCGGCTTGATTGCTGTCTCTGGAGACATGGTGGAATTCTAGCCCTTCGAAATGTGCAGATATCTTGAGGACGGCATTTCTGTAAGCTGCCATTTTTGGGTTTTTAGCATCGAATTCGCCATTGATTTGTGGGATGGCGAGATTAGAGTCTTCCCTTTCTTCGAGCCGTTGTACACCCATCGATGTTGCCATCCGGAGTCCATGCAACAGATACTGGTACTCGGCCGCATTATTTGAGTCAGCGTACATGATCTGGAGGACATATCGGATGTTGTCTCCGGTGGGGGATTTGAGGATAACTCCAGCCCCCAGTCCGCCGAGTGTCTTGGATCCGTCGAAGTACATTATCGAGTGCGAGTATGTGTTGTACTCTCTTGGGAGCTCGGCCTCCGTCCATTCGGCGAGAAAATCGGCCAACACCTGAGATTTAATAGCTCGGCGTGGCTTGTAATTGATTTCAGATGGGAGGAGTTCGATGGCCCATTTGGCTATGCGTCTGGTGGCGTCCCTGTTATTGATTATACCGTTCAGGGGTGCCTCGGAGGCGACCGTGACCGAACACTCTTGAAAATAGTGTCTGAGCTTGCGTGATGCCGTGAACACTGTGTAGGCTATCTTCTTATAATGTTGGTATCTGGACTTGCACGGAGTAAGCACTTCCGACACGTAGTAGACTGGTTTCTGTACCCGAAATTTGTGTCCCTCGGCCTCCCGCTCTACCATGAGGACCGCACTAACGACCTGGTTGGTGGTTGAGATGTATAGCAGCATCGGTTCACCAGTACCAGGGGCTGTTAGTATGCGGTTACTAGCCAGTAGTGTCTTAATTTCCTCTAGCGCGGCTGCCGCCTCATCGGTCCACTCAAAGTTTTTTGTTCGTTTCAACAGCCCGTAGAGTGGTAGGGCCTTCTTGCCAAGGCGGGAGATAAAGCGGCTTAGCGCCTCCATGCAGCCTGCTAGTCTTTGAACGTGTTTTAGTTCCATGGGGATCGCTAGTTGTGATAGGGCTCAGATCTTGGCCAGATTGGCCTCTATTCCCCTGTGGGAGACAATAAATCCAAGCAATTTACCGGCGGGGACTCCAAAGACACACTTGTCCGAGTTTAGCCATATATCGTACTCCCGCATGCTAGAGAATGTTTGACCGAGGTCCTCCACCAACTAAATGACATGTTTAGTCTTGATGACCACGTCGTCTACGTACGCCTCGACTATTGTGCCGATTTGTTTTTCTAGACACGTCTGAATCATGTGCTGGTATGTTGCGCCTGCGGTTTTTAACCTGAAAGGCATTGTGTTAATGCAGAATGGCCCATAGGGGGTGATGAAGGCGGTTGCGGCTTGATCGGACTCCTTCATTTTGATATGATGATATCTGGAATAGGCATCGAGGAAGCAAAGTGAGTCGTGTCTGGCAGTGGCGTCAATGATCTGGTCGATGCGGGGTAAAGGGAAAGGATCCTTAGGGCAGGCTTTGTTAAGGTCTTTGAAATCGACACAAAGCCGCTAGGAGTTGTCTTTCTTCGGCACCATGACCAGGTTCGCCAACCATTCGGGCTGTTTAATTTTTTATGATGAATCTGGCGTCAAGTATTTTGGCGAGTTCTTTTCCCATAGCTTGACGCCTGTGCTCGAAAAATCGATGTAAGGCCTGTTTGACTGGCTTGAAGCTTGGGAGTATATTCAGACTGTGTTCCGCCAGCCTTCGGGGGATTCCGGGCATATCTGATGGGTGCCGGGCGAATATGTCCCAATTTTTGCGCAAGAATGTACGGAGTGCTTCAGCAATCGTGGGGTCTAGCTGAGCTCCGATGGATGCCGTTTTATTGGGGTCCGTTGGGTGTACCTGAAATTTTATGATTTCATCTGCAGGTTTGAACGATGTGGATTTTGGCCTTTTGCCAAGGATTACGCTGTCCTTATCTACGATAGAACGGAGTGTGGTCAGTTCTTCTGCAGCAAGGGTCTCAGCTAGCGCCTCGAGGGAAAGCGATGTTGTTTTATTTTCGGGTCGAAGGGCTCTATCTAGGTCACTTTTAACCGTTGGGCCCCAACATTTTAAGCTTCATGTAACCATAATGTGGTATGGCCTAAAATCTTGTGAAGGCGTCGCGCCCTAAGAGGGCATGATAACCGCTGTGAAAGGGCATGATATGAAAAAGAAGTTCCTCAGATCTGTAGTTGTCGGGGGTACCGAACACTACATCGAGGGTTACTCGTCCTGTACAGCGTGCCTCTCTTCCGGGGATGATTCCTCGAAAAGTTGTGCTGCTTCGTTTGATTCGAGATCTATCAAACTGCATCTTGTCCAATCTACCCTCGTAGATGAGGTTTAAACCACTGCCGCCGTCCATTAGTACTTTGTCCAACATGAAGCCATCTACTATTGGGTTGAGGACCAGGGCGGCAGGTGCTCGCTCTGTGCGGGTTATCGTTTGGTCTTCCTCGCCGAAAGTTAGCGGTATATCTGCCCATGATTTCCTTGATTCCACCTGGTGTAACTGATCGAGCTCTCGAAGAGCTCTCTTACTCTGACCTTTGGGCCTAAGCCCGATCTGGTCGTAAACCGAAGGTTGGAGATCGGTCATGCCCAAAGCTTGAATCCAAGTGAGCAGGTCATCCAGCGATGGGGCCTTGATCGGGTCGGCGCTACAAGCGCGCCTAGGGTTGGTTTGCGGAGCCACCACCCCGGGGTCGTCCGAGGACGCTCCCGGGCTATACGTGGTCGTAGCTGACTCTGGCGTATCGACCAAGTTAGGTTTTAAGACCGAACTATAGACCGAGGTCGTCCCATGGCGGCGTTTCCCGCTTCCAAAGTTAAGGCGTCGGGGCTCGCGGGCCCTTCAAGGAGGGCAGAGGTCTTTGTCAAAACAAGATCTCCCCGGGAGTTGGCGGTGAACTCTAGGTTCCCGAACCTGACTTCTAGACCGGGGGCAAAACTTTTGATCTGGCCAAGGCAGCCGGCGGAACCGGCATGAAGCATGATGCTTCCGAAAGCGAAGATCTGACCAGGAACGAAGACGTCCTTGTTACAGACTTCATCGCCAATGATTAGGCGAGCCATCGATCCTTCGGCGATTCACAGCAGAACTCTGAATTGAAGCACCAATGTCGGTGGCAAAACCGGCGGATTTCGGGTAGGGGTCCCGAACTATGAATCTATGATCAATGGTTTCGGGCCCTCGTGAGGAGGTAAAACCCTACGTCCTCCTTGATTATATTGATGAGTATGAAAGTTACACAGTTGATCTACCTCAAGATGAAATGAGCTAAACCCTAGATGAGTTGACTTGTCCCCTTACGAACTAAGCCCCCTTGTTTATATAGACACCAGGGGTACCTAGGGTTACATATAGTCGGTTGCTACCGAGGGTTTAAACGTGCCCATCCATTTCTTGATGGATGCCCCACGACACTTGAGGTTTCCTTCTCAACCACGGAACGCCTTACAGTTCGGTCTTTCCACAGCAGCCACCGAATACTTCATTAGTTCGGCCCACTCCAGATAAGTAGGCCTTCCGAGGACCCCTTAATCCCGGACTCCCTCACCATGCGCTGGTATGTACCGCCATCGTTTTTCAACCCGAAGGGCATTGTGTTGAAGCAGAATGGCCCGTAGGGGGTGATGAAGGCGGTTGCGGCTTGGTCTGACTCCTTCATTTTAATTTGATGGTATCCGGAGTATGCATCGAGGAAGAAGAGTGAATCATGTCCGAAAGTGGTGTCGATGTTCTGGTCGATGCGAGGTAAAGGAAAGGGATCCTTGGGGAAGGCTTTATTTAGGTCTTTGAAATCGACGCACATCCACCAGGATTTATCTTTCTTTGGCACCATGACCATATTTTCCAACCATTAGGGATGTTTGATTGTCGGATGAATCCGGCTTCGAGTAGTTTTGCTAGTTCTTCACCCATAGCTTGACACTTGGGTTCGTAAAATCGGCGTAACGCCTGTTTGACTGGCTTGAAGCCTGTGATGATGTTCAGGCCGTGCTCCGCTAGTCTTCGTGGGACTCCTGGCATATCTGAGGGGTGCCACGCGAATATGTCCCAATTATCACGCAAGAATGCACGCAGTGCTTCGTCCACCGCAGGGTCCAGCTGAGCTCCAATGGACGCTGTTTTGTTGGGGTCCGTTGGATGCACGTGAAATTTGACGATTTCATCTCCTGGTTTGAAGGATGTGGATTTATGCCTCTTACTGAGGATTACATCATCCCTATCCACCATTGAGCGGAGTGTGGTTAACTCTTCGGCCGTGAGAGTCTCAAACAGTGCCTTGAGGGTGAACGATGTTGTTTTGTTTTTGGCCTTGAGGGTGAACACCGTTGGGCCCTGGCATCTTGAGCTTCATGTACCCGTAATGTGGTATGGCTTGAAATCTTGTGAAAGCATCGCGCCCTAATATGGCGTGATAACCGCTGTGAAAGTGCACAACATGGAAGAGAAGTTCTTCGGATCTGTAGTTCTCAGGAGTGACGAATACCACATCGAGAGTAACTCGTTGACGTGGCTTGAGACTGCGTCGGTATTTCCCTAAAGAGGAAGGGATCATGCAGCATAGCAACGGTAAGTATTTCCCTTAGTTATGAAACCAAGGTTATCGAACCAGTAGGAGGATCACCGCCACCCAATAAGCAGCACCTACACAAAAATAACAAATACTTGCAACCCGACGCGAAAGAGAGGTTGTCAATCTCTCTACGGTAATAAGATAGATTAGGTAGTGATAGATAGGAGAGATAGATCTCTCAAGAACACAAAATAAAAAGAGTAAATATGCAGCAATATATTTTTGGGGTTTTGGTTTTCTAGATCTGAAAACAAAGATTGCAAAAACGTAGATCGGAAAGCAATATGATGGAACAGTAGACCCGGGGGCCATAGGGTTCACTAGTGGCTTCTCTCATGAGTATAGCGCACGGTGGGTGAACAAACTACTATTGGGCAATTGATAGAAAATCGAATAGTCATGACGATATCCAAGGCGATGATCATTATATAGGCATCACATCCAAGATAGATAGACCGACTCCTGCCTGCATCTACCTCTATTACTCCACACATCGACCGCTATCCAGCATGCATCTAGTGTATTATGTTCATGGAAAAACGGAGTAACGCAATAAGAACGATGGCATGATGTAGACAAGATCTATTCGTGTAGGAATAGAGCCCATCTTGTTATCCTTAATAGCAACGACACATGCGTGTCTTGCTGCCCCTTCTATCACTGGGAAAGAACACCACAAGATCGAACCCATCACAAAGCACCTCTTCCCATGGCAAGAAAAAGCGATCTTGTCGGCCTAACTAAACCAAAGGTTCGGAGAAGAAATCCGAGGCTATAAGTAATCAAGCATATAAGAGATCAGAGAAGATTCAAATAATATTCATGGATAGAAACTGATCATGAACTCAAAATTCATCGTATCCCAACAAACACACCGCAAAAGTTTACATCAAATAGATCTCCAAGAGACCATTGTATTGCGAATCATAAGAGAGAGAGAAGAAGCCGTCTAGCTACTGCCTATGGACCCGTAGGTCTATGGTGGACTACTCACGCATCATCGGAGAGGCACCTATGAGGAAGATGAACCCCTCCATGATGGTGTTTAGATTGGATCTCGCGGTTCTTGGACTTGTGGTTGCTGGAATTGTGTTTCGTCGACTCCCCTAGGGTTTTTGGAATATTTGGGAATTTATAGGCATCAGAGGCAGTGCGGAAGGGGGCCGAGGAGGGCACAACCCATCAGGGCGCGCCCTGGTGGGTTGTGCTCTCCACAGCCCACCTCTCCGGCAATTGGTTGGCCCACTACGTGTCTTCTGGTCCAGAAAACATCTCCAAAAAGTTTCGTCGCGATTGGACTCCGTTTGGTATTGATTTTCTGCAAAGTAAAAAACAAGCAAAAACAACAACTAGCACTGTGGCACTATGTCAATAGGTTAGTCCAAAAAAATGATATAAAGTTGTTATAAAATGATTGTAAAACATCCAAGAATGATTATATAATAGCATGGAACAAGGAAAAATTATAGATACGTTGGAGACGTATCAGCATCCCCAAGCTTAATTCCTACTCGTCCTCGAGTAGGTAAATGATAAAAACAGAATTTTTTATGTGGAATGGTGCCTAACATGTTTATCACATTCTTTTCTTTTGTATAGCATGGACATTTGGACTTATAATGATTCAAAGCAATAGTCTAGTTTTAACATAATGACTTCTATACTCAAGCATGTCAACAAGCAACCATGTCTTTCAAAATATCAACACTAAAGAATGTTATCCCTAGCCCATCATGCTCAATCATTGATCCATTCATGAAACACACTCAAATAATAGCTATGCCCAATGCTCAAGTACGATCATAGTGCCCCCTAGTTGGTGCTTATAAGAGAAGATGGAGACTCAAAGCAAAAATAAAAATTGCATAATGTAAATAGATAGGCCCTTCGCAGAGGGAAGTAGGGATTTGTAGAGGTGCCAGAGCTCAAGGTTTAAATTGAGAGAGAGAAAATATTTTGGGTGACATGCTTTTCCTGTCAACGAAAATGACAAAGTAGCTCACAATACTTTCCATGCTAGATATATCATAAGCGGTTCCCAAACAGAAAAAAAAGTTTATTCCTTTTTCCACATAACTTTCACTTTCCATGGCGGGCCGTATCCACGGTTGCCTTCCATACCAACACTTTCCAAGGAATTTATTATTTGACAACATAAAGTATTTTTTTTCTTTTTCATTTCAGGAATGGGAATCCCTATTACCGCCACACACTCGTGCAATGACAAGTGAATAAACACTCATCTTGAGAATAACACATCTAGGATGGAAAAATATTGGACACTCCCCACCCTTTCATGAGCGGTACGGGCACGCAAAAGAGAAAATTTATTTTGAAAATTTAGAGATGGCACATACAAATTTGCTTGGAACGGCATGGAAATACCGCATATAGGTAGGTATGGTGGACTCATAAGGCAAAACTTGGTTTAAGGATTTTGGATGCACAAGTAGTATTTCTACTTAGTACAAATGGAGGCTAACAAATAGATTGGGAAGCAACCAAACCAAGAAACGAAAATTCACATAAGTGAGCATTGAACATAACTAACACCGAATAATGCACCACAAGTAGGATATAACTTCATTGCATAACAATTGACTTTCGTGCATGCATAGGGAGTCACAAACCTTAACATCAATATTCCTACTAAGCATAATTACTCACTAACATGAATCACATATTACTATCATCATGTTTCAAAACTATTACAAGGAATCAAGTTTAATTTGTCCAATGATCTTCATGAAAGTTTTTATTATTTCCTCCTTGGATATCTATCACTTTGGGACTAGTTTCATATATTGCCATTACTTTTTGGCAAGCTCAAACAAATTTAAGTGAAGCACATGAGCATAAAGATTTCATCTCTCAAAAAGGTATAAGTGAAGCATGAGAGGATTTCTTCAAAATTTACTAAATCTCAAATTAATCTAAGTAAAGCATGAGAGTATTTCTACAAAAATTTCCAAGCACACCGTGCTCAAAAAGATATAAGTGAAGCACTAGAGCAATTCTATTGCTCAAAAAGTTTAAGTGAAGCACATAGAGCAATTCTAACAAATCATAGCATGATTTTGGCTTTCTCAAATAGGTGTGTCCATAAAGGATACAAGGAAAAAACTAACAAACAAAGCAATCAAAGATACAAGACGCTCCAAGCAAAACTCATGATATGTGACGAATAAATATATAGCTCGAAGTAAAATACCGATAGTCGTTAGAAGAAAGAGGGGATGCCAGTCGGGGGCATCCCCAAGCTTAGTTGCTTGTTTGTCTTTGGATATATCTTGGGGGTGCGGTAGCATCCCCAAGCTTAGGCTTTTATCACTCCTTATTCCTTCATCCATTGTGATCTCACCCAAAACTTGAAAACTTCAATCACACAAAACTCAACAAAATCTTCGTGAGATCCGTTAGTATAAGAAAGCAAATCACTACTTTAGGTACTGTTGCAAACCCATTCATATTTTATTATTGCATTATACCTACTGTATTTTAACTTTACCATGGCTCATACCCTTAAATATAACCCATAGATTCATCAAAACAAGAACACAATGCAACGAAAACAGAATATATCTTAAACAGAACAGTATGTAGTAATCTGTACTCTACCCATACTTCTGTAACTCTAACAATTCTGACAAATTAGGAAAACGTAAGTAATTTGTATAGCAACACTGTGTTAAAATTTCAGCTCAAGATCACGTTCCAGCAAAAAATGAAAATTCATATACTGGACGCAAAGTTTCTGTTTCTGATTCAGCATCACTTCTACTCATCTTATGAATCATCCTAAAGGCTTTACTTGGCACAAACACTAAATAAACCATAAAAACACAACCATAACAGAGGCATAATTGTGTCAACACTCAAAAACAGAAAGGAAAAAGCAAAATTTTATTTATTCATTGGATTGCCTCCCAACAAGCACTATCGTTTTACGCCCCTAGCTAGGCATAATGGATAGATTCAAGTATTGTTATCCTTGGTTTTCAATTCTTCAATCACACAACTAGATTTCTTTAACGGTTTAGCATGCATGTTTTTGATGACAACACTCCTAGGAAGAAACCCAAAAAATTCATTCTTGTAAATGGGGTCTCTTATGATTTCAACAAAGTCGGGATGAATACTAATCATTTTAAGATCACCCTTGTGACTACCAGGCATGGCAACTTTGTTCTTTGTGACTTTCATGATCTTGCCGCTCTTTACAAGAGTTTTTTCAATTGTTTTGATAGAAAAAAAGCTGAACCCAAATTACTAAATATCTCTTCAATCTTATCAATCCGGTAGGGGCTCTCTTCTACCCTTTCGTTAACTACAGTTTCCTTTTCCTTAAGCAATTTAAGAGCATCTCCCGCCTTAGATCCAATTTTATTAGCAAGATTATGCATCCTTTTATCTAGATCATCAAGATGTTCTTTAGTAATCATCTTCTTTTCAATAGCATCTAATCTCTCCATAACATGTTCGAGAGTTAAAGTTGTTTCATTGATCATGATAGGTGGTGATCCCACTAAACTTCCAAAAGCATTAAAAGCATCTAACGAATGACACATCAAGAAATTCCCATCGGTAATCGTATCAAGGACGAATCTATACCATATGGTTATGCCCACATAAAAATTGTGAAGAAGAACAACGGTAGATGGCTTATGGATAGATCTATTATGAGCATTGCAAATCCTATACCAAGCATCTTTTAAGTTATCCCCTCCCCTTTGCTTAAAATTAAGAACCTCATTATCGGGAGTACATGCAATAAAGGAAGAACTAGCCATAAGGACTAGGCAAGAGATCCGGCAAGAAAAAAAAGGCAAACAAAAAAAAGAGGGCGAATAAAATGGCAAATTGGTGAAGTGGGGGTGAGGAAAATGAGAGGCAAATGGCAAATAATGTAATTGCAAGGAGATGAGATTTGTGATTAGGAACCTGGTAGATGATGGTAGAGTCCCCTCGGCGCCTACGATAAGCACGTAGAAGAGACCGATTCCTCCCAGGCAACGGCGCCAGAAATTCCTTTGAGGTGGCTTGAGACTGCGTCGGTATTTCCCCAAAGAGGAACGGATGATGCAGCACAGCGACGGTAAGTATTTCCCTCAGTTATGAAACCAAGGTTATCGAACCAGTAGGAGGATTACCGCCACCCAATAAGCAGCACCTGCACACAAATAACAAATACTTGCAACCCGACGCGAAAGAGAGGTTGTCAATCTCTCTACGGTAATAAGATAGTTTAGGTAGTGATAGATAGGAGAGATAGATCTCTCAAGAACACAAAATAAAAAGAGTAAATATGCAGCAATATATTTTTGAGTTTTTGGTTTTCTAGATCTGAAAACAAAGATTGCAAAAACGTAGATCGGAAACAATATGATGGAAGAGTAGACCCGAGGGCCGTAGGGTTCACTAGTGGCTTCGCTCATGAGTATAGCGCACAGTGGGTGAACAAATTACTGTTGGGCAATTGATAGAAAATCGAATAGTCATGATGATATCCAAGGCGATGATCATTATATAGGCATCACGTCCAAGATAGATAGACCGACTCCTGCCTCCTCTATTACTCCACACATCGACTGCTATCCAGCATGCATCTATTGTATTAAGTTCATGGAAAAACGGAGTAACGCAATAAGAACGATGACATGATGCAAACAAGATCTATTCATGTAGGAATAGACCCCATCTTGTTATCCTTAATAGCAACGACACACGTGTCGTGCTGCCCCTTCTGTCACTGGGAAAGAACACCGCAAGATCGAACCCATCACAAAGCACCTCTTCCCATGGCAAGAAAAATCGATCTAGTCGGCCTAACTAAACCAAAGATTCGGAGGAGAAATACGGGGCTATATGTAATCATGCATATAAGAGATCAAATAAGACTCAAATAATATTCATGGATAGAAACTGATCTTGAACTCAAAATTCATCGGATCCCAACAAACACACCGCAAAAGTTTACATCAAATAGATCTCCAAGAGACCATTGTATTGAGAATCATAAGATAGAGAGAAGAATCCATCTAGCTACTGCCTACGGACCGTAGGTCTATCGTGGAATACTCACGCATCATCGGAGAGGCACCTATGAGGAAGATGAACCCCTCCGTGATGGTGATTAGATTAGATCTCGCGGTTCTAGAACTTGCGGCGGCTGGAATTGTGTTTGGTCGACTCCCCTAGGGTTTTTGGAATATTTGGGAATTTATAGGCATCAGAGGCAGTGCGGAAGGTGGCCGAGGAGGGCACAACTCATCAGGGCATGCCGGGGCCCCCTGGCGCGCCCTGGTGGGTTGTGCTCTCCATAGCCCACCTCTCCGGTAGTTGCTTGGCCCACTTGGTGTGTTCTGGTCCAGAAAAAATCTCCAAAAAGTTTCGTCGCGATTGGACTCTGTTTGGTATTGATTTTCTGCGAAGTAAAAAACAAGCAAGAACAACAACTGGCACTTTGGCAGTATGTCAATAGGTTAGTCCCAAAAAAATGATATAAAGTTGTTATTAAATGATTGTAAAATATCCAAGAATGATAATATAACAGCATGGAACCAGCAAAAATTATAGATACGTTGGAGACGTATCACTTGTCCAGTGCAACGTGCCTCTTTTCCGGGGATAATGCCTCGAAAAGTGGTGTGGCTTTGTTCGATGCGGGATCTATCCAATTGCATTTTGTCCAGGGTATCCTCATAAATGAGGTTCAAACTGCTGCCGCCGTCCATTAGCATCTTGTGGAGTCTTAAGCCATCAACTATGGGATCTAGGACCTATGCGGCGGGTGTTTAGACGGGGAGTGTTCTCAGCTGGTCTGCTTCGCTGAAGGTGATGAGTGTGTTCGTCCAATAACTCGTTGCTGCCACCTGTTGTATGTGATCGAGTTCTCGAAGATCTCTCTTCCTCTGGTTATTTGAGGAGAACGCCTCGTAGAACATAAGGATCTTGGCGTTGTGATTTAGTGGTGTTGCTGAATGTCTTCTTGACGGCGAGACCCTAAGGATAGCATCTCCGCTCTTTTTGACCTGCCTAACGACCCAACAAGCTCGAAGGATGTGAGTCGGGTTTGTGTTTAGCAAGACGGAGTGTATGTGGCACGCTTTGTCTAGTAGTTCGTCAGGGACAGTTCTGGATCCTTCGAGGGGTTTATTCTTTTTCTTGGCGAGCTCATGTTCGGTCGACCATCGAGGGGGTGAGCGCTTTCCCTGAGCTCTTACGGGTTCTCCGGCATGGATTGACTCCGTGTGCATTTGTTGAGCCTGCCATGTGCTTTCCATGGCGCAGTATTTACGTACCATCTCCAATAGCTCGGTGAAGTTTTGAACGTGGCGATGGGTGATAGCATTTAGGAATCCTTCATCACGGTAGTTATGCCCGAAGGTTGCTACGATTTTCTGGTCGCTACAGTCCGTTGTCCTGTTTTTGGCAAGGAGGAATCTAGCCCAAAAGTGCTGGAACGTTTCCCCTGTTAGTTGTTTTACGTATAATAAGTCCCATATGTCAAGCTTTCCCCACTTTACTAGAGAATACTCAATATGGTGGGTGGGTGGGAGAAAATTAGGACAATGTAAGGAATTTGTATAGCAACACTGTGTTAAAATTTCAGCTCAAGATCACGTTCCAGCAAAAAATTAAAATTCATATACTGGATGCAAAGTTTCTGTTTAAGATTCAGCATCACTTCTACTCATCCTATGAATCATCCTAAAGGCTTTACTTGGCACAAACACTAAATAAACCATAAAAACACAATCATAACAAAGGCATAATTGTGTCAACACTGAAAAACACAAAGGAAAAAGGAAAAATTTATTTATTCATTGGGTTGCCTCCCAACAAGCGCTATCGTTTTATGCCCCTAGCTAGGCATAATGGATAGATTCAAGTATTGTCATCCTTGGTTTTCAATTCTTCAATCACAAAACTAGATTTCTTTAACGGTTTAGCATGCATGTTTTGATGACAACACTCCTAGGAAGAAACCCAAAAAAATCATTCTTGTAAATGGGGTCTCTTATGATTTCAACAAAGTCGGGATGAATACTAATCATTTTAAGATCCCCCTTGTGAGTACTAGGCGTGGCAACTTTGTTCTTAGTGACTTGCGTGATCTTGCCACTGTTTATGGGAGTTTTTTCAATAATTTTGATTGAAGAAAAAGCTGAACCCAAGTTACTAAAAATCTCTTCTATCTTATCAATCCGGTAGGGGCTCCCTTCTACCATTTCGTTAACTACAATTTCCTTTTCCTTAAGCAATTTAAGAGCATCTCCCGCCTTAGATCCAATTTTATTAGCAAGATTATGCATCCTTTTATCTGATCATCAAGACGTTCTTTAGTAATCATCTTCTTTTCAATAGCATCTAATCTCTCCATAACATGTTCGAGAGTTCAAGTTGTTTCATTGATCATGATAGGTGGTGATCCCACTAAACTTCCCAAAGCATTGAAAGCATCTAACAATGGACACATCAAGAAATTCCCACCGGTAATCGTATCAAGGACGAATTTATACCAAGTGGTGATGCCCACATAAAAACTGCGAAGAAGAACAACGGTAGATTGCTTATGGATAGATCTATTATGAGCATTGCAAATCCTATACCAAGCATCTTTTAAGTTCTCCCCTCCCATTTGCTTAAAATTAAGAACCTCATTATTGGGAGTACACGCAATACAGGAAGAACTAGCCATAATGACTAGGCAAGAGACCCGGCAAGAAAAAAAAGGCAAACGAAAAAAAGAGGGCGAATAAAACGGCAAATTGGTGAAGTGGGGGAGAGGAAAACGAGAGGCAAATGGCAAATAATGTAATTGCAAGGAGATGAGATTTGTGATTAGGAACCTGGTAGATGATGGTGGAGTCCCCTCGGCGCCTACGATAGGCACGTAGAAGAGACCTCTTCCTCCCCGAAAACGGCGTCAGAAATTCCTTTGACATGGCTTGAGACTGCGTCGGTATTTCCCCAAAGAGGAAGGGATGATGCAGCACAGCGACGGTAAGTATTTCCCTCAATTATGAAACCAAGGTTATCGAACCAGTAGGAGGATCACCGCCACGCAATAAGCAGCACCTGCAAACAAATAACAAATACTTGCAACCCGACGCGGAAGAGAGGTTGTCAATCTCTCTACGGTAATAAGATAGATTAGGTAGTGATAGATAGGAGAGATAGATCTCTCAAGAACACAAAATAAAAATAGAAAATATGCAGCAATATATTTTTGGGTTTTTGGTTTTGTAGATCTAAAAACAAAGATTGCAAAAACATAGATCGGAAAGCAATATGATGGAAGAGTAGACTCGGGGGCTGTAGGGTTCACTAGTGGCTTCTCTCATGAGTATAGCGCACGGTGGGTAAACAAATTACTGTTGGGCAATTGATAGAAAATCGAATAGTTATGACGATATCCAAGGCGATGATCATTATATAGGCATCACGTCCAAGATAAATAGACCGCCTCCTGCCTGCATCTACCTCTATTACTCCACACATGCATCTAGTGTATTAAGTTCATGGAAAAACAAAGTAACGCAATAAGAACGATGACATGATGTAGACAAGATCTATTCATGTAGGAATAGACCCCATCTTGTTATGCTTAATAGCAACGATACATGCGTGTCTTGCTGCCCCTTATGTCACTGGGAAAGAACACCACAAGATCGAACCCATCTCAAAGCACCTCTTCCCATGGCAAGAAAAATCGATCTAGTCGGCCTAACTAAACCAAAGATTAAGAGAAGAAATACGAGGCTATAAGTAATCATGCATATAAGAGATCAAAGAAGACTCAAATAATATTCGTGGATAGATACTGATCACGAACACAAAATTCATCGGATCCCAACAAACACACCGCAAAAGTTTACATCAAATAGATCTCCAAGAGACCATTGTATTGAGAATCATAAGAGAGAGAGAAGAAGCCATCTAGCTACTGCCTACGGACCCGTAGGTCTATGGTAGACTACTCACGCATCATCGGAGAGGCACCTATGAGGAAGATGAACCCCTCCGTCATGGTGTTTAGATTGGATCTCGCGGTTCTAGAACTTGCGGCAGCTGGAATTGTGTTTCGTCGACTCCCATAGGGTTTTTGGACTATTTGGGAATTTATAGGCATCAGAGGTGGTGCGGAAGGGGTCGAGGAGGGCACAACCAATCAGGGCCCGCCAGGACCCCTTGGCGCGCCCTAGTGGGTTGTGCTCTCCACAGCCCACCTCTCCAGCAGTTGTTTGGCCCACTGGGTGTCTTCTGCTCCAGAAAAAATCTCCAAAAAGTTTCGTCGCGATTGGACTCCGTTTGGTATTGATTTTCTGCGAAGTAAAAAACAAGAAAAAATAGCAACTGGCACTTTGGCACTATGTCAATAGGTTAGTCCCAAAAAAATGATATAAAGTTGTTATAAAATGATTGTAAAACAAGCAAGAATGATAATATAACAGCATGGAACAAGCAAAAATTATAGATACATTGGAGACGTATCACTCGTCCGGTGCAACATGGCTCTTTTCCGGGGATAATGCCTCGAAAAGTGGTGTGGGTTTGCTCGATGCGGGATCTGTCCAATTGCATTTTCTCCAGGGTATCCTCATAAATGATGTTCAAACCACTGCCACCGTCCACTAACATCTTGTGGAGTCTTAAGCAATCAAGTATGGGATCAAGGACCTATGCGGCGGGTGTTTAGATGGGGAGTGTTCTCGGCTGGTCTGCCTCGCTGAAGGTGATGGGTGTGTTCGTCCAATAGCTCGTTACTGCCACCTGTTGTATGTGATCGAGTTATCGAAGATCTCTCTTCCTTTGGTTATTTGAGGAGAACGTCTCATAGAATGTAAGGATCTTGGGTTTGTGATTCAGTGGTGTTGCTGAACGTCTGCTTGACGGTGAGAGCCTGAGGATAGCATCTCCGCTCTTTTTGACCTACCTAACGACCCAACAAGCTCGAAGGCTGTGAGTCGGATTTGTGTTTAGCAAGACGGAGTGTATGTGGCACGGTTTGTCCAGTAGTTCGTCAAGAACAGTTCTGGATCCTTCGAGGGGTTTATTCTTTTTCTCGGTGGGCTCGTGTTCGGTCGACCATCGAGGGGGTGCACGCTTTCCCCGAGCTCTTACGGGTTCTCTGACATGGATAGACTCCGTGGGCATCTGTTGAGCCTGTCATGTGCTTTCCATGGCGCAGTATTTACGTACCATCTCCAATAGCTCGGTGAAGTTTTGAACGTGGCGACGGGTGATAGCGTTTAGGAATCCTTCATCGCGGCAGTTATGCCCGAAGGTTGCTACGATTTCCTAGTGGTTGTAGTCCGTTGTCCTATTTTTGGCAAGGAGGAATCTAGCCCAAAAGTGATGGAACGTTTCCCCTGTTAGTTGTTTACGTATAACAGGTCCCATATGTCAAGCTTTCCCCAGTTTACTAGAGAATACTCAACATGGTGGGTGGGAGAAAATTATGTATCCCAATATGATCCGAAGCTTTGGTGGTGGCGTTTTGCGCCATCGTGGAATCCGGCGCGCGGGTTCGGGGTCCGGATTATCAACCGGGCAACACCACACGGACTCAAGGTCGTTGATGAATCGGGGTTCGGTACCAAACTCCTTCTAGGGCAGAGTTCGGATTCCGAACTGGAGGAACGATCCTGATGGTCGGAGATCCGAAGATAGGCCACTATTGGCTCTGGTGGTTGAGAGGGCGAACCTTCGGCCGAGTCCTCAATGGTAGCGACCAAGGGTGTGATAGGTGGGACGTAAATCTCCGTGTCGTTCAGTTTTCAGCCTGATCTTATAATAAACCGAGGGTTGGCCATCGTTTATTCCCATGGCTTGTATCCATCCGAGTAATCCATTTATCGACGAGATATTCGTGGAGTCCATGCTCTGGGAGTACATGGGGTCGATCCGCAGTACCGTTGCTCTAGGGGCGTTTAAAGCCGTGCCTGAACTGTATTCGGCCGAAGATGAACCGCGCATGTCAAATAGATCATATTTTAAGGCCGGATCTAGGGTGGACGTCACCCAAGTGGCGGGGTTCAACGCTCCCGAGGTTAAGGCGTCGGGACTTGAGGGCCCCTTGATAACCCACAAGTTTAGGGGATCGCAAAAGTTTTTGAGGGTGGAGTATTCAACCCAAATTTATAGATTCGACACAAGGGGAGCCAAAGAATATTTGCAATTGTTAGCAGTTGAGTTGTCAATTCAACCACACCTGGAAATTAAATATCTGCAGTAGAGTGATTAGTAGAAGAGTAGTCTGATAGTTTTGATAGCAGTAGTAACAGTAATAGTAACGGTAATAGTGATAACAAGGGTTTTGTAGCAGTTGGAATAGTGACAGCAGCAATAGTAACTTAGCAAGAACAATATGTGGAAAACTCGTAGGCATTGGATCGGTGAATTCGTTGGATGATATTCATGATATAACAGTCATAACCTAGGGCAACACAAAACTAGCTCCAGTTCATAAATGTAATGTAGGCTTGTATTCCATAAATATTCATACGTGCTTATGGAAAAGAAGTTGCATGACATCTTTCGTCCTACCCTCCCGTGGCAGAGGGGTCCATGAGGAAACTAAGGGATATTAAGGCCTCCTTTTAATAGAGAACCGGAACAAAGCATTAACACATAGTGAATACATGAACTCCTCAAACTACGGTCATCACCGGAAAGTATCCCGGTTGTTGTCACCCCGGGGTTTACGGATCATAACGCATTGCAGGTGCATATGACTAGCAAGATCGGGTACAGATGACATAAATGGTTCAGATCTGAAATCATGGCACTCGGGCCCTAGTGACAAGCATTAAGCATGGCAATGTCATAGCAACATCAATCTCAGAACATAGTGCATACTAGGGATCAATCCCTAACAAAGCTAACTCGATTACATGATGAATCTCATCCAACTCCTCACCGACCAGCGAGCCTATGAAGGAATTACTCACTCCCAGCGGGGAGCATCATGGAATTGGCGATGAAGGAGGGTTGGTGATGACGAAGACCGAAGATTCCCCTCTTCGGAGACCCAAGCGGGCTCTAGATCTAGCCTCCTGACGAAGAATAGGAGGTGGCGGTGGCTCCGTCTCGTGAAACACGATAAAACTTCCTCTCCTATTTTTTCTCCGAAAATAGGAATTTATAGTGCTGGAATTAGGGTCAGTGGGGCCACGAGGTGAGCACAACCCACCAGGGCGCGCCTGGAGGGGGTGGCGCGCCCTGGTGTATCATGCCCAGCCAAGGCACCCCCTCCGGTGGTTCTTGGCTCTAGTATTTTTTATTTATTGTAAAATAATTCTTCGAAAATTTTCGGCCAGTTCTGAGAACTTTTATTTCTACACAAAAACAACACGATGGTAGTTTTTTTGAAAACAGTGTCGGTCCGGGTTAGTTTCATTCAAATCATGCAAATTAGAGTCCAAAACAAGAGCAAAAGCGTGAGGAAAAGTAGATACGACGAACATGTATCAACTCCCCCAAGCTTAACCCATTGCTTGTCCTCAAGCAATTCAGGTGACAAACTGAAAGTGATAAAGAAAAACTTTTATGGACTCTTTTGTTCTTGTTTACATATATATGCTTAAGTAGCACCGAGGTTTTCAGCAAAGATTATGACTAACAAGGTCAGCAATAACTCTTAATAATTATATTAGCTCATATCAATGACATAAGCAACTAGCGATCAATAATAAAAATATCTCAAGCGCCAACACTTTGTCAAAACGGTCATGATATAATCTGACAACTGTGGTATCTCTCGCTAGTCCTTTCTGAAACCGCAAAACATAAATGCAGAGCACCTCCAAAGTTCAAGCAGCGACTAAACATTGTAATTCATGGTAGAAAAGATCCAGTCATGCTGCATCCAACATTGACTATACACAATGCTTGAGGATGACAATAGTGCTCTCAGATCTGGTGCTTATTTGAGAAGGTGATGACTCAACAGAAAAGTAAATAGATAGTCCCTTCGCAGAGGGAAGCAGGGATTTGCAAAGGTTTCAGAGCTCAAAGCTTAAATCAGAGATAAATATAATTTTCGGAGGTGCACCCTTCCTTTCAACGTTACGACCAAGAGTTATCAATATCTTCCATGCTAAACACATTAGCGTTGGTATCCAAGCGGTAAAAGTAAAGGTTTACTCCCCCTTCACCAACAAACAAACTCCACGGCTAGCCGAATCCGCATGTACCATCCATTCCAACAACATTCCTGGGGGAGTTTTGTTTAATTATTTGCAATTCTTGAGTTTGGGACCGGGAATCCCTATTACCGCCCCTCTCGTGCAAGGACGAGTGAATAAACACTCATCATGAGTATAACCTGCTTAACATGGAAGATACTGACCGCCCCCTATCGCTCCCTGAGCGGTCCAGGCACACAAAATAGATATTCATTTGAATTTTTAGAGGTGGCACATGCAAATTTACTTGGAACGGCAGGGTAATACCGCATATAGGTAGATATAGTAGACTCATCTGGAATAACTTTGGTTTAAAGATTTTGACGCACAAGCAGTATTCCCGCTTAGTACAGGCAAAGGCTAGCCAATAGGTTGAGAAGCGGCCAGCTAGAGAGCGAAAACTGTCATGAACATGCATTATGACTAATAAACTTTGAATACTAGCATGAGTAGGACATGGACACCATGAACATAAATATCGTGAAGTCTTTGTTGGTTTTGATTCAGCTACATGCATGAACATGTGCCAAGTCAAGCCACTTGAAACATTCAAATGAGGATACCATATCATCATACTACATCACAACCATATTAATGCATGTTGACATCCAAGATAAATCATTATCCACTCCTAGATACTGAAGCATGGCATGAGAAACTATAATCTCTAATTATCATTGCAAACATGTTTGATCATAATATGCTGAATCATGGATTGTTGGAGATATGCCCTAGAGGCAATCATGTGATGATTTCGTTTCTTATGTATTCATGAGTATTTTGTATTGTCCATGATTAGTGATATGTATCAATAAGTATGTGACTTATTTGTGAGACTATATATAGTATGATGATTGTTCTAATAGTCCCTAGTTGTTAAGGTTATGCGGACACATATCCTTTACTAGTATACGATTTAGTTGATGACTACGTTTCACATGTCATGTGCATAGAGATGCTAAACTGATAGTATGGACTCGGGGATTGAGATGACCGAGTCGGACAGACCCACTTCGAGACACGGCGAGATAATGTCATCTGTTAGTCTCAAGTACAATGTATATGCCATGTCCTAGACCTGAGGTCATCGCATGTTATCGGGATGAGGATCGACTTATTTAGGGTCTATCAAACGCTACTCCATAACTGGGTAGTTATAAAGGTAGCTTTCGGGTGAGTCGTAAGACATGCCGCGAGACATGGTTAACCAAGATGGGATTTGCCCCTCCGTGAGGAGAGATATTCTCTGGGCCCTCTCGTGTGATCAGATTCATAAAGCATGGCCATGCGACATGGGTTAAGTGTTAACCCAGTTCGGGAATCTGCATCACGGCTTCGAGAAGAGATGTCGAGCTACCACAAGGGTGACAAGTACTCGCCTTGAGCTCTACAACCTATATCATGAGGCAAAAGTAATGTTGTATATGACACATTGTCGAGGTTGGTCTAACGACTTTGCGCACACATGGGAATTGGCACGTTCTGCTAGGAGCCGCAACCGAGTATCGACTCGGGTCGTGCCCATGTGTATGTGAACCTATAGGGTCACACACTTAAAGGATTGCAGCCCATTCGGATTGGATCCGAATGGAAATTGGGACTAGACTCATCGTGGGCCTCAAGTGTTGAGCCCACCTCGGAGGTCTATATAAAGGGGTGTGGGCACACCTTTTCAGGGTTGATCTTTTTCCTCCCGTCGACAGCCACCGCCACTCCCCACGCCACCATGCCGTGCCATCGGACCTAGCAGTCCGCCGCCCGACGTTGCCCCCGTACATGTGGATACCTTGGAGGCATCGCATCTATGGTGCTTGGACGAACCGTTCGAGGGATCCGTGAGGAACTGTTCGCGGGATCTGCGAGGAGCTGTTCATGGGAGATCGGCTACACGAGGAGGAGACGAATTGGCTGATCGACTACACGCATCACCAACTCTACTTCCGCTGCGGTGACTGTGCATCTAGTGGTAAACCCGATCCCGTGATCTATTTCCAGTAGCATGTTCTTGGGTGCACGGTAGAAAATTTTATTTGGCGCTAGCGTAGCGTACCGCGTGTTCCAACAGTGGTATCAGAGCCTTCGCTGTGTGGTGATAGATTCGGTGATTTGCATATGAGATATGTAGATCGGTTCAGGTGCGGGTCGATGAGATCGGCTGTGCGCGTCAGTGTTGACGATTGGTTTCGTGATCTTGATTCCATTATCGTGATGCAGAGGTCGTGACACGAATTACCCCTACCGGTCGGTTTCCGCCATCGGGGTAGACAGTGGAACATAAATCCAGATGCAGCACGTGAAGATCAATGAGATTGATCGAACCGGAGCAAAGATTGACACTGTGGAAATGTGATTTCCGCAGTGCTGACGTTCAACTGCTTTGCCGTTTTGGGCGATATTTTCAAGGTCAAAATCCTCTTGGAAAATAGAGGTTCGGACAGTTTTATTTTCGGCGGTAGAACGTCTGACTTGTTTTTGCAGAGAATGCTTGTGATTTGCTATAGCCCATGAATGTTGCTTGTAAATTATTAAATCATGACCTGCGTGTCATGAGTGTGGCAACCGGATGGAGCCATATGGTTGTCCCATTATTGTATTAATGACCTGCGTGTCAACATGAGAAGCCTTATAATGTAATTTACTCTCATAGCTATTAGTTAGTAATAGCATAGTATCTTATGTAACACTTGGCAGTTGACACCATGTGTGGAGATGGAGATCACCACAAGGGCAAGCGTGCATGGAGATGGAGATCGCCATCGGTATGCGCACATGGAGATGGAGATCACCATGCGTTAATGAAAGGGGCTATACCATATCACACATATCTAAACTGCATGTGAAAGTTTATCCCTTTTATGCGCCCTTCTTTTACATGATAGATGTTTTAAGTAGGGTGATCCCTCAAATAATGTAAAGTAAAATTGCCTCCCCAAATGCCGCACCATCACATGTTAAGTATTTTTAGTGGTGGGCCTATAAAATTAGGGTGCTGCTAATTCTCCTTAATGCGGTGTGTTTGTGTCGGACACTTACGAGCAAAGCATTGGTTATCTTTACGTGGCTATCAAAACAGTTTTGGGCCTCGAGGCATAAGAGTTGGCGTGGCATGAGATGTCCCCAACAAACAAGAGTCGTATAGAGATACGATTAGCAAGTGTTGCTTACCAAGTGATCTAGTCTTCTAGCGGTGAAGCAAAAGCTCACTAGTTGATGTGTGGATCTTGGATCTTGAATCGCTAAGAATCAGTGGAGGGATGTTGATTTTAGTGGGAGTAATGGTCTTATTAAAATGTTTAATTTGAATTACTCTTTATGAATACATGTCTTAGTGTTTTGCATATTTCTGTTGTAGATCAATGGCACCACCTGCTCAACCCAGTTTTTCGTTGAAATCAATCCTAGAAAAGGATAAACTGAATGGAACAATCTTTACCACCTGGTATAGAAATCTGAGAATTGTTCTCATGCATGATAAAAAGGAACATGTTCTAGAGGAACCCCTTCCAGAGGAACCTGCCGAGAATGCTAATGCCACGGCCAGGAATGCCCACCAAAAACTCGTTGATGAGTCAAACGCGATCAGCTATCTCATGCTGGCTTCTATGGAGCCCGATCTACAGCAGCATTTTGAAAACATTGAGGCTTTCGATATGATCAAGAACCTCAAGAGAATGTTTCAGATGCAGGCAAGGACCGAAAGGTTCAACGTCTGGCGATCCTTGATGGATTGTAAGCTGAAATAGGGTGATCCACTGAGCCCGCATGTGATCAAGATGATCAGATACATGCAAGCTTTGGATCAGTTAGGCTTCCCACTTGGGGACGAATTGTCCATGGATACAATTCTGGCCTCTCTTCCGACTAGCTATGGGGCATTCATCTCGAACTTCCATATGCACGGCATGGAAAAGAAGCTCCCTGAATTGCATGGGATGCTAAAAGTGGCAGAGCAGGATATCAAGAAAGGCACGCATCAAGTGTTGATGGTGCAGAACACGGCAAAGTTCAAGAAGAGCTGGCCAAAGAAAAAGACTAAGGCAAAGGGCAAGGAGGCAACTCCTACTGTCACTGCCGCATCTAAGTCAGGACCAAACACGGGGACCGTTTGTTTTCACTGCGAGGAAACCGGTCACTCGAAGAGGAACTGCAGCAAGTGGCTTGCCCAGATAGGCAAGAAGACTGGAAGTGTGACTTCTTCTTCAGGTACACATGTTGTATATGTTATAGACATTTTTATTGCTGATATTTCTAGTAGCTCTTGGGTATATGATACCGGATCGGTTGTTCACATATGCAACTCGATGCAGGGGCTAAGAAGGACTAGGAATGTTGCAAGAGGAGAAGTTGACATACGCGTCGGGAATAAAGCAAGAGTTGCTGCATTAGCCGTCGGCACCATGCAACTTAATTAACCTTTAGGATTTGTAATGGTACTTGAAAATTGTTATTATGTTCTTGCATTGAGTAGAAACATTATTTCGGCCTCATGTTTGATGAGGCAAGGTTATGAATTCAATATTAAGGACAATGGTTGTTCTATTTACTTGAATAAAATGTTTTATGGCTTTGCGCCTGTTGTCAACGGGTTATTTATATTAGATCTTGAATGTGAATCGGTCTATAACATAAATTTTAAAAGGTATAAGCCTAACGAGATAAATCCGACTTACATCTGGCATTGTCGACTAGGACACATTAGTAAAAAGAGCATGAAGAAGCTCCATGATGATGGAATTCTGACTTCATTTGATTTTGAATCATTTGAGACATGTGAGTCCTGCCTACTCGGCAAGATGACTAAGACTCCTTTTGCAAAGAGTTGTGAGAGGGCGTCTGAGCTATTGGAACTTATACATAGTGATGTATGTGGACCAATGAGCACGACAGCTAGAGGTGGTTTCCATTACTTTGTGACTTTTACCGACGACTTTAGTAGATATGGATATGTCTACTTGATGAGGCACAAGTCAGAAACTTTTGAAAAGTTCAAGGAGTTTCAAAACGAAGTGGAAAATCAACTCGGTAAGACAATCAAGCTTCTACGATCTGATCGTGGCGGTGGTTATATGAGCCAGGAGTTTGATGTTCATCTGAAGAGCCATGGAATAGTTCCACAACTCACTCCTCCAGGTACGCCACAGAGAAATGGTGTGTCGGAACGGAGGAATCAGACTTTGTTAGACATGGTCCGATCGATGATGAGTCAGTCGGATTTACCCTTGTCATTTTGGGGATACGCTCTAGAAACCGCAGCTTTCACACTAAACAGGGTACCATCAAAGTCCGTAGATAAGACAACATATGAGATATGGACTGCAAAGAGTCATAGCTTGTCTTTTCTAAAGATTTGGGGTTGCGAAGCATATGTCAAGCGACTTCAGTCGGACAAGCTCACACCCAAGTCGAACAAGTGCATATTCGTGGGATATCCTAGGAAACCTTGGGATATTACTTCTACAACTGTGAAGAGGGCAAAGTGTTTGTCACTCGACATGGAGTTTTCCTTGAGAAAGAGTTTCTCAATCGGAAGGCTAGTGGGAGGTCGGTCCGACTCGAAGAAATTCAAGAGCCACACGGGGACGTTCCGACAGGTGATTCAATCATGCCAGAGTTAGTCAGGGAACCCGTAGTGGAATCGGCGCCGGTTCCACGTAGGTCGGAAAGGTTGCGCAATATGCACGACTACAATGTGTTGTTCTTGGAGAACAACGAACCGACCACATATGCGGAAGCGATGGTGAGCCTTGATTCCGAGTTATGGCTTGAGGCCATGAGATCCGAATTAAAGTCCATGGATGACAATCAAGTTTGGAACATGGTTCATCCGCCAGATGGCGTTCGAGCCATTGAGTGCAAATGGATCTTTAAGAAGAAAACTGATATGGATGGAAATTTTACAGTCCATAAGGCTCGACTTGTTGCTAAAGGTTATCGACAAGTTCAAGGAGTTGACTACGGTGAGACTTATTCACCGATAGCGATGCCTAAATCAATTCGGATCATTCTTGTCATAGCTGCATATTTCGACTATGAGATATGGCAGATGGATGTCAAAACGGCTTTCCTCAATGGAAATTTCACTGAGGACTTGTACATGACACAGCCCGAGGGTTTTGTCAATCCAAAGAATGCTGGCATGGTATGCAAGCTTCAGAGATCCATTTATGGATTGAGGCAAGCATCTCGGAATTGGAACATTCGTTTTAATGAAGCGGTCAAAGAGTTTGGCTTCATCAAGAACGACTATGATCATTGTGTATTCAAGAAGGTCAGTGGGAGCTCAGTTGCATTTCTGATCCTATATGTGGATGATATATTGTAGATTGGAAATGATGTTCAAATGCTTGAATCTGTCAAGGACTCATTGAAAAATAGTTTTTCGATGAAAGACTTGGGAGAAGCAGCTTATATTCTGGGAATCAAGATCTATAGAGATAGATCGAGAAGGCTTATTGGATTAAGCCAAAGTACGTATATAGACAAGGTGTTGAAGCGGTTCAACATGCAAGATGCCAAGAAAGGGTTCTTGCCCATGTCACATGGCATTAGACTTAGCAAGACTCAGAGTCCTTCGACTCCTGATGAGCAAAGACGCATGGATGGGATTCCATATGCTTCGGCTGTCGGCTCCATCATGTATGCTATGGTATGTACTCGTCCCGATGTTAGCTTTGCTCTAAGTGTAGTAGGCAGATACCAGGCTGATCCAGGTGAGAGTCACTGGACAGCGGTAAAGAATATCCTCAAATACTTGAGAAGGACAAAGGATATGTTCCTGGTTTATGGAGGTGAGGATGAGCTCAAAGAGTTACACTGATGCTAGTTTCCAAACCGATACGGATGATAGTCGATCACAATCTGGGTTTGTGTTCATTCTGAACGGAGGAGCAGTGAGCTGGAGGAGTGCCAAGCAAGATACGGTAGCTTATTCTACAACGGAGGTTGAGTACATTGCGGCTTCTGAAGCTGCAAAAGAAGGTGTTTGGGTGAAGAATTTTATTACTGATCTTGGAGTGGTTCAGGACTCGTCCAATCTGTTGGACCTCTATTGTGATAATAGTGGTGCTATTGCACAAGTCAAGGAACCACGGAACCATCATAAAACCCAACACATACTCAATCGTTTTAACCTCATTCGCGACATTGTTGAGAGAGGCGATGTATCCATATGAAAGATACACACGGATGCAAATGTTGTTGATCCATTAACGAAGCCTCTCCCCCATTCGAAGCATGAGATGCACATGACGTCCATGGGCATATGATGCCTAGATGATTGACTCTAGTGCAAGTGGGAGACTGTTGGAGATATGCCCTAGAGGCAATCATGTGATGATTTCGTTTCTTATGTATTCATGAGTATATTGTATTCACCTTGAACATCATCAGTGATATGTATCAATAAGTATGTGACTTATTTGTGAGACTATATATAGTATGATGATTGTTCTAATAGTCCCTAGTTGTTAAGGTTATGCGGACACATATCCTTTACTAGTATACGATTCAGTTGATGACTACGTTTCACAAGTCATGTGCATAGAGATGCTAAACTGATAGTATGGACTCGGGGATTGAGATGACCAAGTCGGACAGACCCACTTTGAGACAAAGCGAGATAATGTCATCTGTTAGTCTCAAGTACAATGTATATGCCATGTCCTAGACCTGAGGTCATCGCATGTTCTCGGGATGAGGATCAACTTACTTAGGGTCTATCAAACGCTACTCCGTAATTGGGTAGTTATAAAGGTAGCTTTCGGGTGAGTCGTAAGACATGCCGCGAGACATGGTTAACTAAGATGGGATTTGCCCCTCCGTGAGGAGAGATATTCTCTAGGCCCTCTTGTGTGATCTGATTCAGAAAGCATGGCCATGTGACATGGGTTAAGTGTTAACCCAGTTCGGGAATCTGCATCACAGTTTCGAGAAGAGATGTCGAGCTACCACAATGGTGACAAGTACTCGCCTTGAGCTCTACAATCTATATCATGAGGCAAAAGGAATGTTGTATATGACACATTGTCAAGGTTCGTCTAACGACTTTGCGCACACATGGGAATTGGCACGTTCTGCTAGGAGCCGCTACCGACTATCGACTCGTGTCGTGTCCATGTGTACGTGAACCTATAGGGTCGCACACTTAAGGGATTGCAGCCCATTCGGATTGGATCCGAAAGGAAATTGGGACTAGACTCGTCGTGGGCCTCAAGTGTTGAGCCCACCTCGGAGGTCTATATAAAGGGGAGTGGGCGCACCTTTCAGGGTTGATCTTTTTCCTCCCGTCGACAGACACCGCCACTCCCCACGCCACCATGTCGTGCGATCGGACCTAGCAGTCCCCCGCCCGATGCTGCCCCCATACGTGAGGATACCTTGGAGGCATCGCATCTGTGGTGCTTGGACAAACCGTTCGAGGGATCCGTGAGGAACTATTCGAGGGATCCGCGAGGAGCTGTTTGTGGGAGATCACTGTTCGTGGGAGATCGGCTACACGAGGAGGAGACGAATTGGCTGATCGACTACACGCATCACCAACTCTACTTCTGCTGCGGTGACTGCGCGTCTAGTGGTAAACCCGATCCCGTGATCTATTTCCAGCAGCATGTTCTTGGGTGCGCGGTAGAAAATTTTATTTGGCGCTAGCGTAGTGTACCGCGTGTTCCAACATGGATACTAGGTTAAACATATTTACAGAAAAAAACAAGTTGAGTTCATACCCGCTTCCCTTTGCCACAGTCACATCATCAAATATCGTCATTATTGCCTTTCACTTGCACGACCGAATGATATAAAAAATAATAACAGTGGAAGAGTGCCATGGACTAAGCTGGAATCTGCAAACATTTTATTCAAAATGAGAAGACAAAGTAATTTGGGCTCTTTGTTTGATTAACAGTAATGCATATGAGAGCCACTCAACATTTTCATCGTGGTCTTCTCCTTGGTACGAATCAAATAAAAGGAAAATAATTTCAGAGAAACACACTAAAATATTTTTTAGAGTTTTTGGCTTTTCTTGAAGAAAGCAAATTAAAGAGGAAAAACACAAAAATGGGAAATACTATTTATATGGGAGAGCTCCCAACAAGTAAAAGAAGAAACGAGAAATCTTTTTGGGTTTTCTTTTGCTACCACAATTAATTTAAACTAGAAAGAAAAAATGAAAAGAAGTAGGAAATTTTTTTGGATTTTCTCAAAGTTTTTCAAACACGCAAGAAGAAAGCAAGAAAAAAAATCTAGCATGGATAATACAATGAAAAAGTGTGGACACCGACAACTGGAATGAATTGTGTAAACATGAATATAATGTCGGTGGAAATACGTACTCCCCAAGCTTAGGCTGTTGGCCTAGCTTGGTGATCACCATCCGTAATAGCCATCTGGTCCTAAGTTGAAGTGCAGTGGCGACGGTACCAGAGCGTCCCACTCCTGGGACTCCTCCTCGGCCAGTGCCAGGTTGTTCCGGTAGGCTGTAATGTCCTCTGGCATGATCCTGTATCCGTTCTTGGCAATAGAATAAAACAAAGCTGGTGCAGGCAACGGGATAACATCCTGGGTAATCACGTTGAATACTAAGTTGTAGCAAATGTTATGAAATGAATCAGCTACATCAATAAATTGATGATCCTCCAATGCCTTGTGATCTAGAAAAACTTGGGGCAAGGGATAATCATGTTGGCGAATCTGAACATTAAAGTGTCTCGCTAAGCGAGTAGCATAAATACCGCCATGTATCTTGCCCTTCGTCCTGTTAAGGTGTAGGCGACGTGCAATAATAGCCCCTAAGAAAAAAGTGTGATCATTGTGCAGTGCACGGCATAAAATGGCGAGGTCGGGGGCACTGAGTGCACCAACCTTCTCCCTAGCGGTTAAACACTTCGCGATAAACAAAGGAAAGTAATGTACAGAAGGAAACTGTAAACTGGTGGGAGTGGCATTTGACACGCCTCTTTCATCACCCACTGTCAAAATGAGGAGAAAGTCCTCAAACTATGGTGGCCTAGGCTCTCTTAATTCCCCATCAGAAGGGATCAAACATATGTCACAAAAGTCAGTGTGCGGTATCCGACGGGTTTCAGCATATAAATTAAACTGCACCTCAGGAGGATTATTCTTACTCAGAAAATGAAAACTTTGCACAAAGGAATTTGTAAGGAGGTGGTGTTGGTCACACTTGCGAGGAAGTTGGTCAGCCCAGCATTGGCAACGAATTGGGTAAACTCTTGATGGAACCCGGCCTCCTCCATGAAGGCATTATGCGGCCATTCGCATGGCAGCACCTCCGTTGTTCTCGGAGTGTGGAGGTCATTGTCCGATGATTCCCCAATGAATCCTTTAGCATTCGTTTTGGAGGAAAACTTCCTAAAGAAACTCATCTTATTCCTATAAATAAATTTCTGAAAAATTTAGTCTACAAAAATTTTGTCAACAAAACTTCGTGAGATTGATAGCAACTACTCCTAAGGATGCATAGAGGCCATATTAAGCATTCAAACTACTTAGAACTTTAAGAATTCAACATGCAAGCCCATCTACAATAGCACCAAGAGTAGCTAATTATTATAAAAATAAACCACCAAGTCAAAAACTAATTGGAGCAATGGAGGAGTCACATACCAAGTAGCAATCCCACAAACCAATTTTGGAGACGGAGCTTCGAGCAAAGAGATCGAAATCCGCGGGTTTGAGAGCAAGAATACGAGTGTGAGAGCTTTGGTGATTTTTTTTCTGGAGATAGGAGATGGAGTGGGCTAATGGTATAAGTTTGGGGACCCACGTGGGGACCACAACCCACCAGGGCGCGCCTGGGGTTGCTGGCGCGCCATGGTGTCTTGTGGACACCAGGTGCACCCCCTCTGATGTTATTTGCACCAGAAATTTAGAAATATACAGAAAAAAATCGTGTTAAATTTTCAGGACATTCTGAGAACTTTTTTTTGGGTCATTTGTATTGCGTGGAGAAATCAGAAAACAGGATAAACATGGCATTTTATTTTATATGACTAAGAAGAATAGAAAACAAAAGGTAGGAGCAGAAGGTTGTGTCTACTAGATTCATCAACTTCATACCTCTAAAAAATGATCCATTAATAAGGTTGATCAAGTCTTATTAACAACCACTTTTGATTAGCATGAAACTGAAGAACTTTTGTAAAACACTAAGTTACCTCAATGGGGATATGCATATCCCCAACAATAAATATGTCATATTTCTTTTTGGTAGTAGGTAGAGGTAGTTGAAAACTTCCAATAATGAGTGTCGGAGATTTTTCAATAACATTTATACCATTCACTTGGAATTGTTTCTTCGGAAAGTGCACCGTATGCTCATTACCATTGATATGAAAAGTGACTTTTCTTTTATTGCAATCATTAACAGCCCCTGCAGTATTCAAAAAGGGTCTACCAAGGATAATAGACATGTTGTCGTCCTCGGGCATCTTAAGAATAACAAAGTTTGTTAAGATAGTAACATTTGCAACAACAATAGGAACATCCTCACAAATACTGATAGATATGGCAGTTGATTTGTCAGCCATTTCCAATGATATTTTAGTAGGTGTGAGTTTATTCAAATCAGGTCTTCTATATAAAGAGAAAGGCATAACACTAACACCAGCTCCCAAATCACACAAAGCAGTTTTGACATAATTTCTCTTAATGGAGCAAGGTATAGTTGGTATTCTAGGATCTCCAAGTTTTTTAGGTCCTCCATCCTTAAAAGAATAATTAGCAAGCATGGTAGAGATTTCAGCTTCAGGTATCTTTCTTTTATTAGTGATGATGTCTTTCATGTATTTTGCATAAGGGGCCATCTTTAAGATATTAGTTAAGCGGGTATGCAAAAGACTAGCCTAATCATTTCAGCAAAGTGCTCAAATTCTTCATCATCCTTTTTCTTAGATGGTTTAGGTGGAAAAGGCATGGGTTTCTGAACCCATGGCTCTCTTTCTTTACAATGTTTCCTAGCCACAAAGTCTCTTCTATCATATCGTTTATTTTTAGGTTGTGGGTTATCAAGATCAACTGCAGGTTCTATTTCAACATCATTATCTGGTTCTTTATCATTGTTTGGTTGAGTATCTTCATGAAAATCAGCATTATCATTTTCATTATCACTAGGTGAATGTTCATGACCAGATTGAGTTTCAGCATCGGAAATAGAGACATCATTATCTTTAGGAGGTTTTTCTATCTCAAGTTCACTAGAGGTATGCAAAGTCCTATCATTTTTCTTTTTCTTTTTCTTTTTAGAAGGACTAGGTGCATCAGCATAATTCTTTGAGAGTCTTGTTCAATTCTTTTAAGACGACCTTCAGGATAGAGAGGTTATTGGGTCATTCTACCTCCTCTAGTCACTACTCTAATAACATGATCATTCGTATTATTACTCATTTCATTAAGCAATTCTGTTTGAGATTTACCAACTTGTTCTAACTAGGTTTGAACCATAGAGGCATGTTTTCCTACAACTCTAACATCATTTCTGATTATAAATAACAAGTCACTCAAGTGAGCAATCATATCAGAATTATATTTCAATTGTTTCAGAACATTTGCATTGAAGTGATCTTGTTTCCTAATGTAGTTATCAAATTCATATAAGCATCGACTAGGATGTTTATTGTAAGGGATATCACTTTCATCAAACTTTAATAAAGAATTTACGTCTACCACCTATTGAGGTGGTGGTGTGTCAAGGCCATGTATTTCTTCAATAGGTGGTAAATTCTTAACATCCTCAGCTTTAATAACTTTTTCGTCATACATTTATTTGCCTCTTGCATATCTTCGGGACTGAGAAATAAGATACCCCACTTGTTCGGAGTGGGTTTAGGTGGTGGTTCAGGGAGAGACCAATCATCATAATTCTTCAATATATTATTCAATAGTTCCTCAGCTTGTTCAACAGTTTGTTCTCTGAAAACACACCCAACACAACTATCTAGGAAGTCCCTAGAAGCATCAGTTAGTCCATTCTAGAAGATATCAACTATTTCATTTTTCTTAAGAGGGTGATCAGGCAAAGCATTAAGCAATTGGAGAAGCCTCCCCAAGCTTGTGGGAGACTCTCTTCTTCAATTTGCACAAAGTTAAATATTTCCTGTAAGGCAGCTTGTTTCCTATGAGCGAGAAAATATTTTTCAGAGAAGTAGTAAATCATATCCTGTGGACTATGCACACAACAAGGAGCAAGAGTATTGTACCATACCTTAGCATCACCCTTTAATGAGAATGGAAATAATTTTAGAATATAGTAATAGCGAATATTCTCATCATGAGCAAAGAGGGTGGCTATATCATTCAACTTAGTAAGGTGTGCCACTACAGTTTCAATTTCATAGCCATGGAAAGGATCAGATTCAACCAAAGTAATTAACTCTGGGTCGACAGAGAATTCATAATCCTTATGAGTAACAAAGATAGGTGAAGTAGCAAACTTAGGATCACATTTCATTCTAGAATTCAAAGTCTTTTCTTTATACTTGCATAATAATTATTTAAGATCATCTCTATCCTTACAAGCAAGGATTTCTCTAGCTATATCCTCATCCATAACGTAACCCTAAGGTATCTTAGGCATTTCAAATCTAGGAGAGCTAGGTCTAGTAGGTGTTTCATAGTTCTCAGTTTCAAAGACTTCATCAGTTTTAGTAGTTTCATCAGTTTCAGTAATTTCTTTCTCTTTAGCTCTAGCAATTTGTTCATCAAGAAATTCACCCAGTGGCACATTATCATTAGGCATGGTACTAGCATCATCATAAGCATCATTCATAGTAGAAGTAGCGTCATCAATAACTTGTGACATATCACGATTAATAGCATGTGGTGGTGTTGCAAGTTTACTCATAACTGAAGGTGAATCAAGTACAGAGCTAGATGGTAATTCCTTACTTCCGCTCGTCTGAGAAGGAAAAATCTTGGTTCTTGTATCCTTCAGATTCTTCATAGTGATGAATTGATATAAATGCCAACTGACTCAACAAATATAGCTATGCTCCCCGGCAACAACGCCAGAAAAAGGTCTTGATAACCCACAAGTATAGGGGATCGCAACAATTTTCGAGGGTAGAGTATTCAACCCAAATTTATAGATTCGACACAAGGGGAGCCAAAGAATATTTGCAAGTATTAGCAGTTGAGTTGTCAATTCAACCACACCTGGAGATTAAATATCTACAACAGAGTGATCAGTAGCACAGTAGTATGATAGTTTTGATAGCAGTAGTAACATTAATAGTAACGGTAACAATGATAGCAATGGTTTTGTAGCAGTTGGAACAGTGACAGCAGCAATAGTAACTTAGCAAGAACAGTATGTGGAAAACATGTAGGCATTGGATCGGTGAATTCGTTGGATGATATTCATCATATAACAGTCATCACCTAGGGCGACACAGAACTAGCTCCAGTTCATAAATGTAATGTAGGCATGTATTCCGTAAATAGTCATACATGCTTATGGAAAAGAACTTGCATGAAATGTATTGTCCTACCCTCCAGTGGCAGAGGGATCCATAAGGAAACTAAGGGATATGAAGGACTCCTTTTAATAGAGAACCGGAACAAAGCATTAACACATAGTGAATACATGAACTCCTCAAACTACGGTCAACACCGGAAAGTATCCCGGTTGTTGTCACCCCAGGGTTTACGGATCATAACACATAGCAGGTGCATATGACTAGCAAGATCGGATCAAGAACATGGAAATAATGGTGATAACATAGACGGTTCAGATCTGAAATCATGGCACTCGGGCATAGTGACAAGCATTAAGCCTGGCATAGTCATAGCAACATCAATCTCAGAACATAGTGGATACTAGGGATTAAGCCCTAACAAAACTAACTCGATTACATGATGAATCTCATCCAAATCCTCACCGACCAGCGAGCCTACTAAGGAATTACTCACTCCCGATGGGGAGCATCATGGAATGGGCGATGAAGGAGGTTTGGTGATGACGAAGACTGAAGATTCCCCTCTCCGGAGCCCCAAACGGGCTCCAGATCTGGCCTCCCGATGAAGAATAGGAGGTGGCGGCGGCTCTGTCTCATGAAACGTGATAAAACTTCCTCTCCTATTTTTTTCTCCGAAAATAGGAATATATAGTGCTGGAATTACAGTTAGTGGGGCCACGAGGTGAGCATAACCCACCAGTGCGCGCCTGGATGGGGTGGCGTGCCCTGGTGTATCGTGCCCAGCCAGGGCACCCCCTCTGGTGGTTCTTTGCTCCAGTATTTTTTATTTATTGTAAAATAATTCTCCGAAAATTTCGTCCAGTTCCGAGAACTTTTATTTCTGCACAAAAACAACACCATGGTAGTTCTGCTGAAAATAGTGTCAGTCCGGGTTAGTTTCATTCAAATCATGCAAATTAGAGTCCAAAACAAGAGCAAAAGCATTAGGAAAAGTAGATACAGTGGAGACGTACCACCCCTCAAGGGGAGCTGAAAGCTTAGTCAAAAAAAGATCTCCCCAAAAGTCAGCGACGACCTCTAGGTTCCCAAACCTGATCTCCTGATCGGGGGTGAAACTGCCGACCTAGCTAAGGTGGCCGGTCGGATCGGCGTGCAGCACGATGCTACCAAACGTGAAATTATGTCCAGGGACGAAAACGTCCCTGTTGCAGACGTCACTGCTGATGATTAGGCGAGCCATCAATCCTTCGGCGATCCCCCAGCGGAACTCTCAATGAAACCACCAATGTCGGTGTCAAAACCGACAAATCTCGGGTAGGGTGTCCCGAGCTGTGGATCTTGGATCGATGGGGAAAAGGATGAAAGAGGGACAATGTTTACCCAGGTTTGGCCCTCTCGAGGAGGTAAAACCCTACGTCCTACTTGATTGTATTGATGTGTGTATGACAATTACAGAGTCGATCTACCACAAGCTAAGATGAACTAAACCATAGATGAGTATGATGATGGTTCTCTCCCCTATGAACTAAAACCCTCTTGTTTATATAGACAAAAGGGGTACCTCGGGTTACACATGGTCGGTTGCCATCAGGGAACGAATATGCCGAATCTACTATCTTGACTTGGAGGACACACCGAGGCACCAAAGATTTCCTTCCTGAACAAGGAGTCGCCACATAGCTCAGTCATCCCATACTAGCCATAGAGCGGCCCATCAATCCGTTCTATGAGAGATTGACCAGCGGCCCGAGGACACCTTAATCCCGGACTCCCTCAGCGGCACACAAATTTTTCGAGTATCTGGACGAACAACGGTTGTTGCAGGCCCACCATGTCACATCCGAGGGTTGAACCGACACCGCCACCGACACCGGCACCGAGGCCGCCATCGATACTACTAAAGAAGCTAGTAAAGAACCGAAAATGAAGAGGATACGACGCCCAAACCAACTCAGCACCGGAAGACTGATGGTCACGACAGTGGACCCCAGCAATTTCGAGCCAACAGAGCCTAAGGAAGCGCGCAAGTGCTACGGCAATCAAATAGGACGCATCCTAACAAAGTGCCACCATCAACGAAGAAAACTTAAGGAAGATAACTAATACTGAGCACTTTCTCCTAACAAAGTTGCACCAGAGATTCCTGTTCCCCGGCCGGGATGAAACAAATATCCATCACCATGGCTAGACAAGGGAATGAAGAAGTTAACAACCAAGCCATGGGCAAGTTTAGCAACGTGTTGTCCGCATAGAAAGTAAGGGTAAAAATTTGGATCGCCAAAAAGGAACCCTACTCCGAGATTGTAAAGGGTAATCCAACAATTACGGAAGAGCGGTTTGAAAAAAGGCGTCTTGCGCTGCCGGAGCTGCCAAAGAAAAGTCGGACTACATGAAGGGGCTTCAGGAAAGGAACATGGGGTACCACTTCCTCGGAAGCCATGGTTACTCGGGCAAGAGGCTCCTAGACCCCTTGGCGGAGTTCACCATCCTGCAGGAGAATGACTTCATCAGGGCCTGTTACACTTGGGACCCACTAAATAAGGTTTTTGAATCGGACACGCCCACGAGGTAGTGCATGAGACTGCTGGTAATTTTTATCTTACCACTATATTTAGCTTCTGATCAAACAAGCACAGCATTTGTAAATGTTCCGCGTTCCTTTTGCAGAAAGAGAAGCACAGCATTGCGGTCGAAAGCAACTCGTCATCTGAGTCATCGACGAGGCCCAAGTGGGACAATCCTTTCAACCGGGCCTTGAACATAATGAAATGACTCCCGTTGGACAAGCGACCGTCGTATGGACGTGTGCATGCTGTCAAAGACGGCGCCACGTGGATGTACTACTACCATGAGGACGCCGAGGAGAGAAAGCAGAGATGGAAGTTAAACGAAATTAACATCGACAAGAAGGTTGAGATTGCGGTCGATATGAGAACTACTGAGACCAAACAAGCGATACGACCTGAGTTGGTCAGCGAGGCAATCAACGCACCGGTAGCTTCCTACAGAGAGGGAGTTGTAGCTTCAATTGATGCCTTTGTTCCGACATTTTTCGATTGGATGGAGCAAAATCCAGATAAAGAGGTAGCGAACTTTCCCCTTCTCAGCTTCGTCGGGAGCAACTCGGTGAACGTTGCACCAGCACCAGCTCACGCAACCGCACGTGCTCATGCAACTGCTCCCGTACCTGCTCATTGCAGCCCGTCCTCCTTCTCGGGCATGCTCGGCGGGGCTTCGTCTTTGGCGGAGCTCAACGCCCTCACGGTAACTACCTGTCACACTGACCCTCTTCAACATATATATAATCATTAGTTTTTGTTTCCTTTCGGATGTCTTATGTCGTAGAAATGTCTTCGCAGGCCCACGACACCCTGTCCTCCATACTGTACACCATCACCGGCCAGAAGGTGGACTTGGGAAGGTGACGATAGTGAGGCCGACGGAACGCTCATTCCACAGCCGGCCGATTCCCCCTAGCATCATCAAGGTTCCCGTGGCCAGTGTCAAAGCGGGCCACGAGAATTTGGCTCCTTTGGTACCACTAGGGGGAGACGACAACAAGAACGCGCGGCGGCTTGGCGATTACAAGAATTGGATCCTGTTTTGACCGAAGAGTCTCCTTCGTCTGGAGGCAGCCGGGAGCACACCAACGACCAAACCTCAGCAAGGTATGAATACCACCACCCCACCTACCCAATTAATGGCGCATGTCGTGGCGGGTGATAGCGGACGACGTGAGGAAGAGGCTCCATTAATGGCTGATGACATCGCCGCCGTCGAAGAAGCAATGGATGATGTCATGGACAAGGATGATGACCCTCTATGGTTTCTCAATACCGACGGCTATGAGGACGGAGGATTGATGGCTCAGGAGTATGACTTAGCCTTCGAGCGTGATGAGTTGATGCCTGAATTGCCGGAGTAGGAACGTCCTAAGGCTGATTGCAAGAAGTCTCTATTCATGCAATCCTCACAGGAGACGCCTCCAGATGCCACCGCAACCCAGCAACAACAACGTGAGGGTTGTGCAATGCTGAGCCCGTCAACACTAGGGGCGGTGGTCAGGGACGGGTTGATAGACTCACTTTCTATACCAAAGAAGCATAGGAAGAGATAAAGGAAAGGCCATACTGGCGCCAAAGCTGCTTCTGTCAGCCAGCAGCCTCCACAGCCTCAGGTTGCAGACCATATACCTATCAAAGGTGCAGCGAAATTCCATGTCCCCGGTTATCCGATCCTACCTAAGGCAGCGCAAGACGCCATAGACGGCGATCTAAGGAGTCTTCATGATTATGTGCTGTCGAGAGAGAAAAGCCTTATCGTCTCGAAAAATCAAGGATACCCGCTCTACGTGGTTAACGTGCCGCAACAATAGTTGTAAGTCCACACATTCCCCGCTGATAAGTTCTTCCTTCGATTTGATTACCTCTACGACATGTTTTACATGACAAAGCTAGATTTTACATTTGTCTGCCTTTATACCTTGTACATGAACTACATCTTCAATCGCGAGCAAATATCTCATATCTCTGTTGTGGACCTGTACTATATGCACGAGGGCTTCTTGGCTGTCTGCGCAGAGCACCGTGGATATGCGAGGAACTACATCATTGTTTCATGGTCGCCAATAGGGACAAGGAGACGATTCCCCTACCTTATCATCCCATGTAAGTCATCTGCGGATATCCTCTATGACACATACATAATTTTGTAAATTTCAATCATTCATTTACAGGCGTGGAGGCTAATTTGAGGTGTACTTATTTTGCGCAGTGAGGGGTGCGCCTTCCTCATCATTCTTTACCCCCGATTCTCCCTCGCTCTTTACTTGGACTCGTCAAAAAAAGTAAAAGGACTACACATACATCAAGGGTCTTCTCGACAGTGCTATCTTAAGCTACGACCAACGGGGTGGAGAGATCATAGTTAAGAACCGCGCGCCCTGCTTCGGCCATAAGACCGACTTTTGCTGTATCCAGCAACTGTGAATGGTAGTCTCAGTGATGTATTCTATGTCATCCACCACATGCTGGAGTGCAGAAGGGATTGCCAAAAACTTCGCATGTCAGCTTATTCCGATGATGCCAATCTTCTGCAATGGGCCAAGAAACTAGGAAATGTATCGGATCATCGACTACGAGCTGAGTTCTATCACATCCAGCGTGAACTTGCCCAAGTGATCATGAATGAGGTCGTAAAAAAAACAATGATGTTCTACAAAGAAGGGCGTAGCCGGTCAGCGTCTCGTCCTGAAGCCTTTCACGGAGCTCGGGTCCTTCCTCCCTGATTTGGAAGGATGGCACAACATGTTGGAGTGATTGGCGATGACAATGTGTCCCTTTAGTAACTACTTTCTCTATGATGAAACTTTGAGTTTATGCACGACGAAACTTTGTGATGTAATTATACCGTCTTCCTCAACTAGCGTAGATCACTCTTGTTAATTAGTTTGGGCACTATGAACTTCGTTATTTATGTTTATAATATGTTGATTGTATTTGCTAACTCTATCTCTTCGTGTTGCTCAACTATATTATGTTGCATATTATCGATGAATTCATCATGTGATGATGCGGGTATATAGATCATCGATGGCGAAGAAGTGCTACGGCGTGTACATACAGAAGGTTCCAGGAGTGTACCACGAGCGGCCAGAGCGTCAGGCCCAGGTGTACCGGTTCTCGGGCGGCAGCCAGAGGGGATTCGATAGTATAGCTTGTTGGATTCAGAGCTCCGCAAACTCAAGAAGGTTCGAACTCTGGGGTGTGTGTGAAGATCCTTCCCAACTCAAGCCTCGTCGTCATGCAAGAAGATGGACTCAACGCTTTACCCAGGTTTGGGCAACCTTGCGGTGTAAAACCCTACTCCTGCTTTTGGTGGATTGGCCTCACAAGGAGGTTTGTGGATGAACAAGTACAGTGGTTGAGCGACCTAGCGAGGGTTCTTTTGTGTGGGTCGATCCGATACCCCTCTACGGTGGTGGCTAGTCCCTATTTATAGCGGGCCTTGGTCCTCTTCGCTTATAGCACTGGCGGGAAGGGATCGCACAACGGCCAAATTTGAAAGGGGACAGGAGGTACAGCTTATCCTGACTAAAGGTGGTCTTTGCCTGCAAAGCTCCTGGCGTGACGCAGAGGTGGATTCACTGATGACATCCGTCCTGCCAAGCCCGTGGTCCTTATCTCATGGCACCGGAGTGGAAACCTTTGGGGGGCTTCCTTGGGAACCCGCGTCTGTCCTTGCTTCCGTAGCACAAAAGAGGAAATTGTCTCTGCTGCGCCCGCTGGAGCCCGCCTGCCTTGGTCGTCATGGCTCACGTCATTGCAGGCTCCTAAGGCTGGGTACCTGCATAGGAATCTCCACTCCTCGGAAGGCAGCCTGGGGAGGCCGCTCCCTTGGAGGTCATGGCGTCGTCCTCCTCGCGAGGCAAGGGCCCTCACGAGGGTCTTGTCTTGAGGGGTTTGTCGCCAGGACGTACAGGGCCATCGTGGTGGGCCACGTGTTGGGCCGCAGGCAGGCAGGTCTGGGTACCCCTGATCCTAGAACGCCGACAGTAGTCCCCGGGCCCAAGGCGCGCTCGGGCTGGCTTCGGGGAGAAGCCAAGGAGTGAAGCCCGAAGAGCCGTGGGCCCCAACCGCCTGCAAGCCAATCTGCGTGGCATGCGGCTGGACACGAGCGCTTTCACCTCCACGCTGCCTCGGCAACTGCCCAGACAGGCAAAAGCCTGGCGCCCGCTGCCGAGCCATTATTGTTCTCCTTCCTTGAGCCCTTGCTTCCTTGCGTAGATCCCCTTTCCCTTGTGAGAACCTCCTCCAGATCTCAACATTGCGCCGCCCTTCCTCTTGCTCCTTGTCGGCGTTCTGGGAACGGGGGTACCCAGACCTGCCTACCTGCGGCCCAGGGCATGGCCCACTTTGTCAACCAGACACGGCCTGGCGGGACCGCACCAAAAGACAAGGCCCTCGCGAGGGCCCTAATTAAGCTCACGAGGAAGAACAGCACCAAGATCAGCAAGGAGTGGGCCTCCTTAGCCCCCCTCCGGAGCGGCGGAGATCTCTATGCAGAACCCAGCCTCAGGAGTCAAGGATGACGCAAGGAAGGACAGGCGGGCGCCAGTGTGCCAGGCGGTGCGGTTTCCCCTTTGGTGCAAAGGGAGCAAGGACATACGCGGGTTCCCAAAGCGCCGCCCAAAGGTTTCTATTCCGGTGCAACAAGACCACGACCACGAGCCCAGCAGGACGGATGTCATAACCGAGCCCACCTCTACATCACCAACAGCTACTTTGCAGGCGAAGACCACCTTTGGACAGGGCGGGGATGTACTCCTGTCCCCCTTCGAATTTGGCCGTTGTGGGATCCCTTCCCGCCATTGCGATATGGGAGGAGGACCCGGGCCGCTTCTATATATAGAGGCTAGGTAGCACCGTAGAGAGGGAGAGAGACAAGGGGAGAGGAGGAGAGACAACAGACAAGGCACAGATCCAAGAACACCACCCAAGCGCCCTCGCGAGGCAACTCACCACTGTACTAGTTCATCCACCACACCTCCTCGAGAGGCAATCCACCAAAGCAGGAGTAGGGTATTATGCTTCGTAGCGGCCCGAACCTGGGTAAATCATCGTGTGCATCTTCTTCCTCGTCATCGTGCGAGTTCATCGTAGGAATCATCGGGTAGCGAGCTAGGTAGGGTGAGGCTACAGGGGATCTTCGCACACGCCCCTATGTTCGAACCTTGAGGGTTTTGCGGAGCCCGAAATCCGACATTTGGCACGCCAGGTCGGGGCGTGTCGAAGTCTTCCTTAAGCTACACTCTTTCTCCGCCTCGCTGCCCCGATGTCTGATGCTCGCCGAGCCCGCGCCGAGCACCGAGCTGCCCGCGTTGCCCAGACGGCGCCCGTGGGCCGCGCCGCTGCGCGCCGGTCCCCCTCTCCTGTGGCCAACGCCGCCATGGGCCCGGAGGCTCATGAACAGTAGGACTCTTCCCAGCCGGTCACCGCGCGGCGCGACGGCCGCACCGCCACTCCGTCGATCGTTCCAGCTACTGGGTCGTCCTCCGATGCTTGACCCGTGCCGGCGCGCGGCTCGGGCGCACTCGCCATGGCGCGCGAGCTGCTCCACTACCGCCCTGCCCCCGACCGCCATGACGACTGGCTCGGGCGCATCACAGAGCTCGTCAGTGCTGCCTGCGATGCTTCAGTGCTCTCCTACTCGTTTCGACCCCAGCCTTCCCTGGCAGACGACGTGGCCCACGATGCGCGGCCACCTCCTCCACAATGCGACGTCGACCCCGAGCCCAGGCGTGAAGCGCGCCCGCGCGACCAGCCCCGCGAACCGCGGGCAAGGGCGAGAGATGAAGTAAGCTTCCAAGTGGTGCCCCGGCCGTGCGTCGACGCGCGTGTGCTCCCCGCGCTACCGAAGCAGCGTCGTGACCGGGCATCGCTCGAGGCGGCCCCTCAGGAGCGTCAAGACCGGGTCCCTCCCGGACACGCAGCAACCGCCGAGCCGGTAGGGTGCCACGCCATCACCCCGGAGCTCCATCCAACCACGTGGCCCTGCAAGTTCAAGCCTGACCTACCCCCTCGCTATGACGGCACCCCGGATGAGGGAGTCCTGGTTTAAGGGGTCCTCGGGAGGTCGACCTATTGCTTATGGGCCGAACTATATGGGCCACTTGCCGAATACTGGAAGGATTGAAGACCTCGTCTCCAAGGAGGAAGCTTCGAGAATCGTGGCTTGTCCTCCACGTTTGGAGTAGTGAATAGGCATGTTTATTCCTTCGACGTGTAACCGACCATGTGTAAACCCTAGGGACCCCTGGCGTCTATATATATCCGGAGGGTTTTAGGTTGTAGGCCAACAGAACTCATCTAGGGTTTAGCTACTTGATCTCGAGGTAGATCAACTCTGTAATCCCCTTACTATCAATATAATCAAGCAGGACGTAGGGTATTACCTCCATAGGAGGGCCCGAACCTGGGTAAAACCTTGTCTCCTTCGTCTCTTGTTACCATCGATCCTAGTCTCACAGCTCGGGACCCCCTACCCGAGATCCGCCGGTTTTGACACCGACATTGGTGCTTTCATTGAGATTTCTGATGTGATCGCCAGAAGGAATCGATGGCTCGTCTTGTCATCAACGAGGAGGTTCGCAACCCGGGCACTTTCGTCCCCGGACAAATCTTCGCTTTTGGCAGCATTGTGCTGCACGCCGACCCGACCGGCCATCTAGGCCGCGTCAGAAGTTTCGCCCCTGATCAAGAGGTCAGATTCGGAAACTTAGAGTTCTCCGTTGACTCTCGAGGCGATCTATCACTAACCGAGCTCGCAGTCTCGCCTGCCACGCCCGAAGACTCTGAGGCTTTAATCCCAGATCCATCTTTTGGCTCTGCGCACGGGATCTACCCCGGCAAGGGCCTAATTTTCAGTCTGGATCAGGTCATAGTGCCCGACGTCCGGACATCTGTTCTTACCGAACACCCTCCCTGCGCGGACGCGTCGGAGGTTCACTCTGGAGGCTCTGGGCAAACCGGCCCGATCGAACTCTCGATACTCGACGAGGCTCTAGATCGGATTTCGTCGATGAAGATTACAGGCGACGCAGCCCCGATCTATTCTCAGATCGGGCGTCAGATGGGTCAGGACGCATTTTTCGTCCCACCCACCACCCACTTGATAGCCACTGTTGAGGATTTAACCGACATGCTAGACTATGCTTCCCAGGAAGCAGAGTACATGGATGAGGAAGATCACTCCCTCACCCCCGCTAAGACCGGGCAGTGGACTGCCACCTCCACATATGACGTCTACATGGTGGAAACTCCGAAAAACGACGGCGACAAATCGGATGAAGCGCCGTCAAGACGCCGAAAGCCGCATAAACGGTCCAAAGGAAAAAAGGGGCGAAAATCTATCGATGGCATCGGGGACGGAGATACCCCGGAAGACATCGGTGGTCCCGAGATCCCCGAACACCCATTAGAGGGTCAGGAGAGGCCTGAATTCCGTCGCAACCCCGATGATCCTGAGGATGACGACTACCTTCGCTCTATCGAGGGGGAGGACAATGCGGAAGCCGATGACTTCGCCATTCCTGACAATCCGGCAGATCAGGAGCTGTTCCGGCAACAGCTCATATCCACGGCTCGCAGCCTGAAAGCAAAAGAGCGGCAGCTCAAAGCCGAATCAGACGACCTCAACGACCGATGGACGAGAGTCCTCTCAACTGAGGAAGGATACGGCACCGGTCTATCGGACCAGCCTAAGAGCTATCCACGCAGAAGGCTGCTGCCACAATTCGATGACGAGCTCACTGATACGCCGTCTCCCAAGCATACCCCGTACGACAAGCCAGACCGCCCTCCTCGAGGACGAGACAGCTCGGCTGACGATACCTACTATAGGCCGATGATACCCCGTAGACGGGGAAAGGAACCACTAGAGCCCGATGACAGGTTCGACCTGCGACACAACCTGGACTATAGAGCAGGTCGTACGCGATCCATCTACGGATCCAGAGGATACTCACCCGATAGACGGGAAGGGTACCAGCCTTGGTTCAACAGCGACAATGGAGATCGGGAACGAACCCGAACTAGGACAGACACCGATCACCGGCGCGTCATAGCTCGGGTCAGAGGCACCGCCCGCCCACTGTGCTTCACAGACGAGGTAATGCGGCATCAGTTCCCAGAAGGGTTTAAGCCCGTGAACATAGAGCAATACGATGGGACAACTGACCCAACCGTATGGATCAAGGATTTCCTCCTCCACATCCACATGGCACGAGGAGATGATCTCCATGCCATCAAATACTTACCCCTGAAGCTCAAGGGGCCAGCTCGGCACTGGTTAAATAGCCACCCCGAAAACTCTATTGGGTGTTGGGAGGACCTAGAAGAGGCATTCTGATCTAACTTCCAGGGCAATTATGTTCGGCCGCCGGACTCCTCCAATCTAAGCAACGTCGTTCAGAAGCCAGGAGAGTCCGCGCGGCTATTCTGGAATCGTTTCTTGACCAAGAAAAACCAGATCGTGGACAGCCCGGACGCCGAAGCAATAGCCTCTTTCAGGCACAATATCCGGGATGAATGGCTAGCTCGTCAGCTCGGCCAGGATAAACCAAGGACAATGTCCGCCCTCACATCCCTCATGACCCGCTTTTGCGCGGGCGAGGATAACTGGCTCGCTAGACGTAGCCACAACCCCGAAGACCCCGGAACCTCTGAAGTCCGGGATGGAAACGGGAAACCAAAGTGCAACAAGAACAAGCGCCGGCACAATAATAGTGATGCGATGATACGGCCGTTAACGCCGGCTTCCGCAATTCCTGGTCTGGGCAGCGGAAGAAGCCTCCTAAAGGCAAACACGACGGACCTACCCCGCTGGACAAGATCCTGGAGAGGCCTTGCCAGATCCACGGCACTGAAGAGAAGCCCGCTAATCACACCAACCGTAAACGTTGGGTCTTCGAACAACCTAGCAAGCTCGCAACCGAGGACCAAGGCAAGAGCCCACGCAGCGAGTATGAGGATGAACCTCGTGGTCCGAAAGGTAGCGGACAAAAGAAATTCCCTCCAGAGGTAAAGACAGTGAACATGATCTATGCCACTCATATACCGAAAAAGGAGAGGAAGCGCGCCCTTCGAGATGTCTATGCCATAGAGCCTGTAGCCCCGAAGTATAACCCATGGTCGGCATACCCGATCACTTTCGATAGACGCGACCACCCGACCAGTATCCGTCACGGGGGTTCGGCCGCACTTGTCCTAGACCCGATCATAGATGGGTACCACCTCACTAAAGTCCTCATGGACGGTGGAAGTAGCCTCAATCTGATTTACTCAGATACGGTGAAAAAGATGGGCATAGATCCGTCAAGGATCAAGCCCAGCAACACTACCTTCAAAGGAGTGATCCCAGGCGTTGAAGCCCGGTTCACAGGCTCTGTAAGCCTGGAGGTTGTGTTCGGCTCGCCCGATAACTTTCGAAGCGAGGACTTGATCTTCGACATCGTACCTTTCCGCAGCGGCTATCACGCCCTGCTCGGCCATACAGCGTTCGCTCGCTTTAACGCCGTCCCGCACTACGCATACCTCAAGCTCAAGATGCCGGGCCCCAGGGGGGTCATTACAGTCAATGGCAACACAGAGCGCTCCCTCCGGACTGAGGAACATGCGTTGGCCCTGGCAGCCGAATTGCATTACACCGATGATCGGCAGGTGCCGACATCTGCCGTAAAGGCACCCAAGGCTGGGAAGCGAGCTCGGTCTCAATCCGAAGTACCAGAACCTTCCTCTCCCCACAAATAGGGACTCGCCCCCCATCGCACGGCCCCAGAGCCGACAAAGTATGTGCCAAGGAGGCATAACTTCGCTCTCAAAATTCCATGGGCAGCGGTGGCGAAAAAACTATTAGAGGGTAGGTGTTCGGCTGGACCGAACTATCACCGTCAAACACGTCCTCGGACATACTACAGGTACCATAAAGTGCCTGCTAAAGGCGTCAAGCTCATCCATACTTCGGCGACTTCTCAGGACTCTTTCTTCAAGGTCCGTTCGCCGAACAAGCAAAGCCCATAAAGGCATACACCTCCTTAGGAGACGCAGGAGCGGACAAGCGACAAGTCACATCAAGAACGTCAGGTCATCCATCGAAGGCCCTTGGTACAACCCCTCCTGTAAAGTTTATATTTCATTTATCAACTACCTGTAAACAGTTGCATCGGCGATTTTGAATAATACGAGTTGTTGAGTTAAAAACAGATATATCATACATTATCTCTTGGCTGTCCCGTTTCGGAACACTCTCTGTTTTCTCCCTCTTCTCACGAGCCTGTTTGGTATACTTTACGATGCAACCGGCTAATAGACCGGGGGCTCGACCTTAAAAATCGACCTAATCATGACTACTTCAGTGTTCGGCGTCTTGGAATTCCGCTGTATATGCATTGGTTCCGAACTATGTCTTGGGTCAATAGTTGGGTTGCCCGGCTCTTATGCTTGCCCCTTTATGTTCCGCTCGTTCGGCTAAAAGGGCAAAGGGAGCACCGCTGTGATTGTGCTTCCGGCTAGTCTGGTTAAGCGCCTCAGCGGAGAAAGCCGAAAACTGACTGTCATGGTATGCGAGAACCGGTCTGCGAATCCGAGCTTAACTAAATCTCGTCAGAGGTTATTTCATGTCATACGATGGGTTTTGTGTTAGTACAAACCAGGTGATATAGGCTTTGGCCGCAGTTCATCCGAACATCACAAACGCCTGGGGGCTAGTCATCAGCCCCCGCACTCCTTTCTCGCGCCCCTACGGCTAAGTGAAAGCAATAAAGCATTATGGTCTGATTGCCTTGTCCGCCTCACACTTCCGCCTTTTGGTACCGATAGCTCGGCTAAGGGTTATAGGGCGATTGGCAGAGACACCCCAAGTAGTATCTACATGGGGGTTGAAGCCGACGACTCGCAGCTTTTAGTTTCAACGGCCACACAGGAGTTATAAAGGATGCAAAACATGAAAGGCATGACAAAACCATGCAACTTTGATATTAACGCGTTAAAAGGTCTTCGGACATATTACATAAGCGTTTACTCATACTCATTTTCTCTCGAACATTGCGCCTCTATTGCCCGACCACCCTCCATTACTCCGGAGAAGTATAGCTCGGGGCGCCTATGTCCTTTCCCATGAGGCGGCTGGGCGGTGGCTGCCTTCATTGGATCCAGCCCCGGCCAGTGCACCTTGGCCTTCGCAAAGGTCATCCGACCCCCCTCGATACAGGAGGATCGCCTTAGCGCGTCGATCCGGGGTGAGGCGTCGCTCACCTTCTGCACCAGGCCGAAGTAGCTGCCCGGTAGTGGCTCATTGGGCCATAGGCGGATGCATAGATCCTTCATGGCCGGCTCCGCCATCCGGTGCAGCTCCATCAGCTGTTTCAGCTGCTTGATAAGGACAGGAGAGCGCTCGGGGGCTTCGAACTGCGCCTAGAATAGCCGAGCTTCATCTCCTTCTCCCCGCGAAGCATAGAACTGCTTCGCGTCCGCTGTGCTCTTCTGGAGGTCTGAGCAGGCGCCTGAGGAACGCCATACTTGGGTAAGCAACTCGAACTTGCTATCCCCGAAGATACACTGCAATGAATACGGCTTACCATCCATTATAGCCTTGGCCTGGCTAACTTCCTCTTCAAAAGACCGTCTATCCACCTGCTCCTTTTGGAGATTGGTTTTCAGGGTGGATAGTTCGGCGGCCTGCTCCTTGCCCTTCCGCTCCAGGTCCTCACATTTCTGCCCAGCGTCCTTGAGCTCCTGTTGGATTTCCTCCACCAGAGCCTCGTGTTTGTCGCTGGTGGCTCTTAGGGCGGAGAGTGCAGTAGCCGCTTCCTTAGCCGCCGCCTTCTAAACTACAGCCTCTTGCTTCGCCTTCTTAAGCTCGGCCTTGAGCTTCTCAATCTCCTTCGCCAAAGCTACGTACACATTGACTTATATCAAGAAATCGTGTTGATAGCACGGTAAAGAAGAGTTTCGATACTCTAATTCGGCTTACCTTGCGCCTCGTCGAATCTCTTGTGTAGAGCGTCAAGCTCGTCTTCGGAGCTCTTGAGCTTCCGATTTAGCTCCTCTAGCTCGGCAGCGTTAGTAGCCGCTGCCGTCGACGAAGCCTGTAACAAACAAAATCATATAACGTTACAGGGGTTTACAACCTCCGAACTATCACTAAAATGTTCCTGTGTCCGGTCCTCTTAATGGCTGTTAGAACGATCCGAACACATATTGCCCTATGCACAGTTCGGATAAAGGACTATGTTTGACCCCCAGGTAAGTTTTTCCAAACTCACCTGGGGCTCGGGGCTGTCATGTATATAATCATAACTCATTGAAAATAATATTTCACAAAATAGAGCATTACATGGCTTACCTGGAAGCCCGTCAGGAGACCATTGAAGGCCTCCTTTAGTCCGTGGTCTACGGACTGAATGCTCTGCCATACCGCACCAATAAGAGTGTGGTGTTCCCCGGAGATGGAGGCGCTTGATAGAGCCTCCCCCATGGCCTGCCACCCATTCGTCGGTGGCGCCGGTGGGGATCGGTTGACCCGATCTCCAACCGGAGATTGAATTGGTGCCTTCGGAGGAATGGTGCGCTCCCGAGACCGCCTTGGACGTGACTGGACGTCTTCTTGTCCGGTCTCCTCAGTGTCCGGGAGGGGCCTCTCCCCCGAGTCTTCGGCGGCCGAGGTGTTTGCCTCGGCCATGACTTCGTCGCCCCCACCTCCAGAGTTCGGCTCCAAAGGAGCCTATTGGGAGGACGCCTCCGCGGCATCCTTCGCGGCGCCCGGAGGAGAGGGGTGCGACGTGGTCCCGCTCTCCGCTAGCTCGGTGGGCGGGGTCTCCCCGTCCGAAACTTGATCGGTGGGAAGGACTTGTGGTGGGCTGCAAGTCAATAAGCGCTCACATGTTAGGTAACATTCGAAGCTTAGCATTAATAGCTCGGAAGGGTCTTCGCATCTGTACCTTCGAGGTGGGGGCTTGACCCTGAGGTTCCTCCGCGGAACCTTCTCGAAGTCCTCGGACTCGGTATTCGAGTCCGAACTGTCGTTGGACGGGACTACCTGTGTCCGGCGCAGTTTCTTCTGGGCGGGAGGAGCTACCTCCTCCGAGGCGTCCGATGACGCCGCCCTCTTTCCTGTGAGGGGGGAATCGCCTCCCCCCTTAGTCTCGTGCTCCTCCTCTTGATTCGAGGAGGCATGGGTCTCTTCGGACATAGCCCCTGGCTGGTCCCTGTTGCGCAGGCCTGTTCGGCCTGGCATCTTCTTCTCCTTCTTCTCTGGCGCCTTGTAAGGCGCCACGACGAGCATCTCCAACAGCAGCGGAGACTTGGGGTCTTCGGGCTGAGGAGACGGACACTTGATGCCCGTGGCTTTGCTCAGCCATTCCTGTGAAAGGCGATGCTTAGACTATCTTTAGGAAAGCAAAGCCGATGAAATGAAACTATACTATACCTTGGGTGGGGGCTTGATGGCGCTCATGCCCTTGTCCTCCTTCTTGCCCGGGCAGTTCTCTTGCGCCTTGAACAGTGCCTTCCATAGCTTATCCCACGTGGTACGGAAGAGTTGACGAACTGTAGGATCGTCGTCAGTCCGATAATTCCACATAGGAGAACTCCGGCGCTGGCAGGGGAGGATGCGCCGCCGAAGCATAACCTGGACCACGTTGGTCAGGCCGATTCCCTCCCTGATCAAGGAGGTGATGCCCCTCTGTAGGTCCTCCACCTCTGTGTCCGACCCCCAGTCGAGGCCCTTTCGGACCCATGAGGTCAATCTGGTCGGGGGGCCGGATCTGAATTCGGCAGGAACAGTTCCGCCCTCCTCCCTTGGCTCCGTAATGTAAAACCACTATTTTTGCCAAGTCTTGATGGTGTCGATGAAGGTGCCGGATGGCCACACTGCACGCGGAAGCTTGCCGATGACCGCCCCGCCGCAGTCCGCATATGCGCCGGCGACACACTTCGGCTTGATGTTGAAGATCTTGATCCATAGTCCGAAGTGTGGCTCGACTCGCAAGAAAGCCTCGCAGATTATGATGAAAGCCGATATATGCATGAAAGAGTTCGGCGGGAGGTCGTGGAAGTCGAGGCCGTAGAAGAACATAAGGCCCCTCACGAAGGGGTGGAGCGGGAAGCTCAGTCCCCGGATGAAGTGAGGGACAAAGACCACCCTCTCGCCTAGTTTGGGGGTGGGGATCACCTGGCCCTCCTCTGCGGCGCGGTGGAAGACATTGGCGGGGAGGTAGCCGGTGTCCTTGAGATCCCGGATGTCCTGGTCTGTGACCGTGGATGGCTCCCACTTGCCGTTGGAGCCGGAGCTGGCCATGGCTAAGCTCGGAGGGGGAAGGATGGAAGACCTAGATCTGGGCTCGGTAAGCTCGGAAGATTGGGGAAACAGGGATGTGAATGGGGGGTGCGGATAAGCCTTGGGGTTTTCTTCCCCATTTATTGAAGCTTGCTGCCGGTTAGCCTCCCTTCACAGCGCCGTGAATCTCTCTGCTTCCCAAGGCGTGCGTACCGTTATATGCGCACGATTAAACATATCCCAGGTAAAACGGGGCATGATCTGTGCATTGATGGATCGTGCTGATGGAAACGGCCTCGAACCGCGAATCGAGTCTTTACGACTGGTTCAGTGGTCGTGGTGGGCCGTGACCTTTCTTCTGAAAGGTTGTCAGAAATCACTACTTACTCCCTGACGTTTGGCCTTTAGGGCCGGTTACTCATGGTGTTTGGACGGTCTATGATCGGAGAAATTACACATCGACGGAGGCCGAACTAACTCGGCCGATCATTGTTCGGAGAAAGGAACTCACCTCGCAAGCCGAAGACTCTAATCATTTGAAGCAGCTGGAGCTTGGACCCTTGGCATTGCAGGCTAGTTTGGGGGCTACGGAGGGAGTCCTGGTTTAAGGGGTCCTCGGGAGGTCGACCTATTGCTTATGGGCCGAACTATATGGGCCACTTGCCGAATACTAGAAGGATTGAAGACCTCGTCTCCAAGGAGGAAGCTTCGAGAATCGTGGCTTGTCCTCCACGTTTGGAGTAGTGAATAGGCATGTTTATCCCTTCGACGTGTAACCGACCATGTGTAAACCCTAGGGACCCCTGGCGTCTATATAAGCCGGAGGGTTTTAGGTTGTAGGCCAACAAAACTCATCTAGGGTTTAGCTACTTGATCTCGAGGTAGATCAACTATGTAATCCCCTTACTATCAATATAATCAAGCAGGACGTAGGGTATTACCTCCATAGGAGGGCCCGAACCTGGGTAAAACCTTGTCCCCGTCGTCTCTTGTTACCATCGATCCTAGTCTCACAGCTCGGGACCCCCTACCCGAGATCCGCCGGTTTTGACACCGACACCGGATCCCGCCGAGTTCCTACAGCTCTACTCGCTGAACATCCGGGCGGCCGGCGGAGAAGACAAGGTCATGGCGTCGCTCTCTGCTGGCTCCTCAACCTCCCGGAGGGGTCCATCACCTCCTAGGTCGACCTGCGCAAGCGCTTCGTCGCCAACTTCCAAGGAGAGACCCTGCACAAATTCATACAGCACTTCACGACTACACGCCTCAAGGTCCCGAGGGCGTCGGATGAGGCTATCATCTCCGCGTTCACCGACAGCGTCAAGGACCTCAAGATGAAGGAGGAGCTCGCCATGAATGATGAACTGTGCTTAGCCCTGGAGATGTTCAACCTAGCGAACAACTGCGCCAAGGCCGAGGAGGGCCGCCTTTCGCTCCGTGCGCTTCCGGAGGCGGAGCAAGAAGACAAGAAGACCAAGACCAAGGAGGCGAACCTCAAGGCCCCAGCGGTACTTGCGACCGAGCCTGAGGCAAAGCGCAGCCGAGGCGAGGAACACCCCGCAGGAGGGAGACCGTCCTGCATCTTCCACGGCACCAACAACCACGACACCATCGATTGCCAGGAGCTCAGGCTGGTCCGCGACGAGCACTTCGGCCGGCACCCTGGACGCGTGGACCGTGGCTTCGGACGTGGCGGAGGCTGCGGCGGAGGCCGCTGGGACAACCGGGAGCTGCGTCAGGAGTGGCGAGACCGGCCTTGGGAGGACCGCTAGCGCGACCAAGCTCGGGAGGACCGCTGGCGTGACGACCCTCCGGAGGGGTCACACCATGGCCAGCCTCGTGAGGCCGGCCTACCACCACTACCACCACCATCCCAGAAGGAAGGAAGAGGACAGGCAAGATGGTGGGGCTGGGGGCTTCCAGGAGGTCAGGGTGATAGCCTGTATCCTGGGCGGCGCCCAAGCCCGGGCGTCGAACCGCATCTTCAAGCAGTTCACACGGGAGGTGAACGCAGCTCTCCCGAAGCCCGAGGCCATGCGCCCCCTCAAGTGGTCCTAGACCGCAATCACCTTCGACTCAAGGGATTAGCTCAGGTGCTCGGCCATGGCCGGCACGCTCCCCATGCTGTGCACTCCGACCATCAGCAACGTCCTCGTCACCAAGACCCTCATCGACAGCGGAGTGGGCTCAATGTCCTCTCCATTGAGACCTTCGAGACGCTCCAAGTACCATACGACCAGCTCATGCCAACCAAACCCTTCTCAGGAGTCACTGACAGGTCCACCGTCCCCATTGGGCAAGTGCGCCTGCCCGTCACCTTCGGCGGACGCAAGAACTACCACACCGAGATCATAGTCTTCGACGTCGCACACATCCACCTCCCATACAACGCGATCCTTGGGTACCCGGCCCTCGCCAACTTCATGGCGGTGACTCATCATGGCTACAACGTCCTCAAGATGCCAGGGAGTGGTGGCGTCATCACCGTCGCCTGCGATGAGAAGGACGCCGTCTGCTCCCTCGAGCGTGCTTACCACGCCGCGGCGGCCGAATGCACGGATGGCGAGGAAGATGCCCTACCTCATGAGGATGCGCGCAGGAAGAAGAAGCAGCTCCTCACCGTAGGGCGCCAGGGGGCTGGGACCTCCAAGGATGGCGCCTCAGGCTCTACGCCCGGGGACGGGACCCCACACTCCATCGCATAGGAAAGAGCGCCCGGTGCCCCCCTTGGGTCGGGCTTGGGGGCTTCCATTCAGGGAGCTTCCGGCCTGGCCGGTGAGACAAGAGAGGCGCTCGGGCACAACCTGAAGGTGAGTCCTGACGCGCGTCTGCCTGAGCCAGGACCACGACGCGGGGCGCCGAGCTTGCAAGAGTCCGTCATCAGAGCGATCGAGGAGCTTCAGGAGGCACAAGCCATGCGAGGCAGTAGCTGCCCTGCACCACCAAGCGCAGCCGCCATCATCGGCCCGGTCAACGAGCCGCGTGTCTGTGTCAACGCGCTCGCAATCAATAGGGCCACATCCCGGGACCTCTTCTGTTCGGCGTGCGCCGATCGTGGATGGGTCTACCCGCGCAACTACGTCCACATGCCCTTCGGCCTGGCGAACGCAGGCGCCATGTTCCAGCGCCTTGCCCAGGCCATGCTCATGCCTTGCCGGGCGAGGCATGACGAGGAGTTGGAGGAGATGCCCGGGCCGAGCGGGGGTCCCGAGCCTCAGGAGACGGCGAACCCGTGAGGGTCACGCTCGCGGAGGTACAAGATCAGGCTACGACGGCAGCTTCGACTCTTCAGCAGCATGGCCGCCAGGTGATTTCTTGGTTCGTGCCAGGTAACCTTTTGGTTTACTCAGTTTGAGGGCGCCCACCGGGCTGCGTTATCCTCAGGCGATCAGGGCACACCCCTGCAACCGCCCCATTTACGCATATTTCAGTACCTTTCATGCATATGATCTATTTCCTAATGATCCATCATGCCGGTATGGGGCCACGCCCTAATAATCCTGCATTCGACCGCGTCATGATTAAAGGCCGGCACGACGTCTGTGCTCGGGCCCTTGGAAATGCACTCGGCGTTGGTTTATCAAAATTTACAGGACCTCGGACGGCGCTATCTACAAGAAGACTCAGGCGCAAACCGCCTCTGAGGTAGGGACCTCGCGAGGCCAAAGCGCCCTCGCGAGCTCCCAGATACACCTCCCAGTTCTACCGTGCAAGCCACGCGTACGAACTTAATGGGCTATACACGCCTGGAGCCCCCCGAGGACGCGGAGGGGTTCCTTCCCACGCAATGTGGAAGCCCCATGCTCCGCGCTGGCGGACAACACGGTCCACCAATGACTATGCCCATGCAAGGTGGAAGCCCCATGCCCCGTGCTGGCGGACAACACGGTCCACCACTGACTATGCCCACGCAATGTGGAAGCCCTACGCTCCGTGCTGGGGATAAACAACTGAGGGCGCCCCAGCGGCTGCATCCAACCTCAGGAGAAGCCAACGAGGAAAGGTATGGGAGCCGCTCGTATGTCAAGGGGGACTCCTGAGCATCGCGACTCAGGAGCCTCACTGGTCCCGTAGCCCCTCACCCCTTGGAACTGTCCTGGTGATCCGGACGGCCCAACGGCGGCAGAGGTATGCGCGGGGCCGGGCCCTGCCGACACAGAGCTGAAAGCGCTCAAAACCCTTAAGGAGGACGCTGAAACTCGTACGTCAAGGGGGACTCCTGAGCATCGCGACTCCGGAGCCTCACTGGCCACGTAGCCCCTCACCCCTTGGCACCGTCCTGGTGATCCGGACGGCCCAACGGCGGTTGAGATATGCGCGGGGCCGGGCCCTACCGACGCAGGGCACAAGGTGTTCAAAATTCCCAAGTTAACCCAGCCTTCACCATGTTCCCTTCATGAGGGCTGCTCGTACGTCAAGGGGACTCCTGAGCATCGCGACTCAGGAGCCTCACTGGTCATGTAGCCCCTCACCCGTTGGCACCGTCCTGGTGATCCGGATGGTCCAACGGCGGCTGAGGTATGCGCGGGGCCGGGCCCTGCCGACGCAGAGCATCACAACAGGCAGGAAGGAAACAAGGCGAAGAAAGTAATCACACAGATCAACAGTTATTGCAAGCATTAAAAGTTTTCGCAAATACAAATAACTCTAACGCCTCCGCGAGGCATGATGAACGTTGCAGGAAAGGAACAAGGAAGAGGAATTAGGAGGAGCCGCAGCCACCACTCGTCCCGGCCGCGGGGAACTCGTCGTCGACATCGCTGGTGTCGTCTTCTTCATCGCTAACCCTCGCGGCATCAGGAGGCGGAAGAACGGTGACGCAGGTGAACTTCTTCACCAGCGCCCTGCACGGTGATATGTCTCCAACGTATCCATAATTTATGAAGTATTCATGCCATGTTTACAAGAATTTTATATGATTTTGGTATGATTTAATTAGAACTAACCCGGACTGACGCTGTTTTCAGCAGAACTACCATGGTGTCGTTTTTTGTGCAGAAATAAAAGTTCTCGGAATGGGCTGAAAATTTACGGAGAATATTTTTGGAAAATATGAAAAATACTGGAGCAAAAACATACCGGAGAGGAGTCCCGAGGCAGCCACAAGCCTAGGGGGCGCCCCCCCTAGGGCGCGCCCCCCTTGCTTGTGGGCCCGTCGGGAGTCCCCCTGACTTGATTCCAACGCCAAGTATTCCTATAAATACCAAAACCCCCTGAAAGAAACCTAGATCGGGAGTTCCGCCGCCGCGAGCCTCTGTAGCCACGAAAAACCAATCGGGAGCCCGTTCTGGCACCCTGCCGAAGGGGGAAACCATCACCGGAGATCATCTTCATCATCCCGGCGGTCTCCATGACGAGGAGGGAGTAGTTCACCCTCGGGGCTGAGGGTACGTACCAGTAGCTATGTGTTTGATCTCTCTCTCTCTCGTGTTCTTGAGATGACACGATCTTGATGTACCGCGAGCTTTATTAATATAGATGAATCATATGGAGTTTTCCCCTCTCTATCTTCTTGTGATGAATTGAGTTTTCCCTTTGAAGTTTTCTTATCGGATTGAGTCTTTAAGGATTTGAGAACACTTGATGTATGTCTTGTGATGGGATATCCGTGGTGACAATGGGATGTTCTATTGATCCACTTGATGTATGTTTTGGTTATCAACTTGCGGGTTCCGTGACCTTGGGAATCTATGCATAGGGGTTGGCACACATTTTCGTCTTGACTCTCCGGTAGAAACTTTGGGGCACTCTTTGAAGTTCTTTGTGTTGGATTGAACATGATGAATCTGAAATTGTGTGACGCATATCGTATAATCAAGCCCATGGGTACTCATGGTGACATTAGAGTATCTAGGTGACATTAGGGTTTTGGTTGATGTGTATCTTAAGGTGTTATTTTAGTACGAACTCTAGGGCTGTTTGTGACACTTATAGGGATAGCTCATACGATTGATCGGAAAAGATAACTTTGAGGTGGTTTCGTACCCTACAATAATTTCTTCGTTTGTTCTCCGCTATTTGTGACTTTGGAGTGAACTCTTTGTCGCACGTGAGGGATTTACATATGATTCAACTATGTTAGTATTGTTGAGAGAACTTGCACTAGTGAAAGTATGAACCCTAGGCCTTGTTTCTAATCATTGCAATACCGTTTTTGCTCACTTTTATCATTAGTTACCTTGCTGTTTTTATATTTTCAGATTACAAAAATCTATATCTACTATCCATATTACACTTGTATCACCATCTCTTTGCCGAATTAGTGCACCTATACAATTTACCATTGTATTGGGTGTGTTGGGGACACAAGAGACTCTTTGTTATTTGGTTGCAGGGTTGTTTGAGAGAGACCATCTTGATCCTACACCTCCCACGGATTGATAAACCTTAGGTCATCCACTTGAGGGAAATTTGCTACTGTCCTACAAAACTCTGCGCTTGGAGGCCCAACACAAGTCTACAAGAAGGTTGCGTAGTAGACATCAAGCTCTTTTCTGGCGCCGTTGCCGGGGAGGTGAGTGCTTGATGGTATATCTTTAGATCTTGCAATTGAATCTTTTAGTTTCTTGTTTTATCACTAGTTTAGTCTATAAAAGAAAACTACAAAAAAATGGAATTGAGGTTGCCTCGTATGCTTCATCTTTTTAATGTCTTTCGTGAAAATGATGGAAAGGAAAATTGTGCTCAAGTGTTAGAAGAAGAAGTTATTAAAATGTTTGGCACTAAATCTATGAGTGATGCCTCATATGTTTAGTCCCCCAAGTTTTGATGAGAAAATTTATTATGATGAAAGCATGCCTCCTATTTATGATGATTATTGTGATGACATGTATGCTATAAAGAATAATGATAACCATGAAACTTGTCATCATGATTTTAATTTTCAATTTGATTATGCTTCACATGATAGTTATTTTGTTGAGTTTGCTCCCACTACTATTGATGAGAATAAATTTGCTTATGTGGAGAGTAGTAAAATTTCTATGCTTGTAGATCATGAAAAGAATGCTTTATGTGCTGGTTATATTGTGAAATTCCTTCATGATACTACTGAAAATCATTATGAGAGAGGAACATATGCTTGTAGGAATTGCAATAATATCAAGTTTCCTCTCTATGTGTTCAAAGTTTTGAAGTTATGCTTGTTTTGCCTTCCTATGGTAGTTGATTCGTGTTCCAATAAATTGTTTGCTCACAAAAACCCTATGCATAGGAATTGGGTTAGACTTAAATGTTCTTGTCATGAGATTCATGATGCTCTCTTGCATGTTTCAATTACTATTTTTATGTGAGCATCATTGAAATCATCATGCCTAGCTAAAAGGCATTAAAGAAAAGCGCTTGTTGGGAGACAACCAAATATTTATCCTTACTGTTTTAGTGTGTTCACATGATTAAGCTACTGTAGTAATCATGTTTTATAGCTTTTGTCTCAATAAAGTGCCAATTAAAGCCTTTGGGATGACTCACAAGATGAGTAGAATTGATGCTGAACCAAAACAGAAACTTTTGACTCCAGTACATGAATTTTCATTTTTTACTGGATCGTGATAATGATCTGAAATTTTTACACAGTCTTTATATACAAATTCTTCAGGTTTGCCTAATTTTTCAGAATTTTCGAGGCAGGGAAGTATGGTTAAACTACAGATCTTCACAGACTGTTCTGTTTTTGACAGATTCTATTTTGCATGCATAGTTTGCTTGTTTTAGTGTTTCCATAGCTTATATTTAGCGGTATAAATTATGGGAATGATAGAATACAGTAGGTATCATATGAGAACAATTATGAATCTTGTCTTGACAGTACCTAAGTGAATGGTCTTTGTTTATAATACTAACCCATCTCACGAAGTTCCGTTAAGTTTTGTGTGATTGAAGTTTTCAAGTTTTGGGTGAGACACCGATATGAGAAGAATAAGGAGTGACAAGAACCTACGCTTGGGGATGCCCAAGGCACCCCCAAGGTAATATCCAAGGAAGACTCAAGCGCCTAAGCTTGGGGATGCCCCGGAAGGCATCCCCTCTTTCGTCTTCAACATTATCGGTATATCTTACTTGGAGCTATATTTTTATTCGTCACATAATATGAGTTTTGCTTGGAGCGTCATTTTATTTTCTTTTTTTCTGTTAGGTGTTATTTATAATCTTGTTTTTCAATAAAAAGTTCCAAGAATTGCCTTAGGATGCTTGCATTGCATGTTTGATGTGTGCTGTGTAAAAACAGAAACTTTCTCTGTAGTGTTTGAATTTTCATATTTTACTGGAACGTCGAAAGTTTCTGAAATTTTTACATAGTGTTTCCATATAAATTATTTAGCATGTCCTAAATTTTATTAATTTTTTGAGTTACGGAAGTACACTGTTTTCATAAATTGCTACAGACTGTTCTGTTTGGACAGATTGCTGTCATAGTTTTGTTATCTACTTATCCTCTAGTTTCCATAGCCAATATTGGTAGATCTAAATTGTGGAAACGATAGTCAACAGTAGATGATGTTTGAAAATTATTGTGCAACTTGTCTTGGCAGTACATAAAGTGTTGATTTATTATTATGAGTACTAACCTATCTCACGAGTTCTTTTCAAGTTTTGTGTGGATAATGTTCTTGAGAATAGGTGAAACCATGATATGAGAGGATTGAACGAGACACAAAAGCTCAAGCTTGGGGATGCCCAAGGCACCCCAAGTAAATATTTCAAGAAGTCTCAAGCATTTAAGGTTGGGGATGCTACGCATCCCACCTCTCTTCATCAACAATTATCGGTTAGCCTATGTTGAGCCTAAATTTTTATTCGTTCACATGATGCGTGCGATTCTTGGAGTGCTATTTTTCTTTTGCTTGCTATTTAATAAAATGCTTAAGATCTGAAATTCTTAGATGAGAGAGTCTTCCCATAGTTATTTAATTGTTGGCTACTCATTGATCTTCACTTATATCTTTTTGGAGTAGTTTGTGATTCACTCTCGTGCTCCACTTATATCCTATGAGTAAGTGGTTGAATGAATTGAATATCATAAATCCGAAATTAAATATGCTTCATATACTTATCCCATGGGGAGTAATGACTTCACACATGATAAATATAGGTGGTAAAATTTATTGAAAGTTAGCAAACACCGCATTGGTCACTTGAAAAATTCATGAAAGAATATTGAAGGAAGAGAGATTCCACATATAAATATACTATCTTGGACATCTTTTATGATTGTGAGCTCATTAATTATTTTCAAACTCGAGCAAATTAGTTGAAATTGGACAAGGAAGACAACTTAATGAGTTATGTTTGGGTATATTTGTATAGAAGTTATATTGTTATGGATTCTCCAACATGTGGTGCTTGCTTCAACCTCATACTAGCCAAAACTTCCGCACCAAGTAGAAATACTACTTGTGCATACAAACACCCTAAAACCAATTTTGCCATGAGAGTCCACTATACCTACCTATGGATTGAGTAAAATCCTTCAAGTAAGTTGTCATCGGTGCAAAAAGCAATACAAATTGCTCCTAAATATGTATGATCTTTTATTGTGAGGGAAAATAAGCGTTGTACGAATTTGTGATGGTAAAGAAATAAAAGCGACGGACTACATAATAAAGGTTGCTATCACAAAGGGCAATACAACGTGATGTTCCTTTGCATTAAGGGTTTGCACATCCAAAAACAAAAAGCGCATGACAACCCCTGCTTCCCTCTGCGTAGGGCCTATCTTTTACTTTCTAGTACTTACCTTTTTGCAAGAGTCATGGTGATCTTCACCACTTCCTATATTTTGCCTTTTTCTCTTGGCAAGCGTCATGTGTTGGGGAATGATCTAGACATATATATCCACACAAATATATTTGATCATGAATTATTATTGTTGACAATTATCTTTATGATAAATAAGTTGGGAGGCGAAACATTAAGCCCCTATCTTTCTCTGTGTTCGATGGATGCTATTTGTTCTAAAAATGTGCTTTGAGTGTCAATAATAATGGAAGATTATATGATAGTTGAGTATGTGGAATTTGCTAAATGAAAGCTCTTACATAGACCCTTCCTGAAAATAAGATGAATTGCAATTGTTCGATGACTAGGAATATGGTTTGTTAGTTTTCAAGAAACTTTCTGGCCTATACTTTAACATGTGAATAGCTTGTTACTTGATCATGAGAAGTTTTATGAGATGAGCTACTGTTTATGGTTTATATTGATGCTAGAAAAAGTGATTGGAATTATCATTGATCAAACTTGTGCACTTGCTAGCATTCACACTTCATAAATTATTTCTTTTATCATTTACCTACTCGAGGACGAGCAGGAATTAAGCTTGGGGATGCTTATACGTCTCCAACGTATCTATAATTTATGAAGTATTCATGCCATGTTTACAACAATTTTATATGATTTTGGTATGATTTTATTAGAACTAACCCGGAATGACGCTGTTTTCAGCAGAACTACCATGGTGTCGTTTTTTGTGCAGAAATAAAAGTTCTCGGAATGGACTGAAAATTTACGGAGAATATTTTTGGAAACTATAAAAATACTGGAGCAAAAAGATACCGAAGAGGAGTCCCGAGGCAGCCACAAGCCTAGGGGGCGCCCCCCCTAGGGCGCGCCCCCTGGCTTGTGGGCCCCTCGGGAGTCCCCCTGACTTGATTCCAACGCCAAGTATTCCTATAAATACCAAAACCCCCAGAAAGAAATGTAGATCGGGAGTTCCGCCACCGCAAGCCTCTGTAGCCACGAAAAACCAATCGGGAGCCCATTCCGGCACCCTGCCGGAGGGGGAAACCATCACCGGAGACCATCTTCATCATCCCGGCGGTCTCCATGACGAGGAGGGAGTAGTTCACCCTCGGGGCTGAGGTTATGTACCAGTAGCTATGTGTTTGATCTCTCTCTCTCTCTCGTGTTCTTGAGATGACACGATCTTGATGTACCGCGAGCTTTATTAATATAGATGAATCATATGGAGTTTTCCCCTCTCTATCTTCTTGTGATGAATTGAGTTTTCCCTTTGAAGTTTTCTTATCGGATTGAGTCTTTAAGGATTTGAGAACACTTGATGTATGTCTTGTGATGGGATCTCCATGGTGACAATGGGATGTTCTATTGATCCACTTGATGTATGTTTTGGTGATCAACTTGGGGGTTCCGTGACCTTGGGAATCTATGCATAGGGGTTGGCACACGTTTTCGTCTTGACTCTCCGGTAGAAACTTTGGGGCACTCTTTGAAGTTCTTTGTGTTCGATTGAACAAGATGAATCTGAAATTGTGTGATGCATATCGTATAATCAAGCCCATGGGTACTCGTGGTGACATTGGAGTATCTAGGTGACATTAGGGTTTTGGTTGATGTGTATCTTAAGGTGTTATTTTAGTACAAACTCTAGGGCTGTTTGTGACACTTATAGGGATAGCTCATACGATTGATCGGAAAAGATAACTTTGAGGTGGTTTCATACCCTACAATAATTTCTTCGTTTCTTCTCCGCTATTTGTGACTTTGGAGTGAACTCTTTGTCGCACGTGAGGGATTTACATATGATTCAACTATGTTAGTATTGTTGAGAGAACTTGCACTAGTGAAAGTATGAACCCTAGGACTCATTTCTAAGCATTGCAATACCGTTTTTGCTCACTTTTATCATTAGTTACCTTGCTGTTTTTATATTTTCAGATTACAAAAATCTATATCTACTATCCATGTTACACTTGAATCACCATCTCTTCGCCGAACTAGTGCACCTATACAATTTACCATTGTATTGGGTGTGTTGGGGACACAAGAGACTCTTCGTTATTTGGTTGCAGGGTTGTTTGAGAGAGACCATCTTCATGCTACGCCTCCCACAGATTGATAAACCTTAGGTCATTCACTTGAGGGAAATTTGCTACTGTCCTACAAAAATCTGCGCTTGGAGGCCAAACACGAGTCTACAAGAAGAAGGTTGCGTAGTAGACATCACACGGCCGCCGCAGTGCTGGCACGGACCTCGGGGGCGATCGGGCGGATCACGGAGTCGAAGTCAAACCCCGGCCCGCGAAGGTGAAGATGGCTGAAGACGAGCGTCACGGCCTCAGAAAAGAGGTCGCGGCACTCGCTCTCCAAGGCCCCTCCACCTTGACAACGGCGCCCTCTAGCGCCTCAGCGAGCCTTGAAGCGAGCCCCGCGAAGCTGCTCTCCGGAGCCGCCAGGGGCTCTGAAAACCCATCCCGGTAGAGGGAGTGGAGTGCTTGGCGAAGCCTGAGCTCGACGGAGGGAAAGGCATCGAGCTCCGCAGCCTTCTTCTCCTCGTCCGCGGCGAGAGCCTTCTCCCTGGTGTCGAGCCGGGCCTTCTCCGCAGCAGCTTCCCTCTCCAGCGCGTCCAGGCGCTCTCGCTCCACGGCCTGGCTAGCCGCCGCCTGGGACAACTCGGAGTCCCGCTCGACAAGATTGGCCTCGCGGGTCTAGAAGGTTTCCCCCTGCTGACGGAGTTGTTCCGCAAGTGTGGACTTCTCCGCCTGAAGAACCTTCAAGTGGGCCTCCGCTTCATCACAACGCCTTGCAGCAGGCGCCGCGTCGGTCAGTGCCGCCTCGCGGGCTGCCTTGGTTGACGCAGCCTCCTTCTCTCTCTCCGCTGCAGTGGCCTTGGCCTGGTCCCAGACCGCCACGGCAGAGGCGTCGGCCTGGAGCCACCCAGAGAGGAGCCCCAGGCGCCCACTCGCGAGGCGATCGTCGGCGCCCCCGAGGGCGTCCCGAACCTGACCCAGAGCGGTGTAGGCCCCGTCCAAGACGCCGAGGCCGCGCAATGCGGACACCAAGGCCTCGTCAGGAGGAGTCGCCTGTGCCATCACAGGAGACGCCCCCGGGGTGGTAGAAGCACGAGGAGCAGGGAGCACCAGAGGCTGTGCCACAACCACAGGTAAGGTGGATGCAGACGAGTCTGCGGGCAGCTGGCCCTCGGGGGCTGGCTCTCGGGGCAGCAGCGCCGACGCGCCCCCGAGGACAGGAGTGGCCACGCCAACAGGCATCGGGGGCTCAGGGGCTCGGCGGAAGTGGCCAGGAGGGTCGCCTCGTGAGCACCCACGCCCGCAGCGTCAAGCGCCTCGTCAGGCGACGGCAGGACAACAAGAGCGGGCGGTGCATCAGAAGGCGCCTTCGGCTTGACGCCTGCCTTCTTCTTCCTCATCTTCAGCATGGCGGCATTCCTGGTCACCAAGCAAAGGAAAAATCATCAGCACACGAGCTACAGGAAGGCGACCAAGGTCGAGCTAGATTACTCACTCTTCAACGTCGACCCACTTCCTCTTCCTCTCCGCTTCGACGACGACGGGGGCGTCCTCGCCTTTCTCCGGGAGGGCACCACCACGCGGGAGAGCAGGAGCGCTGTCCACAAGGGCGGCAGCTGGAGGGGTCACCATGGCCCCGGCCTCGTCCGCCTTGCCCACGAGCTGCGATTCGGGCGGGGGCGAGGCCGGCACTTCAACCGCCTCGCCGGCAGAGGCAGGGCACACCAGAGGAGACTGAGCCTCGCGCTTCCTGGGGGTCGCCAGGCCGGCAGACCGAGCGGCGCGAGGAGTGAGCACCGGCCCCCTGGGGACCTGGGCAGGGCGCAGAGAGCCACAGCAGGTGCCCTACCGGCATCGTCGTCGTCTTCAAGGCCACACAAGAGCGCGCTCTGTGACGGAGGGGATGCCTCCACCGAGTCGTCATCCGCCATCTCCTCCGAATCCCCCCCCCCCCGCTTGTGGTGTCGCTGGAGGACACCACCACGGGGGAACCGTGGCCCTCAGCCGGGGAGAGCCCCAGTTCGTCAAAGACGGGCATCGCGGCAACCAGATTGTCTCTGTCATCGCGATGGTACAGCGGGGCGTAGGTGTCGGGAAGATCGCCGGGGTCGCCGTTGAGCAGGATTGACATAGCCCTGTTCAGCTCCTTGGGGGTTATGCGTGCGGACCGAAGCCTGAGGTTGTCGCCGTTGCCCCGATAGTCCCACAAGGTCCTAGAATGAGACTGGAGGGGCGCCAGGCGCTGCGTCAAGAACTCCTTCACTATCATCTCCCCAGTCAGCTTCTTGGCGCTGATATCGTGAGAGATCTGCTCCAGGACGGGCCTATCCCGGGGGTCAGAGAGCTTCGCCGAGCTCCATGCGGGGATCTTCTCCGGCAGCCCCTCCGGAAGATCCAAGCGGGGGTTGACGCTCTTGAGATCCAGAAGGACCCAGCGGTGCCTGAAGTTCTCCACTTTCTTCCCAGCCTTCAAGAGTATGTTCCCGCTCTGGACCGCGATGAAGGAGACGCACGCCGACCATTGGGCGCCGTCATGCACCCGCAAGCTGAAGAAATAACGGAAGAGGGCCACCGAAGGCTTCACACCTATGAAAGCCTCGCACTAGAAGGCAAAGACGGACAAGAGCAGGATGGAGTTGGGCTGGTGATGAAGAGCTTGAATCCCGTAATGGTCGAGGATGGTGGTGAAGAACCTGGCGAAGGGCTGGACGAGCCCAGCGAAGATGCTATGGAGAAAGAAGGGATAGGCTGACTTTGACGGGCGCTGCTTCTCTGAGGAACTAACCCAGATCAAGGTCCGCCCCCACTCATTGGTCCCGTCTGCCGTCGACAGGAGCACCGGGACGAGGTCTCCATCCTTGGCGATTGCGAACTCCGAGAGTGCCGGCGAGGCAGAGGCGGAGGCCGAGCTCTGAGCCTCAAGCTTCGACTTGCCGGTGGGAGCCATCAAGGAGTTCCCAAGGCCGACGACGCAAGGGGGAAGACGGCAAGGTGTCGAGATCTGGAGAGGCTTCTGCTAAGGCCGGAGATCTGGAAGTAGGAGCAAGAGTACGGAAGGGGAAAGCAATAATGGCTCGGCGCTGGAAGTCAGGCTTTTGTCAATTCGGTCAGTGGTCGGAGAGGCACAGGACACCCGATGCCAACCGCGCAACGTACGCCAGTCCTGGCCCGCAGGCGTTTGGGGCCCGCGGCGCCTCAGGCCGTCCCCAATGGCTTCGCACGGATACCGGTACGAGCGCGCCTTGGGCCCGGGGGCTACTTTCGGCGTTCTGGGAATGGGGGTACCCAGACCTCCGTGCCTGCGGCCCAGGGCATGGCCCACTTTGTCACCCAGGCACGGCCTGGCGGGACCGCACCAAAAGAGAAGGCCCTCGCGAGGGCCCTAAGCTTGCGAGGAAGAACAACACCAAGATCAGCAAGGAGTGGGCCTCCTCAGGCCCCCTCCGGAGCGGCAGAGATCTCTATGCAAAACCCAGCCTCAGGAGTCAAGGATGACGCAAGGAAGGACAGGCGGGTGCCAGTGCGCCAGGCGGTGCGGTTTCCCCTTTGGTGCAAAGGGAGCAAGGACGTACGCGGGTTCCCAAAGCACCGCCCAAAGGTTTCTATTCCGGTGCAACAAGACCACGACCACGAGCCCAGCAAGATGGATGTCATAACCGAGCCCACCTCTGCATCACCGACATCTACTTTGCAGGCGAAGACCACCTTTGGACAGGGCGGGGATGTACTCCTGTCCCCCTTCGAATTTGGCCGTTGTGGGATCCCTTCCAGCCATTGCGATAAGGGAGGAGGACCTAGGCCGCTGCTATATATAGAGGCTAGGTAGCACCGTAGAGAGGGAGAGAGACAAGGGGAGAGGAGGAGAGACAACAGACAAGGCAGAGAGCCAAGAACACCACCCGAGTGCCCTCGCGAGGCAACTCACCCCTATACTAGTTCATCCACCACACCTCCTCGAGAGGCAATCCACCAAAGCAGGAGTAGGGTATTATGCTTCGCAGCGGCCCGAACCTGGGTAAATCATCCTGTGCATCTTCTTCCTCGTCATCGTGCGAGTTCGTCGTAGGAATCATCGGGTAGCGAGCTAGGTAGGGTGAGGCTACAGGGGATCTTCGCACACGCCCCTGTGTTCAAACCTTGAGTGTTTTGCGTAGCCCGAAATCCAACACTCCTTTCCACTAGGGACCTTGCAGATGGCGCCCGCCGGGAAATCGAAGCCCGAGGCTCAAGCCTCATCCTCTTCTTCCCCTTCGCCGGCGCTCTTGGCCTCCGCCATTGCCAAGGAATGGGATCTCGACCCCGTGCTCCCGTTTACGGCGGGTCGCACCAACGAGTGGGGGAGACCCTTGTCTGGTGAGGCTGTGCGGAGCCGCGCACCCTGGCGAAGACAGTCTACCCCTTCTTCCTTCACAGCGTCTTCTTCGGGCTTGTCCCGCCCTTCTCAGGGTTCTTCACTACCATCCTCGAGCATTATGGGATCCAGGCTCTCCACCTTCATCCCGACTCCATCCTTCTCCTGTCTATCTTTGCCTTCTACCGCGAGGCCTTCGTGGGCGTGAGGCCCTCGGTGGCCCTCATCCGCAACTACTTCAGCCTGCGGCTTCACCATTGTGCGTAGCGATCAGCGTGTGCCTCCTTCGTCGCAGTCCAGAGCGGGAACTCGCTCCTGAAGGCCGGGAAGAAGGTTGAAGGCTTTAGGCACCGCTGGGTCTTCATGGATTCTCGGGGCCTCAACTCACGCCTAGAGCTCCCGACGGAGCTGCCCGAGAAAGCCCTCGCATGGGGTTCCGCAAAGCTCACCGATCCCCGGACGAAGCCCATCTTGGAGCGGATCTCCTGGGACATGGAGGCCAAGCAATTGACCGGGGCGATGATAGTGAAGGAGATCCTGACGGAGCGGCTGGCGCCGCTCCAGGCACACTTGAAGCCCATGTGGGAGTTCGACGGTGCAAGGGACACCATCTGGCTTCGGTCCGCCAGCCTGACCGGTGAAGATCTGGGCAGGGCCATGGTTACTCTGCTCCACGGTGACCCCGGGGACCTCCCCGAGGCCTACACCCCGCTGTACCGCCGCGACGACAAGGGGGGCTAGTTGCCGCCATGCCCGCCTTTGATGATCACAGGCTCACGCCTCCCGAGCGCCCCAACTCCCCGGTGCTAGTGTCCCCCGGCAGCGCCAGCGGCGAGGAAGATTCGGAGGAGACCGTGGATGACGGCTTGGAAGAGACGTCTCCCCCGTCGCAGAGTGTGCTCCTCCGCAACCTCAAAGATGACGACGATGCTGACGAGCCCCCGGCCGCGGGCTCCATGTACTTCGCCAGGGTCCTCAGGAAGCCAAGGCCTGCCTCCCAGGCAACACCGACGTCCAGCCGGGCAACCCCGAAGAAGCGCGTGGCCGCACCTTCTCCAGCGGATGCCCCACGTACTAGCAGGGCGCCTGATACGCCAGCCTCATCCCCATCCGAACCGGAACCGAAAGACGGGGCAGACACCGCGGCGGCAGACGTGCCCCATCCGACCGCGGCCCCTCGGAGCGATGCTTCCATCCTTCCGGATGGGCGTGCCGCATCGACGAAAGGTGGGAGCATCCCGGCCCTCGACGACACGGAAATGAAGAGGAGGTGGGTCGCGGACGATGAGTAAGTAACTTGCCCCACCTCTGGTTGATTATGAATTGCACGCATCCTCATGGCCCCTTCTCCTTGGTGGCCAGGGTCATCGTCGAGCAGAAGAAGAGGAAGGCGGGTGCCGAGCCGAAGGAGCTCCCTGTCCGGAGGGCGCCTTCGGCCTCCAGCCCCACCGCGCACAAGCTCGCGGGCGTCAATCCTTCTCCTGACGTTGTGGCGATGCTGACCGGGGGGGCAGCCTCCGTAAGCGTGGAAGTTCACGAAGCGGCGCCCCTTGCCGCGGCCGCGGCGTCAACATCGCAGATGGAGGGGGCAACCTCCTGCCCCCTCCTGACGAAGTCCGCTCCTGAGGACGTCGCAGCGCGGCCTCGGGAGGAGCCAGGCCCCGTGCGCCATCAAGCGGAGGAGTTGTCTGCTCTTGCCGTGGTTGATGGGGGACTGGCGCCTGAAGCGTCCCAAGCCAACCACGCCGCAGCTCCATTGGACACAGCGCTTGTCGAGGTGCCGGTGCCACCTCCTGGTCAGGCTCTCGCGCTCGCGGGCAGCGGTCCTCCGGTCGGGCCTGGCGCCTTGGATGAGGCTTACGCCGCGCTTGACCGGATCTGCGCCGACCTCCAAGGCGCAGACAGGCGCTCCTTCGCGGGGGAGCGCCTAGAGCTCATCTCCGGGTGGCTCCAGGCTGACGCGGCCATAAAGACGCTGGGACCGGGCTGAGGCTACCGCCGCGGGGAGCAAGAAGGAGGCCGCCAGGCTGTCGTAGTCCGCGACGCGGCGCTGGCCATGGCAGCGGCCGCCGCGGAGCGCCGCAGTGAGTTGGAAGCCAAACTAAAGGCCCTTCAGAATGACCGAGCCACGCACGCGCAACAGCTTCACCCGCGGGAGGAAGACCTTAATGCTCGCGATGCGAAGCTCACAGATCGCGCCTCCATGCTATCCCAGCGACCGACGTCCAAGCTGCAGAGGGCGAGTGTCTGGCTAGGCTGAAGGATGAGGTAGCTGAGGCCCAGACGTCCCAGACCCGGCACGTCTCCGCCACAACAGCCCAGCAGGATGCTAGGGAGAAGACCCTTGCCGCTGCTGAGGAAAAGGCCGCCGTGGAGCGCGATGCCTTCCCCTCCATTGAGCTTAGGCTTCGCTGGGCTCTGCGCTTTATCTGCAGGGGAGGATTCGGGGAGCCACTTGCGGCCCCCGAGGGTGGTTACGCCGGGGTCTCCTCCAAACTCGCCGAAGTGCTCGAAGGCGCGGTCGCCAAGGTGGACGCCATCCTGGAGAACGAGTGTCGTGGCCTTTTCTCTAGGGCCAGGACACGTGTCTTCAGCCACCTCTACCTCCACGAACCAGACTTTATTTCAACGCGGTGATGGCCCCTCCTCATGGACTCTGACCTGCGACATTTATCATGCCTCGTGGGGGCGTAAGACTTGTTTGAATTGCAAAACACCTTGTGCCTATAATAACTTGCTTGAATTCTGTGATTTCCCTTTGGGCCTTGTTTCCTTCCTGCTTGCTTTGTGCTCTGCGTCGGTAGGGCTCAATTCCGCACATAACTAGATCGCCGTTGGGGCGTCCGGATTACCAGGACGAGACCAAGGGGCAAGGGGCTACGTGACTAGTGAGGCCCCTGGGTCACGATGCCCAGGGGTCCCCCTTGACGTGTGAGCAGCCCTTATGAAGGATACATGGCGACAACGGAGTTGAGTTGGAGCGCCTTGGTGCTCTACGTCGGCAGGCCCAATCCCGTCCATACCTCGACCGCCGTTGGGGCGTCCGGATCACCAGGACAAGACCAAGGGGTGAGGGGCTACGTGACTAGTGAGGCCCCTGGGTCGCGATGCCCAGGGGTCCCCCTTGACGTACGAGCAGCTCGCATACCTTTCCTCGCCAACTTTTGTCTGGGTGGGGCGCGAGAAGACCAGGTATCAGGGACCTGGTGAGGTGGCACGCACCAGCCGTGGCCTGGGCGTAGCCCCCGTCCAGCCCCCTCACGCGCGCATCCCAGTTAAATGCTGCGTGACGGGGCCGAAGGGCCATCCTGAGGTTGATGCGGCCGCTAGGGCGCCCTCAGTTGTTTATCCACCAGCGCGGAACATGGGGCTTCCACATTGCATGGGCATAGTCATTGGAGGACCATGTCGTCCACCAGCGTGGAGCATGGGGTTTCCACTTGGGCGTGGGTGGGGGCCCCTCCGCGTCCTCGGGGGACCCCGTGCATATATAGCCCACTCATTATTACGTGTGAGTGTCATGGGAGAATCTGGAGAAGGTGTATCTTGGCACCCGCGAGCCAACACGGGTCTCACGAGGCCCTACCTCAAGGCGGGTTGCACCTGGGTCTTCTAGCGCGGGGCGCACTTACAAAACCTGTGTGATGGGGACAACCTGCGCATAATGAATCTCCAGAGGCCACCGCATGAGAAGACCAAACACCAACGATCCCAGGAGGTGACGTGAACGGGGCCGGGCCGTCAGACATAGCTCAGCCATTGGGTTTATCGACGCTGCAGGGACGGACCCGAGCACAGACGCCGTGCCCAGTCTTCTCATGCGATAGATCTAAGGAAAAACACACGGCGCGCGGCTCCCGCGGTGACGAAACATCGAACTGCGGTTATATGAACCAGGCCGCGCACCCTGACTCTCCTACCCCCGATTAGCTCATGCGAGGACGAAACAACAAGGACCATGGGAGGTGACGTGCATGGGACCGGCCCGCGAGACAGAGCTCAGTCGCTTGGATTTAACAACGCTGCAGGGACGGACCCGAGCATAGACGCCGTGCCAGCCCTTAATCATGAGGCAGTCGAGGGCGGGGTTGTTAGGGCACGGCGACATTCATGGCGACGAAGCACCGGGCATGTAGTTTGAAATACTTGCGAAACTCATCAAATGTAAAACCAGTTCTGGTACATGCGCAAAATGATATGGCTGCTGGGGCGAGCCCTAACAGCCTGAGGTTGATGCAGACTAGGGGGCGCCCTCAAATGAACAAACGAAAAGGTCACCTGGCAAAGATGCTGGTGAAGCGTTGAGGTAGTCGTTGAAGCTTGATCCTCATGAGCCTGAAGACTCCGGAGGATCGAGGGGCCCGCGAGGCCCAGGTGGCTCGTGAGGGTCCGGGTCCTCTTGAAGGATCGCGCGGCGTTGGGCCTTGTGCGCCGCGAACGCAGCCTGAGTGAGGAGCTGGTACGTGGCACCGGCGTTCACGAGGCCAAACGGCATGCAGACATAGTTGCAGGGCTTGCCCCCACTACGGCCAACACGCGATGGCTAGAAGAGGCCCTGGGAAGCTGGCCTATTGAGGCCCGGGATGTTGACGCACACGCGCAGCCTACCGCCCCTGTCGGGGGTGGCAGCCACGCTGGGTGGTGTGGGGCGGTGCTCGCTGCGCATGGCCAGCGCCTCCTGAAGCTCCTCGATTGCCTTGGTAACGAACTCTCACGATCCTGGCGCCTCACGCCGTGCTCCTTGCTTTTGGGGGCGCGCATCAGTGCACGCCTCCGAGTGGTGCCCGAGCACCTCCCTCGTCGCGCCGGCCGGGTCAGAGACTCTCCAGGTGGAAGCCCCCGATCCCATCCCGAGGGAGGCGCCGGGCGTGCCTTCCTATGCAGGAGGGCGAGGTGCCCCCACGATGGGCGCGGAGCCTGAGGTGTCGCTCTTGAGGGCCTCCGTTCCCTGACGGCCCTAAGGGAGGAGCTGCTTCTTCTTCTTGGGCATGTCCTCAGGAGGCAGGATGCCGCCCTCGTCATCAGAATTCTCAGCCGCCGCAGCCTGGTAGGGACGCTCGAGGGAGTAGACTGCATCCTTCTCATCACAAGCGACGGTGATAATACCGCCACTCCCTGGCATCTTGAGGACGTTGTAGCCGTGGTGGGTTGCCGCCATGAACTTGGCGAGGGCAGGGTACCCGAGGATGGCGTTGTACGGGAGGTGGATGTGGGCAACGTCGAAGTCGATGAGCTCGGTGTGGTAGTTATCATGCTTGCCGAAGGTGACCGGGAGGCGCACCTACCCCAGGGGAGTGGTGGAGCCATTGGTTACTCCTGAGAAGGGCCTGGTCGGCAGGAGCGGGTCGTAGGGCACCTGAAGCATCTTGAATGTCTCGACGGAGAGGACATTGAGCGCAGCGCCGCTATCGATGAGGGTCTTGGTGACGAGGACGTTGCTGATGGTAGGTGTGCAGAGCATGGCGATCAAGCCTGCCGTGGTCGCGCACTTGAGGTGGTCCTTGGAGTCGAAGGTGATGGTGACCTACGGCCACTTGAGGGGACGCGCAGCTTCAAGCTTCGGGAGGGCGGCGTTCATCTCACGAGAGAACTGCTTGAAATGTGGTTGGAGGCAGGAGCTTGAGCACCGCCCTGGAAGCAGGCGATCGCACGGGGCTCCAGGAAGCCCCCAGCCCCATAATCTCACCGGTCTCTGTCGTTCCTCCTTGGTGGAGGCGGTAGCGGAGGGAGGCCAACATTGCCCTGAGGGCGTGCCTCGCGAGGCTGATCGCGCCTGGGTCCGTCGCGAGGCTCGTCACGCCAGCGGTCCTCGCGAGGCTGATCGGGCCAGTTCTGGCGTGGGTCGCGGTTGTCCCACCGGCCTCCGCCGCGGCCTCCTCCACGGCCGTAGCTACGGTCGCCGCGCTCGTGGATCGTCCTGAGCTCCTGGCAGTCTTTTGTGTTGTGGCTGCGTGTATAGTGGAAGATGAAGAACGGGCGGCCGCCCTTGGGGGGCTCATCTTGGCCGCAACTGCGCTTCGTCTCGGGTTCAGCCGCCAGCACTGCGGGCCCCTTGCGCTTCACCTCCTTAGCCTTGGCCTTCTTGTCCTTAGGATCTGCCTCCGGAAGCTCGAGAAGGGAGAGACGACCCTCCTGAGCCCTTGCGCACTTGTTCGCCAGGTTGAACATCTCCAGGGCCGTGCACAGTTAATCTTGGATGGCGAGCTCCTCTTTCATCTTGACGTCCCGGACGCCATCGGTGAACGCTGAGATGATGGCCTCATCCGACGCCTTCAGGATCTTGAGGCGAACGTTCGTGAAGCACTGTATGTATTTGTGCAGGGTCTCGCCCGGCTGCTGCTTCACGTGCCACAGGTCGTTCACCCCCAAAGCGCGGTCACGCACGCCCTGGAAGTTGGCGATGAAGCACTCGCTGAGCTCATCCCAGGAAGAGATCGATCCCTCCGGGAGGTTCAGGAGCCAGGAGCGACCGCCACCCTTGAGGGCCATGGGAAACAAATTTGCCATGACTTTGTCGTCGCTGCTCGCTGCCTCGATGCTCAACGCGTAGAGCTGGAGAAACTCCGCGGGGTCGGGGGTGCCATTGTAGCATGGAGGCAGGTCCGGCTTGAACTCGCTTGGCCAGTTGACACAGCGCAGCTCCGGGAAGAAGGCACGGCAGGCTGCTCCGCTCACAGGTGCGGCGTACATGAGAGGAGCTGGGTTTTGACGCCCGCACACCACGGCCTCCGGCGGTGCGCGGTCCTGATGACGGCACGGGGGTGCGGGGAGCACACGCGCATCACCTCACGGCCTTGCCACCAACTGGCAACTTGCTTCATCCCTCGCCTACACCGGCCCCTCATGCGGCTGGTTGCGCGGACGCGCTTTGTGCCTGGGCTCGGGGTTTATGCCATGCAAAGAAGGAGGGGGAGGTGCACCATGAGCCACGTCGCCCTCCTAGGAGGGCGGAGAGCGGAGCGAGTGGGTGGGCACCGGGATATCGCCAGCAACACTGACAAGCTCGGCGATCCGACCAAGCCAGTCATCATAGCGACCAGCGGCAGGGCGGTAACGCAGCAGCTCACACGCCATGAATAGTGCTGCCTGCACGTTCGTCGGTCCGTAGCGAGCGTGAGAGGACGACGCCAATGCGGGGATGAGGGACGGAGTAGCAGTGCGGCCATCGCGCCGCGCGGTGGGGTGCTGCGATGAGTCTTGCTGCTCATGAACGGCTGGACCAGTGGCAGCTTTGGCTGCAGGAGAAGCGGCACGGTGCGGGGCGTCGCGGCCCACAGGCGCCGTTTGGGCGACGCGGGCGGCTCGGCTCTCGGCGTGGACATGGCGGGCCTCGGCCATGGGAGCGAAGAAGCGGAGACGTAGCGGAGACGAAGCGGAGCCGGAAGGGAGACCTCAACACGCCCCTACCTGGCGCGCCAAATTTCGGATTCAAAGCTCCGCAAATTCAAGAAGGTTCAAACTCTGGGGCGTGTGCGAAGATCCTTCCCAGCTTAAGCCTCGTCGTCGTGCAAGAAGATGGACTCGACGATTTACCCAGGTTCCGGCCACCTTGCGGTGCAAAACCCTACTCCTGCTTGTGGTGGATTGGCCTCACGAGGAGGTTTGTGGATGAAGAAGTACAGTGGTTGGGCGACCTCGCGAGGGCTCTTTTGTGTGGGTGGATCTGATACCCCTCTACGGTGGTGGCTAGTCCCTATTTGTAGCGGGCCTTGGTCCTCTTCCCTTATAGCACTTGTGGGAAGGGATCCCACAACGGCCAAATTTGTAAGGGGACAGGAGGTACAGCTTATCCTGACTAAAGGTGGTCTTCGCCAATAAAGCTCCTGGCGTGACGCAGAGGTGGGCTCGGCGATGACATCCGTCCTGGCAAGCCCGTGGTCTTGGTCTTGTTGCACCGGAGTGGAAACCTTTGGGGGGCTTCCTTGGGAACCCGCGTGTGTCCTTGCTTCCTTGGCACGAAAGAGGAAACTGTCTCTGCTGCGCCCGCTGGCCCCCGCCTGCCTTGGTCGTCATGGCTCACGTCATTGCAGCCTCCTGAGGCTGGGTACCTGCATAGGAATGTCCGCTCCTCAGGAGTCAGCCTGGGGAGGCCGCTCCCTTCGAGGTCTTGGTGTCGTCCTCCTCGTGAGGCGAGGGACCTCACGAGGATCTTGTCTTGAGGGGTTTGTCGCCAGGCTGTACAGGGCCATCGTGGTGGGCCACGCGTTGGGCCGTAGGCAGGCAGGTCTGGGTACCCCCGATCCCAGAACGCCGACAGAGCTGAAGCGGAAGATAGTTACTTGAGGTTCATGCTAGCGCGAGAGAGGGATCGGAACTGGCGCCTCAAGAACTACTACATTAACACGCTCTTGCTCGTAGTGATCTCTCTTCTCTTCTATATCTTAGTTTAGATATAGATGATGAAACATGTGTATGTGATGAACATGCACTTGCTTGTATTCGAGACATATCACTTAACTTTTATCGCTATATCAAGATTATGATGAGAGACGACATCATTTGTGTTGGATGATGTGATGATATGATGAGACTATTATGTGTATGATATGATGAGCATATTGTATGTATATGATATTATTAGACTGCTGTATAAAACCTATATTACAGTGCAAATACGCAAAAAAATGTAGGTAATGTTAGCAATAAAGCTGGTCAACAGGAAGTAGCAGCGCGGGTTTTGCAGCAGCGCTGGCTAGTGGCCAGCGTGACAACTATCTACCTGTAGCGCTGTCCCAACCCATGCTACTACTACGTAGGATAGCAGTAGCGCGCGTTCGACCAGCGCTACTGCTACAAGTTAGTTGTAGCGCCATAGCAGTAGCGCGGGCACCCGCGCTACTCTTAGCCCAAAACCAGCGCTACTACTAGGCTTTTCCCTAGTAGTGAAATCTCCTAGTCAGTGTTTAGATCAGTGTGATAACTTCATCGATAAACAAGAAAAATTCAATGAGCAAATACGTGGTCAACTGAAATGTGATACTATTATGATTGAACGCTTGGGTGATGTACTTGTTAGAATTTCAAATGATATTAAAGGCTTATACAAACATCACTCCATGGTTCAAACCCAGCTTGAACATGTTTCTAAAACACAACATGATCTAATTAAGGAGATGATGGATAAAATAATGATCATGCTATTAAGATAATGACTAGAGGTGGTAACCTGACTCATGAAACTTTGTTTCCTGAGGGTCATCCTAAAATAATTAAAGAAGATTCTCATAGAGTTAATGATAGTGCACCTAGTTCACCTAAAAATAAAAATAAAAAGAATAAACCTTTGCATCCTTCGATTGAACCTACTTTAGAGAAACCTACTGAGAATCCCAATGATATTTCTATTTCTATGTTGAGACACAATCTGGTGATGAGCACTCATCTAGTGATATTGATAATGATAATGCCAATAATGGTCATGTAGATGCTCAACCCACCAATGATAATTATGAACCTGATAATGATGGAGAAAGAGAACCAAAAACTAAGCTTGATGACCCTCCTCCTAAAAAATAAAAGATATAATAAAAGAGACTTTGTTGCTAGGAAGTATGGTAGAGAAAGAGAACCATGGGTTCAAAAACCCATGCCTTCTCCTAGCAAAGCTACTAAAACCAAAGATGAAGATGCTTTTAGTCACTTTGTTGAATTGCTTAGACCTTTATTCTTGCAAGTAACTTTGGCTGGTACTATGAAAATGCCTCTGTATTCTAAATATATGAAAGATATTGTCACTACCAAAAGGAAAATACCAGAGGATGAAATTTCTACCATGGTTGCAAATTACTCGTTCAAAGGAAAAATACATGAAAAGCTAGGAGATCCAGGAATACCTACTATACCATGCTCCATTAAGAATAATTATGTTAGAACTGCTTTATGTGATTTAGGAGCCAGTGTTAGTGTTATGTATTTTTCTCTATATAAAAGACTTGATTTTAGTAATATGATCCATATTGAAATTTCCTTGGAAATGGCTGACAAAACCACTTCTATACCCATTGCTATTTGTGACGACGTTCCAGGTGTTTTTGCTAATGTTACTATCTTAGCGGACTTTGTTTTTCTTGAGACGTCCGAGGACGACAACGTGTCAGTTATTCTTGGGAGACCTTTTCTTAACACTGCGCGGGTTGTTATTGATTGTAATAAAAGCAATTCACTTTCCATGTCAACAACAATTATCATATGATATATTCCCCTAAGAAGCATAGCAAAATGAATAGTGTCAACCACATTGAAAAAATCATGACAATCACTATTGGAGATTTTGACTTCCCTCTTCTTGTTCCCAAAAGGAAATATCAAACTATTATTATTAGAACCATGCCTATCCCTATTGAGGTAATATAGTGCTATACAAAAATTCTCCAGTTTTATGTCACTCGAAAGCAGTTTGTTGATAAAACTTGATCAACCCTATTAGTGGATTATTTTCTAGGGGCATATAGTCGATGAATTTTGTAAGCACAATCTTGTATAACTCTAGTATATTTTCTGTTATTATTAGTTGAAAAAAGTAAAATGACATGTTTATCCCATTTTCTTAGTTTTCTATGAAATAAAAGTGACCCAGCAATAAAAATGCTCAGAATGTCTCAAAAATTTTACACGGTTTTTTATTAAATAAATGAGAATTTTTGGGGGTGCACCTGCTGTCCACAAGGGAGCAGGGCATGCCTACCCCCATGGGCATACCCACTGCCCTTGTTAGGCTCACAGGACCGCAGACAATTATCTCCCATGCCCAATAGCTTCTTTGACCTCCAGAAAAATTCGTGTTCAGTTCCTAGCTCGGGTTCTTGCTCCTAGATACGAATTTTGGATCTCTTTGCTCGGAACTCCATTTCTGAAACTGTTCTGAGGAACGGTTCCTTGCTATGTGACTCATCCATGTGTACACTTATTTTTTGTTTTATCGGTTTATATTTTGCATATTTTGCTGCTGTTGTTGACCAAGAAAATGAGCTTGCATGTTGAATTCGTATGGTTCTAAGTAGTTTGAATGCTTGATATAACCTCTAGGCATCTATATGAGTTGTTGCTATCAATTTTATTAAGTTTTATTGAACTCTTATTTGTGGCCAAAAATTTCAGAAATTTGTAGTGAAAGAAAATGTTACGGAATATATTCATGAGGGGCTCCTCAAGTCGGGGTTCAGAGAGAGCTTCGAGGGGAGCACGTGGGCTCATCCTCCCTCGAAGGGCAGAGGTGCGGCCTTCTGAGTGGCCATGCAACACGTTCATGAACAAAGTCGGTTTCCACCATGATTTCAAGGAATTCTTGGCTAACGCCGGCCTATAGAACTTCATCGCACACAAGTGTGACCAGTATCGACTACTCACCATTACTTTTGTGTAGCATTTCCATTTCATGCATAGATAGGAGGTGCCATCATTCCACTTACATGAACACACCTTTGAGTTACCTTTTTAGAACTTCTATAAAATAATCATGATTAGTTGTGAGGTTACGTTGGGTGAACCTACTCCTAATAAATTTGAAGAATTTGTTTGCACTTTAAATATGGGAGAATTTAAACGTTTCTAAATCCAGGGCTACAAATTTGCATTTTGCTTCTATGCACTACTTTGCTTTAGTCATAAGAAGATGTTTAACTGCTAGACAGGAGGGAGGTATACTTAGTTCCCTTGATCTTGCTTTGTTGCACCGTGCCGTTTTCGGTGATAGAACATAGTGTGGGAGCCATTGTCGTACTTCGATTGCATACAAATAGCAGGAGGGGTAGTATTTACGGTGGTATTTACGCTACTCATCTTGCTAAGTGCCTTAGTATTTCTATCCGTAGTGATGATCGCATGCTCCCTAAGATTGACCTTGACCATGCTTCCATGATAAACCACCATTTTATTGATGATCTTGCTCCTCCACAACACTATCGTTACAACGTAGTATTTAGTAAGGACACGCATAAGGTTATCTCGTTGCTTGCTCCTGCTTTCTTTGATGTTAATGTAAGGTGGAGATACTTCATCATGCTTGAGGACATTATTGAGTACGAGATAGCCATGGCGGCCGCAAAGAACGAGCAACAACCATGGGATGCTCATGTGCCCCAGCCAAACCAGTTCTAGCCTGGACTTGATGGGTTTTTCCAATGGCCATAGACCAAGTTAGGACAAAATCCTAAGCTAGTCCGAGTACGTATTCTCACTGACATTTCATTTTCCTGTTCACAAATTCTATAATTTTCATTTACACTTTCCCGTTTCTTCTTGTCTTGTTTGTTGGGAGTACTCCCCTGTAAATAGTGTTTCTCATTTTTCGTTTTCCTTCTTTCTTTCGCTTTCTTTAGAAAAACAAAAAATTCCAAGAATATTCCATTGTTTTTCTTGAATGTATTTTCCTTCTTTTAGTCAACGTAAGGAGAAGAATTCATAAGAAATGTTAAGTGGATCGTTTATTCCTTATTGTTTGTCTAATAAAGAGCCAAGTATTCCTTGTCTTCTCCTTTGAATAAAGCGTTTGCAGATTCTAGCTTCGTCCACGACACTCTTGCACTATTATAATTTTCACATCATGCATTTGTGCAAATGTGTCGGGGTACACAAATAGGGGTGTTCGTCTCCCCTGACTTGTGCACGGACAATAAGCCTCTGGCCTTCATGGCCTGAGCCCATCGGGAAAAGCTACCACACCACCCAGCGAGCATTCAAGAACCAGACCCCGGTAGCAACTACCTACAGAAGGCCAAGCAAACACCGGCAAGACCAGCATAACGGCCCAGGAGGGGCCCAAAGCGTGCCAGCCACGTCCCCGGAGCCTGCCGGGGACCGAGGCGCGCACATCTTAGGAAGACCCGGCAAGCCAACCCCCGGCAGGCGCGAGCTGACCAGCCACCGCTCCACCGCATCACGACGCCAGTCACTTGTTGATGCGGTGTCGAGTCCTCAAGCGGCTAAGTGTCTCTCTCTAAGCACGTGGCAACGCACCGGAGACAGATTATACCAAGTTGACATCCATCCAGTAGCAGGTCAATACACTAAGCAACGACCAGCCGAGCGGTGGCAACAACTTGCCGGGAATGCATCTCCGAGCGCCACCTAGTCTAGCAATTATGGTATTTTGTCCTAAATGCCAGAGTTAGGTATGATAGCTCTGTTAGCTATCTAATCACCAGATAAAGACTGTTTTGCCACTGTGGTTGCCCCTTGCACTATAAAAGGAGGCCCAAGGCAACCTAGCTCAAGATTCAGACCTTTGGACACTTGTACTCACGTAGTAGCTCTCCCCGACAGCAGCCCTTGCCGGGATTGAGCACTGCGTGTTCTTCGTGTTCCTCTAATCAATCCACCAAAAGCAGGAGTAGGGTTTTATGCTTCACAGCGGCCCGAACCTAGGTAAAAATGCCAGTGTCCTGATTCCGATCGTCGTGTTGCTTCATGATCTCCGCTCTTTGTTCAACGTGACCCCCCCTTGCCGAACCACAAAGGGGCCTCTGGTCCCATAGGTGATCGTGTGCATCCGTGCCCCGACATCTTTGGTGCGCCAGGTAGGGGTGCGTCATTTGCGCGAACCCATGTTTGCGAGCAGCGAGTCGATCTTCATCAACATCTTCCTCATCCATGGATCCCAAGAAGGAGACCGGCGCGATCGCGCATCCACCCGCCTCGGAGGCCCTCTCGCACGCAGCCGTGAACACCGTGCGTGCTATTACGGCGGCGAACGAGAAGGGCATCGAGGGCGGGGCGACGGATACAGACGGCGCCGCCGTCGCGTTCTCCACTGCCAAGATCGGAGCAGGGAACGCCGAAAAAGGAATGGGCCTGCCCGACCCAAGGGGAGTGCGGCATGATCCGGTAGGCCAAGAAAAGAAATAGGTATTTGGCTATACCCTTCTCCCCTCTCCTTCGTCACCTGTGATCAGTTCTGCACGGCGGCTGTACCATCAGTCTCGATAAGCTCGCACGAGGTTCGGTCTTGCATTTGTTCCGCCAAGGATTAATCTTGAACCAAGTGTTAGAGCGAATCCACTGGTCAACGCCCCCGACAAGCGAACCACGACAAGATCCACCACGTAGGTCGCCGCAAGGCCGTTGGGCGCGAAGGAAAAGAGGGAGGGCTCGGCCATTCATGTTTTCTCCTCCATTCCCATCAGTTATGAACATCTAATTAACCCGACAGACTCGTGCCATGGATTGTACCCATAACTAACGGATCTCCAAGTTTCTCCATTTCGCCTCTTCTCGTGTGCCTTTCCTCTTAGGGCAGCGGAGGAGCACGAAGAGGAGAGGTGCGAGTGGATAAAAGGAGGGGTTATGAACATGAATGAGCACGTGCCAGGGCGAAAAGAAAAGCCATGACAAAAAGATAAGTTGACATGATTATCAACTTCCATTAGAATTTACATTTGCATACCCCTTCGTCAAACCACAGGTTTCGTATGATGGATCTTGCGTATGACGGAACCTTACCCTAGATGCTTGCACCTGTGTTTTGTTTCGAGCTTGCTCAACAAAATACGTGGCAGCATCAACACCGACAAGGGAAACCTCGCCGGTAGCGTGCCTTTGCTAGCAGAATGCTAAGGACCCATTCCTTAGAGCAATCGCAGCAACACATTGTTGGCGGTTAACCAGAACGCGCAAGAAAAATAACCATACAAACGCCAGTGGAGAGACGAAGGGGATAGCAAACATTTACATAAAAACATCAGTTCGGCAAACATTAAAATAAAGAAAAGTGCATGCCCTAATATGAGATACCTACTGTGTCTTAAGTACAGGATAGCATGACAACAAGGAAAGCTCAAAGTTAATTCCGGTGGCTCCCCTGGGTCCTTGGGACTGTGAGGATTCTGTCAGCAGGAGGACCAGCCTTCTTCACGGCAGCAGTGGTGTCGGCACCCGACGGCAGCTTCTTGAAACCATCGGAGAGGTCAAGCTCCGGGTGGAAGAAGGCGAGGTTGCTCAAGACCAGGAAGAGGGCGTCGCGTGCCAGCTTTCGGGATTCATTGGCGAAGCAGGCGGCTCTGTCTTCCTCGTATGTCTTCAACCCCTCGATTAGGCCATCGAAGAAGAGTGTCAGCATGATGCTTGGGGACTCGTGTCTGCCGACAGTGAAGGCCCAGCTCTTCATGTCCATCTTTGCAATCTGGTCAGTGAGGCGCTCTGCGATATCAACCATGCTCTTGATCCACAGGTCGCGCTGCTCAACTAAGTTCTCCAGCCTTTCTTCGACATCCTTCTGGAGGGTCTTCGCGCGGTTCACGTCTGTCAGCAGCAGTTTCTTGCGAGCCCCGGCAGATTCGAGGTCGCTCTCCAAGGAAGCAAGCCTAGATTTCATGTCAGAAATGGTGTCGTTGACGGCATCAAGACCTTGGCTCTTGGAGGAAAGCTGTGATTGCGCCTCTCCCAGGGTAGCTTCTGCTTTTCGCGCTTCCTGCTTGATGGCCTCGATCTCCTTGGTGCTCCCATCGAGATCCTCTGTCAGCTTGGCCAGTTGAACTTCAAGTTTGGCCTTGGCGGCAGATGCAGCAGCTAGCTCATCAGCCACCTTCTTCAGTTGAGCAGCGGACTCCAGGGAAAGTGCATCAAGAGTGGTCTTGTGGCCGTCCTCCAGCTCCTTGGTACGCTACCGGACGTGGGCCTCTAGCTCCTCAACCTTGGCACGGAGGGTAGCCTCAAGGGCCCCTTCCCAGAAGGAAATGCCCTCCTCTCTGGCGTCCAGAAGCGCTTCGCGCTTCGCCAGTCGAGCCTTCAATGTGGCAACATCCTCATAGGCCATGGATAGCATCTCATGCTGCCTCCTAAGAGAATGGACCTGCCGGTTATACCAGTCCCACAGTTTGCTCCCTTTGTTCCTTAGCTGCTGGTCCACGAGCTCGGCCGAGTCACGCTGCTCCTTGACCGCCCGCCACTTGAGGCTGTACCTGCTCTGCACGTCCTTGAGCCCTGCTGCTATGGATTCCAGGAAAGCCAGATCTTTTGCGCCGTCAGCAGTGCCATCAGCTCCTTCGATATTCTGGGACAGCGGCGCCAGGATCCTGTTGATTTCCTCGTCAAGGTTTGCGCCCACTGAAAAGGGAGAACCAGGAGCTGAGGGACCCAGCTGAGCAGTGACCAACGCCAGTTGGCTTTGGGGAGATCACAGAGCTGATGCCAGGGGGTAGCTAGGCGAGGAGGGCCCCATGGACTGAAGGGGAGTCTTCTCCTCAACCACTCTGTCCAGGCCTGGCGCGTTGCCGGGGTTTTGCTCCATCCCTTCTGAGGACCCCTGAATGTCCCCGGAAGCCGGCCCGCGCTCCTCTGAGGTAGCGATCTTCATCGCCTCCGCAACAGCATCCTTCCCAGTGTCAGCTACCTCTTCCAGCAACTCAGGCTCTTCAAGAAGCGGCGCTGCGGATTAGAGCAACGAAACAGAAGCATGGAAATCACGAATCAATAAGGCACGTAAAGGGAAAATACAGGGAAAGCAAAAATACCAGCAAGTGGGATACCCCATGGAGGTTGCTGCGGAAGGACCTCCCCTTCCCCGATAACATCAGTTGCCGGCGTGCGGTCTGTCGTCGTCCCTTCGGTAACGATCTTTGCATGGGCAAGCTCTTCGAAGGAAGCCCTTGCCGGCGAAGCCTTCTCGCGGGCGGGGGCTGACGAGAAATCTTGGAGGGGAGGTTCCTCCTCGTGAGCCTCTCCTTGATATTTTTCTCCCGCCTTCCTGTTGGGTGAAGGGAGGCGCCCTTCCTCATCCATGTCAATAGACGAGGCATGCACCTGGATTTCACGAAGAGGGCTAGGCCGGGGGCTAAGCTCAGGGTTCTCCTCCACGTCTCCTTTCGGGCCCATGTCTACCGCGGAATCCAGCCCTGCCGCAGATTTGGCCCGCTTGGTCCTGTGCACAAGGGGATCTTCGTCCTCATCACTGTCAGAACCAACCATGAGAAAATCAATCAAGAAAATCAAGAATAAAGATTTCGGCAAGGATTGTGATCGAATGACTTACTCTGAGGCGATGAGCATGGAACCCAGCACATACGATGCGGGCGGCGGAGTTGATCTGCCCCTTTTCAGAGTTGCGGGGGCGGAGCTTGATGGAGGGATCAGGACTTCCGGCAAGGGCGAGCCTAGCGGAGAAGTTGGGGTTGCCGGCGGGCTGGGGTCCACCCCTGTGACCCTCCGTCCCTTGACGGGAGAAGCTTTGGCTTGTGAAAGGCGGGAAGATTGGCGGCGTGCGACCTCGCGCTTGCCCCCCTTGGAGGTCGTCTTCTTCACCTTCGAGGAGCCCCGCGAGGATGCAGAGGTGATACGTCTCCAACGTATCTATAATTTTTGCTTGTTCCATGCTGTTATATTATCATTCTTAGATGTTTTACCATCATTTTATTACCACTTTATATCATTTTTTGCGACTAACCAATTGACATAGTGCCAAAGTGCCAGTTGCTGTTTTTGCTTGTTTTTTACTTCGCAGAAAATCAATACCAAACGGAGTCCAATTGCGACGAAACTTTTTGGGGATTTTTTCTGCACCAAAAGACACCCAGTGGGCCAAACAACTGCCGGAGAGATGGGCTGTGGAGAGCACAACCCACCAGGGCGCGCCAGGTGGGCCCCGACGCGCCCTGATGGGTTGTGCCCCCCTCGGCCCCCCTTCCGCACCGCCTTTGATGCCTATAAATTCTCAAATATTCGGAAAAACCTAGAGGAGTCGACAAAACACAATTCCAACCTCCGCAAGTTCTAGAACCGCGAGATCCAATCTAAAAACCATCACGGAGGGGTTCATCTTCTTCATAGGTGCCTCTCCGATGATGCGTGAGTAGTCCACCATAGACCTACGGGTCCGTAGGCAGTAGCTAGATGGCTTCTTCTCTCTCTCTTATGATTCTCAATACAATGGTCTCTTGGAGATCTATTTAATTTAAACTTTTGCGGTGTGTTTGTTGGGATCCAATGAATTTTGAGTTCATGATGAGTTTCTATCCACGAATATTATTTGAGTCTTCTTTGATCTCTTATATGCATGATTACTTATAGCCTCGTATTTCTTCTTCGAATCTTTGGTTTAGTTAGGCCGACTAGATCGATTTTTCTTGCCATGGGAAGAGGTGCTTTGTGATGGGTTCGATCTTGCGGTGTTCTTTCCCAGTGATAGAAGGGGCAGCAAGACACGCATGTATCGTTGCTATTAAGGATAACAAGATGGGGTCTATTCCTACATTAATAGATCTTGTCTACATCATGTCATTGTTCTTATTGCATTACTCTATTTTTTCATGAACTTAATGCACTAGATGCATGCTCGATAGCGGTCGATGTGTGGAGTAATACTGGTAGATGCAGGCAGGAGTCGGTCTACTTATCTTGGATGTGATGCCTATATAATGATCATCGCCTTGGATATCGTCATGACTATTCGATTTTCTATCAATTGCCCAACAGTAATTTGTTCACCCACCGTGCGCTATACTCATGAGAGAAGCCACTAGTGAACCCTACGGCCCCTGGGTCTACTTTTCCATCATATTGCTCTCCGATCTACGTTTTTTGCAATCTTTGTTTTCAGATCTACAAACCCAAAAACCCAAAAATATATTGCTGCATATTTACTCTTTTTATTTGTGTTCTTGAGAGATCTATCTCTCCTATCTATCACTACCTCTCTTTCGCGTCGGGTTGCAAGTATTTGTTGTTTGTGTGCAGGTGTTGCTTATTGGGTGTTGGTGATCCTCCTACTGGTTTGATAACCTTGGTTTCATAACTGAGGGAAATACTTACCGTCGCTGTGCTGCATCATCCCTTCCTCTTTGGGGAAATACCGACGCAGACTCAAGCCACGTCAAGAGGCCGTTGGTTCTCGGTTGACGCGTTGACGGAGGCGTCGCCCTGGTTCTGGAGCTTGAGGGCCCATTTCGAGCCCCTCTTCCTCCACCTCCGGCTCCTTCGCCTCCTCCACCTCAGTCCCCTCCTGGGTTCCTGTCACCGTGACGTGGGAGCCCCCAGCCCTGGCAGACTCCAACCCGGCAGCCTCCCCCGGAGCAAGGTTTCCGCTCTCCTCCTCGGAAGAGTCATCGTCCCTAGACTCGTCCTCCTCCTCCCGAGAGGCTACTCCCTTGGCGGCTCTGACATCTTTGTCTTCCGCAACTCGAGCAGCGATGAAGGCCCTCTCCGCCGTCCTGGTGGGCGCGGTCAGGTTATCGTCCGGCTTGGAAGCTCTTTCCTCCAGGCTAGAGACCCACTCCATCTCGCTCTCCAAGGCGGGCAACTGCCAGTCAGACTTAATCCTGGAGGCATCACAATATGGCATCCATTGCAGGATCTGGCCCCGGGCAGAGTTGCGGTGCAAGGGGACGACTCCTGCCGGCAAATGAAACGGCCCAAGTCGGCCGAATAGGTGATCGCACAGCCAGCCATGGCGATAAACTGTCAGGTTGTTGGCAGGGCCTGGGTACAGTCGCATCCAGTCGATAGGACCATTGAACTCCCATGCAAGCCTGTCCCTCTTCTGCAATGACGCGATGAGGCGACGGAGGAAATCTGCCCCCACATGCTCGATGGTCAGCCCGACAGCTTTAAGGCGGATGATCCTATTCAGCACCAGGCGGAGCTTGCCGTCGGTGGGACCCACCTTGCCCCAGTCGCAGCCGCGCGTGGCACATCTGGTCCGCGCAAAGCAGAACGCGAGGGCCTTATCGTCCTTAATCCAGCACCAGTCACCACTCCATTCTTCCCACTTCCCACGCTTCTGTCCAGGAAGGTAATCACAGTCATCTTTCCTGCTCCCGGGGGGTCCAGCTTATATTCCCCGAGCGGTGGGATCTGTACTCAATGCGAGGAAGGAAGAAGTGCGTGAACAAGTCTGCATTGGGGGCGACTCCGAAGAAGTTCTCGCATAGATGGGCAAAAATTGCCATGCACTCCATTGCATTGGGCGTAAAGTCCAGAAGGTGGAACTCATACGCCACCATCATGGCACAGAAGAAATCAGAGAAGGGGGGAGAGAGGCCGCAGTAGAAGTACACGTAGAAGAAGCGGTACGAATCTGATGGCTTCTTCTCATTGGGACTGTCCGGCTGGACTACGGGTGCTCCATGCCCCTTCGTCGCCTTCCCCCACATATAGGCGTACTTGTTGATCAAGATGTTGCCATCTAGGCTCGACGGGGAAATAACCACATCTCCCTATCGCCGCCTCTCCAACAAATAAAAACTTAGGCTCAACATAGGCTAACCGATAGTTGTTGACGAAGAGAGGTGGGATGCATATCATCCCCAATCTTAGATGCTTGAGACTTCTTGTAATTGACTTGGGGAGCCTTGGGCATACCCAAGCTTGAGTTTTTGTGTCTCGTTAATTCCTCTTATATCACGGTTTCCTAAATCTTACAAGCTTACTCCGCACAAAAGCTTGGCAAGAACTCGTGAGATAGGTTAGTGCACATAAGAATAAATCAACCCTTCATGTAGTGCCAAGAGAAGTTTCATAATAATTTTCAAACATTACCTACTGTTTACCATCATTTCCACAATTTATATCTACCAATATATGCTATGGAAACTATAGGATACAAAACTATGACATCAAGCTGTCTAAATAGGACATATATGTAGCAATTAATTCAAAAGGTGTACTTACCTAACTCAATAAATTATGGAAATGTAGTATATAATAAATAATTTGTATGTAATTAATGTGTAAAAACTTTGGAAACTTTGCATGTTCCAGTAAAATATGAAAATTCAAACACTACAACAAAATATTTTGTTTTTATACAACATTCATCAAACATGCAATTGAGGCATATTAAGGCAATTCTTGGAACTTTTTATTGAAAAACATGATTATAAACAACATCTAATAGATAATAACAGAATAAGATGACGCTCCAAGGAAAACACATGTTATGTGACGAATATAAGTATAGCACCAAGTAAGATATATCGATAGTGTTGAAGACGAACGAGGGGATTCCTTCTGGAGCATACCAAAGCTTAGACACTTGAGTCTTCCTTGAATATTAACTTGGGGGTGGCTTGTGCATCCCCAATATTAGGGTTTTGCCACTCCATATTCTCCTCATGTCAGTATATCACCCAAAACCTTAAAACTTCAATCATAGAAAAGTCAACGGAACTTCGCGAGATGGGTTAGTTTAATAAAAATAGATCATTCAGTTAGGTACTGTAAAGAAAATATTCATAATTTATATCACGAAACATAAGCTATGGGAATAGTCAAACAAGCAATCTATGCATGCAAACAGAATCTGTCAACAAAAACATAATAGTCTGTAAAGATTTGCACTATAACCATATATCCCTATCTCTGAAAATTCTGAAAAATTTGGACAACGTAGAGAATTTGCAGAGCCATACTGTGTAAATATTTCAGAATATTTTGTTGGTCCAGTAAAATTAGTGAAATTATTTACTAGAGGCAAAAGTTTCTGTTTTTGCACAAAATCAAATCAACAAGTGTCCACACTATCACAAAGGCTTTACTTGGCACATTATTGAAATAAAAGGCACAAAACATGATTACTATAGTAGCTTAATCATGTGAACACACAAAAACAGTAAGGATATATATTGCGTTGTCTTCCAACAAGTGCTTTTCTTTAAAGCCTTTTAGCTAGGCATGATGATTTCAATGATGCTCACATAAAAGTAGTGAATTGAAACACAATGAGAGCATCATGAAGCAAATGAAAACCACATTTAATTCTAAACCACTTCCTATATATAGGTATTTTGCGAGCAAACAATCTATTGTAGCAATAATCAACTAGCATAGGAGGGCAAAACAAGTATAACTTCGAATTTCAACACATAGATAGGAAACTTGATATTATTGCAATACCTACAAGCATATGTTCCTCCCTCATAGTATTTTTCAGTAGAATCATGAAGGAATTCAACAATATAACAATCATAAAAATCATTCCTTCCATGATCCACAAGCATAGAAAATTTATTACTCTCTACATAAGCAAATTTCTTCTTATACATAATAGTGGGAGTATCATATGAAACTCGAATACTAAAAATTGTTTCCACATTAAACGATAGCATCATGAGGAAATCGTTAACTGGTAGCTGCTCGCTCGGCTTGGGAGTAGAGATTAATCGCTGAATCGACCTATTAACGGGATTAATCAGTCGTCTAGTAATCGGTGTCATTTCACTCAATAGAAGCAAATTTTGTGTGCAGAAAAACAAAATTGCAAATATGAAGCAAATGGCACCATTTTATTTTCTCAATAGATGACAAACATGTATACAACAACAATCATCCTTGTGGGCGCAAAAATCATCAACAAACATGTATACAACAACACCTTTTTGCTGATTTCGGCCTGGGATACAACTCCGAGTGATGGTGGCCTTCCGACGGCAACATAAAGAAGAAAGGTGATGGCAGCCGTATAGGGTGTCTAAATGGATCGGTTCCCGAAGGTGGCAGGTTGTGAAGGAAGAGGGGAAGTAGCAGCGCGCAAAGGAAGAATAGAAACCGAAGACACACAGGGCAGAAGGGGGAGGGGCAGCACGCCAACGAGGACTTGTCTAGCAGCCATCTATGTCAGGAGGGGATGAGTGGAGCAGGAGGGGCGGGTGGAGGGCTAAACCCTAGCTCTTCAGGAGCGGGAGGGGATGGTAGGGGTTATGGGCCAAATAATCATGCTTTGTGTGCCCATGAGTTAGTGGCCAACAACGATTAATCAGGCTAACAATCGACTAATCGGTCTCACAGACCATTTAATCGGCCTGGCAAGTTAACGCGATGAATCGATGGTAGGGGTGGCAAGTTAACGCGATTAACTGGCCAATTAACTGGTTAATCGGATGAATTCTTGAACAGTGATCATAAGTAGCAACTTTGTACACATCATAATCAATTGAAACCTCTTCAAAGATAGTGGAATCGTCACTAAATAAAGCCATGACCTCTCCAAATCCGCTTTTATCATTAAAATAAGATTCAACACCCTCCAAAATAGTGGGATAATAATCACCTAAATTTGACACTCTTCCAAACCCACTTTCATAAATTGCAACATCGTAAAAAGGAGGCATGCAATAATCATATCAAATTTGACCATTCAAAGTATGGGAACTCAAAAGATCATCTTCATTACGCATAGCATCCCCAAGCTTGGGACAAACATTAATTGCAGCAAATGGATTTTCAAACATTTCATTCTTATCAAACATTGCATCCCCAAGCTTGTTGGTTTGCATATCATTAGCATAATAATCAATAGAATGAATGTCAACAATAAAATAACAATTATTATCATCATAATATTCCAAGTAAGTTCCCAAAAGATTTTCAATATTATAAGAAGTATCATTATCTTCCCAATCATAATCATCACAACAAGTAGTAGCCACAACAAAATAATCATCAAGTGTATTGTTGTCCACACTACTTTCGGATTAATTCTCAACAATGATAGGAGCGACATTATTTGTGAGAGATACCTTTTTAACTATACTTCTCCTTATCTTCTTCTTCTTCACAACATTTTGTGTGGGTTCAAGTAATTTTTTCGAGCTCCTTATTGAAGAGATTGGTTCGATCGGAAGCTCCTCCTCGCTACCTGATTCATTACGAGAAAGAATTGGAGGGTCTTGGGAGATATTTACCCTTTCATTAGTATTCCTTTTATACTCTATTGGTTTCTCTTTCTTTCTATAGTTGTCAATATAAGCATTCTCGTTGCAATTTACTAGGCAAAACATATAGCTTACTATAGATTAGTTCCATTATCATTAGTGATAAGGAATATATCAAACCAATCATTTTTATGTGAAAATTCTTCGCACCCCAAAAGAAAATAATGTTCATTATAGAGTTCATGGGAGATCAAATTATCACAATATTTGGAAACAATTTGATCATTAAAAAGGATGCATTGGAAATTAAGATAAGTAACCCTATTGCAAAGTTCACAAGTAATGGGATCAAGAGAGAATAATATTCTAAAAAATTCATCTATTAGTTTAAGCCACCAATTAGTTTTATCATGTTTATGCTTCTTACAAAATCAATAATCCCTATAAGGCATGTCTTCACAAACTTTGTGCACTCCACCAAAATTGACATGCTTATATGAAACATTTTTGTCTTGACTAGTGCAATCATCATTAGTATTATGGATATTCAGAGAAGACACACTAATAACATTGCTATCATGCTCATCATTCATGGATTTAATGCCAAACATTTTATTGAATTATTCCTCAAACACTCGAGCACAATTTTCTGAACCATCATGTTCATGAAAGACATTATAAAGACGATGCACAATTTTCCTAAACTCCATTTTTTTAGTTTTGTTTTCAAAACCAAACTAGTGATAAAATAAGAAACTAAAAGATTCAATTGCAAGATCTAAAGATATACCTTCAAGCACGCACCTGCACGGCAACGACGCCAGAAAAGAGGTTGATGTCTACTACACAACTTTATTCTTGTAGACTCTAGTTGGGCCTCCAAGCGTAGAGTTTTGTAGCACGGTCGCAATTTTCCCTCAAGTGGATGACCTAAGGTTTATCTATCAGTGGGAGGCGTAGTATGAATATGGTCTCTCTCAAACAACCTTGCAATCAAATAAAAGAAATCTCTTGTGTCCCCAACACGGCCAATACAATGGCAAATTGTATAGGTGCACTAGTTCAGCGAAGAGATGGTGATAAAAGAGCAATATGGATGGTAGAAATAGGTTATTGTAATCTGAAAATATAAAAACGACAAGGTAGCAAGTAGTAAACAAAAAGCGAAACGTTATATCAATGCTTGGAAATAAGGCCTAGGGTTCGTACTTTCACTAGTGCAATCTCTCAACAATGCTAACATAGTTAAATCAAATAACCATCCCTCAACGTGCGACAAAGAATCACTCAAAAGTTCCTATCTAGCGGAGAACATAAGATGAAATTGTTGTAGGTAGCAAAACCACCGCAAAGTTATCCTCTTTGATAAATCTATTGAGCCATCCCTACAAGTGTCAAAAGCTGCCCTAGAGCTCGTACTAGAATACTAACACCTATGATATGCATCAATCAACCCTAATGTCACCTAGATACTCCAATGTCACCTTAAGTATCCGTGGGTTAATTATTCGACATGCATCAAACAACTTCAGATTCATCATATTCAATCCAACACAAGGAACTTCAATGAGTACCCCAAGATTTCTATCGTAGAAAGTAGGACAAGAACGTGTATCAACCCATATACATAGATTACCGCAATGTCACCGCGGGAATCCGCAAGTTGATTACCAAAACATATATCAAGTGAATCAATAGAACACCCCATTGTCACCACAAGTATCCGCATGAAAGACATATATCAAGTGTTCTCAAATTCAAAATATTCAATCCAACATAATGAGATCTCATAGGGAATGTCTCAATTCATCACATCAAGATAGACAGACAAGAACACCATATGATCCAACTAAACTAGCAAAGCCCATGATACATCAAGATCGTGCCATCTCAAGAACAGGAGAGAGAGAGAGAGAGATAAAAACGTAGCTACTGGTACATACGCTCAGCCTCGGGGGTGAATTACTCCCTCCTCGACATGGAGACAGACGGGATGATGGAGATGGCATCGGGTGATGATTTCCCCCTCCGGAAAGACACCAGAAAGGGCTTCAAATGAGATTTCTTCGATCAGAGAGTTCGGGCGGTGGAGCGGAAGTTCTAGGTTAACTTTCGGAGGTTTCTAAATATATCAGAATTTTTGGCGTTGGAATCATGCGAAGAGGTGCCACAGGGGGCCCACAAGGTAGGTCGGCTAGGCCACCCCATGGGCACGCCCACCGGCCTTGTGGGGTCCGTATGGGTCTTCTGGTACTCCCTCGAACACAAAAAATCATCAAAAAGTTTTATTCAATTCCGAGAACTTTGTTGAAAACAACACCACTGTAACTTTGCTGAAAACAGGGTCAGTCTGGGTTAGTTCCTATTCAATCATATAAAGTGCATCAAAACCATATAAAATATTGTAAACATGGGAAAATATGGCATGAATACTTCATAAATTATTGATACATTGGAGACGTATCAGGAGACGGCGTCGCGGATGTCCGAAACATCTCACGACCCAACAAACGACCATGGCATGGATTTCGAAGTACATCGCTGACACTAGGCTGCTCCGATGGGCGGGCAACCAGCGACGTTGTTTCCACCCCTGGTCCTGTCTGGAGGCGGGGACGGTGCCATCTATAGGATGTTCCTGAAAAATCGCGTGAAGCACTTTATGTCGATCGATAATCCTCTAGATTTGGCAGCCTGGCCAGCACCACGGGGACGCGTGTGCATCTCCAAGCTACGGTGTTTGCTTTCGCAACACGGTGGTGCCATCTGCCCCACAATAGTACCAAAGCCTAACGACAGGGTGCGACTGTGTGTGGGTTTTCTGAGCAGCAGCAAGGAGAACAAGGACGGGACGAGTATCGCTGCATCACTTGGGAGATACCGCCACCATGTTGGCCGTTTGGGCTGAGTAATGCGGGAACCATTTGGCAGAGACTCGCAGGCATCACCCTTGACTCTCGAGCAAGCAGGGGAGGCACCAGCTCGCATCTGGTCCTCCCCCAAGGATCCCAAAAGGCTCCCCTCGGGCGGTTAACGCTTGGCCACTGGTGAAGGTGCCCACTCTATCGGTTGTTCCCTCCTGAATCGCGGTGGCGGTCTCGATGTGAAGGCCCAGCTAGCTGCCGGCACCCACCCGGGTCGTAGCGAACCAGCCGACCGCACACGCACCAAGTTGTTAAAAGAACTCTTGTGAGACCTCGCCAATGCGGAAGGATTATGGTGGTTTGTTTAATTTTCGCTCATCTAATGATCATGTCTCTATCTTGGTGACCGGGGTGTGTCACGCATGCCGCGATGGAAATGTTCTCTGGTCCTGTCCCGCCTGAACCTTTATCCCCAGGCTGCCAGGCACCTGCTTCTCTCCCCCATGGCAGAGTCACATCAGTATGCCCCGCCTTCACGATGGAAATGTTCTCGGGTCCTGTCTCGCACGAACCTCTTTCCTGAAACTGCCTGGCCCATGCTTCTCTCCCCATGTGACAGAGCCACGTAGAGCGTTGCATCTGCCATGACAAAAATGCTCTACGGCCCTGTCTAGAGGTGTTATGCACCTGCCGCGAGGGAAAAGCACTCAAGGCCTATCATGTACATACCTCTTTCCCCAGGACACCAGGCCTCTGCTTCTATCCACATGCGTTGATGTCATAGCAGTGCGTCGCACCTACCGCGATCGAAATGTTCTCGGGACCTCTCCTACACAAACCACTTTCCCAGGTTGCTGGGCCCCCGCGTCTCTCCATGACCAGCTGAGCTAATGACGATAGGCCCCCGTCTTGCTACCCGCATGGCGAAAGAAGAAGAGAAATAAGGGAGACCCAGATACTCCCGGAACATTCCTTGATTTAAAAAGGGGCCAGCTGATGTTTACATCCTACTACGTCGTACCGTGTGTTCTATGGCACACGGTGCCCTTTCTCTAAGAGGAAATGGTAGCAGTATACAATGAAAGAATAGGCGGATGCCTGGGATCCCACGGAAGGAGCCTCATGCACCGTCAGAGTTGTTCCCTTTCCCCTGGTGCACCACCGCCTCAACCACGTCCGCCACAATGCGTTGGGCCCTCCATTGGTCCTCAACCCCCATCTCGTCTACCACAACCGTCACCGAGAAATGAGGGGGAGCATTATGGATGTCGATTAGCACGCGTGTGATCGCCGCCTGAATAGCCCAGTCCACCTCCGCCGCTTGCGCCTCCTCCCTTAGCTGGCAAAACTCCCTGAACCATGCCGCGAGGTGCTAGAAAAATAACACCAGGTGACTTAGCTTCCCCTAATCAAAGGTGTTGCACGGGACGAATGGCTGAAGGTCAAGGGTGTCCATGTCCTCGTTCATCCTTCAGTACACGTCGTGGAGCGCCCAAACACTCCCATAGTGCTCAGCATGGAGGCAGCCGAAGAGTTGGTCTGGCTCCAAACAGTGGAGTTGCTCCATTTCCAACATGCCACGCGGCTTGGTGATTTCGCTCTCCAGGCAGAGAGCGGTGGTCTGCGCAAACTTCCAGCTCACCCTCACGTCAATGGACTGCATCATCATGGGCCTGACCAATAACGATAACACAAACATGGTCGCATATTTTCTATGTTAGACAAGGAAAGCAGTGACGGAGAACCAATTCGCCTCATGGGCGATGACGAGAACGCTGGCCTCCCTGATCAAGTTAGAGAAGTAGGGTTGAAAATTAGATATTTACTTACTATTCCATTTTGGACAAATTGTTTCTATCTATTCTTTGACTGCTTGTTTATGAGTTTCCATGGCCTATACCGGGGGAATAAATTCTGGAAATGGTAGGATACAATATCCATTACTTGCAAATCAATATGCATCTTGTCTTGATAGTACATGATTGGCAAATTTATTTTGAATGTGCAATCCTATCTCACGAGTTATGTTAAGTTTTGTGTGGATGAAATTTTTAAGATCGAGGGAAGACAACAATATGATAAGAACTAGGGGTCGCAAGAAACTAAGATTGGGGATGCCCAAGGAACCCCCAAGGTACTTCACGTGGTTTCATGTTGTCATGCATTATGCATAATTAAAGCTGAAAATGGCAGGGTCGTATGATGTGATAACAGCCAATGGTAACACGAAACGCTCTCTCGGAACAGAAGAGAAGACAGCAGCCTTCGTGGCCAATGTTCAAGCTGCCGAGGAAGTAGTCAAGGCCCGAGCAGTATCAAGCAGCGGAGAGCCTATCAAGCGTCCAAATCTTGGACATGGCGCATCCAATTACAACTCAGGCGTACGTCATAGCCCTAGAAACTTGCTTGTAAATAGTTGCATTAGAAAGCATCATGCATCATCATTATTTTTTTGAAAGTTGCATTGAGGAATCCTAATAGCCTCAGAAGATAATTTAAAACTAGGTTCAAACTCAAATATTTTTAGTGAACCCAAAATGCCCTTCAGAAATGTTCATGATTTATGGAAAAGGTGAAAATCTCTGCCAAAAAGGATGCACATATTTCTAGGACATTTATGGTCTTTCAATTAATCAATATCATATTTGAGTTGAAGAAAATGAATGTGAAATCATAGATCGAACTGCCGAATTGGCAAAATTTGGTGCTATCGCTATCATAGTATCTGCTAAGTTCACGGGCTGGAGATAAGCGGACTCGAACTAAATGATATTAATATTTGTATTGCTCCAATAATTCTGAAAATTGCTGGGGGTCACTAGAAAAATTCAGAATGTGTCCAAAAATATTTTCAGAATTTTATAAAATGGTTTAGTATTTTTACTAAATCAAAACAGAAAAAATAAATAGAAAAGGTAAAATCTTACTTTCACCCACCTGACCCAGCATTATAGCTGAGGCCTAGCCCACTAAGCTGACGACGCCAGTTGTCTCCCTCCTTGCGCTAGGAGGGCAGGAGCTCGTGCCCGCGACGCGTTAGCATTCGCGCGCCAGCTCCTGCTTCCACCGTGATGCCCTAGATCTTCTGGTTGTGCCACGAAGATGCCCGCGACCTACTCTCCCTTTTCCCTCTCACATCTCTCTCCTTCCCTCCTCTTCTCTCTCTCCCGCGATAGTCTGTGAGGACCCGAGAGCACCGACAAGCACCATCGCAGCCACAGTCCACCACTCGCCTCGCTAAGGTGTCCAGAAGAACCGACTCGTCGCGCTCTTCGTCTGTGACGAGATACGCAAGCTGAGATGCACCGCATCATCACCAATGCCGTCTTCTACAACCTCGGGTGCCAGAGATCGCCACCGATCGTTCGTCACCTCCGACGCCTCCCCCGAGCTGCTGAGGCCTCCAATCGACACATTGTGAGATCCACCATCGATTCCTCCTCCTCCCCGCGCTGATTGCTCTTCGTAAACATCGATTTCATCAAGGTTGATGTACGTCGCGACACGAGCTGATCACTGACGTAGATCCAGTGACAAAATGGTCCAATGCGTGAGTTTGTTCGATTCGTGTGCACTTCAACACTTGTATTGGTCGTAGGAGCAAACTGTTGGTCCTCCCACATGTCGTGTCATTGATTCTTTCACACCCGAGCTCCGGCCGCCGCCGATGTCAAGGTTGTAATTGACTCAGGCCACCCTATGACCTCCCATTGCTACCACTTGATGCGCGTGAGCGCCAACAAGCCATAGCCACAAACCACTCGTTGATCTGTGCCCTGTAGGGCTAACCCACAGCCCTCCATCATCTTGCGTGCTCGCCGATGTTTAATTACGACGATGCTGACATGGCACCATAATTTGTGCCTAATAACAATTATTTTAAGCCACCCTAGCCACTGACAGTTAGCCCCTTCACTTGTGAACAATAATTAGTTTAGTTTAATTAACTCTGTTTTGTCACTCACTCAATGACATGAACCCCACACATCAAGTTTGACTCTAGTTGACTAATAACGCAGTGCTGACACGAGGTTGATGCCATAATACTTTTTTGGAATTTAAAAAAATTTATAAATGACTTTTTCATTTCAGGAAATGTTTAAAACTTCTAAAATTCATAAAAAATAATCAATAACTCAAATGGAAATAATTTATATATGAAAAATGATCAGAAAAATATGAAGAATCCTATTGTTCCATTTTCATGCCTGATGTAATAAATTATGTTCTTTGTTTAGGAAAAATGAAATAAATGACATTTAAATAACCACGTATGGATTTTGAATTTGAACCTTTGGTTCAAACCAACTTCAATTAATTTGGCCGCTAGTTGCATTAGCTCAATCAACAACATGTTGCCAAGTCATGATCATGCATCATATTGTTCTATTTGCATGAACTGAATGTTGTTCCTTTTTGTTTGTTGGTGTTTTTTCCTTACTGGTAAAGGATGTTTCCGAAGTAGTGACAATTGCCACCGATGAAGAGCTTTACTACCTTCAGAAGTGCCAGGCAAGCAAACCCCCCTTGATCATTCTGATACAACCCACTCTCTTGCTCTTTCTCTCTGTTATTGCATTAGGACAACAACGATTCAACAGTTACATATTTTGGTAGTTCAACTCATTCCTTTGCACGACCTATCCTTGTCACAATGAATAGTAAAAACCTCTTAGCATGAGTAGGAATTGCTTCAGCCATGTTGCGATTACTCATCCATGCTTGCTTGCTATGCTTAGAGTTGTCTCTGGTCTGGTCCATTTGGGTGATGAATTGAGCAATATTGGACCGAAGAACCACCGAAGGGGAGCCACCAGTGGGCCACAAGCCATCAGGACGTGACACCCCTAGGTCACGCCCTGATATGTGGTGGGGCCCACATGGCTCCGTTGCGCGTGATTCCAACGCTGAAAAATCCTATAAAACCCAGAAACCCCAGAAATAAATAGAGACTTTGTTCCACCACCGCAACTCTCTGTATCGACGAAAAACCAATCTGGAGACATTCCATTACCCTGCAGGAGAGGGGAAACCATCACCGGTGGCCATCTTCATCATCCCGGCGAAGGCCATGACGAGGAGGGAGTAGTTCACCCTCCGGGCTGAGGGTATGTACCAGTAGCTATGTGTTCAATCTCTCTCTCTCTCTTGTGTTCTTGAGATGGCATAATCCTGATGTATCACACGCTATGTTAATATAGTCTGATCATATGATGTTTGTCCCTTGCTATTATGTTGTGATGAATTGAATCTTTCCCTTTGAGATCTCGTTATGTTGGATTGAATATTTTGGTTGAGAACACATGATGTACGTCTTGCATGGGATACCCGTAGTGACATTGGGGTATCCTATTGACTCACTTGATATATGTTGTGGCATCAACTTGCGGATCCGGTGACCTTGGGGATCTATGCATAGGGGTTGCTTGCACGTTTTCATACCACATTCTCCGACCGAAATCTTGGGGTGCTCCTTGAAGTTCTTTGTGTTGGATTGAATATGATAGATCTGAAATTATTTGATGCATGTCGCACAATTTACCCACGGATACTTGAGGTGACATTGGAGTATCTAGGTGACATTAGGGTTGATTGATATGTATCATCGGTGTTGTTCTAGTACGAACTCTAGGGCTGTTTGTGACACTTGTAGGAATAGCCCAAAAGATTGATCGGAAAGAATAACTTTGAGGTGGTTCTACTACCTACACCAATTTCATCTTATTGTTCCCCGCTAGATTGGAACTTTGGAGTGATTCTTTGTTGCACGTTGAGGGATGATCATATGATTGAACTATGTTAGCATTGTTGGGAGATTGCACTAGTGAAAGTATGAGCCCTAGGCCTTGTTTCCAAGTATTAATAAACCGTTTTGCTTGCTGTTTACTATTTATTACCTTGCTGTTTTTATACTTTCAGATTACAAAAACCTATATCTACCATCCATATTGCACCTGTATCATCATCTCTTCGCCGAACTAGTGCACCTATAGAATTTGCCATTGTATTGGGTGTGTTGGGGACACAAGAGATTTCTTGTACTTGATTGCGGGGTTGCTTGAGAGAGACCATATTCATCCTACAACTCCCACGGATTGATAAACCTTAGGTCATCCACTTGAGGGAAAATTGCTACTGTCCTACAAAACTCTGCGCTTGGAGGCCCAACAAAGTCTACAAGAATAAAGTTGCATAGTAGACATCAATCCGTTTTCTAGCGCCGTTGCCGGGGAGGTGAGTGCTTGAAGGTATATCTTTAGATCTTGAAATTAAATATTTTAGTTTCTTGTTTTTCACAAGTTTGGTTTTACAAAAAGAAAACTACAAAAAAAATGGAGTTTAGGTTGCCTCAATTGCTTCGTCTTTTTAATGTCTTTCGTGAAAATGATGGTTCGGAAAATTGTGCTTAATTGGTAGAGGAAGAGTTTATGAAAATACTTAATAAGAATTACTTGATTGATGAGCATGATTGCAATATTGCTAGTATGAATTCTCTGAATATTCGTTATGCTAATGATATGCAAAGCCACAAGCTTGGGGATGCTATGTTTGATGAAGATGATATTTTTAGTCCCCCAATTTTTGATTAGCAAATTTATTATGATGATGGCATGCCTCGTATCTATGATGATTATTGTGATGACATGTATGCTATAAATAATAATGATAACCATGAAACTTATCATCATGATTTTAGTTTTCAATTGGATTATGCCACTCAAATATCTCATGATAGTTATTTTGTTGAGTTTGCTCCCACTACTTTGAATGAGAAGAATTTTGCTTGTGTGGGTAGTAATAAAAATTCTATGCTTGTGCATCATGAAAAGAATGATTTATGTGATAGTTATATTGTGAAGTTCCTTCATGATGCTACTGAAAATTATTATGAGATAGGAACATATGCTTGTAGGAATTGCAATAATATCAAGTTTCCTCTCTATGTGTCCAAATTTTTGAAGTTATGCTTGTTTTGCCTTCCTATGCTAGTTGATTCTTGCTACAATAAATTGTTTGGTTGCAAAATCCCTATGCATAGGAAGTGGTTTAGACTTAAAGGTGCTTTCCATGTGATCGATGATGCTATTTTGCTTGTTTCAAATACTATTCCTATGTGAGCATCATTGAAATCATCATGCCTAGCCAAAAGGCTTTAAAGAAAAGCGCTTGTTGGGAGACAACCCAACACTTTTCCTTCTATTTTTGTGTGTTCACATGATTAATATACTATATTAATCATGTGTTGTGCCTTTTATTTCAATAATGTGCCAAGTAAAGCCTTTGGGATAGTATGGATACTTGTTGATTTGATTCTGTGCAAAAACCGAAACTTTTGCCTCCAGTAAAGAATTTCTCTGATTTTACTGGTCCGTCAAAAAATTCAAAAAAATTTAAACATAATTTATATGCAAATTCTCTAACTTTTCCTAATGTTTCATAATTTTTAGAGACAGGTAAGTATGGTTATCATACAGATCTTCACAGATTGTTCTGTTTTTGACAGATTCTGTTTTGCATCCGTAGTTTGCTTGTGAATGGTAGAACACAGTAGTAATTATGTGAGAACAATTATGAATCTTGTCTTGACAGTACCTAATTGAATGATCTTGTCTCACGAAGTTCCGTTAAGTTTTGTGTCATTGAATTTTTCAAGTTTTGGGTGAGATACCGATATGAGGAGAATAAGGAGATATATGAACCTAAACTTGGGGATGCCCAAGGCACCCCAAGGTAATATCCAAAGAATACTCAAGTGCCTAAGCTTGGGGATGCCCCGGAAGGCATCCCATCTTTCGTCTTCAACACTATCGGTATATCTTACTTGGAGCTATTTTTTTATTCATCACATAATATGTGTTTTTCTTGGAGAGTCATTTTATTTTCTTGTTATATGTTATATGTTATTTATAATCTTATTTTTCAATAAAAAGTTCCAAGAATTTCCTTAAGATGTCTCTATTGCATGTTTGACGTGTGCTGTGTAAAAACAGAAACTTTTGCTGTAGTGTTTGAATTTTCATAGTTTACTGGAACGTGGAAAGTTTATGAAATTTTTACACAGTATTTTCATATAAATTCTTTATCATGTCCTAAATTTTGAGAATTTTGTGAGTTACAGAAGTACACTGGTTTAATAGATTGCTACAGACTGTTCTGTTTGGACAGATTGCTGTCATAGTTTTGTTATCTACTTATCCTATAGTTTCTATAGCCTATATTGGTAGATATAAATTGTGGAAACGATAGTAAACAGTAGATTATGTTTGAAAATTATTGTGAAACTTTTCTTGGCAGTACATAAAGATTTGATTTATTATTATGTGCACTAACCTACCTCACGAGTTCTTTCCAAGTTTTGTGTGGATGAAGTATTTGAGAACTAGGTGAAACCGGGATATGAGAGGAATGAACGAGATACATAAGCTCAAGCTAGGGGATGCCCAAGGCACCCCATGGAAATATTAAAATAAGTTTCAAGCATCTAATCTTGGGGATGCTACGCATCCCACCTCTCTTCGTCAAATATCGGTTAGCCTATGTTGACCCTAAATTTTTATTCGTTCACATGATGCGTGCTATTCTTGGAGTATATTTTTGTTTTGTTTGCTGCTTGAATAAAATACTCAGACCTGAAAATCTCTATTGAGAGAGAGTCCTCACATAGCTAATTAATTGTTTGACTACTCATTGATCTGCACTTATATCTTTTGAGAGTAGTTTGATGTTTACTCTTGTGCTTCACTTATATCCTAAGAGTAAATTGCGAATGAATGAAATATCATAAATCTGAATTTATCAATGTGCAATATTGTTAGTAGCAAGTTCACGTTTGGTTTAGAAAGTAAAATTTATTGAATTTTAACAATCACTGTATTGGTCATATGAGCAATTCATGAATGATTAGTATACGAAAGAGAACTTTCGCATACAAATATATTATCTTGGACATCTTTCATGATTGTGAATACCCTTTAATTATTTTCAAACTTGATCAATATTTGAAGTTTGACAAGGAAGACAACATAATTGTTATGTTTGGGTATATTTGCATAGAAGTTATATTGTTATGGATCCTCCAACGTGTGGTGCTTGTTTAGAACCTTTTGGTAGCGAAAACTTCGTACTAAGTAGAGATACTACTTGTGCATAAAAATCCTTGAGCCAAGTTTATTCCATGAGAGTCCACCATACTTACCTATATATGGTATTTCACTACCATTCCAAGTAAATTTGCATGTGCCACCTCTAAAACCTTCAAATAAACATTTGTTTTGTGTTCTCGTACCGCTCATGGAGCGACGGGGTGGTCATTATCTTCCATGTTAAGCGAGTTATTCTCAAGATGAGTGTTTATTCACTTGTCATTACACAAGAGAAGCTGGTAAAAAGGATGCATAGTGCTGCATAAACAAACCCCCCCCCCTAGAAAGTTGATTGTTTGGAGGGCAACCGTGGATTCGGCCAACCATGGAATGTGTTTGAATGGTGGAGGGGGAGTAAAATTTTAATTCTGTTAGGGAACTGCCAATAATGTGATTAGCATGGAAGATATTGAAAACTCTGTTGTGACGCTGACAGGAAAAGCACACAACTCAAAATTACATATTCATCTCCGTTATAAACAATGAGCTCTGGCACCTATGCAAATACCTACTTCCCTCTGTGAAGGGACAATCTATTTACTTTCATGCTATTTCCTATTCATGTTGAGTCAACTTATTATTCCAACCTCAGTCTATTAGTTCGCAAGCATCATGTGGTGGGGAAAGATCCAAACATATATATCCAGTAAAATATATTTGATCATGATTCATTATTGTTGACAATTATCTTCATGATAAGTATGTTGGGAGGCGAAACATTAAGCCCCTATCTTTCTATGTATTCGATGGATGTTGTTTGTTCCAAAATTATGCCTTGAGAATTAGCAATCATAAAAGACTATATGATAATTGTGTATGTGGAGCTCTTACTAGACTTGATGATGCTTTTAAATTGTTTGGTGACCAAGAACATAGAGTGTTAAGTTTCAAGTGAATGAATTGTTTGAACTATGACATGTGAATTGATTGCTACTCTATCATGAAGAATTTTATGATCAAAAGTTGCTGGTTATGATGCTAGAAAAGTGACTAGAATTATCAGTGATCAAACTTATATATTATGCTAGCATTCACACTTCATAAATTATTTCTTTTATCATTTACCTACTCGAGGACGAGTAGGAATTAAGTTTGGGGACGCTGATACGTCTCCAACGTATCGATAATTTATGAAGTATTCATGCCATATTCACCTATGATTACAATACTTTTATATGGTTTTGATGCACTTTATATGATTTATTTAGAACTAACCCGGACCGATGCTGTTCTCAGCAGAATTACCGTGGTGTTTTTTTTGTGCAGAAAATGGAAGTCCTCGGAATCGACCAAAACTTCTTGATGATTTTTTCTGGAGGAAATAAGCAATATTGGAGCGAAGAACCACTGGAGGGGAGCTAACAGTGGGACACAAGCCATCAGGGCGCGACCCCCCTAGGTCACACCCTGATATGTGGTGGGGCCCACGTGGCTCCGTTGCGCGTGATTCCAATGGTAAAAAATCCTATAAATCCCAGAAACCACAGAAATAAATAGAGACTCTCCGTTCCGCGGCCGCAACTCGCTTTATTGACGAAAAACCAATCTGGAGACGTTCCAGTACCCTGCCGGAGAGGGGAAACCATCATCGGTGGCCATCTTGGGTCGCACCCTGATGTGTGGTGGGGCCCACGTGGCTCCGTTGCGCGTGATTCCAACGCTGAAAAATCCTATAAATCCCAGAAACCCCAAAAATAAGCAGAGACTCTCCGTTCCAGTGTTGCAACATTGTATCGATGAAAAACCAATCTGGAGACGTTCCAATACCTAGCCGGAGAGGGGAAACCATCACCAGTGGCCATCTTCATCATCACGGCGGAGGCCATGACGAGGAGGAAGTAGTTCACCCTCCGGGTTGAGGGTATGTACCAGTAGCCATGTGTTCAATCTCTCTCTCTCTATCGTGTTCTTGAGATGGCACGATCTTGATGTATCACAGGCTTTGTCAATATAGTTGGATCATATGATGTTTGTCCCTTCCTATCATGTTGTGATGAAATGAATCTTTCCCTTTGAGATCTCGTTATGTTGGATTGAATATTTTGGTTGAGAACAATTGATGTACGTCTTGCGTGGGATAACTGTAGTGACATTTGATATATGTTGAGGCATCAACTTGCAGATTCCAGTGACCTTGGGGATGTATGCATACGGGTTGACTGCACGTTTTCATACCATGTTCTTCGATAAAATCTAGGGGTGCTCCTTGAAGTTCTTTGTGTTGGATTGAATATGATAGATCTTAAATTATTTGATGCACGTCGCATAATTTACCCACGGATACATGAGGCGACATTGGAGTATCTAAGTGACATTAGGGTTGATTGATATGTATCATTGGTGTTGTTCTAGTACGAACTCTAGGGTTATTTGTGACACTTGTAGGAATAGCCCAAAAGATTCATTGGAAAGAATAACTTTGAGGTGGTTCTACTACCTACACCAATTTCATCTTATTGTTCTCCTCTAGATAGGAACTTTGGAGTGATTCTCTATTGCACGTTTAGGGATGATCATATGATTCAACTATGTTAGCATTGTTGGGAGATTGCACTAGTGAAAGTATGAACCCTGGGCCTTGTTTCCAAGCATTAATATACCATTTTACTCGTTGTTTACTATTTATTAGCTTCCTGTTTTTATATTTTCAGATTACAAAAACCTATATCTACCATCCATATTGCACTTGTATCACCATCTCTTCGCCGAACTAGTGCACCTATACAATTTGCCATTGTATTGGGTGTGTTGGGGACACAAGAGATTTCTTGTACTTGATTGCGGGGTTCCTTGAGAGAGACCATCTTCATCTTACACCTCCCACGGATTGATAAACCTTAGGTCATCCACTTGAGGGAAAATTGCTACTTTCCTACAAAACTCTACGCTTGGAGGCCCAACAAAGTCTACAAGAATAAAGTTGCATAGTATACATCACTCATAATCATGCAAAAGTAGTTAGTTCTGATGTAAGTCTTGGTGACTACCTTGGTACTCAAGGTTTCTTAATTTATGTTTTTGCATACGAGAATTCAGACTCACTACTGGTATCTACTATGAGTCCGATGTTGACCGACTAGGTTGGGAATCCTAGACAGAGGTTTGGCTCCTATGGAGGGTCTTGTAGATATACATGCTTTCTCAGCCTTTTTCATTCTAGATGTTTGTACTCAGGCATATTTATGCTTCCATTGATTGTATGCTTTGTGTGTAGGGTCATGTGACCCCTGTTTGTGATGACCTTGTCATGCATGGCTCTTTTGGGCCTTATCTATACTGAGATAGAGAGTTATGTTGTGATGCCATGTTGTACCATCACATACTTGCTTGTTATTTGTACGTGTGATTTGTATTGTTATGTGTGGGCTTCGACACCTAGTTGTATGCCTATGGTATCATTCCTTGAAGGGAATTGCCTCTTTGTTCTTTCACTAAGCCTTGGTAGTTCGCTACATAATCATATACGTGAGCCAAAAGACGCAAACGGTCCCATCCAAGGTAATGGCTGTAGCCGTGAGATACAATGCGTGAGGCCGCAAAGTGATATGATGTGTTATATGCTAGATCAATGTGACCTAGGATTGGGGTACCAACATCACCTCGGGAGCAGCGGATGGTGACCCTAAAGAGGGATACACGCTCTGTCCCCCCACCATATGACCGAGGACTTTGCTCGGGTTTAAAAATTATAGGGGGAGTGTGGCATAAAAATAAGTAGGAACGACACTTTGGATAAACCAAGAAATGTGTTGAAAACCTAGCAAATTGAGCATCCAGGTCAGAACCCACAACTCAACCAAGATGTTAGAACTCTGGCTTGGAGTTGGTTGATGCAACAGGTGCACCAGCATGCATAAGGTCAAAAGTTGTTTTAAGATCGACTCCACGACAACCTCGACAGTCAAGCTTAGATTGACACAACCACCACCGTAGAAGTATAGGTCTAGGCACTTGACCACCGTTGATTGTGATCAAACAAAATGATGAGCATGGTGGAGGAACGACACCTTGGTACGGACATGAACCGTTGTTCGGACAACACAAGACAAAGGTTGCAACCCTTTGTTTAATTAAGGATCCACTAAAGAACACACATCGAACAACATTGGACTTGAAGCCAGAAGCTTGGACCGCAGAGTGCTAGATCTTCGTATGGTCTTTGTACCCTAATTTTTTAAATTATATATTTTTAGTTATATCTCGGATGTTAGGTTTGTCCTTATAAATTATTGAATAAAGAGATGCCCGAATTATCTCGAGCTAAGTATACACTCATGGTGCATCCCAGACCTCTTTTCAATAAAAGGTTGCTATAATTTCCTTTTCACCACACCGAACACCAATAAACATCAACACCATTAGTTGGGGGTTGCATTAAGCGCTGTACCCACCAATTGTTGTGGTTCTCCATGGAGTCCTCCGCAAAGTCCTCAGACCTTTTTGCTAATATATGCATTGATTTTTTTTCTTTTGTCAATAGGTGGGTTGCCTGGCTCTTGTGCTTTCCCCTTACATTTCCGCATGTTCGGCTAAGGTTGTAAAGGGAGCACCTTTGTGATTGCTACTTCTGGGTTATGTGTTAAGTACCTCAGGTGTGTGAAGCCGAAAGCTAACTGTCACAATAAACATAAATCTGTCGGCAGGCTGGAGGAGGTGTCAAACTGAAAAACCAGTATGGTTATTCGTGTAAACAAAGGACTTTTCTTTGAAAAAGGCCAAAATACGAGCATAGTATTCCAGATGACTCGGATTGTACCGAGGGCTATTTACTTGCCACCCACAATAAAAGCTCCCAAAACTAAGTTTGCATTTTCGCCTTAATGATCAGATTGCCTTGTTTTCTCTGAGACAAATGCCTCCGGACACTAAGACATCGAATAAGGGTTGCAGTCCAAAGGGAAACACCCTAAGTAGTTTCTACTTAGGGGTGGAAGTCCACGACTGGCCAACTACACATTTTAACGATCATGGTTGAGTGAAAATTGAAAAGCATAAAGCAAATAAAAAGAGTGATAAATTAAATTTAATTACTCTAAGACAATATAATATCAAATTAAGCATTTGTCCTTACATATGCTCTGTGGCATACTTAGGGAGATATAATGCGAGTCTAATCAAGATTTTCTAGTAGGCACTCCTTCTTACACTTCTGCTCGGCTATTCGAGAAGAAGGCATCACCCACTCATAATACTTCTCAGCCGACAGTTCCTGGTTGCACTTCTTGGGGCCCTCCAAGCAAGTGGCTCCATATCAAGCTCGAGATCCGTTAGTATAATGGATATATAAAATACTTTAGATACTTTTATAACTTGATTCATATTTCATTATTGCATAAGGTACTGTATTCCAACTTATACCTAACATATACCCACCAATACAATCCATAGCATCATCGGCGAATAACTATGCAACCAAAAACAGAATTTGTCCAAAACAGAACAGTCTGTAGTGATCTATACTAAAACCATACTTCTATAACTCAGAAATTTTTTAACAATTAGGACAACCTAGGAAATTTGTATATAAATACTGTGTACAACATTCAGATAAAAAATATGCTCAAGTAAAATCAGAGAAATTATGCACTGGGCGTAAAAGTTTGTTTTTCTGCACATAATCGATTCCACTATCTTCCAAATCATCCTAAAGGCTTTACTTGGCACAAACACTAATTTATACATAAAAACACAACCATTACAGTAGCACTGATTGTGTGAACTTAAAATAACAGAATGGGAAAGCAAAGCCTCCCAACAAGCGCTATTGTTTTATGTCCCTAGCTAGGCATTATGCATTATTTCAAGTATTGTCCTCCTTGACCTATTTCATGCTTTCCATAACATTCTTATACATAATATCATTAGAATTACTTCTTACTAATTCCCTTATTTCAGGAATAGACTTTCTATTAGGAGAACTCAAATAATGGAACGGGCTATCTTTCATAACTATTATCTTCTCCAAATTTAATATTTGAGAAGTTTGGTCATCAAGGGACCTCTCATAGACAACCTTAAATTCATCATCTACAATGACTTTAGTATTATCAAAATAATCTTCATCATCCCCATCTTTGTTGCCTTTAACAATCCAAAAATATTGATGATTGGTATTATTGAAAGATGTTGGATTAAATCAAGTCTTAGAACTTCCTTTCTAACATTTTTCTCGAAAGCATGGTGATCTATAGACATAAATCTTCGCATAAAATCTCTATCATAAAGAATTTCATCTATCATAGGGTACTCATAATTCACATCATAATGATCAAAAATTTCTCTAGCTTCACAAACTATATAGTCGAACTCATTCATCAAGACAATTGTGGCTGTTTTCTAAGATCTAGGATTATTTATGACCGGTAATTCAAAGAACAATCTTTCCAATGTAGGATGAGTACGAATAAATCTTCTTTCAAGCTTAATAATAAGAGCAAAGTTGGCTTGAGCAGAACTATTAGTTCTTTCAAGAATAGGCTCATCCTTATTTACCAATACTCCCGTACAAGTGAAGAATTCTTGAATAACACTTTTTCAAATAATGTTCCCACTTCCCATTATAGAAATTTTAGTGTCAAGCTTAACGCGAGGTTTTTTTCTCAGGCTCATTATCCTTAATGTTGCCATTGGCAATCACAAAGTCAGACATGATAGCAACTTCAAGCAAAACAAACAAACTAGAAACTACGCAAACAAGAAAATAGAAATATATTTTGGGTTGTTGATTTTTTGTAAAATCAAATATAAAGATAAATATAAGACAAGCAAAAAGTAGACCAACTGATTGATAGTTTGTGTGAAAGGACCTCATGCGAAGTTGGCGATATCTCCCCGGCAACAATGGCAGAAATTCTTTCTGCTACTTGTGAGCTGCGTTTGGTTTTCCCCCGAAGAGGAAGGGTGAAGAAATATAGTAGCAATAAGTATTTCCCTCAATGAGAACCAAGTTATCGAACAAGTAGGATAATCAAAAAAACTTTGCGTCAACAATACCTGCACACACAAAACCAGACACTTGCAGCCAACATGGGCAATAGGGTTGTCAAGCCCCTTGAACTCGTTACTTGCAATTACTTCTAAGAGGGATAGATAGAAAATAAAAGTAAAATAAAAAAAGAAAATAACTTGCACGAAGGTTTTTAGGTTTTTGTAATATGATTTGAATAGAACCGGGGGGCATAGTTTTCACTAGAGGCTTCTCTCTCGAACGCATAGCAAAAGGTGGGTAGACAAATTACTGTTGGGCAATTGATAGAAAAGCAGATAGTTATGATGTAATTAATGGCAATGTGGGGACCCGACTTATAAGTCAAAGTCTCCAAATGCACGTGCATAGTGATCCCAGCATCGATGCTCATGATACGTCTCCAACGTATCTATAATTTTTGATTGTTCCATGTATTATGTTATCATTCTAGGATACTGTCAGCGTTCTGGGATCGGGGGTACCCAGACCTGTCTGCCTATGGCCCAGCGCGTGGCCCACTCGATGGCCCAGTACGGCTTGGTAGCAAACCCCCCAAGACAAGGCCCTCGCGAGAGCCCCAGCCTCGCGAGGCGAACAACGCCAAGACCTCCAGGGGAGGGGCCTCCCCGGGATGCCTCCTGAGGAGTGGAGATTCCTATGCAGGTGCCCAGCCTCATGAGGCTGGGATGACGTGAGCCATGACGACCAAGGCCAGGCGGGCGCCAGCGGGCGCAGAGGGAAGAGTTTCCTCTTTCGTGCTAAAGAGGAAAGGACGTACGCGGGTTCCCAAGGGATCCCCAATAGGTTTCCATTCTAGTGCAACAAGACCAAGACCAAGAGCTCGGCAGGACGGATGTCATCGCCGAGCCCACCTCTGCGTCACGCCCAGAAGCTTTGCACGCGAAGACCACCTTTAGTCAGGATAAGATGTACTTCTTGTCACCTTTCAAAATTGGCCGTTGTGGGATCCCTTCCCACATGTGCGATAAGGGAAGAGGACCAAGGCCACTATAAATAGGCACCAGCATCCACCGTAGAAGGGATCGATCCATTCCCATCTGAGAGCCCTCGCGAGGTCGCTCAACCATTGTACTAGTTCATCCCCCAAACCTCCTCGTGAGGCCAATCCACCAAAAGCAGGAGTAGGGTCTTACACCGCAAGGTGGCCCGAACCTGGGAAAATCTCTGTGTCCATCTTCTTGTTCGCTGGCACGTATTCGACGAGGCATGGCTGCGGAGTGGCGAGCTTGAGGCGAGAACTGGTTGAGTTCTTCGCACACGCCCTAGAGTTCGAACCTTCTTGGGTCTACGGAGCCCTAGATTCCGACAGATACTTTTTAAGCATTTACTTGTTGTTTTATATTATTTTTGAGCACTAACCTATGAACCTAGTGCTAAGTGCCAGTTGCTATTTTCTACATGTTTTTGGGTTTTAAGAAATATTGTACCAAATGAAGTCCAAATACACCAAAAAAAATGATGATTTTTTCTGGACCAAAATAAGACCTGGAAGCTTCGGAGTAAGACCGGAGGGCGCAGGAGGTGCCTCCAAGCCAACAGGGCGCCCCCACAGGGAGGTCACACCCTGCTGGCTTGGGGCCACCTCCCCGCTCTCCTGGCCCTAATCTCTGGTCTATAAATTCAAATATATTCCAGAAACCCTAGAGAATCTGCCGAAACACTTTTTCCGTCGCTGCAAGTCTCTGTTCTGCCGTGTGCCCATCTAGAGCCTTGTTCTGGTGCCCTGTCAGAGGGGGGATCGATCACGGAGGACCTCTACACCAACCTTGTTGCTCCCATGGTGATGTGTGAGTAGTTGAACACAGACCTACCGTTCTGTAGTTAGTACCTAGATGTCTATCTCTCTCTCTCTCTCTATGTTCTTCATTTCCATCATCACCATGATTCCCACGGTGATCTATCTTATGTAATCAATATTTGTGGTGTGTTTGTTGGGATACGATAAATTGTCGGTTTATGTTCCGATTATTCATGAAAATACATTTAGTCCTTGTTGGTTATTTATACACAGGATTGTTATAGCTTCGTAATGCTCTTTGATCTATCGGTTTGGTTGGCCAACTAGATTGATTTATACTCAAGTGGGAGTGGTGCATTGTAGTGGGTTTAATCTTGCGGTGCTCAATCCCAGTGATAGAAAGGACATGCCACGTATTGTATTGCTTCCAGTAAGGGTAAAACGATGGGGTTCATTCATATTAATTGGATTTACTTTGTCTACATCATGTCATCATCCTCCAAGCATTAGTCTGCTTTTACTTAATACTGTAGATGCATGCTGGATAGCGGTCAATGGGTGGAGTAATAGTAGTAGATGCAGGCAGGATTCGGTCTACTTGTTTATGGATGTGATGCCTATATACATGATCATTGTCGTGAATAAATATTGCATAACTATGTGCTTTTCTATCATTTTCCCAACATTAATTTGTTTACCACCGTATGCCCTCTTCGATAGAGAAGCCTCTAACGAACACTATAGCCCCCGGATCTCCTCACAAATATATTTACAAAAAATCCTAAATATTGCTGCCATTATTTTATTTCTTTTTATTTACAATTTATATTTATCAAATTATCTATCTATCACGAATTATCAAATTATCTAGTTACAGTTCAAGTGGATTGACAACCCTCTTGGGCGCGTTAGGTGCAAGTGTTTGCTCTTTTCTGCGTAGGCGCTGAAGACGAGAGTTTGCATGGTTCTCCTATTGGTTCGATAACCTTGGTCTCCACTGAGGGAAATACTTACCTCTACTGTGCTGCATCATCCCCTCCTCTTCGGGGAAAATCCCAATGCATTTTACAAGTATCAGCTCACTGAACACACAAAACTGAATAATCAAGAGTCTTACATCCATTACGTACCGTCTTACACAAATATGACAATTATGTTAAAGGCTTACACATATAGGGCCATCAAGGCCAAGCATAGAATAAGCACTCACAGTGGAAATCTTCAACGATATCTTTAACCCATGCCATCTGCCTTAACCCTATAGGTATTCTGACTGGGAAGCGTCCTAATTCGCATGGTCGTCGGCAAAGAATTGTTCCTCAAGTTCCTGTTCTTCCAAGCCTGGCCAATTAAATAACCAGGGACAAGCCATTGAGTACTTTCGAATGTACTCACAAGTAACCCATGTTTTGGAACAAGGTAATCACGCATGGTATGACACTAAGTAGGTACTTTTGCAGAAAACTAGTTTTGAGTGCAATATCATGTCCTAACATTTTGTAAATCATGCATCATGAGGTTACAAATATCAATATAAACAGAGTTTGAACAACTCTAGTTTAATCATCTCATCAAGTCATCGCACTTAGTTCAAGAATTTCCTTTTTCACACCCAGGTTTTGTAAAACACTGGACATAGTTTAAGCAGGACCACCCAACTATCCTTGACCGTGGACATGGCTATTGGAATAGTTTCACATTCAAAAGAGGTTGCACACCTTACCCACAAGACTCGGGGAACCTTCCTATCAATTCATGGCTCGCGATTGTCGAAGTACGACAATCTATGGGACCAACAAGGCCACTTGCAGTTCAACTGTGGGGATCAACGTCCACAAAGAGCAACACTAGCAAGCAACACATGGATGGTTTATACAGGTTTGGGCCATGTAACACCCCAAAAATTTTATCATGTTTTATTTATTAAAATTTTGTCAATAAGATTTATTTTCTATTTTTTTGGATTTTCTATTTGATTTAAGAGCCACTTCTTTTCTGTGGATTACAAAATTCTTACCTCCTATTTGAAACTTTTGAATAACATTGTGAGACTTGAATACTTTATTGAAGCATATTATTTCAATTAATAAAACCAGTGGAATTATATTTTTTTTATATAATAAAACTTGCCAAGTTTTAATTCTTTTAATAGCATTTTCATTCTTTTAAAGGCATGAGTTGCACTACAACTACTTCATAAATTCTTTTAAAAATTCCATACAAATTTTTAGATGACATGTGAAGTCCCTGGATCACATTTATGCAAAAACCCAGCCATGTGTTTTGTAAATTTTGAGCCAATCATCCTCTTTTCCATTTTGGTCCAGTTTTGTGTTTTGAACTGCAACCCTATTGTATTTTGCTCTAGTTGCCTTGAGAATTTTCCTGGTTGTAGTTGACCCTACCAAACCCTTAAATCCAATATTTTAGACTCATTGGAATAATACAACCCCATGCAATAATGCCCTCTAGTTTCTGTCCAGAAATGGTTTTCTCAAAAACTTGCACTAGGGAGTTTTTGCTTTTGACAAACTAACATTGCCATCCTATTTGTCATCTAAAGAGACCATGATCTGGTAACTTTGGTGGCCAGCAAAGTCGCCTAGGTGGCCTTGGCATTTTGTCAAACACCTTTAGTGCATGGCCAGAATTGGCATGAGGTTATGATTGCATTAGGACCTAGCTTAACTGCGATTGGTAATGATGCCTTTTACCACCCACCAGGTGGAGCGAAACGGTGCCTGGGCGCGTGCCTAAAAAGGCACGGCCACGTCAGGCAGGGATAGCCAACCTCCGCGTATTCAACCTTATAAAAGGGGATTCATGGAGGAGTTGCTGATCCAAACAACCATTCCCGATTCTGCCGCCGTTGCCTTCTTCTTCCTGTGAGACAAAGAAACTCCACCGGTCCACCATCTTCATGCATCTCCGTCGATGGTCTTTCTCGAGCTCGCCATGGTGCCCAAGAGGAAGGCCGCCGATGTCGCCCCTGCCCAGGAGAAGAAGGGCAAGAAGGCTGCCGACCCTGATGCAGAGGCGAGGAAGGAGGCCACTGCGGTGGACCAGCGTCGTCTTCTTCTTGTTGGTGCTGACCGCCAACGACCTCATTGAGCGGTATGCCTATATGTGGGGGAAGGAGGACAAGGCGCACACCACACCGGTTGTGCTCCCCGGCACTACCCAGCCCAACACAGAGAAGTACCCGTTCTTCACGGTGTACTTCTACTGTGGGCTAGTTCCTCCCTTTTCTACTTTTTTCACTGACCTAATACTAACATACGTCTTCACGCTTATTCATTTTACTACCAATGTCGTGACCAACTTGTCAATCTTCGTGGATTTGTCTGAGAACTTCGTAGGAAATAGTCCACAACATAGCACTTTTCGGCCATTTCATTTATCCCCACATAAAATGGAATGCTCTCTCCGGTAGCATCACGTTGATCCCTCGGGCCATCCACAAGGAAGTTAATCCCACCGGAAACTTGCACTATAAGTGGGTGGAGTGGCGGGGAGAATGGTGCTACATCAAGAATAAGGAAGCCCCTAGCTTCTGCCGGATGCGGAAAATGAAGACAGTCCACAACAACAACTGGAGTGCCCTTGACACCAATGACAAGAAGCTGGAGATTGACGTCTCCTGCATCCTTTGCCCGAGGGATGCCGAGCTCACCATTCAGATGGTAGGTGCCGATTTTCTTCGCCGCCGCATCGCCCCTCTACAGGACCGCGGGCGCTTCGCATGGGAATATGTCAACAACGCGGATATGATGCGGTTGCACACTGGATTGCTGCCAATCTGATGGTGATGGAGCTCTCCTACTTGTGCCATCAGCTCTTCTGCCTTGACGGGAAGTTCAAGCTTGCGGCAGGCATAATTCCGCTCTGCAATAGTTCTGCTAAGGACACGATCCTCGCGATGATGCCGACCTGCTACAAGCATGGTGTCGGGGCACGGATGCTCACGATCACCTATGGGACCAGAGGCCCCTTTGTGATTCGGTAGGGGGGTCACGTTGCACGAAGAGCGGAGAGCATGAGACGGCGTGACGATCAGGACACAAGCATTTTACCCAGGTTCATGCCGCTGCTAAGCGTAAAACCCTACTCCTGCTTTTAGTGGATTTGATTTGATGAACACAAGTGGTGCCTCGCGCTCTATCCCGGCAAGTGTTGCCTCTGGGGTAAGAGTTGCTAGGTGAATACAAATGTTCGGGGGTGCGAATCCTGAGCTAGGTTCCCTCGGGCCTCCTTTTATAGTGCAAGGGGTTACCATAATGGCAAAAATGTCATTATAAATCGATTAGATAGCTTAGCAGAGCTATCATACCTAAGTCTGGCGTTTAGGACAAAATACCATGATTACCAGCCTAGGTGGCGCTTGGGGGTGCATCCCCGGCAAGCTCTTGCCACCGCTTGGCCGGTCGCTGCTTATGGTCTTGACACGCTGCAGGGCGGGTGTCAATTGAGCGTAACTTGTCTTCTGGTGCGCCGCCACGTGCTTAGCGAGAGCTGATTAGCCACTTGAGGGCTCGACACCGCATCGACAAGTGACTGATGTAGCGATGCGGTGGAGCGGTGACTGGTTAGCTCGCTCCTGTCGGGGGAATGGCTTGCCGGGCCTTCGGAAAGGCGCGCATGTCTTGGTCCCCGGCAGGCACCGGGGGCGTGCTTGGCGCGTCGCAGTCCAGGCCTGGGCTGCCTCGTCGGGCTTGTTGGAGTCTGGTTCTTGAGTGCTTTCTTGGAGATGTGGTATCCTTCCCAATGAGTTCTGCTTGCGGGGGTCGGAGGTTGCCTGTCCATGCACAAGTCAGGGGGAATGAACACCCCTGTTTGTATACCCCGACACATGGAGTTGACACCACATGGCAACCTCCATCGGAGGAGGCGGTAGTAGAGTGATTCGACAACCTGACGGATGTGGCCATCAGGGATGAAGGCAATCTCACCCGAGACACCACCAAGGCTGAACTCGAGTGGATCGACAACAGGGTCGTGGAGGCGTGCTTGATGGCCGGTGGCAGTAGCTCCAGTGTTGCTGCGTCTGATAATGAGGAGGGAGCTGGCGGAGAGGAGGAGAAGGCCGATAAAGCTCCAGCAAGAGACTTTCTCGATGGTCCTTCTGAGGCCGAGGAGCATGGGGTTGCCAGGGAAAAGGAGTCTAAAGAGCTCCGAGACACCGTCATCCCAAAGAAGAAGAAGAAGGCTCGCGTCCTTCGGAAGACCATCGCCGGGGAGCTGGTTCATCCTTCCCCTCCAATCGATGAAGAGGAGGAGGAAGAGGACCCCCCACGATGGACGTGCCATGTTGTGGCAAAGCGTCCGGCAGGGACCTTCGCCAAGGGGGCAAGGTCTTCGAGCGTTGCCGCCTCCTTATAGCGCGCTAGGACTCCTACTCTGCCACCTACTTGTGCCGCTCTCCAGCAGGATGTTTGGGACTTGTTGGCCCTCACCTCAGAGGAGGAGGATGAGTAAGTACTCACGCCCATTCTGTTACTTGTCTTGAATTCTTGAATTGTATTTATCCGAATCTTGTTGTCGTCATCCCGCAGGGATGAGGGGACTTTGGCGCACCGCATGACCAAGAGGGCGAATCTTGCACCTGCCTCGGAGGGGACGAGAAGCTCCGCACCGGAGGCGAAAGTTGTCATTCATGAACCACAAGTATAGGGGATCAATCATAGTCATTTCGATAACTAAGAGTGTCGAACCCAGCGAGGAGCATAAGGAAATGACAAGCGGTTTTCAACAAGGTATTCTCTGCAAGTACTGTAAGTAACGATAGTAGATTGTTTTGTAGCAAGATAATTTGTAACAAGTAACGAGTCACTGTGGGGACCCCGACTCATAAGGCGTGATCACCGAATGCACGTGTACAGTGATCCCAGAGATCAATGCTCACTAAACACAGAGAAGCTGGATAACAAGAGTCTTACATCGATACATACCGTCTTACACAAATAAAGATTGTTAAGGTGAAGTCTTACATAGATAGGGCCATGAAGGCCAAACATCAAACATAACTAGCAGCGGAAATCTTGAATGAAAGTGTGAACCCATGTCATCTGCCTTAACCCTACAGGCATTCTGACTGGGAAGCGTCCAAGTTCGCATGTTCGTAACCAACGAAATCTTCACCATATTCCTGCTCTTCCATGCCTGGCCAATTAAATAACCAGTGGCAAGCCAATGAGTACTTTGAATGTACTCGCAAGCAACCCATGTTTGGAACAAGGTTTAACAGAAGCATGATATCGCACTAAATAGGTATCTTTGCGAAAACTAATTTTATGCGATGATATGTCCTATCCACATGTAGAAGCATGCATCATGAGGTTCCGAGTAACCATATGAATAGGTTACAGGTATCAATAGGAATCAAGGTTTGAACATCCCATGTTCAATCATCACGTAGAGTCATCGACTCAAGTCATGTTTCTCCCTTTTTTCCACACGCACGCCAAGTTTTGCAAACAATGGACGTAGCCCAAGAGCGGCCATCCAACTATCCTTGACCGTGGAAACGGCTATTCGAATAGTTTTACACTCTGCAGAGGTTGCACACTTTACCCACAAGACTCGGGGAACTTCCGTGTCATCCACGACTCGCGGTATATTACATACCCAAGTTAAGCACCCGAACAATGCCTTTCCCTTGACGACACTAAACAAAGAGTCCACTCGTTGTCCCATGTCTTCATGATGTACAAACACGAGCCTTTCTCAACATAGTAGCATCCATAAAGGGACGCAACGGTGTGCCCGGTGTCTGAAAAATCAACCCATGGTCGCCCTACCTGGCACGACCCCATATCGAGAGTGACCACGTCACTCCCGCCACTAGTAATGCGGGCTCTTTGCTAGCATTGACCAAGGTAATCAACAAGGCCCCTTCTCATATAGGGGTAGAGTGGTTGTACATGTAAGGTTGGAGTAACGGCCGCAACTTAAACCAGTCCATTTTTGAAAACAACACATACACTTGCCTTGGTACACCACTTATTTATCAACTGGTTACCTAGCTCAATATTATCTCCCTCGGGCATTAGTGGCACCCGACGGGGTTTTCGAAAAAGTCTTTGAAAACACTTTTGTTTCCATCATCATGCATAATCCCGTCCCATTTGCGTAGCACTACTGAGCATCCTATCTACTTCCCACCCACACAACTCTAAGTGTAAGTAGAGTTATGTCATGCAAGTATCAACGAGGAAAGTAACGGAGGCAACCCATAGAGGTGGTCACCATATTCATCATGGTCAACACAACAACAGGAAAGCGCTATATGCCATGCAATAAAAATGGTTTCTTTAGACATGGTCAAGGGCTGCTTGCCTGGCTCATCAAAGTCTTTGAGGCCTTCACACGCTTCTCGTCCAACTCCGAGCACTCCGTCTACTTCGTCAACTACCATCAGAAACAACCACAATAAGCAACACAACAAGCAGAGAAATAAAAGTACTCTTTAAATAGGAGCTTTATTTTTCTTGGACATCTCTGGTCATAAGAAAAATACCTAAAATGGCTCTACTGGAGTTGGATCAATGAGGCTCTTTGAATGGTGGAAATAGGGGAAATGGTGATCCTATAAGAAGTCTACAGAAAACACTTTTTTAAAATGGGTGGATGCACCCAACAAATAGGTCATGATTTGTAAAACATTTTGGAAGTGGTTTCACTGGATTTGGAGTTGGGAAGAATATCCTATGGGTTTGTAATATGGAATAATGGAAAAAGGGAGCTATTTATTTGGCCTAACAGAAATAATGCATGGAAAAAATGCTAACCATGCCAATATAAATACGGCATCATTTTATAGACACCTAGGAACTTGAACCACTAAATTTGGAGTTGATATGAATGCTCTAGGAATTTGCAAAGTGGGGTTTTTCATGGTTCAAATTAAATTTGAATCAGAACATAAGAGAAAAGTTTTCTGGAAAAATGTGCAATGCACATATTTTGTTAGACCATGATTTTAGGAATCTGTAGGAATTTGAGTCATCAAATTTGGAGTTGATTTCAATTTTGTAGGATTATTTTTGTCTCTCTGGAAAATAGAAAAAGAGGAAGAAATTTACCTAAACAACTAAAATGTGCACTTGGTGCAAAACAGGAAGTGGCCCGGCCCAGTGGCTCGGTCAGGCGGGGAAGTAGCTACGGCGAAGGCGTAATCAGGGTAATACACCTTCCCCTTCTGAAAGCGTAGAACCGAGAACTCGAGTCCACATAAACCGAGCGGGTCCTGCTGGACACGTCGGCAGAGACTGACTGGTGGGGTCACAGGCCCCACCAGTCGGGTTCTTCTTCCTCGCGCGATCTTCTCGCGCAGCAGAGCCATAGGAGGCGAGGCCGAGCTCATGCCGGCGACCTGGGGCACCGCTGCCGACGCCCGTTGTACCGACGAGCTCAGGAGGGAGTCCCCTACACCCCTAGGTGGGTTTTGAGCCATGAGGAGGCCGTCGCCGAGCGCAGTACCGGCCTGGGCGGAGGATGCCGACGACGATAGTGGGGCGCGGCGCTGTGGCTTCCGAAAGGGGAAAATGGATCTCAGGTAGGGTTTGGAGGTGGTGCTGGTGCTCTTGTGAGGCTCAGAGGGTGGAGGGAGCGGCCACCGTGATCGAATTTGAGCAGAAGCCGTCGGCGGGGCTTCGGCCGTGGAAGAGAATGGAGGGCGCGAGGGGGCGAATGGGTGCTCCAGGGTGGTTCATAGGAGGGAGATAGAGCCAATGGAGAGCAGAGGGGAGCTCGAGGCTGACTTAAATAGCCTGGGGGCGAGCTCACCGTGGATCAAGGTCCGACGAGGTCATGGCCGTCCCTGGCATGCCCATGGGCTCTATGTCCGTCTGCGGCTCTCGTGGACTTGGTCTAGGACAAGGGGATGAGGGATAGGGAGCTGGGAAATGCAGACGCATCGCGCGTGCAAGCGCGCTCACTGGTGTGCTCGGGCGGCCATGGCGCGCGTGTGAGGAGGCCTCCAGAGGGGGATAGAGGAGGGGGCCGACCTCGTGCCGTGTCACGGACGCCGAGGGCGTCTCAGGGCTACAAGGGGGAAGCTCGAGGCTATCGGGGGAGATGATTGGGGGACGGCTACATTGCGGCTAGACACTGTAGCACGCTCCAGAGCGCCCATATGGCAAGCCATGGCATGCCAATGGCATCTTGGACGCGGCCATGCATGTCCAGAAGCTTCACCGAGGTAAAACAAGGGTAAAACTGCATAGGATGCTCTGAGGTTTTCATTAGAATAGGAAGGAAGTGGAGAGGAATGTAAAACCTTGTTGTCCAGGGGTAGAATGGGGTTTTTATCCCCTCAATCAGTGACCTGAGGCCATGGGCCTCTTACTAGAGGTATAAGGTAACTAGGTGGAGATGTGGTAAAAGGTTGAGAGCAAGGAGAATAGTAAAAGTGATGAAAACAATAACCTTGGGAATTCACCAGAAGGTGTTTGATGCAAGTTTGAGCTGGCTAAACCTCCTTGCTATGAAACTTAATAGGAGTGAATGATAGATAGAAATCAGGTTGATCACCAAATTTGGGATTATAAGATGAAATTTGCCAATGCAAACTTTATAAACCCTAGAAATGGGCAGAAAGGGATTTGCTTAGACCTAGCTATGAAATCCATTCTCCTTGATGCACAAATTGTGGTGCTCCATCATTTGGGGATTATAGTATGCCCAAAAAGTTTGGGACCAAAATGGGAAACTTGACTGTGCAAGAATTTCCAATTCTTCAAATGAGCAGAAATGGGTTCGGGGTAATTTGGATAGGTGGAACTATTCTCCTTGATGCACCACTTGGTGTGGATGCATTATTGGAGGATTAGAACATTTAACAGAACTTGAGCACAAAATGATACAGTTGGCAATGTAGAGTTTCTCAATTTTGGATCTGGACAGAGAGGGTTTTGGGGACTTTTGGTGAACCAAAATTATTGGTATTGATATGAAACTTGGCAAGATGATCACATATGGCATATGTGACATGCTAGAATTTTCTTGGATTTATTGGAAAATATTTATTGCAGAAATATTTCAAATATTTGAATTATGCAAAAAGGGATTTGGAAGGTTTTGTCCAATATTTTGAACATGAACATGTGTTGAAACTCTTATATATGGTCAATATATGTCCACTGAGTTTCGGTAAATTTTATCAAATATTTTGAAAGCATAAAAATAATTTTCCTCTATGAAAGACGATCTCTAGCCTTAAGAAAAAGCCTTTAAATAAAATAGGAAAATAATCTTTAAAAATAATATTTAGTGGTTTTGGGAAGTCTTATATATAATAGGTTTCAAATATAGTTTTTGAAAGAATTTAAATACCATAATATAAGGTCTTGTAGTTCAAGCCTTAACTCACGGTTTTTTGAGAAACCAAGTTAATAAATGCTTTTTGGCGAAAATAATATTTTATAAAAATAGTTTTATGTCCTATTCACATGGCATGATCATTGGGCAAATATTTGGTGCAAGAAGATGAGTCTTGAGACAAGGAGAATCTTTGTGATTTAAAACACAATCAATCAAGCATGCAAATAGCAATCAGTTCAAGCATCACATCATAGAGAAATTTTTTGTTGATCCTAATTTTTGAGCTATGAAAACTTGGTAAGGAGAGGCAAACACACAGGGTGTGACATACCTACCCCCCTTACAAGAATCTCGTCCCCGAGATTCCTAGGCTAGGCGTAGAAAAGATGCGGGAATTCAGAGGTGAGGTAGTCTTCACGTTCCATGTTGCTTCTGCTCTGGTGTGGTTGTACTCCTGGATATTGAAGTGCTTGATGATATGGCTTTCGAGTGCATGGCTTCGTCTTAGTGTGAATGGGGTTAGGGATGGCAATGGGTACCCATTACCCGCGTACCCTGCGGGAAAAAACCCTATTACGGTAAGGGTATGGAACAAAAATTTACCCATGGGTATACAAATAGGAAAATCTGAAACCCATCGGGTAAAGCGGGTACGGGTATGGGATCATGTAACCCATACCCACATACCCATGTACTCATATAAAATCCATGTAAACTGAAAATTATCTCTACAATCTACACTATGTCAAGAATTTGTAAATTGAAAGTGTATGCCTATGTGTTGTTGTTTACGACTATATGATGTTGTTTATAAGTATATGTTGTTGTTATAATCTATTTCTGTAAACTATATTATATGATGCAGTTTATGACTATAAGTTGTTCAAATTGATGCTTTGCAAACATGGGTAATTTTACCCGCGGGTACCCGTCTACCCTGTCGGGTAACGGGTATGGGAAATAATTGTACCCCTTGGCAGGTATGGGTAAGGGTGATGGGTAAGCTCAGGCGGGACGGGTAAGGGTATGGGGAGGCTCCACCCGTACCCATACCCTGCGGGTGCAATCCCTAAATGGGGTACTTGCAATTTGTTAGGCTTTCCTAAGAGTCAAAGGTTTGGTGAACGAGGTTCGGGCAAGGGTTGGGCTTGCGTGTGTATTCCAAAGTCAGAATACGTGGCAAGGTAGTGTGTCTGCGCGCTGGTCCTGGGGTTACTCACGTTGGTTACTGACATCTAGATGTGTCGTGCTAGAAGGGTCGAGTCTTGGTGTAGCCTCTCGTTGATGGGGAAGTCCTTATCTTCGTTAAAGCGGGATATCTTCAGTCGATGTGGTCTTTAGCCTTGAGAGTGTTGAAGCGCGTCATCATAGTCTTCTCGTCGAGAACTTCTGCTTGAGTAAGTTGGGTAGGTATTTTCTTCATTCATCTTCGGCCATTTGTCTTCGTAGTCACGGACGCATGTTTCTGGCGGGTCTTCGAGTGTCTGGTTTACTTGTCTCTCCGTAGCCATTTGGGGCAAGGTTTGGGTTGAGTCTCATCCCTAATACTAAGCTTAGAGGTTTGACGCGAAAACGGTTCCTATCACCTAGGAAAGTTTTTGAGGGGGTCCTAGATGAGTTGGCTACCCAAAAGTATAGACCAGCCATCCAATCCCCAAGGTCTGAGGCTTGGCAAGCGGGGTGGACCACCTTTGACAGGGGTTTCACCATGATCCAGTCAGGATTCATGTCCTTGATTGGACCAAAAAGGAGCTAGTAACGAAGTCATGACAGTCGTTCCACTCTGTTCCAGGCATCTGGAGAGAGTAGGGACGTCGTGCTCCTCGTATACCGTCAAAGTGGTGGAGTGAGGTGTGCTATAAACTTCTCGGTTCCTTCCTAGTTAGGAACTGATAGGTGCCCATTCAAAACAACGGGCTATTTAATCATCTTGATGTCTGAGGGCTTCATCGTGCTTGAACGTCGGTGCTTCTTGATATAGTCTAGCTGATGTAGCCGGTAGAGGAGTGGTGGTTGACTTCTCTTGCGTATTCTTCTTCTTCGTCGTGGCTTCCAACCACATTGGTTCTTCATCTTACTTGGGTAAGGTTGTCTTCTGCTGCAGGGAGGGTGCTTCGAGGAGTCCAACTTCCTTAAGGTATAATCTTATACTTTGAGAGGCAAGGCAGTTGGTGTTTCTGGGGCTTATCCAAATAGGACTAAGGTGTTCATTTCTCTCATTGGGTAGATAAGTATGTCATCCGTGAGGACAACAACATATTTCCCCAAGTATCACACAAGCACATTGCTCGTGGGATATGTGAGAGGAGCGGGCATTTGCTCCGGATGGTCACTTGTCCAGGGGTTTGTGGTCCATCGTAATCTAGTTCTTCGTGTCCACCTTCCTTATGGAAAGGGTGGGTGGTGGTCAAGGTGGAGTACTAGCTATAGTCTTTCTACTTAGAGCCAAGGACTATGGTCGTTATCTGACCATGTTGTGGCTCGGTAAAGCTTAGGGGTTTCAAGGATCTTAGGATGTGAGTGAACGTCTATCATCTTATCCTTGAGCACAGTTCTTGGATGCCCATAGTCCTACCAATTACTCCAAACAAAATCATCCTATGTCATCGAGGGTATCATCTCATATAGGCCAGTTCCAATATTACTCATGCTATTCACATCTCCATGGTTTTGAGTGAAAGACTAAACCAAATCACATATGTATACTATAGCCAACTCATATATATCCCTATGTAAAAATCCTCGGGTGAAGCATGCAAGCTGCTAAGCTTGATTAAGACACTAGAAATCCAAGTGCTCAGTTAATTTATCCAAGGGCTAAGCTACTGCGCCTCGATTCTAAGGAAACACGTATTATACCAATCCAAGATCTTGTTTCCTTTCTACGAGTCCAATCAAGTGGTCCTTAAATGCCACGACTCACTACTCCTACAAATCCAATATCGATGGAGTTTTACAAAATCTCCTAGAGTCCCTTTAATCCACAAATCATTGAAAGAACTATCTTATCGTAGTACATCCACCAATTCCCATCACGATGATCTAGTAAACTCCAACGTTAGGTGCATATAGATCCTTGAATCAAATCGGTCAATAACCCTGTGTTCCTAGTTTATCCTCCACCAAGAAACATGGTACCATGATCGAGATTATCGGACAAAATCCAAATTACTCCGATCCATGTAGACTCACTCAGCACCTATATTCCACTAGGATCGCCTATTTAATCCAATATTATGTCCAAGAGAATTCCTACTTGTTCTTTCGAGTCATTATTGTAACATCATAAATCCATGACTATTACATGACAAAGTCAAACTATCATATCACCAAGAATTTCAGCTTGTGATCCTAATTGTCCTACTAAATCCAATTTACTCGAGGGAGAAGTAAGTTATGCTATTCTATAAACTTGATCCACCAAGTTTATTTATCATCATGAAAGTCTCGTAATCCACCAATGGGTCTCAACTACTTCCTCAAGATATCCATCATAGCCACATCAAATCATTAGTCTACGAATCATGCATCCTCAAACTGATCTTCTCTATGGCATCGTCAGTCCAAGTGCCGGCTTAAGAATGTAATGTGTCTGTTCACTATGATCACTCCAATGATGAAACCTAGTGCTAAACCAAGGTTATCACGGCTTGACTAGGGTTCTCTTGCGGGTTCGTATGTTAAGCACATGGTTAAGGGTTTGAGCTGGGGTAACTTGTGGGTCTAGGTTGGTCTAGGGAAGGACTTCTAATCCTGAGGGAAAAGCATAACCCTTATGGGGTTGCACTTGGTTGAGTACATTGTAGTCAAAGTCTTCAGTGCTAGTTGTCCATCAAGGTGGATCCTTGGTGCATCTTGTCTTGCTGGTCTTCAGTTGAAGATATGGGGGAGAGGAAAAGTAGCATAGAGGGGAGTGCCTAAGGGGGTTCTATAGTGCAGGTGCAATCAAACAAGTGCTGAAAGGGCCAAACACAAATACTAAGATAAGGTAGGTGATATGGTCACGTACTTGTTGCCTAGGGAAAAAATGCAACTTATATCAAAACACAAATAATAAAAAGCAACACACATCATGGTTCCATTCGAACCATCATACGGACTCGACTTCGCCTAGGGGATATACGACTAATCCTACCCTAGGGGTTCTCGGACTCAGTAGTCGTGCCTTGCATCATGTCTCGGAGAGAAGTACTTCCAGTCTCCTGGGTCTTCCATAGGTGTTGCCACGTCTCTTGTAGTTGTTCGTCGAAATGATCCGGATTGAGCCTGAAGAATCTTTGACAACTTCTCATCTGGTAAGTTGACGGGACGAAGGTGGTTCCTTGTGGTCCCCACTGACTCGGTCTTCTGTTGTCTTCTTAATCATGACAATCCCTCTTGCCTTCTGAGACATCGAGATTTCCAAGTGGGCAATCCTTTATGCAATGACAACAACAAGGCATGATAGAGTTCCAACTTGTCGTTCATCTTGTTGATAATATCGACTCCAAGAGCGGGGGATGAAGAGAACCGTTTTCATGATCGCTATGGTGAGGAGGACCAAATGGCGAGGTTCGCATCCACCGGTGGTTGTCGACACAACAACGGCAAGGACAAGCTTGCTCCATTAGCGATGTATTACATTGTCTTGCATATCTTACGCCTTGATCATCGTAGGACAAGGTTGCATCATCCTGGGGCTGTGTCGAGGGTATCAGCATCTTCTGAGTCTTGATATCCTCATCCCTTGAGAAGGTATCATCTGTTGGTATCGTCTTGTCGTGGTGTCGCCAATCTTCTGTTCAAGGGATGTGGGCAATGTCTGGCAAGGTGGTTTCCTTCAGGTTATCCATGAGGATTTCAAGGAATCGCGTGGTCAGGGGCATATGGGTGCAAGCGACCGTTTGCAAATTTTTGAAATGGCGGATGAGGAGAGTCAAGAGAAAATTGGTGGAAGCGGTAAGCCAATAATCTTTTGTTTCTTTGAAACTTAGAAGAGGTAAGAAATGTGGTAGTCTTTGCAAGTGATGTGAAGGGTCTGGGGAAATAGTTTTGTTCTAACTAACGTCCATGCTAGCTAAGGGCTTCCTACAGTCAGGATGGCTCTAATACCAGCTCTGTGGGGACACCGAATCATAAGTCATGATCACCGAATCCACGTGTATAGTGATCCCAGAGATCAATGCTCACTGAACATAGAGAAGCTGGATAACAAGAGTCTTACATCCATACATACCGTCTTACACAAATAAAGACTGTTAAGGTGAAGTCTTACATAGATAGGGCCATGAAGGCCAAACATCAAACATAACTAGCAGCAGAAATCTTGAACGAAAGCGTGAACCCATGTCATCTGCCTTAACCCTACAGGCATTCTGACTGGGAAGCGTCCTAGTTCGCATGTTCGTCACCAACGAAATCTTCACCATATTCCTGCTCTTCCATGCTTGGACAATTAAATAACCATTGGCAAGCCAATGAGTACTTTGAATGTACTCGCAAGCAACCCATGTTTGGAACAAGGTTTAACAAAAGCATGATATAGCACTAAATAGGTATCTTTGCGAAAAGCTAATTTTTATGTGATGATATGTCCTATCAACATGTAGAACCATGCATCATGAGGTTCTGAGTAACCATATGAACAGGTTACAGATATCAATACGAATCAAGGTTTGAACATCCCATGTTCATCACGTAGATTCATCGACTCAACTCATGTTTCTCCCTTTTTTTATACACGCACACCAAGTTTTGTAAACAATGGATGTAGCCCAAGAGCTGCCATCCAACTGTCCTTGACCGTGGACATGGCTATTCGAATAGTTTTACACTCTGCAGAGGTTGCACACTTTACCTAGAAGACTCGGGGAACTTCCGTGTCCTCCATGACTCGCGGTATATTACATACCCGAGGTAAACACCCAAACAATGCCTTTCCCTTGAGGACACTAAACAAAGAGTCAACTCATTGGCCCACGTCTTCATGATGTACAAACACGAGCCTTGCTCAACATAGTAGCATCCATGAAGGGATGAAACGGTGTGCCCGGTGTCGGTAAAAACAGCCCAAAGTCGCCCTACCTGGCACGACCCCTGTATCGAGAGTGACCACATCACTCCCGCCAGTAGTAATGCGGGCTCTCTGCAAGCATCGACCAAGGTAATCAACAAGGCCCCGTCCCATATAGGTGTAGAGTGGTTGTACATGTCAGGTTGGAGTAACGGTCACAACTTAAACCGGTCCGTTTTTGAAAACAACACACACACTTGCCTCGGTACACCACTTCTTTATCAAGTGGTTACCTAACTCAATATTATCTCCCTCGGGCATTAGTGGCACCCGACAGGGTTTTCGAAAAAGTCTTTGAAAACACTTTTGTTTCCATCACCATGCATAATCCCGTCCCATTTGCGTAGAACTACAGAGCATCCTATCTACTTTCCACCCACACAACTCTAAGAGTAAGTAGAGTTATGTCATGCAAGTACCAACGAGGAAAGTAACGGAGGCAACCCATAGAGGTGGTCACCATATTGATCATGGTCAACACAAGAACAGTAAAGTGCAATATGCCATGCAATAAAAATGGTTTCTTTAGACATGGTCAAGGGCTGCTTGCCTGGCTCAGCAAAGTCACATGTTTCTCGTCCAACTCCGAGCACTTCGTCTACTTCGTCAACTACCATCGAAAACAACCACAATAAGCAACACAACAAGCATAGAAATAAAAGTTCTCTTTAAATAGGAGCTTTATTTTTCTTGGAATCTCTGGTCATAAGAAAAATACCTAAAATGGCTCTACTGGAGTTGGATCAATGAGGCTCTTTGAATGGTGGAAATAGGGGAAATGGTGATCCTATAAGAAGTCTACAGAAAACATTTTTATAAAAATGGGTGGATGCACCCAACAAATAGGTCATGACTTGTGAAACATTTTGGAAGTGGTTTCACTGGATTTGGAGTTGGGAGGAATATCCTATGGGTTTTTAATATGGAATAATTGAAAAAGGGAGCTATTTCATTGGCCTAACAGAAATAATGCATGGAAAAATTGTTAACCATGACAATATAAATACAGCATCATTTTATAGATACCTAGGAACTTGAACCACTACATTTGGAGTTGATATGAATGCTCTAGGAATTTGCGTAGTGGGGTTTTTCATGGTTCAAATTAACTGAATCTGAACATAAGAGAAAAAAATTCTGAAAAAATGCGCAATGCACATATTTTGTTACACCATGATTTTAGGAATCTGTAGGAATTTGAATCATCAAATTTGGAGTTGATTTCAATTTTGTAAGATTATTTTTGTTTCTCTGGAAAATAGAAAAAGATAAAGAAATTTACCTAAACAACTAAAATGTGCACTTGGCGCAAAACAGGAACTGGCCCGGCCCAATGGCTCGGCAAGGCGGGGAAGCAGCTACGACAAAGGCGTAATCAGGGTAATAGGCCTTCCCCTTTTGAAAGCGTAGAACCGAGAACTCATGTCCACTTAAACCGAGCGGGTCCTGCTGGACACGTTGGCAGAGACTGACTGGTGGGGTCACCAGCCCCACCAATCGGGTTCTTCTTCCTCGCGCGGTCGTCTCACGTGGCAGGATCATTGGAGGCGAGGCCGAGCTCGTGCCGGCGACCTGGGGCACCGGTGCCGGTGCCCGTTGTACCGACGAGCTCAGGAGGGAGTCCCCTACACCCCTAGGTGGGTTTTGAGCCCCGAGGAGGCCGACACCGATGACGAAAGTGGGGCGTGGCGCTGTTGCTTCCAGAAGGGGAAAATGGATCTCAGGAAGGGTTAGGAGGTGGTGCTGGTGCTCTTGTGAGGCTCAGAGGGTGGAGGGAGCGACCGACGTGCTCGAATTTGAGCAGAAGCCGTTGGCGGGGCTTCGGCCATGGAAGTGGATGGAGGGCGCGAGGGGGCGAATGGGTGGTCTAGTGTAGTTCACGGGAGGGAGATAGAGCCAAGGGAGAGCGGAGGGGAGCTCGGGGCTGACTTAAATTGCCTAGGGGCGAGCTCACAGTGGACCAAGGCCCGGCGAGGTCATGGCCGTCCCAGGCATGCCCGGGGGCTCTATGTCCCGTGTCTGCGGCTCTCGTGGACTTGGTCTAGGACCAGGGGATGAGGGATTGGGAGCTGGAAAACGCAGACGCGTCACGCGTGCGAGCGCGCTCACTGGTGCGCTCGGGCGGCCATGGCGCGCGTGTGAGGAGGCCTCCAGCGGGGGATAGAGGAGGGGGCCGACCTCGTGTCGTTTCACGGACGCCGAGGGCGTCTCGGGGGACACGAGGGGGGAGCTCGAGGTTATCGGGGGAGGTGACTGGGGGGCGGCTACATTGCGGCTGGTCATTGTAGCGCGCTCCAGAGCGCCCATATGGCATGCCATTGGCGTCTTGGACGCGGCCATGCGTGTCCAGAAGCTTCACGGCGGTAAAACAAGGGTAAAACTACATAGGATGCTCTAAGGTTTTCATTAGAATAGGAAGGAAGTGGAGAGGAAGGTAAAACCTTGTTGTCCAGTGGTAGAAATGGGGTTTTTATCCCCTCAATCAGTGACCTGAGGCCATGGGCCTTTTACTGGAGGTATAAGGTAACTAGGTGAAGATGTGGTAAAAGTTTGAGAGCAAGGAGAATAGTAAAAGTGATGAAAACAGTAACCTTGGGAATTCACCAGAAGGTGTTTGATGCAAGTTTTAGCTGGCTAAATGGTCCTCCTTGCTATGAAACTTAATAGGAGTGAATGATAGATAGAAATGAGGTTGATCACCAAATTTGGGATTATAAGATGAAATTTGCCAATACAAACTTTATAAACCCTAGAAATGGGCAGATAGGGATTTGCTTAGATCTAGCTATGAAAATCCATTCTCCTTGATGCACAAATTGTGGTGGTTCCATCATTTGGGGATTATAGTATTCCCAAAAAGATTGGGACCAAAATGGGAAACTTGACTATGCAAGAATTTCCAATTCTTCAAATCAGCAGAAATGGGTTTGGGGTGATTTGGATAGGTGGAACTGTTCTCCTTGATTCACCACTTGGTGTGAATGCATTATTGAAGGATTAGAACATGTAAACAAAACTTGAGCACAAAATGATACAGTTGGCAATGTAGAGTTTCCCAATTTTGGATCTGGACAGAGAGTGTTTTGGGGACTTTTGGTGAACCAAAATTATTGGTATTGATATGAAACTTGGCAAGATGATCACATATGGCATATGTGACATGCTAGAATTTTCTTGGATGTATTCGAGAATATTTCTTGCAGAAATATGTCAAATACTTGAAATATGCAAAAAGGGGTTTGGAAGGCTTTGTCCAATATTTTGAACATGAACATGTATTGAAACTCTTATATATGGTCAATATATGTCCACTGAGTTTCCCTAAATTTTATCAAATATTTTGGAAGCATAAAAATAATTTTCCTCTATAAAAGACCATTTCTAGCCATAAGAAAAAGCCGTTAAATAAAATAGGAACATAATCTTTAAAAATAATATTTAGTGGTTTGGGGAAATCTTATATATAATAGGTTTCAAATATAGTTTTTGAAAGAATTTAAATACCCTAATTTAAGGACTTGTATTTCAAGCCTTAACTCGGTTTTTTTTTCAGAAACTAAGTTAATAAATGCTTTTTGACCAAAATAATATTTTATAAAAATAGTTTTATGTCCTATACACATGGCATGATCATTGGCCAAATATTTGGAGCAAGGAGATGAGTCTTGAGACAAAGAGAATCTTTGTGATTTAAAACACAATCAATCAAGCAAGAAAATAGCAATCAGTTCAAGCATCACATCATACAGAAAAAGTTTTTGTTGGTCCTAATTTTTGAGCTATGACAACTTGGTCAGGAGAGGCAAAACACAGGGTGTGACAGTAACAATAGTAACCAAGGTGCAGCAAGGTAGCCCAATCCTTTTTTATCAAAGGATAGACCGGAAATTACTCTTATATTAAGCAAGCGCTCCCGAGGACCCATGGGAATTTCTGTCTAGTCATGTTCATCATGTTGAGTTGATTCGCGTTCGTTACTTTGATAATTTGATATTTGGGTGGACCGGTGCTAAGGTCATATTCTTACTTGAACTAACAACCTACTTATGATTACCCCTGTCGCAAGCATCCGCAACTACAAAAGAAGAATTAAGATAAATCTAACCATCGCATGAAACATGTGGATCCAAATCAACCCCTTATGAAGCAACGCATAAACTGGGGTTTAAGCTTCTGTCACTCTAGCAACCCATCATCTACTTGTTACTCCACAATGACTTCCCTTAGGCCCATAACATGGTGAAGTGTAATGTTGTCGACGTTCACATGACACCACTAAGAGAAGTAACAACATACATATCATCAAAATATCTAACGAATACCAACTTCACATGATTAATTATAACAAGACTTCTCCCATACCTCAGGAACAATAGTAAATACTCACACCTCTTCAAGATGTTCAAAATCAGAGGTGCAATAATAAAGATCAAAGATCTGAACATAACATTTTCCACCAAGTAATCCAACAAGCATCAACTACGAGATGTAATCAACACAACTAGTAACCCACAGGTACCAATCTAAGGTTTTGAGACAAAGATTGAATACAAGAGATGAACTAGGGTTGGAGATGAGATGGTGCTGATGAAGATGTTGATGAGGATTGGTTCTCCCACGAAGGAGAAAGCGTTGGTGATGACGATGGCTTCGATCTCCCCCTCCCGGAGAGGAATTCACCCGGCAGAATCTCATCGTCGGAGTGCAAAAGGGACTCTGCCCGGGTTTCTGCCTTGAGTTGGCAGAGCTTCGTACCGAAAGGTTTCTTATGATTTTTTCTAGGGTAAAACACACCATATAGGAGAACAGGGGCATCGGGAAGCCAGCCAGGGCCCCACAAGCCATCAGGGCATGGCCTGGGGGGTGGGGGCGCCCTGATGGCTTGTGCCTGGCTGGTGGCCCCCCTCTGGTATATTTTTGGCCCAAACATTCTTAAATACTCAATAAACATTCCCCGTGAAGTTTCAGGTCATTTGGAGTCTGGTGATTTTTCTACCTTTTTCTCGGTTTTCCGGTTCAGAATTCCAGTTTCAAATAATTCCCTCTTTGTGATGTACCTTGCATATTCAGAGAGAAAGAGCATAAGAATTGTATGATGATAGGGAATAATTGCCAAGAATAACGTAAATATGAATAAGAAATCATGATGCAAAATGGACGTATCAGTCATCATCAGCCCCTAGCGTAGCCCGGCACGCAGCCCCCAGCAGGAGCCCCCTTCTAGTACCCAACAACGAGTACTGGTGTGGATACCACCTCTACTTCTTCCCCCCTGCAGACGGAGGTGGAGCGCCAAGAGGTGGAACAACCATATGTGGACTCCCGGTGATGAGCCTGTCTGTGTCGAGGACGTGCTGGCAGGCGGCGCTGCCAGCAGCCATGTGATGGCAACTAATGTTCTGGAGAAGCAAGCTCCCCTTCTCGACAAGTTCACACAGGTGAGTCCCTTGCCATTGATGTTTTATTTTCTTCTTCTTTTATCTTCTTGAACTTCTTCTAATTTCAAATTTTCTGTTTCTTCTCCTGATTAGGCATATCTGCCCCCAGTCGATGACATGGATGTAGACGCCAGCTTTTGGGAGATAGCCAAGAAGGCGGCCGGCGAGTCCAGCCGAAGTGCAGTGGAGGAGGGAGCCGCCAGTGCGACTGCAGAGGAGACCGCCAGGGTGACTGTAAAGGAGATGGTGCCAGAGATGACCAAGGAAACAGAGGAAATTGTTGTCCCAAGAGCGCCCGGCAAGGGCATGCTCGTCGTCGTGGGGGCAACCAATGGAGCTGCCACCGAAACATCTACATCCGAAGTGTTGCCCCTAGCAGGTACCTAAATTTCAGCGACTTGCAGTTTGTCAGCACTCCTGGCGATGCGATCCTTCAATCTTTCTCTGCACACGAGGTGCTAGACGGTGTTGTCACCACAACCAGAGGTGTAGTCACCGTCGATCCTTTCTGTGGCAGTGATGTAGCTAAAGAGCACATCATCCTCTCCACCATCAGCAAGATCTTGAACCAGCTCCAATCCCACTACGGCAGTCGCTCGGATAAGCTGGATCGCTAGGAAGCTATCCTTGCTGAAGCGGAGAACAGGTTCCGAAAGTGCCTTGACGAGAGGCGCGCCTGGTTCACACTGCGCTGTCAATACCTCAGCAACAGGCAAGACGATCTCACCAAGGTTGTGGCTGCAATTATGTCCGAAAGGGCCAATGCAGAGGACACATGGCAAGAAGTTGAGGAGATGGTTTCTGCTGCTGACGCTGACCTTATCAAGCACAAAGCGGGTGTCGACTCTCATGAGGAGGACCTTGCTGCCCGAAAAGCTGCTATCGTCGCCAAGCTCGATACCCAACTGGAGAACTAGATCAAAGATCTGGAGTAGGGGCATAAAGACACCATCGAGAAGCAAGCTGCAGAACATGCTGGCAAGCTCCAAGAGACCATCAAGGCTGTAGAAGTTGCCCAGATCGCCAAGATTGAATGGATGGGCAAAGCACAGCTGGAATCAAATCTCGCCGCTTCCGGCATGGAGGTCTTAAGGCTGCCGGAGGACATCCAAAAGACAGCTCACACTCTGGGGGAGTTGCATGTGGCAATTTACGACAATACAAAGGATCTCTCCACTGCCGCTAATGTCGCTGCTGACCTGAAGGTGAAGGTGAGCACCTACAAGGACAACCTTGAGGCCGCCAAGACTAGGGAGCGGGCTCTACTTGAGGATCTCTAGAAGAAGAAGAGGATCTGTGCCATCCATGAATTCAATGTATTAAAGCAGAGCTTGGATTTGTGGATGGAGTATCTTGTGAACATCACCGACAAGCTCTCCAATTAAATTGCAGCCATGGGATTGGTGGAGTGTGCGTTTGTCGGGCCCCTGGGACTGGGGGTACCTTGGCCCATCTGCCTGCGGCCCAAGATGCGGCGTATGCCATGGCCCCAATGCAGCCCACCACTGTACGCGAGGCGTATGTCAGCAAGCATCGTCGAGAGCCTCGCAAAGCCCCGCTCATGAGATCGCTTCCCGAGGCTACCCCTGGGGCCACTGCGGAGTGGACTGATCTACGATGGCTTAGTGGGGCCGCGCAATCCTGCATCTTCACGTGGGCGACGCGTGCGGTGACAAGCAGTGCCAGGAGCGGAGCCAGCAGGCATGGATGAGGAGGATTTCCTCTTTTGTGCTAAGGGAGCGGGGCCAGCTTGCCCGCTCCCAAAGCAACTCCCAAAGGTTTCCTGTTTGGTGAAAAAAGACCGAGGCTGGGTGCTCGCCAGGAGGGAGGTCATCCCCGAGCCCAACGGCGCATCACGGCAAGAGGCTTTTGCAGGCGAAGACTACTTTTGTCAGGATAAGCTGCAGTCCTGTCCCCCTTTACACTGGCCATTGTGGCGACCCTTCCCACCTTGTGTTTTGGGGGGAAGAGGAACAGGGCCAGTATAAGATAGGGCAGGCCGCAACCGTAGAGGGGGACCAACCCCAGGTAGCCAGAACACACCCTTGTATTCGCATCCTCAAGCAATCCAAACGGGCAGGAGTAGGGTTTTACACCGCAAGGTGTCCTGAACCTATGTAAACTGCCATGTCCAATGTTCTTATTCCTTAGCTCGAGCACCCCAGAGCGTCGCCGTGAGGTTACGAGTTAGAGTAGGGCGAGAGAAACTACGCACCCCAGAGTTCGAACCTCCTTGGGTCCCCAGAGCCCCTATTCTGACATTTGGCGTGCCAGGTAGGGGTGCACCGTGGTCCTCAAGGTTCCGGCTCCAACTTCGCCAACCCTATGACCGACGCTCGCCGTGGCTGTGCCGAGCGCCGGGCGGCCCACGTCGCCCAAGAGGCGCCTACGGTACGCGATGGTCGCGCCACCCCGTCGGCGCCTAAGCGGCCGTCGCCACCGACCCTGCTACCCATGAGCAGTAGGACTCCTCCTTCCACCCTTCCATGCAGCGAAATGGACGCACCGCCACGGCTTCCTCCCTTCACGCCCGCCCTAGGCACATGAACGCGCAAGACGCGCTGCTCATGGCGAGCAAGCTACTTCATCATCGCCCGACGGACAGTGGTTATGAAGCCTGGCTGGGCCACATCGTTGAGCTCGTTACCGTTGGCAGAGGAGCCCTGGCACCCTCTCGCCCACTCCACTGTCGGGACCCCGATCCTAAGCCATACAAGTCTAGCATGTAACACATCATATCACTTTGCGGCCTAACGCATGGTAATCCCTCGGCTGCCACCTTACCTTTGCCGGAACCGTTTGCGCCTTTTGACTCACTTATATGAATATGTCGCTAGCAATCATATGTCAAAGAACCCGGGTCGACATGACTAGTTGTAGACCCAAGTGGCACAACTCTACACGGACAGGCATACATAACCCAGCAGTGCAGGTGTCGGTCATCAACATGTGTAGACGAGTCATAGCAAGCTACATGGACTCCATTACAACACGTGATATTTCCCCGAAGAGAGAGACACAACAGCAAAGAAGGATACACACCGGTCAATCAATGTGTTCGGAGCAATAGCAAGCTACCAGGGCTCAACGAAAGCACAAAGAGGCATTTCCCCGTAAAGAAGGCTACCATAGGGATACAGCTAGGTGTTGAATCCCACGCATACCAAAGCATTTCAAACATACACGCAATATGCACGATATGCGTAGATACAACATGGCATCACAACATAACTCTATAACATTATATTTATTTAGAAGGCTCAATAGAGCATACATAGTATAATGTTACAAGCAGGGGGTCTCATGACCCAACGCTCAGAGCATACAATCAACAAGTGGAAGATACATGTTTGGGTACAAACATCTACTAAAGGCCGCTAGAAGAGCCTGAAAATCTACAATGACCCTACCAAAGGAGCAAGACCTCTGTCTGGGATTCCCAATCTATTCCGGTCAACATTGAACTTCACGTCGTAAGAATCACTAATGAGACTAACGTCTCCTCTGCAAAAACATAAATTAACCAACCGTGAGTCCAAAGGTACTCAGCAAGACTTACATCATAACTAACTACATATGCATCATTATCAACAAAGCAGGTTGTGGAGTTTATTGCAGTGAGCCAGCTTTGACTCTTGGCTTACCTGTACTACGACTACGAGTTCTTTCTTTGAGGTGGGATATCGCACACGAGTCCACATATTCAGCAAATCAATACACCACTATGCATCAACTCCCGTCTCCCTACGAGAAGGCCATCCATAGCACTCACACTTATCTTGCGCATTTTAGATTATCCATTTAAAGTTGTCTATTGACCACATAAGATTTCCAAGGAGTCCATATCCGAGGACGCGACTATTCGAACAAATTTATAAACCCTCCAGGGGTATACTTCTTCACACACGCTCCCGCCACTTATCGCCATGTGCACACAAAAAGGCACATCGGCAACCTTCAAGCGGAAGCCCATCGAGGGAGTCGGCCACGATCGTTAACCACACAAGACCCTAGTCCAGGTTTATCGCCTATTTAAGACTCAACCCGCAAGGAAGTCCGGCCGAAGTTTCCATTACGGCCCCAAACGATGTGTACAATGTTCCGAAGCCCACCTCGACGGGTGGTTCTACGCTTGGTACACCCGGCCACAGGTGCATCTACCGCGCCATAGCCTACCCCTCCAGTCAGTGCTATGCACGGCCGCCAGCACATCCTACACACACCAGAAACTAGTTGCAACTCCTGGACAGAGATCAAGGTGAATAATAAGCCGAGAGGGTCCATTGGTTTCGGGCCCAATGCATGGTAGTATCATGTCTTGGATAACATACACAGAACTCAGTTCTTAAGGACGGTCCCAATGAGACAACCCACCATGTACCCCTACATGGCCTCTCATCGCTACCTTTACCAAATCACATTCACACACTTAGCTCTCACACAGCAGGACACGAACACATCCATTTCGATTCATCTCCCAGATGGATCAGACCCGACACGACTCTAAGCATAGCAGGCACGGTAATCGAGCATGGATGAGTAAGCACAACAAGGCTCAAGCAGTTTCTACTCACGCTAAGTGGTTTCAACTATTTACTATGGCAAAGACAGGTCATGCAGAGGAATGGGTTCAACTAATGAGAACATGTAACAGTTGAACCATGATTGTCCTAATGCAATAAAAGAGAGCAGGAGTGAGAGTGTGGGTTTATATCAGTATGCTCAAAGGGGGTTGCTTTCCTGACAGTTCTAAAGATAGTACTTCTCTTCATTAGTGTCAACGGTCACATCGTCAGAACCATCGTCTGCCGAGAAGGAACAACACCGACAAAACAAGAGAGGAACACATTCAATGCAATGCAACAAACATGATGTATGATATGGCATATTAAGGTACTAAATTCACCTAGTTCAATATTTGGTCATATTAATTGAAGTGGAATTCAAATAGATATCAAATTCCAACTCCAAACTATTTATAAAAATTTTCCTAATCATGAAATGTCCTAGTTGGTGATGTTAACTTGCTCAAACATGCATGAACATGGTATAAACAGATTCCTTGCATTTTTCTGATCATTTTTCATATATAATTTATTTTCATTGGACTTGCGGTTGAATTTCTATGATTTTTAGAAGGTTTAGGTATTTTTTGAAATTCATAAATCATTTTCAGATTTATTCATAATCCAGAAAACAATTTGTGTGTCAGCATGACGTCACTATGACGTCAGTACTCAACTGGGTTAGCCTAGGTCAAACTTGACGTGTGGGGTCCACACGTCAGTGACTCAGAGGTTAACCGACGGTTAATCCCTGGTTGACCCAGCTTTGACCAGTTGGGGGTCCCGCTGTCAGTGCATGTGGGAGGGTTAATTAGCATTGTAACTAGGTGCTAATAAAGCACCACGTCAGCTTCGCCGGAGCTCCACCAGTGGTGTCCTATCCGATGGCGGAAGTTCGCCGAAAACGCTACTCCGGCAAAGGTTGGACGCGCGGCTAGGCTCTATAGGGAGCCGGCGATTGGCCACATCGACTGGTGCATGTTGTTGGTCACAGGGACGCTGGAGTCGACGGTGGTGATGGCACTGTTCTGGAGCATTCCGGCTTGTGTTTCTTCTTGATAACCCACAAGTATAGGGGATCGCAACAGTTTTCGAGGGTAGAGTATTCAACCCAAATTTATTGATTCGACACAAGGGGAGCCAAAGAATATTCTTGAGTATTAGCAGCTGAGTTGTCAATTCAACCACACCTGAAAGGCTTAGTATCTGCAGCATAGTATTCAGTAGCAAAGCAGTATGGAAGTAACAGTAGCAATAGCAAACTGACAGTAGCAGTATTGTAGTGATTGTAACAGTAGCAACGGAGAAGTAACTTAGCAAAGATTAATATGTGAAAAGCTTGTAGGCAATGGATCAGTGACGGATAATTATGTCGGATGGCATTCATCATGCAACGGTTATAACATAGGGTGATACAGAACAAGCTCCAATTCATCAATGTAATGTAGGCATGTATTCCATATATAGTCATACGTGCTTATGGAAAAGAACTTGCATGACATCTTTTGTCCTACCCTCCCGTGGAAGCGGTGTCCTAATGGAAACTAAGGGATATTAAGGCATCCTTTTAATAGAGAACCGGACCAAAGCATTAGCACTTAGTGAATACATGAACTCCTCAAACTACGGTAATCACCGGAAAGAATCCCAGTTATTGTCACCCTGGGGGATGCGGATCATAACTCGTAATAGGTGTCTACAACTTGCAAGATAGGATCAAGAACACACATATATTCATGAAAACATAATAGATTCAGATCTGAAATCATGGCACTCGGGCCCTAGTGACAAGCATTAAGCATAGCAAAGTCATAGCAACATCAATCTCAGAACATAATGGATACTAGGGATCAAACTCTAACCAAACTAACTCGATTACATGGTAAATCTCATCCAACCCATCACCGTCCAGCAAGCCTACGATGAGATTACTCATGAACGGTGGGGAGCATCATGAAATTGGTGATGAAGGATGGTTGGTGATGACGACGGTGTGGATTTCCCCTCTCCGGTGCCCAAATCAGACACCAGATCTGCCCTCCCGAGGAAGAACAGGAGGTGGCGGCGGCTCCATATCGTAAAACGCAATGAACTATTCTCCTTGATTTTTTTCTCTGCAAATAGGAATATATAGAGTTGGATTGGAGGCCGGAGGAGCTCCAGGGGCCCCACAAGACAGGGGGCGCGCCCTAGGGGGGGCACGCCCCCCTGGCTTGTGACCAGGTGGTGGCCCCTCTCCGGTTGTTTCTTTCGCCAATATTTTTTATTAATTCCAAAAATATTCTCCGTAAATTTTCAGGTCAATCCGAGAACTTTTATTTCTGCACAAAAATAACACCAAGGCAATTCTGCTGAAAACAGCGTCAGTCCGGGTTAGTTCCATTCAAATCACGCAAATTAGAGTCCAAAACAAGGGCAAAAGACTTTGGAAAAGTAGATACGTTGGAGACGTATCAACTCCCCCAATTTTAAACCTTTGCTTGTCCTCAAGCAATTCAGTTGATAAACTGAAAGTGATAAAGAAAAACTTTTACAAACTCTATTTGATCTTGCTGTTTTAAATATATCTAACTGATGTTCAGGTTTTCAGCAAAGATTATAGACTAACCATATTCACAATAACATTTAGGTCTCACATTTACTCATATCAATGGCGTAATCAACTAGCGAGCAATAATAATAAATCTCGGATGACAACAATTTTATCAAAACAATCATGATACAATATGACATAATGGTATCTCGCTAGCCCTTTCTGAGACCGCAAAACATAAATGCAGAGCACCTCTGAAGAACAAGGACTGACTAGACATTGTAATTCATGGTAAAAGAGATCCAGTCACACTCATACTCAATATCAATTAATAACAAAGCATACAAATGATGGCGGTGCTCTCTAACTGGTGCTTTTTATAAGAAGAGGATGACTCAACAGTAAATAAAATAGATAGGCCCTTCGCAGAGGGAAGCATTGATTTACAAATGTCCAGAGCTCGAGCTTTTTAAAACATGGATGAATCATAATTTTGAGAGGTATGCTTTCAATGCCAACATAACAACTAAGAGATCTCGATATCTTCCATGCTAGATACATTATAGGCGGTTCCCAAACAGAATAGTAAAGTTTTTACTCCCCCTCCACCAGTCGATCACACTCCACGGCGGGCCGAATCCACGGGTACCGTCCATACAAACAACAATCCTGGGGGAGTTTTGTTTCATTATACTTTGATTTGATTTTTGAGCATGGAACTGGGCATCCCGAATACCAGCCACTTTCTAGTGAATGATAGTGTATCAACACATATCGTGAGAATAACCCACCTAGCATGGAAGATACTGATAGCCCCCAGTCGCTACATGAGCGATTCGGGCATACAAAACAGAATATTTATTTGAAGGTTTAGAGTATGGCACATGCAAATTTACTTGGAACGGCAGGTAAATACCGCATATAGGTAGGTATGGTGGACTCATATGGAACAACTTTGGGTTTATGGAAATGGATGCACAAGCAGTATTCCCGCTTAGTACAAGTGAAGGCTAGCAAAAGACTGGGAAGCGACCAACTAGAGAGCGACAACAGTCATAAACATGCTTTGAGATTAACCAATATTGAATGCAAGCATGAGTAGGATATAAGTCACCATGAACATAAACATCGTGGAGGCTATGTTGATTTTGTTTCAACTACATGCATGAACATGTGCCAAGTCAAGCCACTCGAATCATTCAGAGGAGGATACCATTCTATCATACTACATCACAACCATTTTAAAATGCATGTTAGCACTCAAGACAAACCATTATACACTCTTAGCTAATTAAGCATGGCATGAGTAACTATAATCTCTAATTGTCATTGCAAACACGTTCAACCCATAACAAGCTGAATCCAGAACGATGAGCTAATCATATTTACAAAAACAAAATAGGTCGAGTTCATACCAGCTTTTCTCCATCTCAGTCACTTCATCATGTATCGTCATTATTGCCTTTCACTTGCACGACCGAACGGAGTGAATAATAATAAGAGTGCACGTGCATTGGACTAAGCTGGAATCTGCAAGCAATAACTTAAAGGAGAAGGCAAGGTAATATGGGCTCTCTGATAGATAAACAATAATGCATATGAGAGCCACTCAGCATGTCATGGTGGTCTTCTCCTTACGACCCAAAGAAGAAAAGAAAACTATTTACACGGGAAAGCTCCCAACAAGCAAAAGAAGAACGAGAAATCTTTTTGGATTTTCTTTTAAAACTACAACTAAACAAACTAGAAGGTAAAGCTAGAACTAATTTTTTGGATTTTCTCAAGGTTAATTAATAACACAAGAAGAAAGCAAAAAGAAGAAATAAACTACCATGGATGGTACAATGAAAAAGTATGAACACCAACAACTGGAGTGAATGTGTGAACATGAATGTAATGTCAGTGAGAAATACGTACTCCCCCAAGCTTAGGCTTTTGGCCTAAGTTGGTCTAGGGCCATGGCTGGAAATAACCCTCTCCTGGATACTCCGGAGGATAATGAGGGTCCCACTGGTTGGCGAGCTCCTGTGGCTCCCACTGAAAAACTGGAGCCTGATACGGATCTAGGGCTTTTGCAGGATCAGGTGCTGGGGGTTGCGACAGACCCCAATATCTGTAAATGTCCTCGGGCATAATAGTGTACCTGCATGAATGGATATCGAACAAAGAAGAAGCAGGCAAAGCAATAATCTCACAAGTACCCTGACTAAATACTAAGTTGTAAAGCAGCCTCTTATCATTATCTTTCCTAATAAAATCATGTGCTACCATACTATCATAATCTAAATATCTTGTAGGAAGCAACATTTCCTCTTCCTCGTCAAGCCTAATAGGTATCTTAAAGTGTTTAGCTAAACGAGATGCATAGATACCTCCGAATACGGGGCCCTTCGAACTGTTTAAGTTCAACCGTTGGGCCACTATTGCGCCCAGACTAAAAGTTCTATCAGCAAGTAAAGCGTGGCGCAGAATGGCGAGGTCGGGAGCACTGAGGCTTCCACTCTCGCCGCGACCAACTAAACATCTCCCCGCAAATAATGAATAATAGCGTAGAACAGGAAAATGTACACTAGCTGCTCTGGCCTTTGACACCCCTCTCTCTTCCCCTACAGTGATTGCGGCAATAAAATCCTCCATGTCCCTAGGACGTGGTTCACTGATGCTGCCCTCAAAGGTATTTTGCAAATATTGCAAAAATCGTAAAGTGACATTTCCTTAGGCACATCATATAAATGAAATTCTACCATGGGAGGATTTTTCCTAGGATAAAAGTAAAAGTTTTGCACGAAAGTATTAGTAAGTAGGAGGTACTGGTCACACTTATCGTTGAGAAAGTCGGTGATGCCTACATTTTCTGCCAGATAATAGAAACCTTCATGAATTCTGGCCGCCCTCAAGAATGCTTCACTTGGCCATTCACATGGTCGAACCTCCGCGGTGTGAGGAATATTGTACTTAGGCTTCTCATTTTCTTTTCCTTTAAACCCCCGGCTTGAAGAGCCTCTTAACAATCTCCTCATCATCTCTTTCTCTGAAAAACAATTCTGAAATTTTTAGTGACTCCAAACAAAAGTGAACAAAACTCAACGAAACTTATAGCAACTACTCCCACAAGTGCCTGGAGACTATATCATGCATCAAAACTACTTAGGACCATATAAATTTGACATGCAAGCTCAAGAACAAGGTCACCACAGCAGCAAAAATTTGCAATATATAAAGCACTAGAACAAAAACTAATTGGACCATTGGAGGAGTCACATACCGATGAACAATCCCTTGGAACAGTTTTGCAAATGGAGCTTTGAGCAAGGAGATCAAAAATGGCAGCAAAATGAGCTAGAACACGGGTTTGAGCAATGGTGGGATTTTTTCTGGAGGAAGACGAACAGGATGGGTGCTGGAATAAGCGAGGGGGGCCCACGTGGGACCCACAAGCCAGGGGGGCGCGCCCAGGGGGGTGGGTGCGCCCTGCAGGCTTGTGGCCCACTGGTGCAGCCCCCTGATGTGTTCTCAGTGCCAAAAATTCTTGAATATTCCAGAAAAAATCATACTACATTTTCAGGGGATTCTGAGAATTTTTATTTTCAGGTCATTTTTCTTTTGCACGGATAAATAAGAAAATAGAGGAATAATAGCATTTCTACTAAATTGAAACTAAAGAACAGAGAATAAAAGTTGGGTACAGAAGGTTGTGCTTTCTAAATTCATCCATCTCATGCTCATCAAAAAAGAATCCATCAATAAGGTTGATCAAGTCTTATTGACAAACCTTTTTCGAAGGACATGGAACCGGAGAATTTTCGAATAACACTAGGTTACCTCAATGGGGATATGTATGTCCCCAACAATAAGTATATCATATTTCTTTCTAGCAGTAGGAAGAGGGAATTCAAAGTCTCCAATAATAATCGTTGAAATTTTTTCAATGGAGTTGACACTATGAACTTGAGGTTGTTTCTTCGGAAAGTGTACCGTATGCTCATTACCATTAACATGGAAAGTGACATTGCCCTTGTTGCAATCAATAACAGCCCCTGCAGTATTCAAAAAGGGTCTACCAAGGATGATCGACATACTGTCGTCCTCGGGAATATCAAGAATAACAAAGTCCGCTAGGATAGTAACATTTGCAACTACGACAGGGACATCCTCGCAAATACCAATGGGTAAAGCAGTTTATTTATCAGGCATTTGCAAAGAGATTTTAGTAGGTGTCAACTTATTGAAATCAAGTCTACGATATAAGGAGAAAGGCATAACACTAACACCAGCTCCAAGGTCACATAAAGCAGTTTTAACATAATTTCCTTTAATAGAGCATGGTATAGTAGGTACTCCCGGATCTCCTAGTTTCTTTGGTATTCCACCTTTAAAAGTATAATTAGCAAGCATGGTGGAAATCTCAGCTTCCGATATCTTTCTTTTATTTGTCACAATATCTTTCATATACTTAGCATAAGGAGACATTTTCAAAATATCACTCAAGCGCATACGCAAAAAGACAGGTCTAAGCATTTCAACAAAGCGCTCAAAATCCTCATCATCCTTCTTCTTGGATGGTTTAGGAGGAAAGGGCATGGGTATCTGAACCCATGGTTCTCTTTCTCTACCATGCTTCCTAGCAACAAAGTCTCTTTTATCATATCTTTTGTTCTTAGGATGTGGGTTATCAAGATCAACAGCAGGTTCAATCTCCACATCATTATCATTACTAGGTTGAGCATCAACATGAACATCATCATTAATATTATCACTAGGTTCATGTTCATCACCAGATTGTGTCTCAGCATCAGAAATAGAAATATCATTTGGGTTTTCATGAGAGTTTATAATAGGTTCACTAGCAGCATGCAAGGTCCTATCGTCATTCTTTTTCCTACTATTACTGGGACGACTAGGTGCATAAATATTAACTCTTTGAGAATCTTGCTCAATTCTCTTAGGATGACCCTCAGGATACAATGGTTCCTAAGTCATTCTACCACCTCTAGTCACAACTCTAACAGAACGATTATTGTTCTTACTAATCATCTCATTAGGAAAATCATTCTGAGCCTTAAGTACTTTCTCTACTTGAGTAGTTACCATAGAGGCATGTTTACTAATAAGCTGAAGATCATTAACAGTTCTACTCATATAATCACACAAGCAATCAAGCATGTAAGCATTATGTTTCAATTGTCTACTAACATAAGCATTGAAATTTTCTTGCTTAACAATAAAGTTATCAAATTCATCCAAGCATTGGCTAGCAGACTTATTATAAGGAATATCACTTTCATCAAATCTACAGAGAGAATTTACCTCTACTACCTGTGTCGGGTTATCAAGACCATGCATTTCTTCAATAGGTGGTAGATTCTTAACATCTTTAGCTTTAATACCTTTTTCTTTCATAGATTTCTTTGCCTCTTGCATATCTTCAGAACTGAGGAATAGAATACCTCTTTTCTTCGTAGTTGGCTTTGGAGGTGGTTCGGGAATAGTCCAATCATTATCATTACTCAATATGTTATTCAATAGTAGTTCAGCTTGTTCAACAGTTCGTTACCTGAAAACACAACCAGCACAACTATCTAGGTGGTCCCTAGAAGCATCGATTAGTCCATTATAAAAGATATCAAGTATTTCATTTTTCTTGAGAGGGTGATCAGGCAAAGCATTAAGTAATTGGAGAAGCCTCCCCCAAGCTTGTGGGAGACTCTCTTCTTCAATTTGCACAAAGTTAAATATTTCCTGCAAGGCAGCTTACTTCTTATGGGCAGGAAAATATTTTTCAGAGAAGTAATATATCATATCCTGGGGACTACGCACGCAACCAGGAGCAAGAGAATTAAACCATATCTTAGCTTCACCCTTTAATGAGAAAGGAAACAACTTAAGAATATAGTAGTAACAAATTTTTTCCTCATGAGTAAATAGGGTGGCTATATCATTCAATTTAGTAAGATGTGCCACAACAGTTTTAGATTCATAGCCATGGAAAGGATCAGATTCTACCAAAGTAATTAACTCAGGATCGACAGAGAATTCATAATCCTTATCAGTAACAAAGATAGGTGAAGTAGCAAACTTGGGATCATATTGCATTCTAGCATTCAAAGATTTTTCTTTCCACTTGCGAAGCAATTTCTTAAGATCATCTCTATCCTTACAAGCAAGAAAGTCCCTAGCTACCTCTCCTTCCATAACATAACCCTCAGGGATATCAGGCAATTCATATCTAGGAGAGCTAGGTCTAGCAGGTGTATCATAGTGTTCAGTTTCAATAATTTCATCAGATTTAGAGATATCATCAGTTTCAGCGTTCACTCTAGCAATTTGTTCATCAAGAAATTCACCAAGTGGCACAGTAGTATCAAACAAAGTATCATCATAAGCATCATGCATAGCAGAAGTAGCATCATCAATTACTTGCGACATATCAGAATTACTAGCAGGTGGTGGTGTCGCAAATTTACTCATAACAGAAGGTGAATCAAGTGCAGAGCTAGATGGCAGTTCCTTACCGGTCCTCGTAGTTGAGGGGTAGATCTTGGTTTTAGCGTCCTTCAGATTCTTCATAGTGATCAACAGATATAAATCCCAAGTGACTCAGAGAATAGAGCTCTGCTCCCCGGCAACGGCGCCAGAAAAAGGTCTTGATAACCCACAAGTATAGGGGATCGCAACAGTTTTCGAGGGTAGAGTATTCAACCCAAATTTATTGATTCGACACAAGGGGAGCCAAAGAATATTCTTGAGTATTAGCAGCTGAGTTGTCAATTCAACCACACCTGAAAGACTTACTATCTACAGCAAAGTATTTAGTAGCAAAGCAGTATGGAAGTAACATTAGCAATAGCAAAGTGATAGTAGCAGTATTGTAGTGATTGTAACAGTAGCAACGGAGAAGTAACTTAGCAAAGATCAATATGTGAAAAGCTCATAGGCAATCGATCGGTGATGGATAATTATGTCAGATGGCATTCATCATGCAACGGTTATAACATAGGGTGATACAGAACTAGCTCCAATTCATCAATGTAATGTAGGCATGTATTCCATATATAGTCATACGTGCTTATGGAAAAGAACTTGCATGACATCTTTTGTCCTATCCTCCCGTGGCAGCGGGGTCCTAATGGAAACTAAGGGATATTAAGGCCTCCTTTTAATAGAGAACCGGACCAAAGCATTAGCACTTAGTGAATACATGAACTCCTCAAACTACGGTAATCACCGGAAAGAATCCCAGTTATTGTCACCCTGGGGGATGCGGATCATAACTCGTAATAGGTGTCTACAACTTGCAAGATAGGATCAAGAACACACATATATTCATGAAAACATAATAGGTTCAGATCTGAAATCATGGCACTCGGGCCCTAGTGACAAGCATTAAGTATAGCAAAGTCATAGCAACATCAATCTCAGAACATAATGGATACTAGGGATCAAACCCTAACCAAACTAACTCGATTACATGGTAAATCTCATCCAACCCATCACCGTCCAGCAAGCCTACGATGAGATTACTCATGAACGGTGGGGAGCATCATGAAATTGGTGATGAAGGATGGTTGGTGATGACGACGGCGTTGATTTCCCCTCTCCGGAGCCCAAATCAGACTCCAGATCTGCCCTCCCGAGGAAGAACAGAAGGTGGCGGCGGCTCCGTATCATAAAACGCGATGAACTCTTCTCCTTGATTTTTTTCTCCGCAAATAGGAATATATAGAGTTGGATTGGAGGCCGGAGGAGCTCCAGGGGCCCCACAAGACAGGGGGGCGCGCCCTAGGGGGGGGCGCCCCCTAGCTTGTGACCAGGTGGTGGCCCCTCTCCGGTTGATTCTTTCGCCAATATTTTTTATTAATTCCAAAAATATTCTCCGTAAATTTTCAGGTCAATGTGAGAACTTTTATTTCTGCACAAAAATAACACCAAGGCAATTCTGCTGAAAACAGCGTCAGTCCGGGTTAGTTCCATTCAAATCATGCAAATTAGAGTCCAAAACAAGGGCAAAAGAGTTTGGAAATGTAGATACGTTGGAGACGTATCATTGCTCGTCTTGGAGGTCCAAGGATTCGAGGCGGGGCTCGTGGACAGCACGAGGGTTCGAGAGGGGTGCGGTGGCTGCGGCTGCAGCGACACCGAGCTCGCGGGCGCTTCAGCAATGGCCAGGAGAAGACGGTGCAGGGTGGCAGTGGGGAGGTCAATCCCATCGTCGTGCTGGCCTGGCGAGGGCCACACAGGTTGCTGGCATGGCCGCACACGGCGAGCGCCGTGTCCTGCTTCTCCTCTGCCTTTTGGCAAGAGGTAGACGATAGGGATGCCCCTAGTGGGCTGGGCTAGCTTCTCTCCTGGGCCGGCCAGGTAATCCAGGCAACTCTCTCTCTCTCTTCTAACTTGTTTCTGTTTCCTATTTTCTGCAATATGTTTTGGATTTGGTTTATATCCAAATAATTTTTGTAGCTCCTAAAAATTATTATGTGGCTTTATAACATACATTCATAGCCACTCGCAAATTTTCAGAATTATTGGAATTATAATTCTTTTATAGCAGAATTAAATCCAACTCAAATATCTATTGTTTTAATTCAAAGCCCCAAAATAAATGTTTTTGAGCATCCAAAAATATTCCCTTGGAGATTAACCCCTGACAATATTTTCAGAGTTAAAAGGGAACATTTCCTTGGGATCATTTGAAAGAATTTTAAATTGATCATTCCTATAATATTTCCTGAGGCTTCTGGAAAACTCCCCAATGACAAGCAGTGACTAACTAGGGTTGTGACATCCACCATCCATCGTCTCGCACTGGGAACGAGGCGCACGGAGAGCCCCCACCACCTCGCCGGTTCAGCGACCCAGTCGAGCCTCGGTGTGATGCGCGCCCATGTGACCAGCTCCTCGTCGTCCTCCTCCTCCTCCAAGTCCCCGCGGTAGAGCTCAGGCTGGGATGCAGCCATGACAATGATGTGCCCGAGGGGGGCCGTTGCTCATTCTATGCGTACCACAATGTGTGCACCCACAATACCGAAGACCGCCGGGCGCTCAGGCCGTCCCGTGATGAGCGCGTGGGCCGGCGTCCGGACCACAACAACCATGACACTGGCCGCAGGGGTGGCCGCGATGGTGGCAGGTTGGACAACCGCAATGGCAACCCCCGCCAAGGTTGTCCGGAACAGCCTCGTGAGACGCTCCTTCAGGACAAAGCTGCTCTTCCGCCACCACCACTGTCGCCCAGGAGGAGCGGCAACGACCGGCACGACGAGGGGCCTGGGGGCTATCAGGGGCCTCGCGCGATAGCCTACATCCTCGGTAGAGCGTATGCCCCTGCATCGAACCTCCTGTCCAAGCAGCTCTCTCGTGACGTGAGCGCCCCCGTCCCAAGGCCGGAGGCCGCGTGGCCCCTCAAGTGGACACAGTACGCCATCTCCTTTGACTCTAGGGACAGCCTCAAGTCCACAGCCGTCGTGGGAGCGCTCCCGATGCTGTTTACTCCCATCATCAGCAACGTCTCCGTCACAAAGACCCTCATCGACGAAGGTGCCGGCCTAAACGTCCTCTCTGCCGGTACCTTCAAGAAGCTTCGGGTGCTCTACGACCAGCTGATGCCTACCAGGCCATTCTCTGGGGTGACCGGTGGATCCACCATTCCCCTGGGGCAGGTCCGCCTCCCTGTCACTATTGACTTCGACATGGCGCACATAGGCCTCACGTACAATGCAATCCTAGGATACCCGACGCTGGCCAAATTCATGGCGGTAGTCCACTATGGCCACAACGTCCTCAAGATGCCTGGCTGCAGCGGCGTCATCACTATCACCTACAACGAGAAGGACGCGGTTCATTCCCTTGAATGTGTCTATATAGCTGTCGCGGTTGCGCATTCAGAAGCGAAGGAGGCGCTGGGCCTCGCGAGGCTGCCACGCCCCCAAGGAAAAAGTAGTTGTTGCCCGACCAAGGCCCCGCTAGGCAAGGAACGCAGCATCAGTGCCTGGACTGGATTGCCAAAGATGTCGTGGCGGTCGGACGCCAGAGCCTGGCCACCCTCACGCGTGGCGTCCTTTCGAGCATCATGGGCTGCCGGGACTTCACTCATGAGCTGCGCTATGTGGTCTGGCCCGCCAAGTTCGAGCTTGAGGTGCCCTCGCGCTACAATGGCGTCCCTGACCCCATGGAGTTCCTCCGACTCTATGCGCTGAGCATCGAGGAGGCTGACGGCGATGACAAGGTCATGGCAAACTTGTTCCCCATGGTCCTCAAGGATGGAGTGCGCTTCTGGCTCATGAATATGCCTGAGGAGTCGATCTCTTCATGGAGCGAACTCTGTGAGTAGTTCGTCGCCAATTTCAAGTGGACGCACGACCGACCCCTCTCCGGCAATGACCTGCAGCACGTGAAGCAACGTCCTGGAGAGACCCTGCGCTGGTACATCCAACGCCTCAGCCAGGGGCACAGCTAGGTCCTGCGAGGCCCCCGACGAACCTCCGCAGCATGCCTAGCCAAGCAGCCCCACCCTCCCGCAGCAACATGATTGCCAGGTGACTTTTTGGTTTGTTCGAATTGAGGGTGCCCTTCGGCTGCATTATCCTCAAGCTGGCATGGATCCGTCCCTGCAGCATCCTCACTTTTTGGTTTTGTAGCAAATTTGGTTATCTTTTGTTGAGCCTTTGATGTTTGCTTAGGATTTGTGTTGATGCCTCGTCGCCGCCTGAAATCGCCGTGCCCTCACGACTACTCCCTCGGCCGCCCCATGACTGGGGGTTGGACGCGGCGTCTGCCCTCAGGTCCGTCCCAGCAGCGTTGGTAAAACCAAGCGATCGAGCTTTGGCTCCCGGGCCTGCCCCCGCGTACGTCACCTCACAGAGGTCCTTGGTGCCTCGCCCTCTTATGGAACCGTCACGAGTGAGCGGGCAAGAGTGCGGCCTAGTTTCCGTTGCTGCTGGTTTGGTGTTTCGCCACCTCGGGCCCCGCGTGTTGACAGCTGTCTGACGCGCGGCGTCCCCATTTTATGGGGTACGCAAGCACACAGTGGCGTCAATGGCTAGGCGCAAGCCGCCCGGGGACCGAGGAACAGCTCCTGAGCCCTGTGCAAGGGGCGTCTAACACCTCCGCAAGTTCTACCCCTGACCCTCTCACGTAAGAATGAGGTGGGGCTGTACAAGCCCCGGAGCCTCCCAGTGCGCCACCTCTTGGCCTCAGGAGGACTCCCTCCCATGCCCAAATGGAAGCCCTATGCTCCGCGCTGGCGGAACAGTCAAACCGTGACCATGCCCACACCCAAGTGCAAGCCCCATGCTCCATGATGGCGGAACGGTCGAACCGCAACCATGCCCATGCCCAAGTGGAAGCCCCAAGATCCGCGCTGCCGGAACGATCAAACTATGATCATGCCCATGCCCAAGTTAAACCCCCATGCTTCGTGCTGGCGGAACGATCAAACTATGATCATGCCCACGCCCAAGTGGAAGCCCCATGCACCACACTGGTGGAGAAGTCAACTGAGAGCGCCCCCACGGGCCGCGCCGACCTCGGAGCGAATCGTGCTTGGCTCGGCAGCTGCCGGCCTCCTCCCACGGCACATGCTCACCACCTTCCCCATGAGCCTCACGCGAGCGGGGGCTGGGCACGGTGCCTGTGCTCCGGTTAGTCCCAACAGCGCTGCAAAATCAAAGGGACTGGGCTTTAGCTCGCGGGTATGCCCCCATGCACGTCACCCCGACAAGGCCCTTGGTGCCTGGTTCCTTCATGTGACACCCAATTGCAAGCCAGCGAGCGCGCGTCATTCAAATTGAAGTGTTTGTGCATTGGATTTTTCCTCGGGGCGGATGACTTGAGGGGTCTCACAAGGCGCACCCGGCAAGCGACAACCCATTGGTGTTGCGAAGAACTAAGTATGAGAACCCCCCGGGGCAGCCTCGCCATTGCTAGCGTTTTCCCTTGCACGAGCCACTCGCGCGTCGAAGGGGGGTCCTTGAGCATCCCCCCTGTCACACCCTGTGTTGTATCACTTTGCTATGCTTGGATTTACAAAATTTGGAACCAATTAAAACTTTTGAGTGCATATGCTTGTTTGAATTGTTGCTTGTTTGCTTGTTTGGTTATTTGTGTATGGCACTCTTAGGTTCTACTCCTCTCCATATTTATCTTCCTTGATCCAAACTTCTTGCCCAATGATCATGCCATGTGAATAGTACCCAAAAATATTTTTATCAAATATTATTTTGGCCAAAAAGGATTTATTCAAACTAGGTTTTCAAAAACCCCTGAATTGAGGTTTGTACTTCAAGTCCTCAAATTGGCTGGATCCTTTTTCCACAAAGACTTTATTTGAAACCCACCATATATATATATTACTTCCCAAAACAACAAAGTATTAATTTTAAAGATTATTTTACTATTTTATTTAAAGGCTTTTTCTTAAGGCCAGAAATGGTTTTTCATAGGGAAAAATTATTTAAATGCTTTAAAAATATTTGAGAAAATTTAGCGAAACTCAGTGGACATATATTTTCCATATATATGAGTTTCAACACATGGTCAAGTTCAAAATCATGGGCAAAACACTTCAAAACTCTTTCTGCCCAAATCAAGCTTTTGAAATATTTCAATAAGAAATATTCTCAATAAATTCCAAGAAAATTCCAGCAAGACACACATGCTATATGTGATGATCTTGCATAGTTTCATCTCAATCCCAAATGATTTGCTTCACCAAAATATTCCAAAACCATTCGTGTCCAGAGTCAAATTTGAACAACTTTACATTGTGAAGTTTCTTCCCTTGACCCCAAACTTTGTGGGCATGTGCTAAACCCCAAATAATGATACCACACCAAGTGGTGGATTTGGGTGAAATGAAATGCATGCCTGGATCTACAGAAATTTGATTCTACCAAATTCTAGGGTTTACCAAGTTTACATTGTGAACTTTCCTCAAACCATCTCAAACTTGGTGGCCCCCTCTAATTTTACATACATTATCACCCTGTAAAATCTCATGGCAAGAAAACTCCATTTGCTTGCCCAAACTCTGATCAAAAACCTTCAGGCATAATCCAAGAATCAATAATTGAGCCCCTTCCCTTGTTCTCCTTGAGCACAAATTTTTACCACAGCTCCACCTAGACCCCCAGCACCTCCAGTAGAAAGCCCAACGGCTAGCTCCATGATTGAGGGGGTAAAAACCCCACTTCCACCCCTGCAAAGCCACTTTTTCCACTTTTCTCAGCTCTCTCTCCCTCCTGGCAAGCTCCAGGGCATCCCATTCCCCTTTTCCCCTTTGTTTAGCCCCTGCGCAGTCGATGGACACTGGTGGACGCGCCAGAGCGCGCCAAAAGCCCATCATGCCGGCCAAAGACGCTCTCTGGAGCGGGCTGCAGGACAGGCAGAGGGTTGACCTCATGCCCTGCCCATACTCTGGCCACCTCGAGCCGCCCCCTCGCGCCAGTCAAGGCACCTCGGCATCCGCAACACACTGCCATGTCAGGAGCCTCCTCTCCCTCTCTCTCTCTCACCCTCCCACACGCGTGCCCGACGCCGCCCAGTTCGGCCAACCGCGGGCCTCACACGCGCGAGCTCCCCCGCTCTCTTTCTTCCCTCCCCTGGTCCTAGACCGCGTCCAGAATGACCCCAGACGCGCTCTCTCTCTCCCCCGTGCCCTCCAGCGAGCACCTCTTCCTCACCGGCGCACCCGAGCTCAGTGCACCCGCGCCCCGGCTATATAAAGCCACCGTGGGTCTCTCTCTCTTCCCTCTCCTAACTCCCTCCACTCCCAATCGGCCATCCCGAGCCCCCATTCGAGCCCCCCGAGCACCAGTGCTCCAGATCGACCGAGGCGCTGCCTCGTCGGGGCTCCGTCGATCTCGGGACACAGGCCCGCTCCGGCTCTCCTCTCACCTCCATCGTGACCGCAGCTGGCTCCTGGCCCTTCCCTACCACTCCTCCGCTCGAATTGCTGCAAAAATTGATGACTCCGACCCCCCTCCATAAGCTCCTCCGCCGCGGGTGTTCGTCGCCGGCGAGCCAGGGCACCTCCGGTCTTCCCTCCACCTCCAGAGGAACGGCGGCTCGACTCTGAGTCCATTCCCACCACCAGCTCATCTCTTCGTGACCGGAATCATCGCCGGTGAGCCCCGCTCCCCTCTGTCCAGATGTGGATGAATGTCCCGACAGGAGGGCCCCACCTGTCGGCCTCCATCTCACCCCCTCTCCTCCCCTCAGCCGCTGGCCTCTGGGCCCCGCACGTCAGGTTCAAACCTGGCGCGCGCGGGGGCGCCAGCACGCCTGGCCTGGCTGGCCACTGGGCCGGCCCAGCAGCTGGCTGGCTCTGGCCCTGGGCAGTGAGCCCTTTTTTCTTTTTCTTTTTGTGGGGATTTGCAAAAATCCCACAAAGTTTAATATTTATCCAATTCCAAACATTTTTCCACCACAAATCTTGTAATATTCTGTAGTATTTAATAGTGCCACTTGTGCAAATCTTTGAAAATATCTTATGTACTGGTTTTATCTAAGGGCTAGTTTTGATTAATTTTAGCCTCTGTTTAAATAGTTTTCAAAATCTTTTTCACAACAAAACCTTAGGAAAATATTTTTAATATAGGTTGTAGTATTTATCAGGGTAGGGTAACATTTTAGAAGTGAGTTTTGTGCTATGTTTTTGTGATGATTCTTATTTTTACCGTTATTTATCGCGACGATAGATTGCGAGGTTGACGAGGGAGTTGGACCCGAAGACTATCAAGACCCCAAAGACGTTGTTGAGCCAGGCAAGCAGCCCTTTGACCATGACTATGGACCCCTTTATTTGCATGACATATAGCACTTGTTTCCGTGATGATGATCATGTTGATGTGGTGACCACTTCGGTGGGATGCCTTCGATACTTTACCGTTGATACTTGCATCGTGCATGACCCTACCATTCTTATGAGGGTTGTGCGGGTGTGAGTAGATAGGTTGCTAGTAGATGCTACGCAAGTGGGATGGGAATATGCATGGTGATGAAAACAAAAGTGCTTTCAAAGACTTTTCGAAAAACCCGTCGGGTGCCACTAATGCCCGAGGGCGATGATGATGAGCTAGGTAGCCAATTGATAGAGAAGTGGTATACCGGAGCAAGTGAGTGTGTGTGGTTTTCGAAAACGGATTGGTGTAAGTTGCTACCATTATTCCAACCTTACATGTACAACCACGATACCCCTTATGGGACGGGGCTTTGTTGAATACCTTGGTGGGTACTAGCATAGAGCCCGCATTACTAGTGGCGGGAGTGACGTGGTCACTCTCGATACGGGGCCGTGCCTGTTAGGGCGACCATGCGCTGTCTTTACAGCCACCGGGCACACCGTTGCGTGCCCTCGTGGATGATACGTGTGGTGTATATCATGAGGGATGGCACCAACGAGTGGACTCTTTGTTTAGTGTCGCTAGGGGAAAGGCAATGTTCGGGTGCTTACCTCGGGTATGGACAATACCGCGAGTCGTGGCTTGACACGGAAGTTTCCCGAGTCTTGTGGGTAAAGTGTGCAACCTCTGCAGAGTGTCAAACTATTCGAATAGCCGTGTCCACGGTCAAGGACAGTTGGATGACCTCTCTTGGGCTATGTCCAATGTTTACTAAACTTGGTGTGTGTGTGTGTGTGTTGGTGACAAGGATGAAACTTGAGATCAGTCAGATGACTTGACATGTTGATGACCATGAGATGTTCAACCCCTGTTTATGATGATAACTGTGACTTGTTGACATGAATGCCTCCCAACGGTTGATGCATGCTTACTTAAGTTACTTGATCATGTCATTGCACTCAAAACAAGCTTTCTGCAAAACTTACCAACTTAGTGCTATATCATGCATTGTCATACCTTGTTCCAAAACTTGGGTTGCTTGCGAGTACATTCAAAGTACTCATTGGCTTGCCACTGGTTATTTAATTGGCCAGGCATGGAAGAGCAGGAATATGGCAAAGAGTTCGTTGGTGACGAACATGCGATCTAGGACGCTTCCCAGTCATAATGCATGTAGGTTTAAGGCAGATGGCATGGGTTCACGCTTCCGAGCAAGATTTCTGCTGCTTGTTTTGTTTAAGTGTTTGGCCCTTGCGGCCCTATCTATGTAAGACTTGACCTTCATGGTCTTTATTTGTGTAAGACGCAAAATGTGGATGTAAGACTCTTGTTATTCAGCTTCTGTGTGTTCAGTGAGCATTGATCTCTGGGATCATTGTACACGTGCATTCAGTGATCACGACTTATGAGTCGGGGTCCCCACAGAGCTGGTATCAGAGCCATCCTGACAATAGGAAGCCCTTAGTTAGCATGGATGTTAGCTAAGATAAAACCATTTTTAAAACTACACATATACTTGGGAGTTCTGCACTTCTTACCTCATCTAGTCTTCTCACAGCACTATACTGACTCTCCTCCCTTCATACCTTGTAGATGGCCGTCGTGCCTAAAGCCCTCCTAGCATCCGGCTTTCCCCTACTCCTTGAGGATAGCCTAGAGAAGTGCCAGTATCGCCGATCACCCGTTTTCCTCTACCACGAGGGCTGGGTTGATGCCGTCATGAAGGAGTACCACATTGATGTCGTCATGAAGAAAAACGACTCCCACACCAGTTGGTTCTTTGAAGGACCACAGATGGAGACCCTAGCACTCGCAGTCGAGACGGCTGCACGCGAGGCACTTATCCACCTTCGAGACATCATTCCAGAGAAGGCTGACGAGCCAGCTACTCGCTATCTATCTTCAAGAAGGATGGGAATGGCGAGAGTTGGACGTTGATTCCGTCCAAGGAGGATGGGATGTCACTCAGGTTCCACACGTACTTCAGCCTCTCTGCCGACAGTCTGGTTCACAACCTGATTAAGGAGTCCGTGAAGCTCCACGAGGAACTTCACCACACCCGGGAGCTACTTCGTCAAGCCAAGACGAAGCCAGATAGGATCAACAAGGATGGAGCCCCTGAGGGACGACCGGCTGTCGCTTACTGAGGAGGAGTACCCCCAGCTAGAGATGCACCCACACACCGACGTCGCATGAGTGCGAAGGAGTACCGTGAGCTCTTCACTAACCCACCGACGAAGCGTTGTCGGGATGGACATCCTCGTTCTCTGACCCCTTCGACCGGAGACGATGCCCGTATGGATGAAGATCAGGAGGAAGACCCAGAGGAGCGTGACTACGAGACCGAGTACTCTACCACCTGAGTCCGAGAACCCCTAGCGTATGATCAGTCATGTACCCCTCATGCGAAGTCGAGTCCGTGTAATGGTTCATATGAAACCATGTGTGCTTGTTGTTTGCTTTCGTTGTTTGTGTTCCGATGCAATTCGTGCTTTTGCCTTAGCCAACGTGTAAGCAACTCCATCATCTATCTTATCTTAATATATGTATTGGTCTTTCGACCTTCGTTTTACCACACTTGCACTATACCAACCCCCTTAGGCGTGCTTTCTCCATTATTGCTCTTCGTCCTCTCATCTATCCCAGTTATCTGACTTGGCTGCTCCAAACAGGATGGTGACTGCAACCCGCAACAGCTTCTTCACCAACCCTGAAGCCAGCAACTCCAGCAAGCAACAGGGAGCTGGTGGGACTGCTCTGGCGGGAGGACACCAGGAGTAGCCACAAGGCGACGTTCCCCCGCCACCACCTCCACAGGAGAACATGACCATGGCTCAGTTTCTCCAAGTTCTCCGGGAGGAATGCCAAGCCAACACTGCTGCTATCCAGCAGATGGACCAAGTCCTTGTGAACAACCAGCAGCAAGGCAGGAACGGCAATGGCCGCTCCACTCTGTCTGAGTTCATGAGGAATTTGCCCCCAACCTTCACCGAGACTGCTGAACCACTGGATGCCGATGACTGGATCCGCACCATCGAGGACCTCCTTGCACTGGTCAATTGCAATGAGGATCGTGAGAAGGTGTTGTATGCCTCTCAGTGCCTCGGAGGTACCGCCAGAGCTTGGTGGGATGGATTCAAGCTCATGCAAGGGGATCGTGTGATCACCTGGGATAACTTCAAGGAAGGATTCTTTACCGCCCACATTCCTTCTGGGATCATGGCTATCAAGAAGAGGGAATTCCGAGCGCTGAAGCAAGGAAGTGGCTCTGTCAAGGAGTACATGCAGAAGTTCAACCTGCTGTCAAGGTATGCACCTGAAGATGTCAACACGGAGGCTGCTAAGATGAAACGCTTCATGGAAGGACTCCAGCAGACCCTGTAGTACCAACTCATCGTCTGCGACTGTCAGAACTTCTTTGACCTGGTAAACAAGGCCCTCATGCTGGAAGACAAGTGTCGTGCCATAGACGAAACTCGCAAACGCAAGATGATCAGCAAGGGTAGTTCCACCAACCAGAAGCCTCGCCCCTGGCAGCCAGCCCCAGCCAAGCCAACATATCAGCCGCAGCAGACTAGACCTCCTGCACCTCGTCCGAGCTACCAGCCTCAGGAGTATGCCAATCCCAGGCCAGCCTACAACAACCCCAATAACAACAACAACGGCAGGAACAACAGCAACAACAACTATGGTCAAGTCACTTGCTTTGGGTGTGGTCAGCCTGGACACATCTCTAAGCAATGCCCCAACAAGAAGCCAGATGCACCGCGCCCCAATGCGCCCAACCAAGGTCAAGGCCATGGAGCGCTACCAAGGAACCCAACTCCCCGCAACCAACCCAACAATGGCAAGGGTCGTGTGAATCACGTCACCGCTGAGGAAGCCCAGGAAGACCCAGACGTCATACTGGGTACGTTCCTCGTCAACTCAACCCCAGCAACCGTACTGTTTGATTGTGGAGCTTCGCATTCTTTTGTCACTCAAAAGTTTGCACTAGAGAGTGGTATGAAGCCTACACCCCTGGGTAGTCATATGTTGATAAAAACCCCGGGTTCGGTTATGAAGTCCGAGATAGGATGTAAAGGAGTTGAGATTATCATCAATGGGGTAGACTTCCTAGCAGACCTTATAGTTCTGGATTCACTAGGCTTGGACGTCATCCTTGGCATGAATTGGTTGACCAAGAACCAAGGCTACTTGGACTGTGCCAAGAGGATCGTTACCATAACCAATAGCCAAGGGGTAGAAGTCAAGTATGTTCCCAACCCTGCCTCCACTCAAACCCCTCAGGTTAATTGTCTGTCGGGAATTGAGTTGGATCAAGTACCAGTGGTATGTGAATACCCTGATGTTTTTCCTGATGAGCTGCCCAGAATGCCTCCTGACCGCGACATTGAGTTCATCATTGAGCTAATGCCCGGAGCAGGACCCATCTATAAGAACCCTATAGAATGGGATCTGAAGAGTTGGTTGAATTGAAGAAGCAACTGGCAGAGCAGCTCAGAAAAGGATTCATTCGCCCTAGTGCCTCTCCCTGGGAATCACCTGTTCTATTTGTGTCCAAGAGGGACGGAACTATCCGACTCTGTGTCGATTACCGTTCCCTCAATGAGGTCATAATAAAGAACAAGTACCCACTCCCCAAGATTGAAGACCTGTTCAATCAGCTGAATGGAGCAAAGGTGTTTTCCAAGATCGACCTCAGGTCAGGGTACTACCAGTTGAAGATCAGGCACCAAGACATTCCGAAGACGGCGTTTGTAACCTGGTATGGCCTGTATGAGTATACGGTCATGGCATTTGGGTTGACCAATGCGCCTGCCTACTTCATGTACCTCATGAACAAAGTCTTCATGGAATACTTGGACAAGTTTGTTGTCGTCTTCATTGATGACATACTCGTCTTCTCCAAGTCTGAAGAAGGGCATGAGCAACACATGAGATTGGTCCTAGACAAGCTTCGAGAGCACCAGCTTTATGCCAAATTCAGCAAGTGTGAATTCTGGCTGCATGAAGTTGGATTGTTGGGTCATGTGTTGACTGCAGAAGGGTTGTCAGTGGATCCTGCCAAGATTGAAGCCGTGACTAAATGGCAATCCCCAACCAATGTGAAGGAAGTCAGGAGCTTCCTCGGACTCGCGGGATATTACCGCAAGTTCGTCGAAGGATTTTCGAGCATTGCCCGACCCATGACTCAGCTTTTGAAGAAGGACAAGAAGTTCGAATGGACGCCGAAGTGTGAAGAAAGCTTCCAAGAGATCAAGAAGAGATTGAGAACAACCCCAGTTTTGGCCACCCCCGATATTTACAAGGAGTTTGTGATATATTGTGATGCATCGAGAACCGGGCTTGGAGGTGTTCTGATGCAAGAAGGAAGAGTCATAGCATATCTATCCAGACAGCTACGTCCTCACGAAGAGAACTACGCTACTCACAACCTTGAGTTGGCTGCCGTAGTTCATGCCTTGAAGACATGGCGACATTACCTTCAAGGGAAGCGATGTGGGATATACACAGACAACAAGAGTTTGAAGTATATTTTAACCCAAAAAGAATTGAACATGAGGCAGCGAAGATGTTGGAGTTGATCAAGGACTATGACCTCAATGTTCAATACCACCCCGGAAAGGCTAACGTGGTAGCAGACGCCTTAAGCAGAAAGGCTTGTTCCTTGAATACTACGATTAAGGAAAGGCTACCCGCCCTGTATGAAGAGCTTGAGAGCTTCGACTTGGAACTAGTTGCACCTAGATTCCTAGCCAGCCTACCTTAATGGATGATATTAAGGAAGCCCAGAAGGGACACGAGAGCATTGAAGGCATCAAGAGGAAGATCAAGACAGGCAAGGCCCCAGGATTCTCAGTGGATGAACAAGGAGTTGTATGGTTCGGGAAGCGCATCTACGTACCCAACAAAGGAGAGCTCAAGAACTTGATATTGCAAGAAGCTCATGACACTCCGTATTCCATCCATCCTGGAGGAACCAAGATGTACCAAGACCTCAAGAAAAGATTCTGGTGGCATGGCATGAAACGGGAGATAGGCACCTTTGTTGCTAAGTGTGACATATGCCAGAGAGTCAAAGCTGAGCATCAGCGACCCGCTCGACTATTGCAACCTCTCAAAGTGCCTGAATGGAAGTGGGACAAAGTTGGGATGGACTTCATCACAGGATTACCTAGGTCAAGCAAAGGACATGATTCCATCTGAGTCATTGTCAATCACCTGACCAAGGTAGCCCACTTCATTCCGGTCAAGACGACCTATAGTGGGAACCAACTGGCCAACCTCTACATCAATCGGATCATGAGCCTCCACGGAATTCCTAAGGAGATCGTGTCAGACTGAGGTACCCAGTTTACCTTGAGATTCTGGAATAGATTCCAAGATGCCCTGGGAACCAAGCTTTCCTTCAGCACTGCTTTTCACCCCCAGTCCGGTGGACAGACGGAACGAGTAAACCAGATACTCGAGGATATGCTCCGTGCTTGTGTATTAGCATATGGATCCAAGTGGGAATGTTGCTTACCATTCGCCGAGTTCTCCTACAACAACAGCTACCAGTCGACTCTTCGGATGGCACCATTTGAGGTGTTGTACGGACGCAAGTGCCGCACGCCCCACAATTGGTCGAAAATCGGAGAAGGATTGGTCTTTGGCCCAGACATCCTCCGCGAAGCAGAAGAGCATGTCCAACTTGTCCGAGAGCGTCTCAAGACCGCCAAGACCACACAAAAGAGTTACGCTGATTCCCACTATCGAGACATGAGTTTCCGTGTTGGAGACTATGTTTATCTCCGAGTCACGCCTCTCAAAGGAACCAAGCGTTTTCACGTCATGGGGAAGCTTGCACCAAGATACATCGGTCCCTTCAAGATCACTGACAGACGAGGAGAAGTTGCTTACCATCTAGAACTACCTTCCAAGCTATCAGATGTGCACAACGTGTTCCACGTGTCACAGCTCCAAAAGTGTCTTCAAGTTCCCAACCGCCCCGACCTCTACAAGGACATCGTTTATCAAGCCAGCGACCTTCAGCCAGACCTCACATATCGTGAGAGGCCAGTCCGTATTTTGGATGAAGCAGAGCATTGCACCCGAAGCCGCACCATCAAGTATTTCAAGGTCCAATGGAGCAACCACACTGAAGCAGAAGCAACCTGGGAGCGTGAAGACTATCTTAGATCTGAGTTCCCTTATCTTTTTAGCGCTTAGCCTAGGAATCTCGGGGACAAGATTCTTGTAAGGGGGGTAGGTCTGTCACACCCTGTGTTGTATCACTTTGCTATGCTTGGATTTACAAAATTTGGAACCAATTAAAACTTTTGAGTGCATATGCTTGTTTGAATTGTTGCTTGTTTGCTTGTTTGGTTGTTTGTGTACGGCACTCTTAGGTTCTACTCCTCTCCATATTTATCTTCCTTGATCCAAACTTCTTGCCCAATGATCATGCCATGTGAATAGTACCCAAAAATATTTTTATCAAATACTATTTTGGCCAAAAAGGATTTATTCAAACTAGGTTTTCAAAACCCTTTCTTCCCAAATCAAGCTTTTGAAATATTTAAATAAAAATATTCTCAATAAATTCCAAGAAAATTCCAGCGAGACACACATGCTATATGTGATGATCTTGCAAAGTTTTATCTCAATCCCAATTGATTTGCTTCACCAAAATATTCCAAAACCATTCCTGTCCAGAGTCAAATTTGAACAACTTTACATTGTGAAGTTTCTTCCCTTGACCCCAAACTTTGTGGGCATGTGCTAAACCCCAAATAATGATACCACACCAAGTGGTGGATTTGGGGGAAATGAAATGCATGCCTGGATCTACAGAAATCTGATTTTGCCAAATTCTAAGGTTTACCAAGTTTACATTGTGAACTTTCCGCAAACCATCTAAAACTTGGTGGCCCCCTCTAATTTTACATACATTATCACCCTGTTAAATCTCATGGAAAGAAAACTCCATTTGCTTGCCCAAACTCTGATCAAACACCTTCAGGCAGAATCCAAGAATCAATATTTGAGCCCCTTCCCTTGTTCTCCTTGAGCACAAATTTTTACCACAGCTCCACCTTGACCCCCAACACCTCCAGTAGAAAGCCCAATGGCTAGCTCCATGATTGAGGGGGTAAAAACCCCACTTGCACCCCCTGGACAACCACCTTTTCCCCTTCTCTCAGCTCTCTCTCCCTCCTGGCAAGGTCCAGGGCATCCCATGCCCCTTTAACCCTTTGTTTAGCCCCTGCGCAGTCGATGGACACTGGTGGACGCGCCAGAGCGCGCCAAAAGCCCATCATGCCAGCCAAAGACACGCTCTGGAGCACGCTGCAGGAAAGGTAGAGGGTTGACCTCGTGCCATGCCCGTACTCTGCCACCTCGAGCCGCCCCCTCGCACCAGTCGAGGCGCCTCGGCGTCCGCAACACGCTGCCGTGTCGGGAGCCTCCTCTCCCTCTCTCTCTCACGCTCCCACACGCGTGCCCGACGCCGCCCGGTTCGGCCAACCGCGGGCCTCACACGCGCAAGATCCCCCGCTCTCTTTCTTCCCTCCCCTGGTCCTGGACCGCGTCCAGAAGGACCCCAGACGCGCTCTTTCTCTCCCCCGTGCCCTCCAGCAAGCACCTCTTCCTCACCGGCACACCCGAGCTCGATGCACCCGCGCCCCGGCTATATAAAGCCACCCCGGGTCTCTCTCTTCCCTCTGCTGACTCCCTCCACTCCCAATCAGCCATCCCGAGCCCCCATTCGAGCCCCCCGAGCACCAGTGCTTGAGATCGACCGAGGCGCCGCCGTGTCGGGGCTCCGTCGATCTCGGGACACTAGCCCGCTCTGGCTCTCCTCTCACCTCCATAGTGACCGCAGCTGGCTCCTGGCCCTTCCCCACCACTCCTCCGCTCGAATTGCTGCAAAAATAGACGACTCCGACCCCCCTCCCGAAGCTCCTCCGCCACAGGTGTTCGTCGCCGGCGAGCCAGGGCACCTCCGGTCTTCCCTCCACCTCCAGAGGAACGGCGGCTCGACTCTGAGTCCGTTCCCACCACCAGCTCATCTCTTCGTCGCCGGAATCATCGCCGGTGAGCCCTGCTCCCCTCTGTCCAGAGGTGGACGAAGGTCCCGATAGGAGGGCCCCACCTGTCGGCCTCCACCTCGCCCCCTCTCCTCCCCTCAGCCGCTGGCCTCTGGGCCCCGCACGTCAAGTTCAAACGTGGCGCGCGCGGGGGCGCCAGCGCGCCTGGCCTGGCTGGCTACTGGGCTGGCCCAGCAGCTGGCTGGCTCTGGCCCTGGGCAGTGAGCCCTTTTTTCTTTTTCTTTTTGTGGGGATTCGCAAAAATCCCACAGAGTTCAATATTTATCCAATTCCAAATATTTTTCCACCATAAATCTTGTGATATTCTGTAGTATTTAATAGTGCCACTTGTGCAAATTTTTGAAAACATTTTATGTACTGGTTTTATCTAAAGGCTAGTTTTGATTATTTATAGCCTCTGTTTAAATAGTTTTCAAAATCTTTTTCACAACAAAACCTTAGTCAAATATTTTTAATATTGGTTGTAGTATTTATCAGAGTAGGGCAACATTTTAGAAGTGAGTTTTGTTCTCTGTTTTTGTGATGATTCTTATTTTTACCGTTATTTATCGTGACGGTAGATTGCGAGGTTGACGAGGGAGTTGGACCCGAAGATTTTTAAGACCCCGAAGACTTTCTTGAGCCAGGCAAGCAGCCCTTTGACCATGACTATGAACCCCTTTATTTGCATGATATATAGCACTTGTTTCCATGATGATGATCATGTTGATGTGGTGACCACTTCGGTGGGATGCCTCCGATACTTTACCATTGATACTTGCATCGTGCATGACCCTACCATTCTTATGAGGGTTGTGCGGGTGGGAATAGATAGGTTGCTAGTAGATGTTACGCAAGTGGGATGGGAATATGCATGGTGACGAAAACAGAAGTGCTTTCCAAGACTTTTCGAAAACCCCGTCGGGTCCCACTAATGCCCGAGGGAGATGATGATGAGCTAGGTAGCCACATGATAAAGAAGTGGTGTGCCGGAGCAAGTGAGTGTGTGTGGTTTTCGAAAATGGATTGGTGTAAGTTGCAACCGTTATTCAAACCTTACATGTACAACCACGATACCCCTTATGGGACAGGGCTTTGTTGAATACCTTGGTGGGTATTAGCATAGAGCCCGCATTACTAGTGGCGGGAGTGACGTGGTCACTCTCGATACGGGGCCATGCCTGTTAGGGCGACCATGCGCTGACTTTACAGGCACCGGGCACACCGTTGCGTGCCCTCGTCGATGATACATGTGGTGTATATCATGAGGGATGGCACCAACGAGTGGACTCTTTGTTTAGTGTCCCTAGGGGAAAGGCAATGTTTGGGCGCTTACCTCGGGTATGGACAATACCGCGAGTCGTGGCTTGACACAAAAGTTTCCCGAGTCTTGTGGGTAAAGTGTGAAACCTGTGCAGAGTGTCAAACTATTCGAATATCCGTGTCCACGGACACGGACTGTTGGATGACCGCTCTTGCGCTACGTCCAATGTTTACTAAACTTGGTGTGTGTGTGCGTTGGTGACAAGGATGAAACTTGAGATCAGTCAGATGACTTGACATGTTGATGAACATGAGATGTTCAACCCTTGTTTATGATGATAACTGTGACTTGTTGACATGAGTGCCTGCCAACGGTTGATGCATGCTTACTTAAGTTACTTGATCATGTCATTGCACTCAAAACAAGCTTTCCGCAAAACTTACCAACTTAGTGCTATATCATGCATTGTCATACCTTGTTCCAAAACTTGGGATGCTTGCGAGTACATTCAAAGTACTCATTGGCTTGCCACTGGTTTTTTAATTGGCCAGGCATGGAAGAGCAGGAATATGGCGAAGAGTTCGTTGGTGACGAACATGCGATCTAGGACGCTTCCCAGTCAGAATGCATGTAAGTTTAAGGCAGATGGCATGGGTTCACGCTTCCGATCAAGATTTCCGCTGCTTGTTATGATTAAGTGTTTGGCCCTGTGGCCCTATCTAGGTAAGACTTGACCTTCATGGTCTTTATTTGTGTAAGACGCAAAATGTGGATGTAAGACTCTTGTTATTCAGCTTCTGTGTGTTCAGTGAGCATTGATCTCTGGGATCACTTTACGCTTGCATTCGGTGATCGCGACTTATGAGTCGGGGTCCCCACACCCCCTCAGAAGACTTCACTAGCCCCCGGAGCTCCTTACCTCCTGGCCTTGCCGGACATCGCGACCTGACATACCAACGACGGCTGAGGCTCGCTCGACAGTTGGGCCCCGACGATGCATGTAGCTTAAGCAGGCTAGGGAAGAGGGGAGTACTCCGTGAGGGGGCCTCAGAAGCGGACACATGGTTCAAGCTGCAAAGGCATTGTTTGCAAGGGGCAACGGTATTTCACGTGCCCCTCGCGGGGGTTACATTGATCTGTCGCAAGATGGAAGATGGGATAAGAAAGTAAACTTTGGAAAGATGTGCCTTCGCGCCACGTAGACCTCTCGCAGGACATGCCCGCTTCACAACGCGCTCCTGGAAGTTAAGTTAGCCACCCTCCGCGACTAGGTGATCTTCAGTAATGTTCCCCCTCACCGTAACTACGCCTCCAGGTGGAGGCATTTTCTCTCGTGTGAGCCTCTCGCGCATCAAGGGGGACCTCATGAGCATTGCGCCTTGGGAGCTCTTACCGGACTTCGGGCCCCTCACCTCCTGGTCTGCCCCAGGCATCGCGACTTCATATACTAGCGACGGTTGAGTCACGCTAGGGGGCTGGGTCCTTGCGGCGCAGAGCGTTAAGGCGACCGTGAAGAAGGGGACAAGCCTAAGGAGAAGTGATAAGAACAAATTCATCCTTGACCAAGAACATCATTAAACATAAGGCGCGAGGGCCATAATCCTTCTTACACGCCCCCACGGCGCTAGCATGGTTCACCGCAGGAAAGAAAAAACAACACAAAAGAAGAAGAGCCAGGATCGAGCAGCGTCGCCTCCAAGACTACAACTCTGGCGCCGCATGCGCCTAGTCGGACTCTTCCTCCATGACGCGGACGCCCGGGGAGTTGTGGACGCCCCGGAGGAAGAGCTGCCACTGCCATCGTCGCTGGAAGAGCCGTAGTAGTCGATGTTGTCGCTCTCCATGCAGCAGTCCAGGCGGTCGCCAGTCTCCCCGAAGGTTTTCATGAAGAGCATGGCGGCCCCGTCGAACTTGAAGTGGAGAACATGCCCTCCTTCAAAGCCATGAGTGAGGGTGAACGACTTCCACACCCCATTTAAGAACATGTAACCGAGGGTAATTAACTCTGTCACTACATAAGAAGACTCATTGCAGCAGTCGTCTGGCAGCAGCCACAGACCCAGGGGTGCGCGCACCGCCATCTCCCCCGGGAAGGAGTCCCGAAGCCGGAGCAAGTTGCGGGGTTGGCTGTCCATCCCCACGATGAACTCGAGGGCCGCGTCGGCGGAGTGGCTCCATGGCCAGGGCAGCCAGGTGGCTGTACCATTCCCCCTACCCCGTCCGCGGCCACCTCGCCCCCTGCATCCGCGTCCGCGGGTGGAGCTCCCTCCACGGTTGCTCGAGCTTGCACGAGTCGCCAGCGGAGGGCGCCCACGCCCCCTGGAAGGCGCCCCAGGTGCGGCGGTGGATGAACGAGGGTGGCCTCACCCCCTTGCCTCTTTCGACACTTCCGACCCATCCGCCACTGCCTTCCCCTTCTCAGTAGCCGAGAACCTCCTCACGGGCACCATCGCTAGTATGACGATGAACAGAGATGAAGAGAGAGGGCGAGGAAGATGAGCCGGGGGACGCTTCCTCTTGGCCTTATATAGCATTCGACAAATGGCCGGCTTGCGCCCCTCCCCTCCGTTAGACAGGTACAGTGCACGAGCAATGATGGCCCAGCGCCACGCGCAGGCTTTACGTTAGCCTAAACGGTTGCCGATGCGTTGTGGGGAGGTGGTGGCGTCCCACGCCTTGTGCACCAGGCGTCGTGCCTGGCCCGTAGGCGGTTGGGGACTGCACCGTTTCGCCCCTCCGACTGGCGGAATTGTGCATGCCGTGGGCCCGGGGGCTACTGTCGAGCCCCTGGGACTGTGGGTACCCAGGCCCGTCTGCCTGCAGCCCAAGACGCTGCACACGCCATGTGCCCAATGCAGCCCACCACTGGACTGCACGAGCAAGACCCTCGCGAGCCCCCCCCCCCCCCCCCCCGTGAGGCATACGTTAGCAAGCATCGTCGAGATCCTCCCGAAGCCCCCCTGGCGAGGACGCTTTCCGAGGCTACCCCCGGGGCCACTGCGGAGTGAACTGATCTAGGATGGTTCAGTGGGGCCGCGCGGTCCTGGATCTTCACGTGGGCAACCCGTGCCGTGTCAAGCGGTGCCAGGAGCCGAGCCAGCAGGCACATATGAGGAGAATTTTCTCTTCGATGCTAAGGGAGCGGGGCCAGCTTGCCCGCTCCCAAAGCAACTCCCAAATGTTTCCTATTTGGTGAAAGAAGACCGAGGTTGTGGGCTCGCTAGGACGGAGGTCATCCCTGAGCCCACCAGCGTGTCACGGCAGGAGGCTTTTGCAGGCGAAGATTACTTTTGTGAGGATAAGCTGCAGTCTCGTCCCCCTTCAAACTGGTCGTTATGGCGACCCTACCCGCCTTGTGTTTTGGGGGGAAGAGGACCAGGGCTATTATAAGATAGGGGAGGCTGCAACCGTAGAGGGGGATCGACCCCAAGTAGCCATAACACACCCTTGTATTCGCATCCTCAAGCAATCCAGACGGGTAGGAGTAGGGTTTTACACCACAAGGTGCCCTGAACCTAGGTAAATTTTCGTGTCCACTGTTCTTCTTCCTTAGCCCAAGCACCCCGGAGTGTCGCCATGAGGTTGCGAGGTAGAGTAGGGCGAGAGAACCTGCGGACCCCAATGTTCGAACCTCCTTGGGTCCCTGGAGCCCCTATTCTGACAGCGTTATCCCACAAAGGTAGAGATGTGGCGAGCGCCAGGCTATCTATCTACTTCGAGAAGCTTGTCGGGGCGCTGGAGAAGTATGAGGAGGGTTGAGCTGTCAACTTTCTCAAGGTATCTCACGAGTTCTGCCGCGGCGTTCTCCACAATATACTGGTGAAGGTCGCCTTCCACAACCCTAGAATCGATTTATCCAAGGCATTCTCCAAGCTGCCGAAGGACGCCGATGCCAGCGCCATCGAAGCCCTTGTCGCTCCTATCACGGGAGGGTTGGGTTAGTGAACTTGAAGTAGTGAACCCCTCTCACTCCATCTTTGCCGCTAGTGCCAAGCATCTATCAAAGACATTTATCTCAAAATAGCATTGGACTTATGTTTCTGGATGTAATATATTCTGTTTGCTTGAATGAATTGCAGTCCTTCCTTATACTTTATTTGTACTTGTATGTTCCTGAACCCTACACTTGTCACAAATGTTCGCCGGTGGGCACATTCTTGCGGCGCGCGCTTTAGGAACGGGTCCTTAGCAGCCTGTCGGAAATACCGCTGCCGATAAAACCACCTTCCCATTCTCGATGCAGCTACCTTGCTTGCTGAGCAGACTCGAAACAACCTAGGAGCGCAATCAATTCTGACAGGGGTCCTTCGCGTGTAGGTTTTCTCATACAAATATTTAAATCGTTCAAGGAAATATAGCCACGATAAAGAACTTAAAGTTTTTGCAACTTAGTTTTTTTTGCTATATTTCTTGTCGCAAAATGATTGTTCTTGAATGCCACTTGGGTATCCATACCATCACTCCCCCCAGGAACACTAACACGCGAGTGTCCCTTCTTATCTTTTGGGAAAAAGAAAGAAGAGAAAAGAGGAGGCTAGGAGCCTTGCCGGTTCATCAATCATCTCGCACAAGTTATTGTAATCACAACATTTCATACAACATACATAATATAAATATGTACTTTGACAAAAAGTTGCGGAATACTTAGCTTTATTGATTATGCATAGTGTCTTCACCTGGATTTGTACGAAGGTTTACATGCCTGCCTATAGACTTGTACAAAAGGGGTTGACGGAGGGGATCCCTGCAACTGCTCCTTACGGGTAGAACTTGCGAAGGTGCTCGATATTCCACGGGGTATGCACCAGAGTGCCATCTTCGATCACCAGGCGGACTGCGTCAGTCTTGGTGACTCATACCACACTGTAAGGGCCTTCCCACTTCGGCGTGAACTTGTTAGATCCCTTCGCGGACTGGATTCGATGAAAAACAAGGTCGCCTTCCCCAACACTTCTGGAGTGCACCTTGCGGGTGTGATAGTGGCGCAAGGCTTGCTGGTACTGAGCGGCATGCAGGGCAGCCCAAAGACGATCTTCCTCGAGAAGCGTGGCATCATCTTGCCACAATTTCTCTTTCTCATCTTCACCGAAGGCTGCCACTCAAGGTGACCCGTACGTGAGTTCTGTGGGGAGCACCACCTCTTCACAATAGATGAGGGAGAAGGTTCTCTCGCCGGTAGCTGAATTTGGTGTCGTTCTAAGGGACCGACCAACTGCCGGTAGCTCATCAATCGAGTGCCTTCCGCACTTGTGCAGCTTGTCAAAAGTTATTGTCTTGAGGCCATGCAACACTTCAGCATTCGCCCTCTCCACTCGGCCATTGCTTCTGGGGTGAGCAACAAACGCAAAGAAAATATTGGTGCCAATATCCTGGCAGTACTGCATGAAGTGTGGCTCATGAATTGTTTGTCGTTGTCGGTGATGATCCGATTGGGCACACCAAAACGATAGGCTATCCCTTTGAAAAACTTGACGGCTGCCCGTGCTATTACGTTTCTCACTGGTTCTACATCAGTCCACTTCGTAAACTTGTCGATTACAGCGAACATGAACTCGAGGCCCCCGATAGCAAGGGGGAAGGGGCCGACAATGTCGAGCCCCCAACCCGAGAAGGGCCAGAAGAGCGGTATGGTCTGAAGGCCTTGAGATGGTTGATGGATTTGATTGGCGTGGAACTGGCTTGCTTCACATCTGGTCACAACCGCCAAGGCATCTTCAAGGGTTGTCAGCTAGTAGAAACCTTGCCGGAAGGCCTTACCGACAAGCGCGCGGGACCTGATATGGGAACCGCACATCCCTTCATGTATCTCTGCCTAGAGCTTTTGTCCATCTTCCTGGCAGATACACTTCAATTTCATCCCGTTTGGCCTTCTCTTGTACAAAGTGCTATCCATAAACTGGTACATGCTTGATTGCCGGGCTACTCTTTCAGCTTCTTCTTGCTCTTCGGGAAGTTCTCCTGTCTGAAGATATTGGACTATCTGTTGTGCCCATGTCGGAGCTTGTGGCTCGACGACAAGGATTAAAGGCATCTCCTCCGCTGCGGGAGCTTTGGGTTTGACGGTAAGAACTGGAGGTCTTGCCGGAGCTTGCTTCTCACCGGCATGCGTTTTGTTGTCTCCTGCAACTTTCTTGACGACGGCTGGTAGTTTTGCCGGGAAGTAATCACCAGAGTTAATCTTTCTCTTCTTTGATTGCCGGGTTGATCATGTGACAGATGGCTGAGTCAGTTGGACTACAAAAATCCTTGGTTCCATAGGTAGCTTCTGAGCAGCTTGATTTAACAAGTCATCTGTAATGTTCTTTTCTGCACAAGGGTTGTGCTCTATTTGTAGACTGTCAAAATGGTCTTCCAACTTCCTCACTTCATCGACATAGGCTTCCATCAAAGGGCTCTGATAATCCTTGTTCACTTGATGCAAAACAAGCTGTGAATCTCCTCGAAACATAAGCTTCCTGATGTGAAGGCCAACTGCGATTCGCGGGATGGCAAGCAGTCCTTCTTATTCAGTAGTGTTATTTTTCGATACCTCCCTGGGGAAGTGCATTTGAATTACATACTTGAGGTGCTCTCCAGTGGGTGTGACAAGCAGCACACCCGCACAGACACCTTACAACAAAAAGGCTTCGTCAAAGTTCATAATCCACTCTTGTGGCGCTTCTATGTCGGGGAGGGTTCTTTCTTGAATTTCCTCAACTTGCGTTGGCGTCCATTCTGGAATGTATTCTGCCAAGGACCTGGTCTGAATAGTTGTTGTGCTTACATAACAAAGATCAAAGATGGCCAGCTCCAACGCCCACTCAACTATCCTGCCGGTGGCTTCTGGATTCCTCAAAATGCGCTGTAAAGGAAAGCAAGTGATGATGGTGATGTGGTATGCTTGGAAGTAATGGCGCAGCTTTCGGGAGGCCACAAGGAGGCCAACAAGTATTTTCTGCATGCCAGAATATCTTTACCTAGCCTCCTGCAGAAGAGAGATGACAAAATTAAACTGGGCGCTGCACCATCTTCTTCTTCTGCACATTTTGCTGATTTACTTCTTGTGTTGTATCTGTGTTGGCAACACTTTGGCTTGCCGGAGTTGAATCTAGCTTGCTGGCTGCCGGCACAGGGGTTGTTGCCTCTTCATCCTAAGCTTCCCTCTCCACCAAAAGCGCAGCACTAACCACTTGATTTGTTGCCGTCGATCTAGCAGCAATGGCTCTTGTGCTTTGGGTGCAACTAGTACTAGCATCAAGGTTAGGTATCTCTTCAGGTCTTGCAGCACTGCATCTGCTTCCGGGGTCCATTTCATTGGATCCGCCTTTTTCAAAATCTTGACAAACGGTAGGGCGCGTTCGGCAAACTTAGAAATGAACCCGATGAGGGTGGCAATACAGCTTGCCAAGCGGCGCACATCCTTGACGCGCTTTGGCGCCTCTAGTTGCTCAATTCCTTCGATCTTGGCAGGATTGTCTTCAATTCCGCGCTGTGACACGAAGAACCTGATAAGCTTACCAGATGGAACACCAAACACACACTTCTCAGGGTTGAATTTCAGATTGATCTTGCGCAAATTTGTAAATGTCTCTTCTAGGTCTTGAATTAGCATAGCTTTGTCCTTGGTCTTGACACACTATATCATTCATGTATGCTTCCACATTTCTGTGCAGTTGGGTGTCAAAACCAATTTGGACAGCTGTTGCAAATGTTGAACCAGCACTTTTTAATCTGAAAGGCATATGCCTAAAGCAGTATGTCACACATGATTTAATAAAGTCAATCTTCTCCTCATATTTCTTGGCCATGAAAATCTGATGATATCCGAAGTAAGCATCATGGAAGGAGAGGAGGTCGCAGCCGGCAGTGGGGTCCACTATTTTATCAATGCGCGGCAAGGGGAAGGGGTCTTTTTGACAAGCTTTAATTATATCAGTAAGTTGATACTAAACCTCCACTTTCCATTCGCCTTGAGCACTATAACTGGATTCGCCAACAAAGTTGGGTGGATCAAACCTCGAATTAGGCCTGCCACTTCTACCTTCTTGATCTCCTCGGCAATGAACTCTTGCCGCTCTAGAGCTTGTTTCCTGACCTTCTGCTGCATGTGGCACGCGTGAGTGCAGACGGCAAGGTGTTGCTCAATAACCTCCCTGGGAACATCGGGGATGTCAGATGGTTCCTACGTAAACACATCGACATTCGCCCGCAGGTAGAACACGAGCATACTTTCCTATTTGATGTAGAGCGTGGCACTTATGGTGAAAGTGCCTACCTCGCCATCCTCTCGTGCGGCCACTTGCTTCGTCATTGGGGTCACCACTTTGGTTTTCTTGCTCTAGGCGGTAGAGCTCTCTGGCAAGTCCTCAACGGTCATGCCGCACTCCTTGGTGCGCTTCCCAGAGTCCTTACTGGAGGTCTTGCCGGTACTCTTATTCTTCTTCCCCCAGGAGCTTTGCCAGAAGGAGCAAGTTCTTCTTTGGCAGGTGATGCTAGTGCCTCCCGGTAGAGCTTGTCGGTGCATAAGACATGCTTTTCTTGTCGGCATGGACGGTGATGACGCTCATCGGCCCTGGAATTTTAAAAGTATTGTAGGCGCAATGCAATGCCGCCAAGAATTTTGCCAGCACTGGGAGGCCAAGGATTCCATTATATGGCAACGGTATCTTTGCGACATCGAATACTATCTTCTTTGTCCTGAAGTTGAGTTCACTGCCAAACGTCACCGGCAGGGTGATCTCTCCTATCGGCTGGCTCCTTCCTGGGTTAATCCCATGGAATGTCCCTATCGGCTTGAGATCCGTGTCAGGGATGTGTAGCCGCTTGATCACATCATGTGAGATCAAGTTCAAGCCGAGCCCATCCTTGAAGGAGTCCGGGACTAAGGGGTCCTCGGGCTGTTGGTTGATCTTCGGTGGGCCAGTACGATGGGCCGCCCAGGGGCAATTACTAGAAGGCCAGATTACCAGACAATCCCGTGTTCGGATAGAAACTGAAGACTTGGTGTGCCCTCCAAGAAAGAATGGGCGTATATGTGCTCGGATAGAAACCGACCATATGTAACCCTATGTGCCCCTGGTGTCTATATAAACCAGGGGGCTTAGTTCATACCAGGACAAGTCAACTCATATAGGGTTTAGCTCATTTGATCTCTCGGTAGATCGACTCTGTAACCTTCATACTCATCAATACAATCAAGCAGGATGTAGGGTTTTACCTCTTCACGAGGGCCCGAACCTGGGTAAACACTGTCTCCTTCGTCCCCTATTACCATCGATCCTAGATTCATAGTTCGGGACCCCCTACTCAAGATCTGCCGGTTTTGACACCGACATTGGTGCTTTCATTGAGAGTTCCATTGTGAATCGCCAAAGGATCGATGGCTCGCTTAATCATTGGAGAGGAGATCTGTAACAAGGACGTCTTCGTTCCTGGACAGATCTTCGCTTTCGGAAGCATCATGCTTCATACCGATCCCTCAGGCCGCCTTGGCCAGATCGGAAGCTTTGCCCCTGGTTCATAAGTCAGGTTCGGGAACCTAGAGTTCGCCGCCAACTCCCGGGGAGATCTTGTTTTAACATGGACATCTGCCCTTCTTAAAGGACACATGGCCCCTGACGCCTTGACGTTGGAGGCAGGAACCCCCGCCATTGGGATAACCTCGGTCCCCAGCTCGGTCTTAAAACCTATCTTGGCCGATGCATCTGAGTCAACCATGGCCGCATACTCCCTGGGAATACCGTCGAGTAACCCCAGGATGGCGGCATTGCTGACCGACCCCAGTGGCGCCTTTAGTGCCGACCCAACCGAGGCCCCACCGCCGGACAAGCTACTCGGTCGGATCCAAGCCTTGAGCATGTCCGATCGCCAACCATCGGTTTATGACCAGATCGGGCTGAGGCCCCACAATAGGGAAATTCAGGTCCCTCCGATAACGCACTTAGTCGCCACCGTCGAGTGCCCGGCTGAAGAGACGTCCCACTAGCCGGAGAAGCTGAAAATGGGGTACATCCCGATCTCCGATCACTCGGGATCCGACCTTCCCCCAGACACTGACTTTAGGCCGACACCCGGCCTAACGCACAACCGGGGACCCGTATGGCAGAAGACTATCGGCGTCACGTCCCCTAAGCCCGTTGACGCGGAGACCGGAGGTTTCGCACCCAATCCCGCAATGGCACAAAGCATGGCCATTAGTGCACCGAACATGCACCTCGCCGGGGCGCGAATTTTTTTCACACCCACCACTCAGATCGAGCGCTTTAAAAGCGCAAGAGAACCCGGTTCAATGAGCTTACGGGAGGTAAAACAACAACCAGGGGAATCGGTCCATCATTTTTGGGCCAGATTCCTCCTCAGCAAAAACAGAATGCAGGGCGTTAACGACCTGGAAATGATTGCAACCTTCCAGCAGAATTGCCATGATAAGGGTATCCTCAACATTCTTGCCCGTCGTGGCGTCCAAAACTTCTCCGAGCTAACATACTTGATGGAAAAGTACTGCGCTATGGAGAGTACGTGGAACGAACAACAATTTTTTACAGAGCCAGTCCACAACGAACAACCTAGAGGAGTTCGGAAAAGGCTCGTGCCATCACAATACCCGCCAGGCACAGGCCTGCCAAAAAAAGGAACAAATACCCTATGAAGGAGAAAACAGTCCTTGATGGATTACTAGACAGTCCATGCCCCATACATCCCGCCCAGTTAAACGCAAGCCTGACCCACAGCCTTCGAGCATGCTGGGTCATCAGGGAGGTCGCAAAGAGCGGAGAGGCCATTCTCATGACCTCACCCCAGGCAGACGTACAGTAACACCACCCGAAATTCACGCCGAGGTCCTAACGATCTATGAGACGTTCTCCTCGAAAGGTCAGAGGAAGAGAGCTCTTCGAGAGCTCGATCAGATACACCAGGTGCAATCAAGGAAATCATGGGAAGACACACAGATAACTTTCAGTGAAACTGACCAACCAATGACCCGCACAGAGCGGGCACCGGCCGCCCTAGTCCACAACCCAATAATAGACGTCTTTCGATTGGACAAGGTACTGATGGATGGTGGCAGCGGTCTAAACCTCATCTACGAGGGAACTTTGGATAAAATGCAGTTCGACAGGTGTCGAATTGAGCGAAGCAGCACAACCTTTTGAGGAATCATCCCCGGAAGAGAGGCACGCTGTACGGCACGAATAACCCTCGATGTAGTATTTGGTACGCCCGATAACTACAGATCCGAGGAACTTCTTTTTCATATCGTACCCTTTCACAGCGGTTATCATGCCCTCTTAGGGCACGATGCCTTCATGAGATTTCAAGCCATACCACATTATGGTTACATGAAACTTTAAATGCCGGGACCCAACGGTGTGATCACGGTTGCAAGCGACCCGTAAAGAGCCCTTCGAGCCGAGAATAAAACAACATCGCTTGCCCTCGAGGCACTAGCTGAGAAGCTAGCCGCAGAGGAACTGGCCACGCTACGTTCTATCGTAGATAAGGATGACGTGATCCTCGGCAAAAGGCCAAAGTCCACATCGTTCAAACCTGCAGACGAAATCATAAAATTTCAGGTGCACCCAATGGACCCAATAAAACGGCATCCATCGGAGCTCAGCTAGACCCCACAATCCTGGAAGCACTGTGCACGTTCTTGTGCGAAAACTGGGATATATTCTCTTGGCACCCATCAAACATGCCCGGAATCCCCCGAAGGCTGGCCGAACACAGTCTGAATATAGTTGCAGGCTTCAAACCGGTTAAACAGACCCTACGTCGATTTTCCGAACCCAAGTGTCAAGCTATGGGTGAAGAACTCGCCAAATTACTTGAAGTCGGCTTCATCAGAGAAATCAAACACCCCGAATGGTTGGCAAACCTGGTCATGGTGCCGAAGAAAGACAAATCCTGGTGGCTTTGTGTCAACTTCCACTACAAGAAATACTCTCGATTATGACTGTCTAATTTGGTCATTGAAACGTCATTGTTGTTGACTTATGACCTTTCTATGACCAAATTTAGAAGGTCAATAGTTGGCCGTCAAGAACGAACAAACATGACCTTTTATAGGTTTTGCTCATGGATTTTCTATGACCAAAATTCCATTTTGGTCATGGCCTATATATGTTTGATCCACGTAGGAGATGATGTGGCTAAGCTGACATGGCTGCATCCACGTGGACAGTGTGATGACATGGCTAACATTGTTTCATGGATGCCACATAGGATCTGATGTGGCATAATCAAATTTGGAATCTGGCCCAGCCCATCTTTGCTGACTACACAAGTCGAACCCAACATTTCAGGCCTATTTTCTTTTTGCCCAGTAGTTATTCAGCCAGAGTTTATTTTACTGATCCAAAAGTGGACATTTAAACGTCCAGTTGCAACCAAATGCCAGCGGTTTGCTATTTTGTTCCCTTATATTTCACATTCCAAGCTTCGCATTCAGTTTTAAACAGACAATTTTCACAAAACAAAATAGTCAGGCACCCAAACAACCATGAATAACAAAAAATGGTTGCGTTACACACATTGACACCAATGATATACTAAAACATAAGCACCCTCCTAATCGTTGGTCTGACCACTATTTTGGTATTTTCTCTGAAGATATGTCCTATTGCTCAAACGTCCTCCGCTGCTCTAAGCCTCTAACCACCAAGGAAGCTAAAGAATCAAATCAAGCTGCAAAACAGATATATATATCTCATTAAACCTTGTAAATGAATACAGGGGGTGATTTTCTAACAATTGAAAATGAATCAGATGGTACTAACAGCTATCAAACTGTTGGTATAAACTTTTAGATCATCACAGTACTACAGAATCTTAGGATGCTCATACATTGCAAAGATAACATGTATTCCCGTGCAAGTAGCTTAACAACATGTTGGATACTAGAAGCATGGAGTAGAAGAACCCACATTCGACTTTGATTTGGACCACTCCCCATGAACATGAAGCTCAAACCCTGTGGCTGGATCTTTATTTAACATCTCTTCCAAGGGCTTCAAAACCTCAATGTGGTGTTGCACATCCACGCCCTGGACGCATCAATAATCCTACTATTCACATAAGTGGCATGAGTCATGGACAAGAAGAAGGATGTTAATGCATTGTTGTTCAGGTAGTACAAGCTAACAGGTTATCACTAATACAGAATGTTCCATAGTAGTGCAAAGCTGATAGGTTATCACTAACAAAAGCATGGAAGGATGAATACAATATCTTGATATACACATCGGAGAGAAGGAATGTTCACAATTCCTCTAAAAATTGGAACATAGAATCTTCCAAATCTGAAGCACTAAGCAGAACTATTTGAGAAGCATAAGATGCATGACACAGCAAAATTATATGGGTTACAGCAAGCCATTTATAAGCGGAAGTTGAAATGAATTCCTATCTGTTGGCTAGAAGTAGACAAAGTGAACGGTCCTACCCCAAATATTCAAGCATGTGCAACCTGTTCTAGGTTGACCGTTCCATCTACTTGGTTAGAGCTATGGGCACTCAGGATACACTACTGAGCTACTATCCCCGATCTCCCCCGTGGTATATGCTCCAGACAGGCAAAAAATAAGTAGGAAGCACAGGCCAACGGCCAAGGGCGAGAAACAGGGAACTTGCCTTCTGTTGGATTACCAAAGCCGCAGTGCTAGATCACACGGAATAGCTAGGGCTCAAGCAAGAAGACCCTAAACACCTAGCTGTGGATCCCGGCATAACCCCTGCTCGCAACCACACACAAGCAAGACAACCATCCGAATGATGGAACCGAAGCGTGGAAAAATTAATGGTGACCATGTATATGACGAGTCAGCCATAAAATGCATGTTATTGGAAAACTGTCATTGGGTTCTAAATGGTATCACCAAACATTATAAAGAATAAATAGTCCAAGAACAAACGAGTGTCAGCTCTGAAAACACCACACCGGCACTCTCAGTAATAGTCAATCTGTTTTGTACCAAAAATGTTTGTTGCAACGCACAGAAACATTTGCACTATTTATGTGCATATGTTTACAGCCAGTCCATCATTTTGTACAAAAAAAACTCTGTTTTTAATATTTTGGCACGCTGGTGAAAGGTTATTGCCCAAAATGTTGATACAACACTGAAAGCAGCTTAAAGCAAAGAAAGCAGGCACAGTTATATATTCCAGTTAGTACAAAGGCATGTGGAAAAGCTTACTGTAGTTGGCTAGTTGCAACTCCAAGATTTCAAACAAGTATGTGACCTTATCACAAAGTCTAGAACGTTTTATATCTTTGAAGTATAAGAGAAATTGTATAAACAGAGAGAAGATCCATAATATAGCCAACCTAAATATTATCGTTATATATATATTAATTGAACAAAACAGTGAAGCTATCATTTGTATTTTTCAACTTCCATGTTCCATCCAATGAAAAAATTATCTTCCTCTGTTCCAGAATTTGTTAGTGCCAGTAACTTCCTCTGTTCCAGAATTTCTAACATGAGCTACAAATGAACCAGTGTGCTCAACTTATATCAACCATAGAATGAACGCTGCAAAAGAAGGAACATAACAATCATGAATCCTTTAATCAGAATGGGAAATTAAGAAAGTACATAACCACATAGAGATCCAAAGTAACAAACTATAGTTGCATAGGACAATAATATCACAAACAATTGCAGGATGCTGTCACGACCATATCCACCTTGTAGAATTGCACACTTCATACTGTGCAGCATGCTAGTATACGAATCTGGTCCTGTTTGCTGTGAATTCTCTATTCATGCATCTTTCCTAGAGCGGGATGAGGAGAAGGTGAGAGACCAGTACCTTCCTATGCAGTGAGGTTGTGCTGCTTGGTCGAGGAGGATCGAAGCAACACCGCTCGAGGACGCACGGGGATGTCCAGTGTGCGCCACAAGCCCACAAGTAAAGTGTCTTGCCACTCTTGATGAGAGCGCAGTTGGTACAGTCCTCCTCATGGCGTCTTCGTCATCGTAGCTGACGGCGCAGAGATGTAATTACGGTACTGAAGCGCTATAACATTTGATAGTCTGCATTTCCAGCTTCATGGTCCCCATTTCTGACTTCTATGCATCACATCAACCTCACATTGGAAGGATCACCCATGAGAAAGAAATATAGAACAAAAGGGAACAGAAGAAAAGAATTGCATAGACTATTTGAAATTACAAAAAGAGTGACAATGAATTAAGTTTGCTTCTGTATATCACAAGGCTTGTATACATGTTTTTTTCTTAAAAGATTTTATTCTTGGTAAAGGAAGAATTATGTCGAAATGTATACATCCTAGACTTGCATGTAGAGAAAAAAACTAAAGAGGATGCATTTGTTTAAGCTATAATTTACATGGTGCTAAATCTATACCTACTTATGAAGGAATTCACAAGATCTCACAAGAACTAATAGCAGCCAAAAATGGGTTTCACGCAATTAGGGTACTGCCACTTGACAGCCATTCGTCCCTGTCCCATTATAACATCCCTATTTTACGACACACTATGTGTACAACATTCCAAGCATACACCAACAGGTGCCCATTAACAAATCGAGTACACAGTGGTATAACAAAAACTTGAAAGAGAGTGGGGAGATGGCCTCATCTTGCCACTGGAGAGGAGGTTGACGGTAGCGACACATGTCGGAGTTGCTGAAGTGCGTACATGATCCGAGGAGGAAGGCGATGAGGAGGGGCCGGCGGGGCGAAGCACGCAACGGAGGTCGGCGAGGAAGAGGGGTGGGTGCTCCAGCGCCACTTGGTAGGCCGGAGCGTCAGAGGCGACGATCCCCTCCGTGCTGTCGGCCAGGCCTAGTAGCACCGTCACCGGCGCAGCGCTCAGCGCCTTGCCCGCGCGGGTGATTTTCTCGCAGACCGGAGCACCGACCAGTTGCCCCGGTGGTCGGACGTCGGCACCAGGGGGCGTGGGGCAGGAGGGCTCGAACTCGATGTGAGGTAGGGGAGCAACGGTGGTTGGTGCACCGCGTCAGTACCCCTAGATCACCACCACATGGATCTGGCTGGCAGCACCATGATTCAGTCATCCGAGGGCATCCCTTGAGCAGCGGCGGCATATCCATGGGTGACCTGATGCGCTGGACGAGGCCAAGGCTGGGGAGAAGAAGAGGGGGACGAGAAGGGACGGAAGGAGATGCGGTGTAGGAAGCATGGAAGAGGGAGGAAAGCCATGCTGGGGAGTTGTTGGCCGTGAAGGGTTGCGGCAGGCTCGCCGGCCAACGAGATGATGGGATAGGTCGCGCCGGCGGAGGGTTGCTGGGGGAGGGGGGCGACGGTGGATCCAGGAGAGTGAGATCCACAGATAGAGATGAGTGGGAGGTGAGCTGGATAGAGTTGTGTGGCGGCTGTGCTTTGGAATGGGTGGAGGAAAATGAGGGCTGTAGAATGGCCTAGAGAATTCCGAAAGCCAAAATTCGAGATCCCGCCCTCATTCTCCAAAATGATTTTGCCTCCGCGCGGTTTTCCTGTTGCGTTTCTTCACGCCATCCTTTTCATGTTTGCTAGCTGTAGCTAGGCCCCCACTTCTAGTTTACTCCACACTGCATAGTGTTTTGAATTGTATATGGCTGGTAAACAAATTAGTGAAAAATACAAAGTGACATTTTAATGCACTGTTATATAGCTAAAATATACTCTGATAATTGTTGATGATGTAACTTTGATATGAAAATAAATGATTTATGAAGTTTATTAACACATTGTAGCCAAAAAAATACCACACATAGGATTAATTTGTACATCCCTTTTGAATCGTGATCGCTTTCTTCAAGTCGTGCTCCTTTCCATTTACAATTGTATTGAATAAGGTGGTCGCATGACATCGCCAGTTGATGCATTCTAATGAGATTAGGTGATGCCATAATTTGTATTGGCCATTACATTTAATTTTAAAAACATGGGGGTTTAGAGTTTGGTTATTTTCAAAGTAAGATATCGACATAGATGGCACCATGGGTGAACTATAGGAGAAATAATCATCGTATTGGGATATATAGCCATATGTTTCATGTCAAAATTTGACATTTTTCAAGGTCTATTTGCTATTTTTAAGTCATTTAGTAGATTATTGTGCATTTTACAGATATATTCAAATTTAAACTACAAGTACGTAAAAAAATGCACACAAATTGGTTGTGAATTCATATCTAGTGTAGTTATACTTTGTGGCATCGACACGTAGGAAAAATCGACAGCTATACATGACATGTAGGTGAAATTGTTGAGGTGTATGCCATGTCACCTATATTTAAGCCTATGACCTTATTAGTTTGGTCAAGGCGGACCAATAATGAGGACATGGATAGTGCTACACATCCTTATGACCATTTTGTGCAATGAGATCATGACCTTCGTGGTAGAAATGGTCATGCGGTTGTAGGGTTTGGACCCTCCTAGACACCACACGACCATTTTGTAAATTTTGGTCATGGATCCATGACCAATCTGACCACGGTCATTATTTTTCGTCATAAACGAGCATATTTCTTGTAGTGTTCAAAGACCTTAACAACGCCTGCCCTAAAGACACTTTCCCTTTACCCAGCATCGACCAGATCATTGACGCCACTTCCGGACATGACTCGCTTTGCTTCCTCGATGCTTACTCCGGATATCATCAGATCAAAATGAAGGAGTCTGATCAAGCCGCAATCGCCTTCATCACCCCTTACGGGCCATTCTGCTTCAATACAATGCCTTTTGGGCTAAAAAACGCAGGCGCCACATACCAACGCATGATTCAAACATGTCTGAAAAAACAAATCGACAAAACAGTCGAGGCATACGTAGACAACGTGGTCATCAAGACTAAACACGTCAGCCAGCTGGTGGAAGACCTCGGTCAAACATTCGGGCCCGCGGGAGTACGATATACGGCTAAACACGAACAAGTGTGTCTTCGGAGTCCCAGCAGCGAAATTGCTCGGATTCATCGTCTCCCACAGGGGCATAGAAGCCAATCCGGCCAAGATCCGAGCTCTATCACAACTAGTGGTCCCTACGAAGCTAAAACACGTGCAAAGATTAGTAGGTTGTGTGGCGGCTTTAAGACGCTTTATCTCCCGCCTCGGCGAGAAGGCTCTGCCACTCTACAGGCTATTGAAGCGAACCAAAACCTTCGAATGGACCGACGAGAGAACAGCTGCACTGGAGGAAATCAAGACGCTGCTAGCCAGCAACCCCATATTAATAGCACCTGGTATGGGTGAACCGATGTTGTTATACATCTCAGCCACCAACCAGGTCGTAAGCGCGGCACTCATGGTAGAACGGGAGGCTGAGGGCCATAACTATCGTGTACAAAAACTAGTATACTACGTATCGGAAGTACTTACCCCGTGCAAGACCAGATACCCACATTATCAGAAGATAGCCTACATGGTGTTCATGGCTTCATGAAAGCTCAAACATTATTTCCAAGAGTGTTCGGTCACGGTGGCCTCCGAAGCGCCCCTAAACGATATAATCAATAACAGGGATGCCACCGGCCGCATAGCCAAGTGGGCCATCGAACTCCTCCCGTTCGAAATAAATTACAAACCACGTTGGGCTATTTAATCTTAGGTGTTGGCCGATTTCATAGACGAATGGACGGAGGCCGAGCTCCCTTGAGAATATCACACATACTGACACTGGACAATGTACTTCCACGGATCCAAGACACTCGCCAGACTGGGGGCTGGAGTCATCCTCACATCCCCCACCGGCGACAACATCCGATATGTCCTCCAGATCATGTACACCGACTCGAACAATGCGGCTGAGTACGAGGCTCTATTGCATGGACTTCGGATGGCAACTTTGATGGGTGTACAACGGCTCAAAGTACGGGGAGACTCTAATCTCGCCATCTCTCAAATCAAAGGCGAATTTGACGCTAAAAACCCAAAAATGGAAGCTTACAGAAATGTCGTCCACAAGATATCCGCACGCTTCTGTAACGCCCAAGATGCGGTCCTATCCTTATTTTGGCTCGAGGGCCTCGATAGGGATAGAAGCACATCTCGTCGTTTCGCAAGAATGGATATCATTACAAGTACATGTAAAGAAGAGATGAGTATATGGAATTGGCTTACACTCGCCACAAGCTACATCAAGATCACATCAATACAACAACAAACACAATCACCATACAGAAGAGCAGGGTCCGACTACGGAAGAAATCAAACGATAAAATGACATGCATCCTTGCAATCCCAGGCTGCTGGCCTGGAACCCATCCTATGATCGATGAAGAAGAAGAAGAACTCCAAATCAAACAAGCATCACGCTCACGTGAAAGCATCGCATTACCTGTACCTGCAACTGTTGTTGTAATAATATGTGAGCCACAGGGACTCAGGAATCTCATTTCTAAGGGTATCAAGATAAGCAAAGCTTAATGGGTAAGTGTCGGGGTACACAAACAGGGGTGTTTATTTCCCCTTGACTTGTCCACGAACAATAAGCATCCGACCCGATGGCCTAAGCCTGCCGGGGAAAGCTGCTACCCCGTCAAAACCAGCCAAACCAGAGAAGCCTCTCTACATGAGATCAAGGAGCGCATCAAGAAGACAAAAATAGCATTCAAGACCAAGACTCGGACAGAAGCAACCTACGCTAGCTACGCAACGCCGGCAAGGTCGATGCGACGGCCCAGAACGAGCCTGAACCGCGCCAGTCACGTCCCCGGTGCCTGCTGGGGACCGAGGTGCACACATCTTCAGGAAGACCCGGCAAGCCATCCCCCGGCAGGCGCGAGCCTATCGGCCACCGCTCCACCACATCGCAATGCCAGTCATTTGTCGATGTGATGTCGAGACCTCAGGTGGCTAAGTGGCTCTCACCAAGTACATGGCGACTCGCTGGGAGGCAGATTATGCCCGTTTGACACCCGTCCAGAGGCGTGTCAAGATATTGAGCAATAGTTAGCGAAAGCGGTGGTAAAAGCCTGCCGGGGAAGCGTCCCCGCACGCCACCTAGACTAGCATTGATGGCATTTTGTCCTAAGTGCCAGAGTTAGGTATGATAGCACTGTTGGCTATCTAATCACTAGATAATGTCTGTTTGCCACTATGGTTTCCCATTGAGCTATAAAAGGAGGTCCAAGGCAACCTAGCTAAAGATTCGGACCTTTGGACACTTGTACTCGCGTACCAGTTCTCCTGAAGGCAACCTTGCCAGGTTTGAGCGTTGTGTGTGCCTCGTGTTCCCCCGATCAATCCACCAAAGCAGGAGTAGGGTTTTACGCTTCCCAGTAGCCCGAACCTGGGTAAAACACCAGCGTCTCGTCGTCGTGCTGCCTCACCACCTCTGCTCTTTGTGCAATGTGACCTCACCCCTGCCGAAGCACAAAGGGGCCCGTGGCCCCATAGGTGATCGTGTGCATCGTGACCCGACATCTTTAGCGCGCAAGGTATGGGGAGCGTCATTTGTACGAACCTGAAGTCATGGGCAGCGCAATGATTTTCATCATCATTTCCTCCGCCGGGAGCGTCGAAGGAGAGGAGCAATGCTGCTCCCTAAGCCTCTTCCTCCCCGGATCCCATCGCATGTCACCGCTGCAGCGATGGCGGCGACAAGGATATGGGGTGTAGGCGTTGCGTCTGGTGCGTCTGACGTATACAGCACAACCGCAGTGAAGACCACGATCGAGGAGGAGGCGAACTGGGCGGCGGCGCCGTCCCTATCGCAATCATCGAGCAAGCCCACCTAATCCCAGGGAGGTGCAGCTCGGTCCGATAGGAAAAAAAAGGTACACGGCTATACCCCTCTCCCCTCTCCTTCCCCGCCTGTGATCAGTTCTGCATGGTGGTGGTGCCGCCATTGTTGATAAGCTCGCCTGAGGCTCGGTCCTGCATTTATCCCGTCAAGGGTAAATCCCGAGCCGAATGCTAGAGCGAATCCATCGGTTGGCACCCCCGGCAAGCGAACCACGGCAAGGTCCCGTTCGCCAATGCCTCCATCGCATTGGTCTCTATGGGACCGTTGGACGCGAAGGAAAGGAGAGAAGGCTCGGCCATTCATGTTTACTCCCCCGTTTTTCATTAGTTGTGAATGTTTACTTTAACCCGGCAGGCTCGTGCCGAGGATTGTACTCATAACTAACGGGCCCCCCAAGTTTCTCCATTTGCCCCTCTTCGTTTTCCCTTCTTCTCAGGGCAAAGGTGGGTGCACGCGCATGTATTCACCGGGAAACGCAAAGAGGAGGGGTGGCCGTGAATGGAGGAAGGGACGATGTGCGTGAATAAATACGCGCCAGGACGGAAGGGGCGCCATGAAGAAAGCTAAGATAACATGATTATCAACTTTCATTACAGCTCGCATTTGTATATCCCCCTAGCAACCAAGGTTTCGTATCTCGAGTGTTGTGTGCGATGGAAGCTTACCGTATTTGTTTGCGTCCTAGCTTTGTTTCGAGTCCGCTCAACAAAACATGCGGCAGCATCAAACACTGTCGAGGAAAAACTCACCAGCAGCATGTCCTTGCCAGCAGAATGCTAAGGACCCGTTCCTCAAAGCAATTGCGGCAGCATGTTGTTGGTGAGTAACCAGAGCGAGCAAAGAAAACGAATATACGAATGCCAGTAGGAAAGCAAGGGGGATAGCATGCGTTTACATAAATACGTCAGTTCAGCAAACATTAAAGCAAAGATAGTCCATAATCTAATACGGGAAACATGTTGAGTCTTAAGTACAGGACAACACGGCAGCAAGGGTGACTCGAGGCTAACCCCGGCGACTCCCCTGGGTCCTTGGGACTGAGAGGACCCTATCAGCAAGGGGACTGGCCTTCTTTGCTGCAGGAGAGGTGTCGGCGCCCGACGGTAGCTTCTTGAAACCATCGGAGAGGTTGAGGTCTGGGTGGAAGAAGGCAAGGTTGCTCAGGACCAGGAAGAGATTGTCGCGAGCCAGCTTCCAAGATTCGTTGGCAAAGCAGGCGGCCCTGTCGTCCTCGTACATCTTCAACCCCTCGATCAGGCCTTCAAACAAGAGTGTCAGGTTGATGCTTGGAACTTCGTGCTTGCCGACAGAGAAGGCCCAGCTCTTCATGTCCATACTCGCAATCTGAGCAGTGAGGCGCTCGGCAATGTCAATCATGCTCTTGATCTAGAGGTCGCGCTGCTAAATCTGGTTCTCCAGCTTGTCTTCTACATCTTTTTGGAGGGTTTTCACATTGGTCAAGTCTGTCATCAGCAGCTTTTCGCGGACAACGATAGATTCAATGTCTTTCTCCAAAGAGGCAAGCCTGGATTTCATGCTGGAGATGGTGTCATTGGTGGCGTCAAGATCTTGGCTCTTGGAGGAAAGCTGCGATTGCGCCTCTTCCAGAGTGGCTTTCAGTTCCCGCGCTTCCTTATTGAGGGCCTCGATCTCCTTGCTGCTCCCGGCAAGGTCTTCCGTCAGCTTGCTCAGTTGGGCCTCAAGATTGGTCTTGACGGCAGATGCGGCGGCGAGCTCGTCGGCCACTTTCTTCAGTTGGGCTGAGGACTCCAGAGAGAGCGCGTCGAGAGTTGCCTTGTGGCCGTCCTCCAGCTCTTTGGTGCGTTGCTGAACACGGGCCTCCAACTCCTCGTCCTTGCTGTGGAGAGTAGCTTCGCGGGCCCCTTCCCGGGAGGAGATGTTTGTCTCTCTGGTGTTAAGAAGCGCTTCGCGCTCCACCAGTCGAGTCTCCCGGGCTGCAACATCCTCCTTGGCCATGGCCAGCGTCTCATACTGCCTCTTAAGAGAAAGGACCTGCTGGTTGTACCACTCTCGTAGCTCATTCCCTTTGTCCCTCAGCTGCTGGTCCACGATCTCGGCCAAGTCGCGCTGCTCCTTGACAGCCTGCGATTTGAGGCTGTACCTGTTCTGCACATCCTTGAGCCCTGCCGCCATGGATACCAAGAAAGCCAAATCTTTGGCGCCATCAGCGGAACAGTCAGCTTCTTCGACCCTCTGAGACAGCGGCGCCAGTACCCGTCTGATTTCCTCATCAAAATCCGTGCCTGCTGAGAAGGATTAGCCAGGAGTTGTGGGACCAAGTCGAGCAGTGATCAGTGCCAGTTTGCTCAGGGGAGATTGCAGGGCCGAGGCCAGAGGATAGCTCGAAGTGAAGGGCCCCATGGACTGGAGAGGAGTCTTCTCCTCAATGACTGTATCCGGGCCAGATGCGCCGCAGGGGGCTGATTCCGTTCTTTCTGAAGATTCCTGAACGTCCCCGGCAACCTGCCCGTGGCCCTCTGCGGCAACATTCTTCATCGCCTCCTTAGCAGCATCTTTCCCGATGCTGGCCACTTCTTCCAGAAACTCAGGCTCTTTAAGGGGTGAAGCTGCGGACAAAAGCAGTAAGCGGAAAAATGAAAGTCAGGAACCAACAAGACACACAAGAAGAGAGAAAAGGGGGAAGTGAAAATGCAGGCAAGAGGGTTATCCGATGGAGGTTCCTGAGGAAGGGCATCCCCTTCCCCAGCAACATCAGTGTCACGCCAAAGATGCGATCATATCCTTATTTTGGCACGAGAGCCTCGACAGGGATAGAAGCGCATCTCGTCGTTTTGCAAGAATGGATATCATTACAAGTACATGTAAAGAAGATATGAGTATATGGAATTGGCTTACACTCGCCACAAGCTACATTAATATCACATCAAAACAACAACATATTCAACCAGCATACAGAAGATCAGGGTCCGACTACGGACAAAAACAAACGATATAATTATATCCATCCTTGCTATCCCAGGCTGCCGCCTGGAACCCATCCTAGATCGACGAAGAAGAAGAAGAACTCCAAATCAAACAAGCATCGCGCTCACGTCAAATCATCGCATTACCTGTACCTGCAACTGTTATTGTAGTAATCTGTGAGCCATAGGGACTCAGCAATCTCATTTCCAAGTGTATCAAGACTATTAAAGCTTAATGGGTGAGGTATGGTTAAGTGGTGAGGCTGCAGCAAGCACTAAGCATTATTTGGGTGGCTAACTTACGAGTACAAGAATAAAGGGGGATGGTTGTCGGATAAACGGACGTGAACTAGTTATGATCTCTAAGAGATCCTGAACACCTACTTACGTCAAACATAACCCCACCGTGTTCTCTCTCGGATAAGGACTCACAAGGAGAGACAGTCACAATTACGCACACAGTTGGTGTATTTTATTTGAGTTTACTTCAAGTTTGCTATGACCGGGTGTTAAACAAAGTTTCCAAGTTGCCACGTAACCACGGGCACGGCTTTCTGAAAGATTTAACCCTGTAGGGGTGCTCCAACTCATCCATCACAAACTAACCACACGCCGCGGGAATAACCTCGACCACGAAACCCGTGATTTCCTAGGCAATTCCATCGGAAAACCACAACCTCGAGATAGCCCGAAGTATTCTCGGAATTCCTTGCACAAGACGTTCGAGAAAGGTAAAACAAGTCCAGCAAGACCGCCCGGCATGTCGACGAACCTGATTGGAGCCGCGTATCTCGTTCTCATGACACGACGGATAAGCGACGCGTACGGTGGCCTGATAGACATCACCCAAGTTGCCCTGGGATGGCCCCGCACAGTGCTCTATTTTGGACCAACACTCATGAGGAGCACTGGCCCGGGTTGTTGATTAATTATCCATGGGGTCCAGAAAGTCCCTATGCAATTTTTATTAGTTATTAGTCAAATGTAGTACCAATGTTGGGCCTTGCCAGACATTTTTATCCTAAAACGAAAATCAAGGGGGTCCCCATAACAACCTCGAGCATGTTAGGAGCGCTCAATATGGAACATAACTCCGGTTCACAAGAAACTAGGGCGGCAAGAGTGGAACAAAACACCGAGCAAAAGGCCAAGCCTTCCACCCTTTACCAAGTATATATGTGCATTAAATTAAATAGCAATAATATTGTGATATAACAAAAGGATATCCATGCTGACACATGGAAACAATTGCACCTGCAACTAGCAACGCTATAAGAAGGGCTGAGCAGCTGTAACATAGCCAAACAATGTTTTGCTGGGATGTGGAGGGTTAGAGGCTTATCATGGCATTTGGGAGGCTTGACAAACAAGTTGTAGGTAGCGAGACAAGCGATAGAAACGAGACATCTAGCATGGCAATGATAGTAATGGTATCCAGGGAAATGGTCATCTTGCCTGAGATCCCGGTTGGAAGAAGAACGAATCCATGAAGAAGACGAGCCAACGTAGTCGAACGAATCCTCACACTCCGAATGCTTTCGGAAATCTATCGAGAAGAAACAATCCGGAAACAACAATCAACACATGATAAACACCACAACAAATGCATGACATGATGCACAACAAGGATGATGTGTGTTATGCATGACATGGGAAAACACAGCAATCAACTCCTACACATTAAGTGAAGCTCAATATGCAACGAGTTGCATATTGACGAAACTCCACGTTCAAATCATTTAGTTCACTCTCGTTTATTTACACGACAATATTAAATGTTGTTAAACATGGCAAGAGGTGAAGCATATTGAAACTACACTATCTAGTCATCTTAAATGAGGTTGGAAACAACATATAGTATTTCCGAAATGACCCCATATGTTAATTTCGAAATTGGTTCAGATCTGAACTAATCATATTTTATATTTGGTAAACAGGGAAACAAATTGCACCATGTGATTCTACACATCATTCTAGTCGATTTACATATATAGATCATATTATACGGAGTTACGGCCTAAAAGATATGATCAACACAAGATGCATATGTCATGAATGCAAAATGCATGCAAACAACCACCACAAACATGTTAAATCATGTATGCAACAAGATATTATGAAACTACATGAAATTCTAGTCAATTTACATATGCAACATGTTCAAAACGGAGCTACGGTTCAACGACAACAAGCAACACAAGTTTTTGTTCAAATCTGTCCAAAACAGCAACATAGCATATTGCACACATGAGAACAACAAGCTACAAGATTCTAAAATGCACAAACTAAGCATGGGGCAGTAGCATATAACACACACTTCATTTCATCTTCACATATCATACTCAAAAGAGTAATGGATCACATGGTAGGAAGCTCACAACGTGGCAATACAAATAGTAGATTATGACAGTGAAAATAACAGTTTTTAGCATAGCAGTTTTTCAAGAAGGCATATTGGCAGCAATAAAACTATATGCTACAGGGCATATTATGGCATGAAACTTAACAGGATGGTAGTAGACATGATGCGCTACAATTCATTCCATGGTGGCAAGGTCTAATTATGCATAGAATCATGGCTAGCAACAACACAACATGGCATATTGAAGAAAACAGATTCCCAGACTTCGTGAAAATTAGACTAGACATGAGCAGCAGTTTTTAACAGATTGACATATTGGACAACATACAGAACTATGATGCAAATACTATACATGGCAACAAATGGTACAACCTGGTAGAACAACATGCTTAACAAAAGACTCCTTTGGAGCAACCACAAAAGACTCCTAGAACACTAGCAAATCACATGGCAACATAGCAACAAAATAACAGTTTCAGACTGAAATTTAGCTATCTCCCAAAACTGCAGTTTGACTAGGCATGTTGTCATGGCAATAACAGTAGCATAACAACCCTATATATGCATGGCAAGGACACTAACAACAACTAGACATGTCACACAACAAAATACTCCATTGGCACATGTTCAAAGGATGCATAGTTTGCTTAATATGAGCCTCGCAAAATGGAACTTATCGTTAACAGATTACAGTTTTAACGTGATGGCTACTTGAGAGCAACAAATGAACATCATGATGATGTCCTACCTAGCAAACAGAGGCATGGCATCAAAGTAGACATCACATAGAGCAATACTCATGAAGACACCACATGCAAAAGACCTACGGATATGATGCAATCATCCACGCAAGTTTGAACAAAATAATGGTTTAACCGGCTACGACGAAATGCACTTTTGTAATAGGTATATGGGCATGCAAATGAGTCCTAATGCATAAACAAAGGGTATCATCATCTACAGCACGTCGAGTAGATCAATTTTCATATATTATTCATCTCATTCCGACAAACATGCGCAAAGATAGGGCCCACACAAAATGCAATCATGACATGATTTCCTAGGGACGTACAAAAAAAATGACCTCGGGGCAATCAGGACGAGACGGAGCGGGACGAAGAGATCCAGCGCCCAGCCGGCGTTTGGTTGGAGGGCTCGGGCAGATCTTGGTCGGGGTGGACGGGGCCATCCCGGACCGGGTCAACGGCGGCGGAGGCAGAGGAGGCCGGCGTCCATAGCATCGACGGCCGACGGCGGGGAGGCCGGAGGGTGCAGCGGGCTGGGGATCGCCGGATCCAGGGGCGGCCGGCTTGGATCTGGCCGGAGGGCAACCGGCGGCGACCGGCAGCGGGCGTCGCGGAGCTTGAGGGCGTCGCGGCAGCGGCGGCTGCGGCATGCCAGCGTGGGGGAGGCTCGGCGGCAGCGCGCGGGTGCAGCGGCGAGCAACGGCGCGGGGCGGCGCGGTTCGGCGGCATGGGCGGCAGGCTCCGGTGTAGCGGCGCGGCTTTCGATGAGGAGCTCAGGCGGGAGCGCGCGGGAGGAGGCGAGCGGGCCGCGGGGCGGCGGCGGGCTGGCGCGGCCTAGATCGTGCCCGGGGCGGGCCGCATTCGGGCCCCGCGGGCCGCATTCGGGCCCTGCGGGCCTGGCGGCGGTGGAGGCGGGCTTGGGTGACGTGGCGGCGTGGGATTGGGTGGGGAGGCGACGGCTGGCGGCGACGCAGCGAACGGCGGCGCGACATGTGGCGGCGGTGGGCTGGCTTGGCGTGGAAATCTAGGCAGGGACAAGTGGCGGCGGCTGAAGGTTGGTGGAGGGTGTGGGTGGCACGGTTTTCGAGGCAGGGGAGGGAGGATCCTATTTCTGGACGGTTGGGTGACTATATATAGCAAATGGGGCTAGGGTTTGGTTCTAGGGGGGTTTTCGACCCTCCGATCGCGATCGGACGGTCCGGTCGGAGGGGCAGGTGTTAGGTGGGCTAGTGGGCTGTGGAGAGGGGTTGTGGGCTGAGGGGAGAGGGAAGGTTGTGGCCCGGACACGCGTTTTAAAACACTGAAAATGTCCGACAATTTACCGATGACGATGCCACTACGGTCGAGAGTTCGGGTATCAAACGACCTCTGATTGCGACGACATTTGACAGGCGGTCTACCTACAATATAAAAAGACCGCACGTCAAGTTTCGACCCAATCTGAGAATAGTTTTCGCGCACTTTTAAAACAATATTTTATCGATGCCGCGGGCGCGTTCATGTGTGGTTGGACTCGAAACGATCAACGACGAGAACGGAAAGAGTCGACAACTACGACGGATGCAAGTTTTCAAAAACGAGTGACGATGCTATGCAGATGATGCGAATGATGCGATGATGAATGCGACAACCAAACGAAACACACGACGACAACGGAATAAAACGGGAATCTTCTGGAGCGTCGGTACCGGACTGTTACAATCGGTTGCCGGCGTGCGGTCTGTCGCCACCCCTTCGATGGTGACCTCAGCACGGGCAAACCCCTCGGTGGAGGCCCTTGCCGGTGACTCCTCCCCACGGCCGATGGTCGATGAGGGATCTTGGAAGGAGGGCTCCCCCTAGCGAGTCCCTCCTTGATAGCTCCCTCCCATCTCCCTGTCAGGTGTGGGAAGATGCCCTTCCTCGTCCCCGCCAGCAGACGAGGTCAGCCCTAGAGTTTCGCGAAGAGGGCTGGACCGGGGGCTAGGTGCGGGATCTTCCTCCGCGCCTCCTATCGGGCTCATGCCTGGCGCGGCACCCGGCCCTGCCGCGGATTTGACCTGCTTGGCTCCATGCACAAGGGTCTCCCTATCCCTGTCAGATTCATCTATACAAGACCAGTCAAGAAATCAAGGACAGAAAACATTGACAAGGATCATAATTGAATAACTCACTCTTAGGCGATGAGCATGGAGCCCAGCTCGTACGACGCAAGCGGCGGAGTTGATCTGCCCCTTTTCAAAGTTGGAGGAGCGGGGCTCGGCGGTGGGACTAGGACCTCCGGCAGGGTCGAACTTGGCGAAGAAGTTGGGCTTGCCGGGGGGCTGGGGTCCAGCCCCGTGACCGTCCGTCGCTTGGCGGGAGGAGACTTAGCCCGAGAGAGGCGGAGGGAATTGCGGCGTGCTGCGTCATGTTTGCCTCCCCTGGTGGTTGTCTTCTTCACCCTCTGGGTGCTCCGCGAAGACGCAGGGGTCGCTGACTCTCGGTTGACGCGCTCGCGGAGGCGGCGCCCTGGCTCTGAGCTTGAGGGCCCATTTCGAGCCGTTCTTCCTCCACCTCCGGCTCCTTCGCCTCCTTCAACTCAACCACCTCTTGGGTTCCTGTCGCCGCGGCTTGGGAAGCCCCGGCCCCGTCAGATTCGAACCCGGCAGCCTCCTCGATGGTGCACTTTTCACTCCCCTCTTCAGAAGAATCATCACCCTCGGGCTCCTCCTCTTCCCCGGAGCCCATTTTCTTGGCGGCTCTGACCTTCTTGTCCTCCTCAATCCGAGCGGCAATGAATGCCTCCTCCGCCCTGGTAGTTGGCTTGATCAGATTGTCCTCCGCCTTGCAAGCTCTTTCTTCCAACCGAGAGACCCAATCTATCTCGTCATCCAGGGCAGGAAGCTCCCAATCGGACTTGACCCCGGAGGCATTGCACTCGGGCATTGCTACTTCTTGAGCTTGCGTTGGTTTTCCCTTGAAGAGGAAAGGGTGATGCAGCAAAGTAGAGATAAGTATTTCCCTCAGTTTTGAGAACCAAGGTATCAATCCAGTAGGAGGTACAAGCAAGGCCCCAATCTATGCACCTGCACAAACAATCAAACACTTGCACCCAACGCTATAAAGGTGTTGTCAATCCCTTCACGGTCACTTGCAAGGATGAGATCTAATAGAGATAGATATAAAAGATTACTAAAAGTAAAACTAAATAAAAGTAAATAAAATTTCAGCAAGGTATTTTTGGTATTTTTTGTTTATAGATCTGAAAATATATAATGGAAAATAGACCCGAGGGCCATAGGTTTCACTAGAGGCTTCTCTCTAGAAGGAAAATAATACGGTGGGTGAACAAATTACTGTCGAGCAATTGATAGAAAAGCGCAAAGTTATGATGATATCCAAGGCAATGATTATGCATTTAGGCATGACGTCCGTGTCAAGTAGACCGAAACGATTCTGCATCTACTACTATTACTCCACACATCGACCGACTCCTGCCTGCATCTAGAGTATTAAGTTCATAAAGAACAAAGTAACGCCTTAAGTAAGATGACATGATGTAGAGGGATAAACTCAAGCAATATGATGAAAACCCCACCTTTTTGTCCTTGATGGCAACAATAAAAATACGTGCCTCGCTACCCCTACTTTGTCACTGGGTGAGGACACCGCAAGATTGAACCCAAAACTAAGCACCTCTCCCATTGCAAGAACTACCGATCTAGTTGGCCAAACCAAACCAATAACTCGAAGAGAAATACAAAGATATGAAATCATGCATATAAGAATTCAGAGAAGATTCAAATAATATTCATAGATAATCTGATCATAAATCCACAATTCATCGGATCTCGACAAACACACCGCAAAAGAAGATTACATCGGATAGATCTCCAAGAACATCGAGGAGAACATGGTATTGAGGATCGCAGAGAGAGAAAAAGCCATCTAGCTACTAGCTATGGACTCGTAGGTCTAAGGTAGACTACTCACGCTTCATCGGAGGAGCAATGGAGTTGATGTAGAAGCCCTCCGTGATCGAATCCGCCTCCGGCAGATTACCGGAAAAGGCCCCAAGATGGGATCTCACGGGAAAAGAAGGTTGCGGCAGCGGAAAAGTATTTTTGTGGCTCCCCCCGATGGTTTGGGAATATATGGGAATATATAGGCAAAGAGTTAGGGTTAGAAGATCTCTATGGGGCTCACAAGCCAGGGGGCGCCCCCCCCAGGGCACGCCCTGGAGGCTTGTCGTCTCCTGTCAGGTCTCCTGCCCTCCTCTCCAGGTCTGGTAGATGTCTTCTGGTCCAAGAAAAATCATCGTGAAAGTTTTATTCCGTTGGGACTCCGTTTGATATTCCTTTTTTGTAAAACTCAAAAACAGGGAAAAAACAAAAACTGGCACTGGGCTCTAGGTTAATAGGTTAGTCCCAAAAATAATATAAAATAGCATATTAATGCATATAAAACATCCAAAACAGATAATATAATAGCATGGAACAATCAAAAATTATAGATACGTTGGAGACGTATCAAGCATCCCCAAGCTTAATTCCTGCTCGTCCTCGAGTAGGTAAATGATAAAAACAGAATTTTTGATGTGGAATGCTACCTAACATATTTATCCATGTAATTTTCTTTATTGTGGCATGAATATTCAGATCCATAAGATTCAAAACAAAAGTTTAATGTTGACATAAAAATAATAATACTTCAAGCATACTAATAAAGCAATCGTGTCTTCTCAAAATAACATGGCCAAAGAAAGCTGTCCCTACAAAATCATATAGTCTGGCTATGCTCCATCTTCATCACACAAAGTATTAAATCATGCACAACCACGGTTTTAGCCAAACAATTGTTTCATACTTTAGTATTTTCAAACTTTTTCAACTCTCACGCAATACATGAGCGTGAGCCATGGACATAGCACTATAGGTGGAATAGAATATGGTGGTTGTGGAGAAGACAAAAGAAGGAGATAGTCTCACACCAACTAGGCGTATCAACGGGCTATGGAGATGCCCATCAATAGATATCAATGTGAGTGAGTAGGGATTGCCATGCAACGGATGCACTAGAGCTATAAGTGTATGAAAGCTCAAAAAAGAAACTAAGTGGGTGTGCATCCAACTCGCTTGCTCACGAAGACCTAGGGCAATTTGAGGAAGCCCATCATTGGAATATACAAGCCAAGTTATATAATGAAAAATTCCCACTAGTATATGAAAGTGTCAAAATAGGAGACTCTCTATCATGAAGATCATGGTGCTACTTTGAAGCACAAGTGTGGAAAAAGGATAGTAGCATTGCCCCTTCTCTCTTTTCTCTCATTTTTTTCTCTTTTTTTTCTGGTGGGCTTCTTTGGCCTTTTTTTTATTTGGGCTTCTCTGGCCTCTTTTATTTTTCATAAAGTCCGGAGACTCATCCCGACTTGTGGGGGAATCATAGTTTCCATCATCCTTTCCTCACATGGGACAATGATCTATAATAATGATCATCACACTTTTATTTACTTACAACTCAAAATTTACAACTCGATACTAGAACAAGATATGACTCTATATGAACGCCTCCGGCGGTGTACCGGGATATGCAATGATCTAGCGTAAGCCATGAAAACATCATGCTAGCTATCTTACGATCATGCTAAGCAATATGACAATGATGGTGCGTGTCATAATAAACGGAACAGTGGAAGTTGCATGGCAATATATCTCGGAATGGCTATGGAGATGCCATAATAGGTAGGTATGGTGGCTGTTTTGAGGAAGGTATATGGTGGCTGTTTTGGGGAAGGTGGGTTTAATGCACCGGCGAAAGTTGCGCGGTACTAGAGAGGCTAGCAAAGGTGGAAGGGTGAGAGTGCGTATAATCCATGGACTCAACATTAGTCATAAAGAACTAACATACTTATTGCAAAAGTCTATTAGTCATCAAAACAAAGTACTACATGCATGCTCCTATGGGAAGGGTTGGTAGGAGTTAACCATCGCGCGATCCCGACCTCCACACAAAGGAAGGCAATCAATAAATAAATCATGCTCCGACTTCGTCACATAACGGTTCACCATACGTGCATGCTACGGGAATCACAAACTTTAACACAAATATTTCTACCAATCCACAATTACTCACTAGCATGTCTCTAATATTACCATCTTTATATCTCAAAACAATCATAAGGAATCAAACTTCTCATAGTATTCAATGCACTTTTATATGAAAGTTTTTATTATATCTCTCTTGGATGCCCATCATATTAGGACTAAATTCATAACCTAAACAAATTACCATGCTGTTTAGAGACTCTCAAAATAATATAAGTGAAGCAAGAGAGTTCAATAATTTCTATAAAATAAAGCCACCGCTGTGCTCTAAAAAGATATAAGTGAAGCACTAGAGCATATTGCCTAGCTCAAAAGATATAAGTGAAGCACATAGAGTATTCTAATAAATTCACGATTCATGCGTGTCCCTCTCAAAAAGTGTGTACAGCAAGGATGATTGTGGCAAACTAAAAATCAAAGACTCATATCATACAAGACGCTCCAAGCAAAACACATATCATGTGGTGAATAAAAATATAGCCTCAAGTAAATTTACTGATGGATTGAAGACGAAAGAGGGGATGCCTTCCGGGGCATCCCCAAGCTTAGGCTATTGGTTGTCCTTGAATATTACCTTGGGGTGCCTTGGGCATCCCCAAGCTTAGGCTCTTGCCACTCCTTTTTCGATAGTCCATCAAATCTTTACCCAAAACTTGAAAACATCACAACACAAAACTCAACAGAAAACTCGTGAGATCCGTTAGTATAAGAAAATAAAATCACCACTTTAGGTACTATTGTGAACTCATTCTTTATTTATATCGGTGTAATATCTACTGTATTCCAACTTCTCCATGGTTCATACCCCCTGATACTACCCATAGTTTCATCAAAATAAGCAAACAACACATAGAAAACAGAATCTGTCTAAAACAGAACAGTCTGTAGCAATCTGTAAACTTCGAATACTTATGTACCTCACAAAATTATGAAAAATTAGGAAAATCAGTGAAATTTATATACAAATCCTGTGTAAAAAATTCAGATCCAATCGACGCTTCTGTGAATTTATAAAATTCCTGGACTGGGCGTCAAAGTTTCTGTTTTTCAGCAGGATCAAAATAACTATAACCGTAGACCATCCCAAAGGTCTTACTTGGCACAAACACTAAATAAACCATAAAAACACAATCATAATAGAGTCATAATTGTGCCAACACTCAAAAACATAAAGGAAAAAGCAAAAATAAATTTATTCATTGGGTTGCCTCCCAACAAGCGCTATCGTTTTACGCCCCTAGCTAGGCATAACGATTTCAATGATGCTCACATAAAAAGTAGTAATTGAGATATGCAAAAGAGCATCATGAATAGCATGAAAAACACATTTAAGTCTAACCCACTTCCTATGCATAGGGATTTTGTGAGCAAACAATTTATGGGAACAAGAATCAACTAGCATAGGAAGGCAAAACAAGCATAACTTCAAAACTTTGAACACATAGAGAGGAAACTTGATATTATTGCAATTCCTACAAGCATATGTTCCTCCCTCATAATAAATATCAGTAGCATCATGAAGGAATTCAAAAATATAACTATCAGATAAATCATTCTTTTCATGATACACAAGCGTAGAATTTTCATTACTCTCCACATAAGCAAATTCCTTATCATCCATGGTAGTGGGAGCAAACTCACCAAAATAACTATCATGAGACACTTGATTGACATAACCACATTGCAAATTAAAACCATTATGATAAGTTTCATGGTTATCATTACTCATTATAGCATACGTGTCATCACCATCATCATAAATAGTAGGCATGCGATCATCATAATAAATTTGCTCATCAAAACATGGGGGACTAAAAATATCAAACATAGCATCCCCAAGCTTGTGGCTTTGCATATCATTAGCATCATGGATATTTAGAGAATTCATACTAGCAACATTGCAATCATGCTTTTCAATCAAGGAGCTATCATGAATCACCTTATAAATTTCTTCTTTCAACACTTCATCAAAAAAATTAGATTCATGATTTTCAAACAAAACTTCATGGAGATAATCAAATGCACTCAACTCACTAGCAATTGGTTCATCATAATTTGGTCTTTTGAAAAGATTAGCAAGTGGATGAGGATCCATATCAATAGATTTTTAGCAAGCAAAGATGCTTGCAAATAGAAGACACATGGCAACACAAGCAAAGATAGCAAACAAGCAAACAAAAGGAGACCCGACGAGAAAAAGGCGAACGAGAAAGAAGGCGAATAAAACAATGCAAATCTTTTTGGTTTTTTCTGAAAATCGTTTTAGAAGTGGGGGAGAGGAAAACGAGAGGCAAATGGCAAATAATGTAAATGCAAGAGATGAGTTTATGATGGGTACTTGGTAGGCTTGATGTAGACCTCCCCGGCAACGGCGCCAGAAATTGGCAAGTTGATGGGAGAGTTCTTGTCTTGACTTGATATGTATCCTCCCCGGCAACGGCGCCAGAAATTCTTCCTGCTACTTCTTGAGCTTGCGTTAGTTTTTCCCTTGAAGAGGAAAGGGTGATGCAGCAAAGTAGAGATAAGTATTTCCCTCAGTTTTGAGAACCAAGGTATCAATCCAGTAGGAGGTACAAGCAAGGCCCCAATCTATGCACCTGCACAAACAATCAAACACTTGCACCCAACGCTATAAAGGGGTTGTCAATCCCTTCACGGTCACTTGCAAGGATGAGATCTGATAGAGATAGATAGAAAAGATTACTAAAAGTAAAACTAAATAAAAGTAAATAAAATTGCAGCAAGGTATTTTTGATATTTTTGGTTTATAGATCCGAAAATATATAATGGAAAATAGACCCGGGGGCCATAGGTTTCACTAGAGGCTTCTCTCTTGAAGGAAAATAATATGGTGGGTGAACAAATTACTGTCGAGCAATTGATAGAAAAGCGCAAAGTTATGACGATATCCAAGGCAATGATTATGCATATAGGCATCACGTCCATGTCAAGTAGACTGAAACGATTCTGCATCTACTACTATTACTCCACACATCGACCGACTCCTGCCTGCATCTAGAGTATTAAGTTCATAAAGAACAGAGTAACGCCTTAAGTAAGATGACATGATGTAGAGGGATAAACTCAAGCAATATGATGAAAACCCCACCTTTTTGTCCTTGATGGCAACAATACAAATACGTGCCTCGCTACCCCTACTTTGTCACTGGGTGAGGACACCGCAAGATTGAACCGAAAACTAAGCACCTCTCCCATTGCAAGAACTACCGATCTAGTTGGCCAAACCAAACCAATAACTCGAACAGAAATACAAAGATATGAAATCATGCATATAAGAATTCAGAGAAGATTCAAATAATATTCATAGATAATCTGATCATAAATCCACAATTCATCGGATCTCGACAAACACACCGCAAAAGAAGATTACATCAGATAGATCTCCAAGAACATCGAGGAGAACATGGTATTGAGGATCGGAGAGAGAGAAAAAGCCATCTAGCTACTAGCTATGGACCCGTAGGTCTGAGGTAGACTACTCACGCTTCATCGGAGGAGCAATGGAGTTGATGTAGAAGCCCTCCGTGATTGAATCCCCCTCCGGCAGATTACCGGAAAAGGCCCCAAGATGGGATCTCACGGGAACAGAAGGTTGCGGCGGCGGAAAAGTATTTTTGTGGCTCCCCCCGATGGTTTGGGAATATATGGGAATATATAGGCGAAGAGTTAGGGTTAGAAGATCTCCAGGGGGCCCACAAGCCAGGGGGCGCCCCCCCTAGGGCGCGCCCAGGAGGCTTGTCGTCTCCTGGCAGGTCTCCTGCCCTCCTCTCCAGGTCTGGTAGATGTCTTCTGGTCCAAGAAAAATCATCATGAAAGTTTTATTCCGTTTGGACTCCGTTTGATATTCCTTTTCTGTAAAACTCAAAAACAGGGAAAAAACAAAAACTGGCACTGGGCTCTAGGTTAATAGGTTAGTCCCAAAAATAATATAAAATAGCATATTAAGGCATATAAAACATCCAAAATAGATAATATAATAGCTTGGAACAATAATAAATTATAGATACGTTGGAGACGTATCAGGCATCCATTGCAAAATCTGGCTCCGGGCGGTATTGAGATGCAGGGGAACAACTCTTGCCGGCAAATGAAACGGCCCAAGATGGCCGAACAGCTGCTCGCACAACCAACCATGGTCGTAAACCGTCCGGTTGTTGGCAGGGCAGAGGTACAACCGCATCCTGTCGGCAGAACCATTGTACTCGCATGCAAACCTGCCCCTCCTCTGCAGCGGCGCAATGCGGCGCCGGAGGAAGTTGCCCCCCACATGTTCGATGGTCAGCCTGGCAGCTTTCAAACGGGTAATCCTGTTCAGCGCCAGATGGAGCCTGTCGATGGTGAGGCCCAACTTACTCCAGTCGCTTCCGCGCGTGACGCATCCAGTCCGCGTCGAGCTGAACTCGGGGGCTTCTTCATCCTTGATCCAGCACCAGTCGCCCCTCCACTCTTCCCACTTCTCGCGCTGCTGGCCAGGGAGATAATCCCAGTCTTCCCGCCTGCACCGAGGAATCCAGCTTATGTTCCCCGAGCGGTGGGATTTGTCTTCTATCTGAGGGACGAAGAAGTGTATGAACAAATCCACATTGGGGGCAACTCCAACAAAATTCTCGCACAAATGGGCGAAGATCGCCATGCACGCCATTGCATTGGGCGTGAAATCCAAAAGGTGGAATCCATACACCGTCATCATGGCGCAAAAGAAATCAGAGAAGGGGGGGAGAGCCACAGAGAAAGTACAGGTTCGACAGGGAGAAAACCACATCTTTCTGTCGCCGCCTCTCCAGCTCTATGCCCATTTGTTTCCCTCCCCCACATATAGGCATACCTTGCGATCAAGGTGTTGTCGTCCAGGTTCAACAGGGAGAAAACCACATCTTTCTGTCGCCGCCTCTCCAGCTCTTCTGCTTTCCTCTTCCTCTCTTCAGCCGCTGGGTCCACCGGCGCAGCCGTCTGCTTCCCATTTATGGCACTCGTCTTCCGCCCCATCTCTTGGGCCCTCAAGGGTGGCGGAGGATCTAGATGCACTTGATGGGCGGGTGGCGGTGGCGGAAGCGGTTTCTTGGCTTGAGGAGGAAGATGAAGGAAGGAGAAACGAACGCGAATGAGCAGCGCCCGTGCTCGTTACCTTTTTATTGAGAACCCACGCGGGGGTTGGCTCTTCGCTATCTTTTTGAAAAAATTCCATTTCTTTTACTGTCGTTTTTTTACTCTCCAACGGCTACTACTCCACGACCCCACGACCTGTGGTAATTACACGGAGTGGACGTGGGTTGACGAGTCATCACAACCAAGGACGTGAAGGCAACATTTCTTCGACGCGTGTCCGTGCACTGTTTGGGGCCTAACCCAACGATGCCAAGTGACACGTATTGCTCAGGCATGGGGGCTTCTGTTGGGGTACACAAACAGGGGTGCACGGACAATAAGCCTCCGACCCGATGGCCTAAGCCTGCCGGGGAAAGCTGCTACCCCATCAATCCCAGTCCAAACCAGAGAAGCCGCTCTACATGAGATCAAGGAGCACATCAAGAAGACAAAACCAGCATTCAAGACCAAGACTCCGACAGAAGCAACCTACGCTGGCTAAGCAACGCCGGCAAGGTTGATCCGACGGCCCAAAACGGGCCCGAACCGCGCCAGTCACGTCCCCGGTGCCTACCGGGGACCGAGGCGCACACATCTTCAGGAAGACCCGGCAAGCCATCCCCCGGCAGGCGCGAGCCGATCGGCCACCGCTCCACTGCATCGCAATGCCAGTCATTTGTCGATTCGGTATCGAGCCCTCAGGTGGCTAAGTGGCTCTCGCCAAGTACGTGGCAACTCGCTGGGAGGCAGATTATGCCCGTTTGACACCCGTCCAGAGGCATGTCAAGATATTGAGCAATAGTTAGCTATAAAGGTGGTAAAAGCCTGCCGAGGAAGCATCCCCGCACACCACCTAGACTAGCATTTATGGCATTTTGTCCTAAGCGCCAGAGTTAGGTATGATAGCATTGTTGGCTATCTAATCACTAGATAATGTCTGTTTTGCCACTGTGGTTGCCCCTTGAGCTATAAAAGGAGGTCCAAGGCAACCTAGCTAAAGATTCGGACCTTTAGACACTTGTACTCGTGTAGCAGCTCTCCCGAAGGCAACCTTGCCGGGTTTGAGCGCTGCGTGTGCTTCGTGTCCCCCCGATCAATCCACCAAAGCAGGAGTAGGGTTTTACGTTTCCCAGCGGACCGAACCTGGGAAAAACACCAGTGTCTCGTCGTCGTGCTGCCTCACCACCTCTGCTCTTTGTGCAACGTGACCTCACCCATGCCGAACCACAAAGGGGACCGTGGCCCCGTAGGTGATCCTGTGCATCAAGATCCGACAGTAAGGTATGGTTAAGTGGTGAGGCTGCAACAAGCACTATGCATTTATTTCAGTGGCTAACCTACGAGTACAAGAATAAGGGGGGGTGATTGTCGTCTAAACAGACGTGATCTAGTAATGATCACTAAGTGATCCGGAACACCTACTTATGAGTAAAACATAACCCCACCGTGTCCTCTCTCGGTTCAGAAATTCACGAGAAGAGATAGTCACGGTTACGCACACAGTTGGTGTATTTTATTAGAGTTTACTTCAAGTTCTCTACGACCGGGTGTTAAACTAATTTCCAAGTTGCCACATGACCGCGGGTACGGCTCTCATGAAAGATTTAACCCTACAGGGGTGCTCCAACTCATCTATCACAAACTAACCACAAGCTGCGTTAGAATTCCTCAACCGCGGGATAACCCGTAGTATTTGCGGAATCCCGATGGAAAACCTCAACCTCGAGATAGCCCGAAGTATCCTCGAAATCCCACGCAAAAGATGTTCGAGAAAGGTAAAACAATTCAAGCAAGACCGCATGACGTGTCGACGAACCCGATAGGAGCCACGTATCTCGTTCTCAGGACACGACCGGATGAGCACTACGTATGGCGGCCGGATAGAGATCCCCCGAGATGCCCCGGGTGGCCCCGCAAGTGGCTCTAGTTTGGACCAACACTCATGAGAAGCACTGGCCCGGGTTGTTGATTAATTATCCGCGGATGCCGATGGGTCCATATGAAATTTTATTAGTTATTAGGCAAATGGAGTACCAATGTTGGGCCTTGCCAGAAGAGTTTTATCCCAAAACGAAAATCAAGGGGGTCCCCATAACAACCCCGAGCATGTTAGGAGCGCTCAATATGGAACATAACACCGGTACACAAGTAACTAGGGCGGCAAAAGTGGTAACAAAAGGCCAAGCCTTCCACCTTTTAACAAGTGTATATGTGCATTAAATTAAATAGCAATAATATTGTGATATAACAAAATATCGATATTGTCACATGGAAACAACTTGCACCTGCAACAAGCAACGCTATAAGAAGGGCTGAGCAAGCGGTAACTTAGCCAAACAATGGTTTGCTGGAATGTGGATAGGTTAGAGGCTTATCATGGCATTTTGGGAGGTTTGACAAACAAGTGTTAGGAAGCGAGACACAGCAATAGAAACAAGAAAACTAGCATGGCAATGATAGTAGTGGTATCCAGGGAAATGATCATCTTGCCTGAGATCCCACTTGGAAGAAGACCGAGTCCATGAAGAAGACGAACCAACGTAGTCGAACGAATCCTCACACTCCGAATGCTTTTGGAACTCTATCGGGAAGAAGAAATCCGGAAACAAACAATCAACACACTATAAACAACACAACATATTCATGATATGATGCACCACAAGGATGATGCATGTTATGCATGACATGGCCAATCACTACAATCAACTCGTACACATTAAGTGAAGCTCGATATGCAACGAGTTGCATATCGATGAAACTCCACGTTCAATTCTTATGTTCGATCTCGTTTAGTTACTCACCAATATTAAATGTTCTTAAACCTGGCAAGAGGTGAAGCATAAGTAAACTAGACATCTAGGTAAGTTAAATGAGGTCGGAAACAACTTATAGTATTTCCGAAGCGACCTCATATGCAAATTTGGAAATTGGTCCAGATCTGAACTAACCATGTTTTATATTTATTAAACAGCAAAATAAAGAGGACCATGTGATTCTCCATGTCATTCTAGTCGATTTACATCTATAGATCATTTAAAACGGAGTTACGGCCTAAAAGATTTGACCAACACAAGATGAATATATCATGAATGCAAATGCATGAAAATGACCACCACAAGAACTTCAAAACATGGATGAAACATGATAGTATGATACTACATGAAATTCTAAGAAAGTTTCATATGCAACAAAATTGGAACGGAGCAACGGTTCAACACACACAAGCAACACAAGTTATAGACATAACCTGCCCAAAACAGCGACATGGTATTTTGCACACATGAAAACAATAAGCTACAAGATTCTACAATGCACAAACAAGACATGGGGCTTTAGCCTATATGATGCACAACAATTCATATTATCACAACAAAATGAGTAGAATCATGGATCACTAGGGAATAAGCTCGCAAGACGGCCATAAAATATAACAGATTAGGACTTAGTGAAAAATACCAGTTTTAGCAGAGCAGAGTTAACCTGAAGGCATATTGACCACACTAAAACTATATGCTACTGGTCATATATTGGCATGAAACTTAACAGCATGGTAGAGGACATTATGCACTACAATTTATTCCATTATGGCAACATCAAATTATGCACAGATTCATGGCGAACATCAACCCAACATGGCATTCCGATATAACCAAATTCTCAGACTTTGTGAAAATTAGAGTAGACATGGGCAACAGTTTTTAACAGATTGACATTTTGGACAACATATATAACTATGATGCAAGTCCTATACATGGCAACAAATGACACAACCTGGTAGGCAATAACATGCTCAACAAAAGACTCCATTGGAGCAACAACAAAAGACTCTTAGATCAATAGCAAATCACATGGCAACCTGACAACAAAATAAGAGTTTTAGATGTAGTGAAATTTAACTAACTCTCAAAACTGTAGTTTGATTAGGCATGTTTACATAGTAACAACAGTAGCATAACAATCACCTATGGGCATGGCAAGGACACTAACAGCAACTAGGCATGACACAATTCAAATCACTCCATTGGCACATATACAAAGGATGCATAGTTTGCTTAATATGAACTCCGCAAAATGGAACTCTTCGTTAAAAGATTTCATTTTTTCTCACGGTAGCTACTTTAGAGCAACAAACGAACATGATAATGATGTTCTACATGTCAAGCAATGGCATGGCATCAAAGTAGACATATCCTAGAGCAATTCTCATGAAGGCACCACATGCAAAATACCTACGGTATAGATGCAATCATCCGCGCAACATTGAATAAAATAACAGATTTGCACCTAACGATGAGATGCACTTTTGCAACAGAGATATGAGCATGTAAATGCATCCTAATGCTCATGCAAATGCAACCATGGTGTAGAGCACATTGAGTAGATAAATTTCCATATGTAAATCATCTCAAACAGATGCACGGTTTAAAAGTTGTAACCCTCACAAAATGCTAAGATGGTGATTTTTCTGACACGGAAAAGGACTTAGTGTTTTTTTACCTCGCGGGAAAACTGGATCCCACGGTTCGGGACGGAGGGATCCAGATGGCCGTTTGGATCGGAGGCTCCGGCCGGATCTGGGACCTGGCCATCCCGGTGGCGGTTGCTGGGTAGGGCCATGGCGGAGGTCCGGCGGCTGCCGGCTCCGGCGAGCAGCGGGGCAGCGAGGGCACGGCGCCAGGGGCTGCACGGGTCGCCGGCGGCGGATCTCGGCCAGATCCCGCCGGATCCGGTCCGGATATGGCCTGAGGCGGCGCGAGGCTCGGCAGGCAAGGCGACGGGGAGCTCGGCTCCGGCTTGCGGGCGCGGGGGAGCGGAGCAGGGCAGCCTGCGATGGTGGAGGTCGGGGTCGAGGGAGCGGAGTAGGGCAGCGGCGCGGTGGAGGTCGGGGTCGGCGAGGCCGGGCCGCTCCGGCCGCGGCGGTTCCCGACAGGCGGCAGCGAGGGGCAGTTGACGGCGAGGCGGCGCGGGAGCGAGGCGAGATCGGGAGGAGCTGAGCGGCGGCGGCTGCGCGGGCTGCGGCTCAGCCCGGATCGGGCCCGGGCGGGCCAGATCTGGGTCCGGGCGGGCCGTAGTGGCTGGTGGGTGGCGCGGGGCGACGTGGCGCGCGGGGCCTGGGTGCGTCCGGCGGCTGGCCCGCGTGGCAGCCTCCGGTTGGCTGTAGGGCGGCCCGCGGCGTCGCCAGGTGGCGGTCAGGAGCTGGCCAGCGCCGGATTTCGAGGTGGGAGGCGGCGGCTAGACTGGTGGGGCGCGGAGCCCAAGGTGGGATATGGTTAGATATTTTTTTGGCCAGGGGGAGGTCTATATATTGCAAATGGGGCTAGGGTTGGGGTTTGAGGGCGTTTTTCGTACGCGTGATCCCGATCGGACGGCTCCCGCTGCGCCCTAGGGTTAGGTAGGCTTAGGTTGGCTGGTTGGTTGTGTTGTTGGGCTAGGCTTAGAGAAGAGAGGGAAGTGGCAGCCCGTTACACAGTTTTAAAACCGAAGAAAAAAATGTCCAACGATTATACCGATGACGGTGGCACTATGGTTGACAGTTTGGGTATCAAACAACCTCTGATTGTGACGAAATTTGGCAGGCGGTCTACCTACAATAAAACAAGACCGCACGCCAACTTTCCACCCAATCCGAGAATATTTTTATACACACTTTAAAAACAATCTTTTATCGATGCCGCGGGCGCGTGCGTTTGTGGTTGGTCTCAAAACAATTGTCGACGAGAACGGAGAGAACCACCACTTCGAACGGATGCAGTTTTGAAAAATGGCAACAACGAAGTGCCGATTGTTGACACGGTTTTTGACCAAACAAAACAGAGTACATATATCATACCAAAAGTTAGATAAATGCAAACGGCAAAAATCCGTTTAATAACGAAAAGAACATTTAAACTAAAATAAAATAACATCAACCGCTCAGATGACGGTTGGCAAAAATAATGATATGATATATTGCCGATATTGCAGACATTGAAAAGAACCAACAATTATAAAATACCATGAAACAAATTATACTTATCAAGTTGTTGTCCTAAGGAAATTATAGAGGACATATAGCTTGCATACACATACACAACCATTGACGATAGAATTCTAATGTTGACATAAAATTAAATAATCATGTCCAGCTCCAGTATCGCGAAAATATTATTTCACGGAAGAAATGTGAGTATATTATTCTATGTCGACTACTGAAATATTGGTGCAATGCATGAATAAAAATGTGTTAGGCGCCATAGTAGAAATATCATTGAAAGGATATTTTCTCATGTCTCTATTTCATGCCATGTTAAGGAAATTAACCTTAATGAATCACAAGAATTATTTAGGCCTTACCCACTTCAAAAATGGCTATGTACATGAGCATGCATAGTCTCATCCAGCAGCCAGTACGTATACAAGCGAATGGGTTAATGCGCAGTGTACACAAGTTAACAGAACGTGGCGTAAGTTTATAGTATTGTCTAATTAGACGTTGCCGGATAATTAGCAATTAAAAAATAGAGGAAAAAGGAAAGGAGCAGCCCATCTCCCACGCTCATGATCCCACGATCAGAGAACGTGGGCACGCACGCACCCAGCCAGCGAAGTCCGCTGCTATTCCCTCCCTATAAATACCTGTTCGCCCAACGTGCATCGAGGTCGGCTCATTCTCCGCTCGTTTTTGCTCCGAGTTCGTTGCTCTTCATCCTGCTCTCTCTAGTAGCAATATACAACACCAAAAAGAGACGTCGTGAAAAAGAAAGTAGCAAGGATACGATCCTTGGTTTGCGCCAGGGAGTTGAGAAGGTGAGATATGATGATGTTCTCTTGCCCTTAGTTTTCGGCCGTTTGGTTCGGATCAAGGAGCTCTCTCTCTTCTCATACATGAAATATTGTCCTTAGTTTCGGCCGTTTGGTTCGGATCAAGGAGTCATTTCTTCTCATACATCAAAGCATGCACTAGTAGAAAACAGGGATTTGGTCCAGCCCTGAAAAGCCCATTAATCCCGGTTCACTCACGAACCGGGACCAATGGGGGCATTGGTCCCGCTTCGTGAGGCCAGGGCGCCGGCCGGGCCTCGTGGGCCATTGGTCCCGGTTCCAGACACGAACCGGGACCAATGGGCCTCGCTCCTGGCCCACAACCATTGGTCCCGGTTTGTGGCTGGAACCGGGACCAAATGATGTCATTTAGTCCTGGTTTCAGCCACAAACCGGGACCAATGGTCGGCCTATATATACCCCCGCGAGGAGAGCGGTGCACTGCTCTGTTTTTTTGGCCGGCCGTGGGAGAGTTTTGTGGTGCTCTAGCTCACCTCCAATGCACATGAGGTGTTCGATGAAATGCCCGAGCCACACTTAAGCTTTCTCCTCTGGAAGCTCATTGTCCAAGCTCCATTTTCCTCAAGATTTGTCTAGGTTTGGCGGTCCGTCCTGTCCCGTCCCCGTCCTCACCGCCGTCGATCGCCCGCGCCCATCTGGGCGCCGGCACCACCGTGGTTAGCCTCTTCTTCTTATCTTCTTTCTAAAAGAAAAAAGTTCTTACTTGTATGATTTAGATAGATACTTGTGTAACTTTCTTACTTTTATTATTGTTTGTTATTATATAGTGCGATGGTTTTGGTTATATGTTGTTCTAGATAGTTCTTACTTGTATGATTTAATTAGATGCTCTAGAGAGTTATATGTTGTTCAATAATGAGAACTATATAACGCACGCAGATGAACCGGCAATGGATGTACGGTGACCGACGCACCTCCGAGTATATTAAGGGCCTGCATAATTTTCTCGAAGCGGCTGAGGCAAACAAGCAGAATGGTTTTATGCATTGTCCATGTACTGTCTGTGAGAATACGAAGGCTTTCTCCAACTCTAAAACCCTTCACTTCCACCTGCTTGAGAAGGGTTTTATGCCACGCTATAATGTTTGGACCAAGCACGGAGAAAGAGGGGTTATGATGGAAGACAACGAAGAAGAAGAGGATGATGACAACTACCCGCCCCCTGAATACGGTGATGCTGCAATGGGGGAAGCTGAAGATCAAGAGAAACCAGACGATGTGCCCGATGATGATCTTCGCCGGGTCATTGTTGATGCACAGAGAGAATGCGAAAGTGAAAGGGAGAAGTTGAAGTTCGATCGCATGTTAGAGGATCACAAAAAAGGGTTGTACCCAAATTGCGAAGATGACAACAGAAAGCTCGGTACCACACTGGAATTGCTGCAATGGAAGGCAGACAATGGTGTATCTGACAAGGGATTTAGTTCGCTACTTAAAATAATGAAGAAGAAGCTTCCAAAGGATAACGAATTGCCCGGCAGTACGTACGAAGCAAAGAAGGTTCTATGCCCTCTAGGATTGGAGGTGCAGAAGATACATGCATGCCCTAATGACTGCATCCTCTACCGCGGTGCGTACGAGGATTTGAAGGCATGCCCGGTATGCGGTGCATTGCGGTATAAGATTAGAAGAGATGACCCTGGTGATGTTGAGGGCCAGAGCACCGGGAAGAGGGTTCCTGCCAAGGTGATGTGGTATGCTCCTATAATACCACGGTTGAAACGTCTGTTCAGAAACAAAAAGCATGCCGAGTTGATGCAATGGCACATAAAAGACCGTAAGAAAGACGGGAAGTTCAGAGCACCCGCTGACGGGTCGCAGTGGAGAAAGATCGAGAGAAAGTGGAGCGACTTTACAGGTGACCCGAGGAACGTTTGGTTTGGTTTAAGTGCAGATGGCGTTAATCCTTTTGGGGAGCAGAGTAGCAAGCATAGCACATGGCCTGTGACTCTATGTATGTATAACCTTCCACCTTGGTTGTGCATGAAGCGGAAGTTCATTATGATGCCAGTGCTCATCCAAGGCCCTAAGCAACCCGGCCATGACATTGATGTGTACCTAAGGCCATTAGTTGATGAACTTTTACAGCTATGGAATGGAAGAGGTGTACGTGTGTGGGATGAGAACAAACAGGAGGAATTTGACCTACATGCGTTGCTGTTTGTAATCATCAACGATTGGCCTGCTCTCAGTAACCTTTCAGGACAGACAAACAAGGGATACCACGCATGCACACACTGTTTAGATGACACCGACAGTATATATTTGGAAAAATGTAGGAAGAATGTGTACCTGGGGCATCGTCGATTTCTTCCGACCAACCATCAATGTCGAAAGAAAGGAAAGCATTTCAAAGGTGAGGCAGATCACCGGAAGAAGCCTGCCCTCTGTACTGGTGATCACATACTTGATATGGTCAATGATTTACAAGTAATCTTTGGAAAGGGTCCTGGCGGACTATCTGTTCCGACTGACGATGCGGGACGCGCACCCATGTGGTAGAAGAAATCTATATTTTGGGACCTACCCTATTGGAAAGACCTAGAGGTCCGCTCTGCAATCGACGTGATGCACGTGACGAAGAATCTTTGCGTGAACCTGCTAGGCTTCTTGGGAGTGTATGGGAAGACAAAAGATACACCGGAGGCACGGGAGGAACAGCAACGTGTGCATGAAAAAGACGGCATGCATCCAAAGCAGTATGAAGGTCCTGCCAGCTACGCTCTTACCAAAGAAGAGAAGGAAATCTTCTTTGAATGCCTGCTCAGTATGAAGGTCCCGTCTGGCTTCTCGTCGAATATAAAGGGAATAATAAATATGGCAGAGAAAAAGTTCCAGAACCTAAAGTCTCATGACTGCCACGTGATTATGACGCAACTGCTTCCGGTTGCATTGAGGGGGCTTCTACCGGAAAACATTCGATTAGCCATTGTGAAGCTATGTGCATTCCTCAATGCAATCTCTCAGAAGGTGATCGATCCAGACATCCTGCCAAGGTTAAGGAGTGATTTGGTGCAATGTCTTGTTAGTTTCGAGCTGGTGTTCCCACCGTCCTTCTTCAATATCATGACGCACGTCCTAGTTCATCTAGTCGACAAGATTGTCGTTCTGGGCCCTGTATTTCTACACAATATGTTCCCCTTTGAGAGGTTCATGGGAGTCTTAAAGAAATATGTGCGTAACCGCGCTAGGCCAGAAGGAAGCATCTCCATGGGCCATCAAACAGAGGATGTCATTGGGTTTTGTGTTGACTTCATTCCTGACCTTAAGAAGATTGGTCTCCCTCAATCGCGGTATGAGGGGAGACTGACTGGAAAAGGCACGCTAGGAGCGGACTCAATAATATGTAGGGACGGGCATTCTTGGTCTCAAGCACACTACACAGTTCTACAGAATTCTACCTTGGTGACCCCGTATGTCGATGAACACAAGAATATTCTGCGCTCCAAACACCCAGAGCAGTGTGACGACTGGATTACATATGAACACATCAGGACTTTCGGCAGTTGGTTGCAAACACGTCTCATGGGTGACAACACTGTTTCTGATGAGTTGTACTCGTTGGCCAGGGGACCATCTTCGACTGTATTGACTTACAAAGGGTACGAGATAAATGGGAATACATTTTACACGATCGCCCAAGATCAAAAGAGCACCAACCAAAACAGCGGTGTTCACTTTGATGCAGCAACCAATAGGGGAAAGGACACATATTATGGTTACATAGTGGACATATGGGAACTTGACTATGGACATGATTTCAAGGTCCCTTTGTTTCAGTGCAAATGGGTCAATCTGTCAGGAGGCGGGGTACAGGAAGACCCACAGTACGGAATGACAACAGTGGATCTGAACAATCTTGGGTACACAGACGAACCATTCGTCCTAGCCAATGATGTGGCGCAAGTTTTCTATGTGAAGGACATGTCTACCAAACCAAGAAAAAGAAAAGATAAGGAAGCGAATACATCATACGATGAGCCAAAGCGCCACATAGTTATTTTAGGAAAAAGAGACATCGTGGGATTGGAGGGCAAGACAGACATGTCCGAAGATTATGAAAAGTTTCATGAAATTCCTCCCTTCAAAGTCAAGGCTGACCCAAGCACCCTGTTAAACGATGAAGATTATCCATGGTTACGGCGCAATAAGCAAAGGACACAAGAGAAGAAAAAGTGAAGACTTTCTCTCCACAACTATATCATTGCAGTTACATGTGAAGAAATGAAATGCCTTTTGTAACAGATGAGTTCATTTGTAGTGCTTTTCAATTTCAGGGTCATTTAGCTCAAAAAATCAGTAAATGCATGCAAAATACCAAATGAAGTCAGAAAGGGTTGAAAATTGATGATGTGGCTTTGAATGGTGCATTTTGAACACACAAAAAGTCTGGAGTTCAAATAAGTTCAAAAAATGTAATCCCTTTGTAACAGATGAGTTTTCGTCCGAAACCCTGATACTTCGAAAGAGATTGTCCATTTTGTACACGAAGTGCATCCAGTTTTTGCCGTAACCCTCTCAACTTTTTAGCACATGCTATGTGGGTGAAATGATGATACCATGCCAACTTTCAACCTTTTCAGAGTTCATTTGTAGTGCTTTTCAATTTCAGGGTCATTTAGCTCAAAAAAATCAGTAAATGCATGAAAAATACCAAATGAAGTCAGAAAGGGTTGAAAATTGATGATGTGGCTTTGAATGGTGCATTTTGAACACACAAAAAGTCTGGAGTTCAAATAAGTTCAAAAAAATGAAATCCCTTCGTAACAGATGAGTTTTCGTCCGAAACCCTGATACTTCGAAAGAGATTATCCATTTTGTACACGAAGTGCATCCAGTTTTTGCCGTAACCCTCTCAACTTTTTAGCACATGCTATGTGGGTGAAATGATGATACCATGCCAACTTTCAACCTTTTCAGAGTTCATTTGTAGTGCTTTTCAATTTCAGGGTCATTTAGCTCAAAAAAATCAGTAAATGCATGAAACTAAAATTATCAATTAAAATATTTTTGAAACTAAAATTATATAAAATTTATGCAACTAAAATTATGAAAGTATTTTTTGTTCAAAACATTAATAGCAAAAAGAATTCTCATAAAGAATTTTTTTGTTAGAAACTTTAATAGCAAACTAAAATAACAAAATCTGTTTTTGATTAAAACGGACATTTCAAATAACCTAAAAATTACCAAATTGAATATAATGATAAAACACAGTAATATTAAATAGCAGGAAAAAGAATCACTCGAAAATCTATTTTTATAGTAAAGTTATTCACAAACTCGTGATTCACACAAATTTAAAAGAATTCAAATTTAAACTATTCAAATTTGAAAACTAATGGCACTAACAGAAAGTTTATAATTTTTGTGACCTAACATAAAAAAGAATTAAAAAAATAAAGCAAGAAAGAAAAGAAATAAATAATGCAAAAAACAAAACAAAAAAACTGCAAAAAAATTAAAAAAATGCCGCCTACTGGGCCACCACGGCCTAAATACGACTAGAAACCCAACCAGCCAGTTGGGCCAGGATTCAGGCCCGCAGAAGGCCCAGTAGGCCCACCGGCAGATACAGAGTGGTTACGGCCGCAAGCCTTCTTTAGAGAGGAGCTCGGAGGCTCTGGCGCACCGCGCCTTATAAACAGGTGCGGCACTCTCTCAACTAGCGAGGTGGGACTAAACTCCCACCACGCCGCTGTGCAAGGCCATTGGTCCCGGTTGGTGCCACCAACCGGGACCAATGCCTACCTTTGGTCCCGGTTCGTGCCACCAACCGGGACCAAAGGTCTCTGCTTCCCGCCCTTTGGGCTGCTGAAAAGAGACCTTTGGTCCCGGTTGGTGGCACCAACCGGGACTAAAGGGGTGCATTAGTCCCGGTTGGTGCAACCAACCGGGACCAATGCTGTGTGTATATAAGCAGCACTTGTGAAAATTTTCATTTTCATCTCGCAGTTCCCCCCGACGACGCAGACCTCCTCGACGCCGCCAGGCTGCCGCGACGCCATCGCCGTCGCCCGTGACCCTGCCCCGCCCCCGAGCCCACGCCGACGCCGTCCGCCGCCCATGCCGTCGCCGTCTGCCGCCCCCGAGCGCGCCCGGCCGCGCCCCTGCGCCCCGGCCCGCCCCCACCGTCGCCGTCGTCGCCGGCTCCCTCGTGCGCCGCCCCCGCCGTCGCCCTCGCCAGCCGACGCCGTCCGCCGCCCCCGAGCGTGCCCGGCCACGCCCCTGCCCCGGCCCGCCCCCACCGTCGCCGTCGCCGACGCCCTCGCCGCCCCCCCGTCGCCCTCACCGGCCGCCCCCGCTGTGAGCCGCCGCCGCCCCGCCCCGGCTCTGTTAATTCATATCATTTTTTTGTTCATTTTTTATATGATGAATTTTTTGTTCATATATATATAATGTATATATGTATGTGGCTATATGTATGTATGGATGTTCATATATGTATTAATTTTTTTGTTCATATATGTATTTTTTTTCATAGCATTTTTTTCCATGTATATATGTATGTGGCTATGTATGTATAGATGGATAGCATTTTTTCCATGTATGTATGTCGTTGTCGATATACCCCCTCCCCGATAACTTCGACATGAGGGGGGGGGTCGATATACCCCCTCCCCGATAACATTTTTTTTCTAAGTTACTAAGGTAAAATGTTCACCCCCCTCTCGATATACCGGGCGACCAACTCTCGAGGCCACCCAAAACCTAGAAAAAAAGCGTTGTTGATATACCCCCTCCCCGATAACATTTTTTTTCTCAGTTACTAAGGTAAAATGTTCACCCCCCTCTCGATATACCGGGCGACCAACTCTCGAGGCCACCCAAACCCTAGAAAAAAGCGTTGTCGATATACCCCCTCCCCGATAACATTTTTTTTTCTAAGTTACTAAGGTAAAATGTTCACCCCCCTCTCGATATACTGGGCGACCAACTCTCGAGGCCACCCAAACCCTAGAAAAAAGCGTTGTCGATATACCCCCTTCCCGATAACATTTTTTTTCTAAGTTACTAAGGTAAAATGTTCACCCCCCCCTCGATATACCGGGCGACCAACTCTCGAGGCCACCCAAACCCTAGAAAAAAGCGTTGTCGATCTCCTACCCCCTCCCGCCCCTACCCGACAATCTCTCGAGGCCACCCAAACCACTAGAAGAAAACTCCGGTAACTTCGACATGAGGGGGGACGTCGATCAACCCCCTCTCGCCCGAACAAGTCTATGTATCATTTGTTAATTAAATCCCTTAAAGGTTAAGAAAATCCCTTGTTTGACATTCGTGAGAGAGGCGGTCCGGACGTCGGACATTCATGAGAGAGGCGGTCCGGACGTCGGACATTCATGTTTGTATATTAATTGCCATGTTGTAATATTTGCAGAAACTATGGCTCAAAGAGACTTGGAACAAGAACAGTTGTTGGGGGACATAATCCTCGGCGGACGTGATGTCTTGTCGTTTCTCAACGACACCGATGGTCTGGAAGGAGAGGATGACGGCTCCGGTGATCGAACAATGGAGGAGGAAGGACATGATCATGATGGCTCCGGTGACCGAATGCCGGAGGAAGAAGGAGACCATGATGACGGCTCCGGTGACCGAACGGAGGAGGGAGCTGTTGCAAAGTCCGGCGAGGTATATATATTAATTAAGCCTGTGCTGACTAGCTAATTGATGCATTAATTGTTTTGGTATGTACATATATTAACTCTTCTTTCTTCTTTTATAGCCCTCCGGATCGAGACAAACTTCGGTAACGAGACGAGGCCCGAAGAAGAGGTTGCGCAAGGATGAAAGGTTCACGATCACAGCACTCGCGGACGATGGCCATCCGATTGAACCCAAGTGGACCAAGGACGCATTTTCTGCTCAGTGCGGAGTTATTGTTAGGGACAACATCCCGATCAGCATCAAGCAATGGAATAAGCCTAAGGACGACGCCCCTGAAGGTGATTATGTCACCGATAGACAGAAAGATGATCTTTGGACCGCGCTGAAGGCAAATTTCACCCTACCGCCAGAGGAGGATCAGAATAAGCCAGTTATAGAGCCACTGGTCAAGGCGTGTGCTCTTAAGAAGATGGCAGATCTATTCAGGAGGTGGAAGGAGTTGAAATCAAAGTTTGTCGACAAAGGGAAGACTCCAAAATTCACCGGCCGATTTGAGAAGATAAGAGATCACTGGCCCGCATTTGTGGCCTACAAGACATCAGACAAGAGTAAGAAAATGTCAGAGACAAACAAGAACAACGCTGCAAAGAAGCAGTATCACCATCACACGGGGTCAGGTGGCTACCTCAAAGCCCGGCCGTTGTGGGACAAAGCTGAGAATGACCTGATTGCTAAAGGGGTCGTACCACAGACATTGAACTGGCCAGACCGTTCAAGGACTTGGTTCTTCGGGGTTGGGGGAACTTTGGACCCTGAAACAGGGAAGTGCCGTTGGACGGACGAGCAACTTGCAATACCCGTCACGAAGCTTCAGAAGTATATCACCGCAGCGCAGGAAGGGACGTTCATTCCCGACAGAGAGAAGGACGAGCTGACTGAGGCCCTAGGCAATGCTGAGCTCCCTGGACGAACACGAGGCACACCAGGCTCCGTTCCGTGGAAGGTTGGGTTTCCCGACGCAGGCGGTTACAGAAGCCGGGAGAGAAAGAGGAAAGAGGAGCTGAGCGACATGCAGAAGCTCAATGCAAGACTACAAAAGCTAGAGGAAGCTGAGAGCCAGCGAGCTGCCGGCCAACCATCTCAGCGGCACGAAGCTACCCCACAAGCTACCCCGCCATCTCAGCGGAGAAGCAGCGTGGCTTCCACGGAGCTCGTTCAGCCTGACTTCACGGTTCCTAGCTACCCCGTGGATACTATCACGGAGGCTCAACATTGCGAGCTTATGACGAAATTCCAGAACCTCACTTTCAAGGCGGCTGTCGGCTCTGTTGCACCTCCTCAACCCAACGGAACTTTTCACTGCCGTCTGATTCCACATGGCTATGCTGTTGTGATGGTGGATGAAGTAATGGAGGGATTTGAGGAGCTCGAGCTTGACCACTCTACAGGTGAAGGGGAGAATCGGCTGGTTCATGCTCTGAGGAGTACATGTCTATGGCAGAAGGAGTACATCAAGCTTCCAAACTGGACGCCTCCGCCTCCTCCTCCTCCTCCGGTGAGTCAGGGCACTCCGCCTCCTCCTCCTCCTCCTCCTCCGGCGAGTGATCAGGGCACTCCGCCTCCTTCTCCGGCTCCTCCGACGCGTCAGGGCACTCCGCCTCCTCCTTCGCCTACTCCGGCGCGTCGGAGCAGTCCGCCTCCTCCTCAGCCTCGTCGGCAACGGCGAAAGACAGACGCCGCCGCTCCGGCTCCTCCGGCGCGTCGGATTTCTCCGCCTCGTCAGCAACGACGGAAGAGAGACGCCGCCGCTCCGGCGGCTAGCAGTACAAGCAGAGGCGGGAGCCAATTCAGATACGGTCCATCTCTCAACCCTCTGGAAAAGTTACCATATGAGAGGACCGAGCAGGAAAACGAGGACATATGTCGTGCCCAACTGAGGGACCATTTTGCAAAGAAAACTCCACCTCCGAAGGAGAAGGTAGATCCGGTGAAAGTGAAGCGCAATATCAATGCCCTGAAGCGACCACCACCGCCTCCGCCGGATTCCAACTATGACCGCATAATTACTAAGACACATGCTGAAGCGCAGCAGTCGGGAAGTACTTCCAGTGCTGCAAGAGCGAAAAAACGAAGAAGTGGGAAAACAATTCCCCAGCTCGGCGAACAGGAGAAGCAATCGTGCCCCCCGCTCAAGGTGTCTAGCGATATCGCTAATCATCCGGTGCTACTGCCCGGTACCACTCTTGATGATTACTTGCCCGATGATGTACAGTTTGAAACGGCTGAGGTAGTAGACGTCTTTAGATACGAGCACGGGAAGCCTCTCGTCAAACCTGATCATCCTCATCTAACAACGATGATGCAAAAATTGGATGACTGGTACATGGAAACCTGCAGGAAGTCTGGGAAAGACAGTTTGTTAGTCGGAATTAAAAAAGAGCATGACTTCCCTGGAGTCGACCTGCTGCCTGTTGAATTTGTGGAGTTATTTCAATTATACAATCAAAAGGCCCTCGACAAACAACTCATGACTTGCTACTGTCTGTAAGTATTACTTCTATAATTAAGTCTCTAGCTCAGCTCGGTCATTGCATGTATATATAATTATCCTCACTATATTATGCAGATTGAAGATGGTCGAATGCAAACAAATAGGAATCTTCGACGTTGGGTTCATTAGCCCAAATACCGTAAATGAATGGTCGGTACGAAAGGCGGCTGAAGATACCGAGAACAACTTGCTACAAACGTTCCTTACACATCAAAACAAAAGGGAAATACTCTTTCCTTACAACTTCAAGTGAGTGTTACTGTCTTCTGCATATTCGGTTTCGCTTACTCGTGGTTAAGTAATGTAATTGATGAGTTATGCGTGCGCAGCTTCCACTATATTCTGCTATCCATTAACCTTGACAGGGCATTAGTAACTATCTTAGACTCGCTCCGTAAAGATCCCAAGTATTATGCGGACATGACTGCAATGCTCCAGAAGTAAGTTCAATCAATACCGGGACCATATCGGCAACTTTCGTTCATTTCCTGATATCAAGTAATCATTTTCTTTGCCTGCCAGGGTTTGGAAAACGTTCACCGCTAAGGTTCCGGGTCTGAAGAAGGAGCTGCGATTTACACACCCCAAAGTAAGTAGTACTAGCTAGTTCCGCGCATCTCTCATTGATTCTAGTTTCATCAATACCATTATCATGCTTGCTTATCAGTTTGATTGAACTCTATTCTCGTAAAGTGCTTGTTGCAGGCACCCAACACTCATTTATGTGGATACTACGTATGCGAGTTCATTCGCTACTATACCTCTGAACGGGCCTCCTCTGAGAAACAATTTGAAGTACGTAAACAATATTCACAATTTTATTTTATATATTACCATCAATTGTGTTGAGTTTCATTCATATATATGTATTGACCCCCTTCTTTAAATTAGATCTGGCAGATGCGGGATGAACTCCTACCACATGATCGCATACGAGCAATTCAAGAGGAATTGGCGGGATTCTTTCTTGACCACATCATACCTGAACACGGAGAATACCATGTGAAATTGAAATTGTTGTAAGGGATGTTATATATTGTACATATGTAGCAGCGTCGGATAGATATACGAAAACTTGTTGTTTGACCAAGCACGAAGAAAGAGAAGTCACTTCTCTCTATATATGTTCATGACGATCTTGTGTAATTAATGGTTTCCTTTATTTGCTTACTAGCTAGCGTCGAGTTCTCTCTATATGTGTAGTAGCTAGCGTCGACCAAGCACGGAAAAAGAGAGGTCACCTCTCTCTATTAGCTCGCTAACACAATATGAAACCCCTAAATTAACCCTCCAAAACCTCAAAACCCCCCTTCCAAAAAAAACAAAACCCCCAGCGACTGCGAGCTGCTGACGCGTGGCTGCCTTTTGGTCCCGGTTGGTGTTACCAACCGGGACTAAAGGCTCCACCTTTAGTCCCGGTTGGTAACACCAACCAGGACTAAAGGTCCTCCCTCCCCCGCCACAGGCAGCGCCACGTGGAGGGCCTTTGGTCCCGGTTCGTAAGCAAACCGGGACTAAAGGTTTTGGGTATTAGTCCCGACCCTTTAGTCCCGGTTCCAGAACCGGGACAAATGGCCCTCTGGAACCGGGACAAATGGCCCTTTTTCTACTAGTGATGCCCTTAGGTTCGGCCTTTTGGTTCGGATCAAGGAACATATAACTCATGGAATCATGCCTTAGTTTCGGCCATTTGGTTCGGATCAAGGAACATGCAACTCATGAAATAATGGACTTGCATATTTTTCATACAGACATGCCCTTAGGTTCGGCCTTTTGGTTCGGATCGAGGAATATATAACTCATCAAATCATGTCCTTAGGTTCGGCCGTTTGGTTCGGATCAAGGAATATATAACTCATGAAATCAAACCTTAGGTTCGGCCTTTTGGTTCGGATCAAGGCATATATAACTCACGTGGACATGCCATGTGTGGGAGAATTCATAAAATGCTCTAAGCATGGGTTCCTTAAATGTGAATTCCATGACATGAGGCACAAAGTTCTAAAATATGCAAAAGGCACATTTCGTGCATTTTCTCATGAATTCCATGGCACGAGCCATAAGATGACTAAAATAAAATAAATACAAACTATGGCATGACATGGGTTCTCGCATATGAATTCCATGGAGTGACCCATAAGATAACAGAAATGCAAATCATGCTATGTCATGGGTTCTTCTCATATGAATTCCATGATATAAGCCATAAAACAAAGGAAATACAAATTACGCTATGTCATGGGTTCTTTTATACGAATTCCACGACATACGCGATAATATAAGTAAAATGCAAACTATGTTATGACATGGGCTCTTTCATGAATCCCATGGCATAATAACAATTATAACATGACATGGGTTCTATCATATGAATTCCAAGGCATACAACATCCAAATAATAAAACACAATTTTGGTGCGACATGGGTTCCTCTTCAAATGAATTCCATGGCATAAACCATCAACCAAATAAAACAACAATTATGCTCTAAGCATGGGTTCTCTGAAATGAATCCACGACATGAGTTATAAATATTGAAAATGCATGCATCCATCTTATGCATGAAAACATGGGGCCAAGTAGAGCCTGGTCAAAATCAACCTTCATTTTAAACCATAAGATAAATGAAGTTGATCACAAAAAAAACCGTTACATGATAGAGAAACATATGGCAAAACATCAAACATAATGGCATCGAAGATAATCTACGCGGAGAAACTTCAAGTTTCCCAGGCCGGAGTTCAGCGTCGACCACGAGGAGGATTTTTCTTGTAGCATATTGTAATAGGAATGTGTTGCAATCTTATGTAATAGATATGTTGGAATTCTTAATCAGGGGTTTTCTCTTTGGAGATGTAATTAACAGAATTTTTATATAAATATAAGAGTTCTGGAAATATGTACCTGCAATGTTTGATCTTCATTTTATTTTATGCATTGTATGCGCTTATATTTATTCACTCTGTATCAATGACGTGGACGCGTGTTCTCACGCCCGCCATTTTTTCCGTCATCAGATTCTGGCACGCCCAGTGGGACCTATTTCTCCCCTCATCTTTGAATTCCAACATAGGATTGCAACATATGAAGTACATAAGCATAAAATGTTATGTACGCATATAGCCAAAAAAATATAGATGAAGAAAACTAATATATGGTTTTCTTTATTTTAGAAGGTATGGATGGTCAGGTGCCGCATTCGGTGAAACTCCGCATCGGAGACATCTGGCTTGATGTGCCAGTTGGTCCATGTGCGACTTCAACAAATCAACATCTGGGTACTATGATTGCATCACCAACTGAACATGACCCATGCACAGAAGTCTCTGCACTCATGTTTGAGGGAAGTATGAGAGTAGACAAAAAGGGAAAAGGGAAGATAATGGATCAACTCCACTATGAGCAACCTATGAATGGGGGCAATGCCATGATTATATTACCCTCCTCATCATTTCTGGATAGAAGGACATCAGAGGTTCAGAACAAAGTTCAATTTGATGTTCCAGAGCCTATTCTTACGCTGGCGGATAAATCCAGTGCAGAATGCTCTGAGACAGTTCTCAAGTTTCCCTTTGAATGCAAGGAAGTTTACCCCAATTCCCATGGCTATGAAGCATGTCATGTGAATCCAGCATTAGAATTGTCATATCCTGTGTCGTCACCACCCATTGCATGTGATTCCTCTAAGGCTTCGTTTGAGTCAGTATGTCATCAACATCGGCGAAGAAATGTTCACCATGTCAAGCTTCGCAATATTAGGGTCGGCAAAGTCCGTGTCCAATTTCCCAAGAGTGTGGACAACAATCATCCAGACCGCCTTTTTCATATCAGCAAGGGTGGTATAAGAATCCATACTACGGTGACTAGCAACCCCTCCACAGTTGTTACCTTCATACGGTTCATCTGGAAAAAGTATCTTAATTACGCCAAGTAGCGTGTCGTCGGCCTTGACTGTGAATACACTAGATATGTCAACAACAAAGAGCGTAAGAAGCTTCCAATTGAGCAACAAGTTGCACTCTCAAATCAAGAGCCGCAACGTGCCGCTGTCTTGCAGCTTTGTGTGGGTAAGCATTGCCTAATTTACCAGCTATACCAGGCTCATGCTCGGAGTTTTATTCCTCCGCTTCTCCAGAACTTCCTTGGCAATGAAACAATCGAATTCGCGAGCGCCTCCATTGGCAATGACATAAAAAAACTCAAGTTCTATAACTTGGGTATCAAGAAACCCGTCGACGTGCAGGGACTGGGTATCAAGGTTCCTAATCAAAAAGAAGGTGACTTGGTTTCATTGGAGAGGCTAGCAAAGAAGGTTACAAAGATAAGTCTTAACAAGGACAAAAGCATCACTGTCAGTCGGTGGGAGAAGTCCAACCTAGACCATGACCAGATCAAGTATGCATGCCTAGATGCCTATTCAAGCTTCGAGGTTTATAGGCAACATTGCAACATAACCAGTTATCTCAGAACCCGTTGAAACGTTTGTTGCTAAGTGAAATATGTACGAAAAGGTTGTTGAGTCATTGTAGAAGAAAATGATGTACACGACCATTGTTTTTATGGTTATGCCTAGTTCACTATGTGCATTTTCAATACGGTGATGTGGGAAACATGTTCTTGTATCATCAATTTGCCCTTGCATGAGGCAAGTGAAATCTGAATAGAAATGACATATATTTTGCATTAATGTCTGCAATACAAATGTTGCTACATTATGTGCACTTAATTAAAGAAGATTTGTCACACACAATTTTTTTTACTCCAAGCTAAACGAGTATAAACTTTCAGCATCATGCAAAAAGAAAGAATGTAATACTTCAGCCTATATGAGTCAAAACTATAGGCGTCATGTCAAATTTCGACGCGCACATAATGCTCCAATGCTATAAGAGCCTAAACTATTAGCACTGTCAAAATTGCACGTCATAAGCCAATTCTATTTGGTTACTCTACACACGGACATGATATTAGTGTTAGGCGGTGTTAGTAGTAATACAAGTAAGATAAATCCAAATAAATGTTAAAGCCACAAATGCTGGCCAAGGTCATGTAAAAAATATTTATAAAATGCTCCAATGCTATAAGAGCCTAAACTATTAGCACCATAAAAATGGTACATCATAAACCAATTTACTTGGTTACGCTACACACGGGCACCATATTAGTGCTAGGTGGTGTTAGTAGTAATATAGAAGTGAGATAAATCCAAATAAAATGTTGAGGTCACATATGTTGACCAAAGGCATATAAAATATGTCATAAAATGCTCCAATGCTATAAGAGCCTAAACTATTAGCATCATCAAAATCCGTACATCACAATCTTGCTTTACTTGGCTTATGCTATGTGGAGTTAGTGATAATACCATGTACGGTATAGATATACAAAAGTTGTAAATGTCATATGACTCATGCAATATTTAAATTGCTTCATAAACCTTCACTTGGTTATGCTACATGCGAGCATTGTCTTAGTGCTACGCGATGTTAGTAGTAATACACACAAGGCAGAACTTCATAAAAATATGTTCATGCCACATACATAAATGCATACAAAACTTATGCAAAATACATGATAAGACATATTCAATGTAGCCCATGTAGGCTTTAAATGAACAATTATGTCATAAGAAATTTTCACTCGGGTCAGGCTACACGTGTGTGTCCCATTATTGCACCGCGTTGTTCATTTTGATATCGTGTGAAGGTAAAACCAACAAATATAGCACATATCACATGCACCATAAAAAGCATAGAGATTGTGTCAGAAAGCTTCAATTCGTGACGCTACACGCGGGCACCATGTATGTGCTACGCGATGATAGTAGTAATGTGATGAGGCAAAACTTGTTAAATTGACATGTCATATATAATTTATGCTATCAAAATATATCACATGAAATGCAACAAAAAACTACTCCAACAACTTACGAGTATAAACTCTGAGGCACTAAAAAAAATACTCCATACCTCATGAGTATAAACTGGGACACACATAGAAAAAATACTCCAACAACTTACGAGTATAAACTGTGATGCAATAAAAAAAATCTCCAACGCCTTGCGAGTATAAACTGTGATGCAAAGGGAAAATTTTCTCCAAACCCTCATGAGAATAAACTGGGGCACTCAAAAAAAATTATACTCCATACCCTCAAGAGTCTAAACTGGGGCACCCAAAAAATATATACTCCAATAAACTTATGAGTCTAAACTGTGATAGAAAGAAAATACTCCATACCCTCATGAGTAAAAACTGGGGTACATAAAATGTTACTCCAAAATCTTACGAGTCTAAACTGTGTGATATAAAAAAAAACATGCTCCAAAACCTCATGAGTATAAACTGTGCCATAAAAAGAAATATTACTCCAGTAAATTTACGAGTCTAAACTGTGATAAAAGGAAAAAATTACTCCATACCCTCATGAGTATAAACTGGGGCACATAAAATGCAACTCCGATAAACTTGAGAGTCTAAACTGTGATGAAAGAAAAAAATTACTCCATACCATCATGAGTATAAACTGGGGCACATAAAATGTTACTCCAATAAACTTACGAGTATAAACTGTGATGCAAACAAGAAAATATACTCCACACCCTCACGAGTCTAAATTGAGGCACCAATTTTTTTTATTACATACTCCATGTCCACACGAGTATAAACTGGGGCACATAAAATGTTACTCCAAAACCTCATGAGTATAAACTGTGCCATAAAAAGAAATATTACTCCAATAAACTTATGAGTCTAAACTGTGATAAATGAAAAAAAATACTCCATACCCTCACGAGTCTAAACTGGGGCACCCAAAAAGAAATTTACTCCATGTCCACAGGAGTATAAACTGGGGCACATAAATGTTACTCCAATAAACTTACGAGTCTAAACTGTGATAAACGGAAAAAATTACTCCATACCCTCACAAGTCTAAACTGGGGCACCAAAAAAGAAATATACTCCATGTCCACAGGAGTATAAACTGGGGCACATGAAATATCACTCCAACAAACGAAGGAGTAAATACTCCATACCCTTATGAGTATAAACTAGTAGCCACATGTGCTCGAGAAAAATATAAACACTCCCAGGCTACACGAGTATAAACTAATAGTCAGAAGTGATTAAAAAGAAATCTAACACTCCAAGCTATATGAGTATAAACTATTAGCCTCGTGTAAAAAAACTTCATGAATGGATGAGAATAAATTATCATCCTCATTAAACTCAAAGTTATATGAGCTAATAGCCTCATGTATAAAAATAAACATGATACTCCAAGCTGTATGTGGACAAAAAGAAGTGTATACTCGGAAAAGTAATGCTATGAGCCATATGAGTATAATTGTTGGCCTCATGACGATCAACTGCAGCCTCATATTTCAAAAAAAGGTAGTGCTCCAATGCTAGAGCCTAAATTATAAGCAACGGGCAAAATTTTAACACACGTAAAAAAAAATGCTCCAATGCTATATGAGCCTAAACTATAAGCATGTTTGAAAATGTTAAATTTGATCCAACCTTCATGAGTTTAAACTCCCAAGTGTTAAGCGGTGCGCTCTGAAAAAATAAAGTTCCAAGACCAAATTGAAATTAAAATATGCACTCGATAGATAAAAATTGCACAACCACGTATAACTGGCATACATTTGAATAAAAAGTCAGACACTTAAAAAGGGAATATTAAAATAAAGCATGAGTCCACGTGCACTTGGAAATACTGCAAGCATAAAATAGATTGTCAAGTTTCGAGCTCTGGACCCAAATCAAAATATCTCTTCGGATCTAGACCTCGAGGGGCATCTGTTGACACGGTTTTTGACCAAACAAAACAGAGTACATATATCGTACCAAAAGTTAGATAAATGCAAACGGCAAAAATCCGTTTAATAACGAAAAGAGCAATTTAAAATAAAATAAAATAACATCAACCGCTCAGATGACGGTTGGCGAAAATAATGATATGATATATTGCCGATATTGCAGACATTGAAAAGAACCGACACTTGTAAAATACCATGAAACAAATAATACTCATCAAGTTGTTGTCCTAAGGAAATTGTAGAGGACATATAGCTTGCATACACATACACAACCATTGACGATAGAGTTCTAATGTTGACATAAAATTAAATAATCATGTCCAGCTCCAGTATCGCGAAAATATTATTTCACGGAAGAAATGTGAGTATATTATTCTATGTCGACTACTGAAATATTGGTGCAATGCATGAATAAAAATGTGGTAGGCGCCATAGTAGAAATATCATTGAAAGGATATTTTCTCATGTCTCTATCTCATGCCATGTTAAGGAAATTAACCTTAATGAATCACAAGAATTATTTAGGCCTAACCCACTTCAAAAATGGCTATGTACATGAGCATGCATGGTCTCATCCAGCAGCCAGTACGTATACAAGCGAATGGGTTAATGCGCAGTGTACACAAGTTAACAGAACGTGGCGTAAGTTTATAGTATTGTCTAATTAGACGTTGCCGGATAATTAGCAATTAAAAAATAGAGGAAAAAGGAAAGGAGCAGCCCATCTCCCACGCTCACGATCCCACGATCAGAGAACGTGGGCACGCACGCGCCCAGCCAGAGAAGTCTGCTGCTATTCCCTCCCTATAAATACCTGTTCGCCCAACGTGCATCGAGGTCGGCTCATTCTCCGCTCGTTTTTGCTCCGAGTTCGTTGCTCTTCATCCTCCTCTCTCTAGTAGCAATATACTACACCAAAAAGAGACGCCGTGAAAAAGAAAGAAGCAAGGATACGAACCTTGGTTTGCGCCAGGGAGTTGAGAAGGTGCGATATGATGATGTTCTCTTGCCCTTAGTTTTCGGCCGTTTGGTTCGGATCAAGGAGCTCTCTCTCTTCCTCATACCTGAAATATTGTCCTTAGTTTCGGCCGTTTGGTTCCGATCAAGGAGTCATTTCTTCTCATACATCAGAGCATACCCTTAGGTTCGGCCTTTTGGTTCGGATCAAGGAACATATAACTCATGGAATCATGCCTTAGTTTCGGCCATTTGGTTCGGATCAAAGGAACATGCAACTCATGAAATAATGGACTTGCATATTTTTCATACAGACATGCCCTTAGGTTCGGCCTTTTGGTTCGGATCGAGTAATATATAACTCATCAAATCATGTCGTTAGGTTCGGCCGTTTGGTTCGGATCAAGGAATATATAACTCATGAAATCACACCTTAGGTTCGGCCTTTTGGTTCCGATCAAGGCATATATAACTCACGTGGACATGCCATGTGTGGGAGAATTCATAAAATGCTCTAAGCATGGGTTCCTTAAATGTGAATTCCATGACATGAGGCACAAAGTTCTAAAATATGCAAAAGGCACATTCCGTGCATGGGTTCTTTATCATGAATTCCATCGCATTAGCCATAAAATGACTAAAATATAATAAATACAAACTATGACATGACATGTGTTCTCGCATATGAATTCCATGGAGTGATCCATAAAATAACAGAAATGCAAATCATGCTATGTCATGGGTTCTTCTCATATGAATTCCATGATATAAGCCATAAAACAAAGGAAATACAAATTACGCTATGTCATGGGTTCTTTTATACGAATTCCACGATATACGCGATAATATAAGTAAAATGCAAACTATGTTATGACATGGGCTCTTTCATGAATCCCATGGCATAATAAAAATTATACTATGACATAGGTTCTATCATATGAATTCCATGGCATACAACATCCAAATAAAAAAACACAATTTTGGTGCGACATGGGTTCCTCTTCAAATGAATTCCATGGCATAAACCATCAACCAAATAAAACAATAATTATGCTCTAAGCATGGGTTCTCTGAAATGAATCCATGACATGAGTTATAAATATTGAAAATGCATGCATCCATCTTATGCATGAAAACATGGGGCCAAGTAGAGCCTGGCCAAAATCAACCTTCATTTTAAACCATAACATAAATGAAGTTGAGCACAAACAAAACCGTTACATGATAGAGAAACATATGGCAAAACATCAAACATAACGACATCGAAGATAATCTACGCGGATAAACTTCAAGTTCCCCAGGCCGGAGTTCAGCGTCCACCACGAGGAGGATTTTTCTTGTAGCATATTGTAATAGGAATGTGTTGCAATCTTATGTAATAGATATGTTGGAATTCTTAATCAGGGGTTTTCTCTTCGGATATGTAATTAACAGAATTTTTATATAAATATAAGAGTTCTGGAAATATGTACCTGCAATGTTTGATCTTCATTTTATTTTATGCATTGTATGCGCTTATATTTATTCACTCTGTATCAATGACGTGGACGCGTGTTCTCACACCCGCCATTTTCCCGTCATCACCGATGCTATGCAGATGATGCGAATGATGCGATGATAAATGCGACTGGCAACCAAATCACACGACGACAACGGAATAAAAGGGGAATCTTCTGGATCGTCGGTCTCGGGCTGTTACAACTCTCCTCAACTTACAAGAGATCTGGACCCGAGATCTTACAATGAGAAGGGGAAGAGGAAGAAGAAAGGAAGAGGTAAAGCTTAGTTGCTTCTCTGACAAACGAGTGAAACCAACACATCTTGAAGGTTGCAGAGAGATGAAGAATGGCACGACGAACAAGCAAGAATTCAAAAGAAATTTGGCAGCACTTCGGTAGAAAAGAGAAGCAGAACTTGATAAGATGGAAAGAACTTGAAAAGATTACACAACACTCCGGTTAAATGGATAAGCAGGGATGGAACATGATTTTGACTAACCGAGATGATGGGATGCATAGAGCAACATCACAATGCCTCCAGAACAAAAGAATGAAGCTAGATCATTGGAGAGAAGAGAATGGAGAAGAAATGACAATTTCTACCAGAATTGAATTAGAAAAGCATCCTTAGAAAGAAGGGTTGAACGGAGTTGTTGAAAAATCCACAACGAAAAGAACAAGCTTATTGTGGGCTTATGGAAAACATCTCAAAATTATGAGGTGACAAGCGGCCACAAATGGAAACAAAGATTGCTTGGGAGCAACAAGAGATGAAAACTCCGTTGCCGAGAGGATACACCGAGAACTTGGATCATTGATAAGCACCACAAATAGCAACAATCCTTAGTAAACGCTTTAGGTGAAATCCGATCCAAGGTAACTCCAAGAAACGAATGATGGGTTTAAATATCTCCTCCTTGACAAATTCTCTTCGAGACTCCTCATAATCAAGAATGCTATAACACCATCTCAAAAGATAAGGGAGAAAGAATTACACTTTGAAATTCAAGACAAATAATACTTGAGGTACTACCATAAGAATCTTGAAGAATCACTTCGAGAATGATCCAAATACTTGAAGAACCACCATGAAGAACCTTTGGAAACACCGGCATAAAAGAATGAAAGAAAATAATTGAAGGTTGCAAAAAGAACAAGATTGAGGCCTTGCCATGATTTGGATGACGCTTCGCGACGATATACTTGAGAAAACTTGGAACTCTGGAAAGGAAAAGATGAACAACTTAGGATCGAGAATTTGATATCATGAACAACTCCGGAAAAGGATTGAAAACACCTTGATGAACAAGAATAAGAGTTATGTTATGCTTATCCTTCATCAAGTTAAATTGATGACGAGCAACGGATTTGGCATACCACTTATTCTTCTTGAAAAGATTGGAGAGAGAGATAGAGAACAAGCTTGAAGAAGTCTTGAACGAAACACTGGTACGAATTCACAAACGTATGAGGAAACTACGAATGAATGGAACTACATGAGAACGAAGAAATCATGATCCGACTAGCAGAAAAATTTAACAAGGCACCGGAATAATTGAGAGACAAACGAAGAGACAACAATTGAGAAGAATTTGAGAATGAAAGTAGAAAGCTGAGAACGACGAAATCTTCTGAAATGATGGCCTTCGGAGTATTGAGAAATGAAAACAACTCTGAAATGCTCCAGATAGATATGGAAGGAATTACTCATGATCGAAAAGAATTTGAGAGGATAGCAACAAGGTTGAAACACGAATCTTCAAGAGAATGGATAAAGATTTAAGAGAAATCTCCTTCGATCTTCAAGCTGTGAGTGATGACGAGAAACATCACCAAGAATTACTGAGACACTCCGGAACAATGAATAGGAAAGGTTGATCCAATGATGAAAATAATTCGAAGCAATCTTCGAGAAGGAATATGACCGATGAAATTCATTCTTACGTCATACTGAGAAGAACTTGAGAACTTCTCCGAAATAGATTAGAAGAGCCAGGTAAGATCCTGGGATAATCCTGTGGGTTATGGGCCCACTCAATGAAAACTCCATTGAAACAATTGCTTAGAAAGAGAGATTGCAACGGTACAAATGAAAACTTGATGAGGTGAGAACCTCAAAATAATTGAAAGGATTTTGAATGAAAACTCAAGACTTCTAAGGACTCATTAGCACTCCGGATAGAATAGAGAGGTTGAAATGAAGAGATACTTGGAAAATAATTTCCACATGGAAAAGCATTTAACGGATGAAAATGATATGACGAACTTTGAAATCTTGAATTGAATCCACCGGGTTAGAAAACGAGGACGAAGAATGATGAGATTCGAAACTCCTGACAATCTTCACATGGAACACACCGGATTCAATATGGAAGAAAAGATAGAGGAAGCATCAATGAAAGAAAGACACTTGAATGATAATCTAATCATTGAAGAAAAAGGGCGGGAGGGTGGGGAAAACAAAGACAACTAGAGACGGATAAAAAGAACTCCAAAAGAAATATGAGGATTTATCTTGCAAATATTGGAGAGGATTGAATTATCTTGAAAAGAAGCACATCGGTTGGAAAGAATTGACATGACAATTTGATTGGGCAAAAGGATTAGCACTCCCATAGGAAATATGAACACTGTTTAGGATAGATATGAAATCAATACTTGACATCGAAGCAACTCGAATTACCATACTCCAACAAAACAAAGGATGAAGCTTGCAAATTAAGCGAGAAACAAATACATAACCCATTATGGATTCGTTGGAAGGATAATCCTAGGTAACTACTTGAATTCGCATCTAAGAACTTCCGAAATCTTTGGTTATGCAATCGGGTCCACGGATACAAGGAGTAAAATCCATTACTCAACTCCTAGCAGTAATACTACTCTCCAACGTATCACATCCGTCAACACATAACCAGAGGCCTTAGAAATTCATCTACCTCAGACACTCGTAATCACAACGATACTAAACATGGCAGTACATGTGATCCCGCTCCCCTGTACTGGGTGCCGCCACACTCTTCACACCACGAATAGTATTGAAGCAATTTCGAAAATCCGCATCCTGAGGTAATAAGGAAATCCGCATCATGAATCCCCTGGAGCTCTACTCCTCAGAAACAGGAGGCACCAATTACAGAATCCGTCACATTGGTATCATAGAGGCTCCCAAATACCCGTGTGATCCTAAAAAAAATTGAGTGAGAAGAGGGGTAGAATTAAAATTCCTAAGTAGTAATTCCTGACCAGAGCATAGAAGAGTAGTAAAAAGAATCCTACTCTCCGATATATAACTAGACTCAAAATAGTTTTTCAGTAGACTCGACTCGGCCAGGTTCGATAAATCAAGGGGGATCCTCGGTCGGTACAGGCTCTAATACCAACTTGTAACGCCCAAGATGCAGTCCTATCCTTATTTTGGCTCGAGCGCCTCGATGGGGATAGAAGCGCATCTCGTCGTTTCGCAAGAATGGATATCATTACAAGTACATGTAAAGAAGAGATGAGTATATGGAATTGGCTTACACTCGCCACAAGCTACATCATGATCACATCAATACAACAACATATACAATCATCACACAGAAGAGCAGGCTCCGACTACAAACGAAATCAAACGATAAAATGACATCCATCCTTGCTATCCTAGGCTGCCGGCCTGGAACCCATCCTATGATCGATGAAGAAGAAGAAGAACTCCAAATCAAACAAGCATCACGCTCACGTCAAAGCATCTCATTACCTGTACCTGCAACTGTTGTTGTAGTAATCTGTGAGCCAATGGGACTCAGCAATCTCATTTCCAAGGGTATCAATACTAGCAAAGCTTAATGGGTACGGTATGGTTAAGTGGTGAGGCTGCAGCAAGCACTAAGCATTTATTTGAGTGGCTAACTTACGAGTACAAAAATAAGGGGGGTGATTGTCATATAAACGGACGTGATCAAGTAATGATCACTAAGTGATCCTGAACACCTGCTTACGAGTCAAACATAACCCTACCGTGTTCTCTCTCGGTTCAGAAATTCACGAGAAGAGACAGTCACGGTTACGCACACAGCTGGTGTATTTTATTAGAGTTTACTTCAAGTTCTCTATGATCGGATGTTAAAGACATTTCCAAGTTGCCACAAAACTGCGGGCACGGCTCTCATGAAAGATTTAACCCTGCAGGGGTGCTCCAACGCATCCATCACAAACTAACCACAAGCTGCGTTGGAATTCCTCAACCGCAGGGTAACCCGTAGTATTTGCGGAACCCCGTTGGAAAATCTCAACCTCGAGATAGCCCGAAGTGTCCTCGAAATCCGGCGCACAAGACGTTCGAGAAAGGTAAAACAATTCCAGCAAGACCGCCCGACGTGTTGACGAACCCGATAGGAGCCGCGTATCTCGTTCTCAGGACATGACCGGATGAGCACTACGTGCGGTGGCCGGATAGAGATCCCCCGAGTTGCCCCGGGTGGCCCCGCAAGTTGCTCTAGTTTGGACCAACACTCATGAGGAGCACTGGCCTGGGTTGTTGATTAATTATCCGCGGGTGCCGGCGGGTCCCTATGCAATTTTATTAGTTATTGGGCAAATGGAGTACCAATGTTGGGCCTTTCCAGAAGAATTTTATCCCAAAACGAAAATCAAGGGGGTCCCCATAACAACCCCGAGCATGTTAGGAGCGCTCAATATGGAACATAACACCGGTACACAAGTAACTAGGGCGGAAAAAGTGGAACAAAACACCGAGCAAAAGGCCAGGCCTTCCACCTTTTACCAAGTATACATGTGCATTAAATTAAATAGCAATAATATTGTGATATGACAAAATATCCATATTGTCACTTGGAAACAACTTGCACCTGCAACTAGAAACGCTATAAGAAGGGCTGAGCAAGCGGTAACTTAGCCAAACAATGGTTTGCTGGGATGTGGAGAGGCTTATCATGGCATTTTGGGAGGTTTGACAAACAAGTGGTAGGAAGCGAGACATAGCGATAGAAACAAGACAACTAGCATGGCAATGATAGTAGTGGTATCCAGGGAAATGATCATCTTGCCTGAGATCCTGCTTGGAAGAAGATCGAGTTCATGAAGAAGACGAACCAACATAGTCGAACAAATCCTCACACTCCCAACGCTTTTTGAACTCTATCGAGAAGAAGCAATCCGGAAACAAAAATCAACACATGATAAACATCACAACATATTCATGATATGATGCAAAACTCGTTGCATAGCGACAAAACTCCACGTTAATTTCTTATGTTCGATCTCGTTTAGCTACTCAACAATATTAAATGTTCTTAAACGTGGCAAGAGGTGAAGCATAAGTAAACTAGACATCTAGGCAAGTTAAATGAGGTCGGAAACAACTTATAGTATTTCCGAAGCGACCTCATATGCAAATTTGGAAATTGGTCCAGATCTGAACTAACCATGTTTTATATTTATTAAACAACAAAATAAAGAGGACCATGTGATTCTACGCGTCATACTAGTCGATTTGCATATATAGATCATTTAAAACGGAGTTAAGACCTAAAAGATATGACCAACACAAGATGAATATGTCATGAATGCAAATGCATGAAAATGACCACCACAAGCACTTCAAAACATGGATGAAACATGATAGTATTATACTACATGAAATTCTAAGAAAGTTGCATATGCAACACAATTGGAATGGAGCAACGGTTCAACACATACAAGCAACACAAGTTATAGACATAACCTGCCCAAAACAACGACATGGTATTTTGCACACATGAAAACAATAAGCTACAAGATTCTACAATGCACCAAAAAGACATGGGGCTTTATCCTACATGATGCACAACAATTCATATTATCACAGCAAATTGAGTAGAACCATGGATCACTAGGGAATAAGCTCGCAAGACGGCAATAAAATATAACAAATTTGGACTTAGTGAAAAATACCAGTTTTAGCAGAGCAGAGTTAACCTGAAGGCATATTGACCACACTAAAACTATATGCTACTGCTCATATATTGGCATAAAACTTAACAGCATGGTAGAGGACATTATGCACTACAATTTATTCCATTATGGCAACATCAAATTATGCACCGATTCATGGCAAACATCAACCCAACATGGAATTCTGATATAACCAAATTCTCAGACTTAGTGAAAATTAGAGTAGACATGGGCAACAGTTTTTAACAGATTGACCTTTTGGACAACATATATGACTATGATGCAAGTCCTATACATGGCAACAAATGACACAACCTCGTAGGAAATAACATGCTTAATAAAAGACTTCATTGGAGCAACAACAAAAGACTCCTAGATCAATAGCAAATCACATGGCAACCTGACAACAAAATAACAGTTTCAGACTTAGTGAAATTTAACTAACTACCAAAACTGCAGTTTGATTAGGCACGTTTACATAGTAACAACAGTAGCATAAAAGTTACCTATGGGCATGGCAAGGACACTAATAGCAATTAGGCACGTTTAACACACTTCAAGTCACTCCATTGGCACATATACAAAGGATGCATAGTTTGCTCAATATGAACTCCGCAAAATGGAACTCTTCGTTAACAGATTTCAGTTTTTCTCATGGTGGCTACTTTAGAGCAACAAATGAACATGATAATGATGTTCTACATGGCAAGCAATGGCTTGGCATCAAAGTAGACATATCCTAGAGCAATTCTCATGAAGTCACCACACGCAAAATACCTACGGTATAGATGCAATCGTCCGCGCAACATTGAATAAAATAACAGATTTGCACCTAACGATGAGATGCACTTTTGCAATAGAGATATGAGCATGTAAATGCACCCTAATTCTCATGCAAATGCAACCATGGTGTAGAGCACATTGAGTAGATAAATTTCCATATGTAAATCATCTCAAACGGATGCACGGTTTAAAAGTTGTAAACCTCACAAAATGCTAAGATGATGATTTTTTCTGACACCGAAAAGGACTTGGCATTTTTTACCTCGCGGGAAAATTGGATCCCACGGTTCTGGACGGAGGGATCCGGATGGCCGTTTGGATCGGGGGCTCCGGACAGATCTGGGACGTGGCCATCCCGGCGGCGGCTGCTAGGCAGGGCCATGGCGGAGGTCCGGCGGGTGCCGGCTCCGGCGAGCAGCGGGGCAGCGAGGGCATGGCGGCTGGGGCTAGACGGGCCACCAGCGGCGGATCTCGGCCAGATCCCGCCGGATTCGGGCCGGAGATGGCCTGAGGCGGTGCGAGGATCGGCAACCAGGGCAACGAGGAGCTCGGCTCCGGCTTGCGGGCGCGAGGGTTCGGCGGCGGCGCTCGGCTGTGGCGGCGAGGGAGCGGAGAAGGGTAGTGGCACGGTGGAGGTCAGGGTCAGCAAGGCCGGGCCACTCCAGCCGCGGCGGTTGCCGGCAGGCGGCTGTGAGGGGCAGTCGGCGGCGAGGCGACGCGGGAGCGAGGCGAGATCTGGAGGAGCTGGGCGGCGGCGGCTGCGCGGACTGTGGCTCGGCCCGCATAGGGCCCGGGCGGGCCAGATCTGGGTCCGGGCGGGCCGTGGTGGCTGGTGGGTGGCGCGGGCGATGTGGCGCGTGGGGGCTGGCTGCATCCGGCGGCTGGCCCGCGTGGCAGCCTCCGATTGGCTGGAGGGCGGCCTGCGGCGGCACCAAGTGGCGGTCAGGAGCTGGTCGGCACCGGATTTCGTGGTGGGAGGCGGTGGCTGTACTGGTGGGGCTCGGAGCCTGAGGTGGGAGATGGTTAGATATTTTTTTTGTACAGGGGGAGGTCTATATATGGCAAATTGGGCTAGGGTTGGGGTTTGAGGGTGTTTTTCGTCCGCACGATCGCGATCGGACAGCTCCCGCTGCGCCCTAGGGTTAGGTGGGATGGTTGGTTGTGTAGTTGGGCTAGGCTTAGAGAAGAGAGGGAAGTGGCAGCCCGTGACAGAGTTTTTAAACCGAAGAAAAAAACATCCGATGATTATACCGATGACGGTGCCACTACGGTTGACAGTTCGGGTATCAAACGACCTCTGATTGCTATGAAATTTGGCAAGCGGTCTACCTACAATTAAACAAGACCGCACACCAACTTTCGACCCAATCTGAGAATATTTTTATACACAATTTAAAAACAATATTTTTTCAATGTCGTGGCGCCTGCGTGTGTGGTTGGTCTCGAAACGATCGTCCACGAGAATAGAGAGAACCGCGACTGCGAATGGATGCAGTTTTGAAAAATGACAACAACGAAGTGCCGATACTATGCAGATGATGCGAATGATGCGATGATAAATGCGACAGCCAACCAAATCACATGACGACAATGGAATAAAAGGGGAATCTTCTGGATCGTCGGTCTCGGGCTGTTACAGTTTCGAAGGATTAGAGTTCCACCATGTCTCTAGAGACAACAATGAAGCTGCCGACCTTCTCGCCCGCATGGGCGCTAAATGCGATCCAGTACCTAAGAACACCTTCCTAGAGAGGTTCTTCAAACCCTCTGTGGTATGGCATGACAAGGACAGCGACGCTATAACTAATGGAGAAGAGCAGGTCATTCCTCCCATAGTCGAACCAGATGAGCAAATCATAGGCGGTTCCATGATTGAAGAAACTCCCTCGGGCCACGAAGTGATGGCCGTAATCGCACCGTGGACAGAACCCTTTCTCACCTACCTTCTGTGCAAAGAACTCCATGACGACCAGACCGAGGCGACGCACATAGTATGGTGATCAAAAGCATACAAGGTCCATGAAGGAGAATTATACAAAAAGAGCACTACGGGGGTCCTCCAACGGTGCATATCTAAAGAATAAGGAAGGCAGCTCTTGGCAGAGATACATGTAGGCATGGGCGGCCACCACGCGGTAGCATGGGCCCTGGTAAGCAAGTCCTTTCGAGCCTGGTTCTTCTGGCCCACCGCCCGAACCGACGCCCACACACTTGTTCAACATTGTCTCGGCTGTTAGCTCTTTGCAAATCAAAGCCACATGCCTCCTACGGCTCTTCGGACGATACCCTTTACATGTCCTTTTGCGGTGTGGGCGTTAGATATGGCCGGACAACTTAAAGGGGGACCAAGAAAAAGAAATACCTACTCGTCAAGGTCGACAAATTCACTAAATTGATCGAAGCAAAAACTTTACCGCCCAGGAGGTAAAGGACTGGTGCGCGAACCTAGGTATCAAGCTTGATTATGCCTCGGTGTATCACCCACAAACCAATGGACAAGTTGAACGGGCCAACAGTCTCATTATGAGTGGTATTAAACCTCGTCTGGTCCGATCACTTCAAGAATCTGACTGTCATTGGGTTGAGGAGCTTGATTCCGTGCTATGGGGTTTGCGTACATCCCCGAACCGGTCAACGGGATACACACCATTCTTTATGGTGTACGGGGCGGAAGCGGTCCTCCCTTGTGACATCATCCACGACGCACCAAGAGTGCGCATGTACGAGGAAAACGAAGCCGAGCTAGATCGATAGGATGAACTAGACGCCTTGGAGGGGGAGCGCGACATAGCCCCGGCCCGGTCTAGTTTCTATCAACAGCAGGATCGGCGGTACCAAAGCAGGGAGGTTCGAGCTAAAGTATATAATGTGGGCGAGTTGGTCTTAAGCCTCCCAGATAAACAGAAGCATAAGCTCAAACCAAAGTGGGAGGGCCCTTTCATAATTGACGAAATACTGACAGGAGGAGTTTACCGTCTTCGCAACCCGCAGGACAATCGTCTCGAACCAAACCCATGGAACGCAGCTCGCTTCCGGCGCTTCTACGGCTAGACCGGTGTCGCCCTGGTCCCTACCAACCCTTGTATTTTCCTTCTTTTCCTTTTCTTTTTATCTACCTTTGTAGGAGTGGCTAGACCTTCTCTAAACTTCTGTCCGGCTTAACCGAACTATGATGTCATCGGTAAATGTTTTACCCGATAACCACCTGGGGGCTCCGTAATGAAGCCATCTTACTTTCTCTGGCTATTTGTCTTATATGCACTCTTCCAAATTGGGGGCTCCGTAATGAGGTATGACCGGGTTATCCGGGCACGTACCTCAGATGGGCGAAGCCGAAGGCTAGCATTCTTACGATACAAATTGGTCGGTCAGGAAGGAAAAAGGTAGGGTTGGCGCTTCTCGCCGTACATGGGGGCTATTCCCCCAAATAGCAAAATTATCCGCACAATACGTATACACGACTATGACATCTACGGTTCACGTAGTAACCTAAAGAAAGGAACCCATAGAGGAACTAATTTCTTTGGATGATGTTTCTTACGTTAAATAGTAATATAACATACCTCCCCATGCACGTTTCATCCATTCTTACCACAAGGTCGGATTGCCTAGTTCCCCGAGATAATTCCCTGCTATCGCAGGATGCATAGTACGGAACACTCCTTAGCTCTCGGCGACGGAGGCAGAGGCTGATGACCGGTTAAGACAACGTTTACAGTACGAATAGAGAGGGTTTTGATAAAAACATAGTTACATAGATTCAAAACTCAAGGTTGTCACTCAAGATGGTCTATTATGGTGTCCAGGGCACAATCTTCCTGTGACATTCGAGCAGCGGGCATCACTTGGTCATAAACCAACCTCACAGGTACCTCTTTACCATCCTGCCCTACTGGCCCAACCCGAGCCATATGATCCGGGTTGAGTTTGGTAAAGCGGGTCTTGACCATGGCCCACGCCTCCCGGGCTCCCTCTCGGCAAGCCGAAGTCTTCCATCGCTCAAAACGACTCCGATCTCCCCTAAACTTCTCGGCCAGTTCGGCCATCCCTTCCGGAGGCGTCTGAGCTGGCCAGAGGGCTTTAATCATGCTCTTCATAGCCTTCCGAGCCCGCTCGTGCACAACGGAAAGTTCCTTTAATAGATCTCCTCCGTACGAGCTAGCTTCTTCCTCGGGACGCCAGGTCAAGAGACCTAGGCAGGAAACAAACGATGCTCCTTACACTCGATACAATACAAAGCACTTGGCGGAGTTAAAGGTTAGATTTTCACTTACAGAACATGCCACCCTTTAATCTCTGGTTCTCTTCACAAGATTGTGCCATTTGAGCTCTCAAGCTCTTAATTTCTTCGGCCTGTCGCTGATTTTCCGCTTTGAGCTCGTTCTTATCCTCCATACTTCGATTCCATACGCGGTGCCCGGCCTCTAGTTGGGATTCAGCATACCTTTGGGATTTTCGGGAAGCATCCAAATCCTTCTGCAATTGCCCTATGGACTCGGCTGCTACGAAACAATCCTTCGTCAGAAGAGATGTCCGTTAAGTAACTTCGGCACAAAAACCAATACTTTGTATTCACCGTGCGCCTCCCTGGTGAATTTCTTCACCTGTTCTATCGGCGTTCTAGGAACGGGGGTACCCAGACCTGCCTGCCTGCGGCCCAGCGCGTGGCCCACCTCGACGGCCCGGTATGGCCTGGCAGCAGGTCCCTCACGACAAGACCCTCGCGAGAGCCCTAGCCTTGTGAAGGTAACAGTGCCAAGACCTCCAGGAAGGTGGCCTCCCCGGGCTGCCTCCCGAGGAATGGAGATTCCTATGCAGCGCCCGGCCTTATGAGGCTGGGATGACATGAGCCATGACGACTAACGCCAGGCGGGCGCCAGCGGGCGCAGGGGGATAGTTTCCTCTTTTGTGCTAAGGAGGCAAGGACAGACGCGGGTTCCCAAGGAGCCCCCAAAGGTTTCCATTCCAGTGTAACAGGACCAAGACCACGAGCTCGGCAGGATAGATGTCATCGCCGAGCCCACCTCCACGTCACCACCAGAAGCTTTGCAGGCGAAGACCACCTTTAGTCAGGATAAGATGTACTTCTTGTCATCTTTAAAATTTGGCCATTGTGGGATCCCTTCCCGCCTGTGCGATAAGGGAAGAGGACGAAGGCCGCTATAAATAGGTACTAGCCACCACCGTAGAGAGGGATCGAATCCACCCTCACCCAAGAGCCCTCGCGAGGTCGCTCAGCCATTGTACTAGTTCATCCCCAAACCTCCTCGTGAGGCTAATCCACCAAAAGCAGGAGTAGGGTTTTACACCGCAAGGTGGCCCGAACCTAGGTAAATCGCTGTGTCCATCTTCTTCATCGCTCCACGTATCCGACGAGGCCTTGGCTGTGGGGTCGCAAGCTTGAGACTTGAGATGGGAAGGATCTTCGCACACGCCCCAGAGTTCGAACCTTCTTGGGTCTGCGGAGCCCGATTTCCGACATTTGGCGCGCCACGTAGGGGCATGTCGAAGTTCCTACTTCATCAGCTGTGCTTCGCCCTCGCCTTGTCATCCCCATGGCAGACGCCGCCCCCAGGCTTGGCAGCCTATGGCTTGTGTGAATGTTGCGGGCTGCCCGGACGTGCCTGAGGTCACTTGTATCCTCGGCGGGTCGGAGGCGCCCTCGTCCGGCCGCCACGTCAAGCAGCTCCTTCGCCGGGCGGGAGCGGCTGAGCCACGGCCCGAGGCCCCGTTGAGCTGGGTGAGCCTGGAGACCGACATCACCTTCGACTCCAGGGACCATCCCAGGATGGTGGCCGCTGCTGGTGCGCTCCCCATGCTGTGCACGCCCACCATTAGTGGTGTTGCGATCACCAAGACCCTCATCGACGGCAGCGCCGGCCTCAATGTCCTTTCCAAGGAGGCCTTCGACATACTCCAGGTGCCCTATGACCGGCTCGCGCCCTTCAGGCCCTTCTCAGGGGTGGTTAGAGGCTCTGCCACCCCCTAGGGCAGGTGTGCCTCCCCGTCACCTTCGGCACTCGCGACAACTATTGCACCTAGCTGATTGACTTTGACGTGGCCCACATCGGCCTCCCGTACAACGCCATCATGGGTTATCCGGCCCTCGGCAAGTTCATGGCGGCGACGCACAAAGGCTACAACATCATCAAGATGCCTGGTAGCAATGGCATCATCACTGTGGCTGGAGACACCAAGGACGCGGTCCGAGCCCTCAAGCTCATTTACAAGGCCGCAGGAGCCACACGCCCCAACGCCGAGAGCATCGCGCAGGATCCGAAGGCTGCGCCCGCGAAGAAGAAGCAGTCGTTCTCTCAGGACCGGGCTGAGACGAAACAGGTGCCTGTTCATGATGGGAGCCCGGGCCACACCTTCACTATTGGCGCTGGCCTTCCCCCTGAGAAGGCGCTGGTCGACTTCCTCCGTGCGAATAAGGACGTGTTTGCATGGGAGGCGTGCGACCTGGTGGGCGTCCCGAGAGAGGTGATTGAACACCACCTAATGGTGCGCCCAAACGCGCGGCTGGTGAAGCAGAAGGCAAGACGTCACGCACAAGAGAAGCAAGCGTTCATCGTCCAAGAGGTCGGAAAACTGTAGGGGGCTGGTGTCATTCGGGAAGTACGGCACCCAGATTGGCTCGCCCACCAGTGATCGTCACCAAGAAGGGCGGGAAGGAGTGCATGTGCGTCGACTTCACGAGCCTCAACAAGGCTTGCCCTCACGACCCCTTCCCGCTTCTGCTCATCGACCAGATCGTGGACTCCACCGCTGAGTGTGACCTGTTACGCTTCCTGGATGCTTTCTCGGGCTACCACCAAATTAAGATGGCAGTGGAGGACGTTGAGAAGACGACCTTCCTCTCCCCGTGCGACATGTACTGCTACGTATGCATGCCTTTCGGGCTGCGGAACGCCGGCGCGACCTTCCAGCGGCTGATGCGCATCGCCCTGGGGCAGCAGCTCAGGAGGAATGTGGAGGCGTACGTCGATGACATCATGGTCAAGTCGCGAGAGGCGATGAACCCGATCGAGGACCTGGAGGAGACGTTCACCAGCCTACGTTGGGTGAACCTGAAGCTCAACCCTGAAAAGTGCATTTTTGGGGTCCCGTCCGGCAAGCTACTTGGCTTCTTGGGGTCGCACCGAGGAATCAAGGCAAAACCAGAGAATATCAAGGCAATCGGGAAGATGCGCCCCCCTCAGACCCTCAAGGAGATGCAGAAGCTGGCGGGCTACATGACCTCTTTGAGACGCTTCATCTCCAAGCTTGGCGAGCGCGCCCTCCCCTTCTTCAAGCTCATGAAGAGAAATGGCCTCTTTGAGTGGACCCCAGAAGCAGACACGGCTTTCGAGGACCTTAAGCGGTACCTCACGAGCCCACCCATCATGGTGGTGCCTCGCCCTCGCGAGCCCCTGGTGCTCTACTTGGCGGCCACTCCCCACTCGGCTAGCGCAGCGCTCGTGGCGGTACGAGAGGGGCGCGTCGGCGCAAGCGTGAAGCAAGGCGATCCGTGCGTGGCCGCGCAACCCCCGCCGCCTCAGGATGGCGCTCCTGAGGCCCCCGCCGCTTCATCAACCCTCGGGGCACCCGAGCCCCTCGCGCCCCCCGCGGGGCAAGGTGACACCCACACCTCATCCCTCGTCGAGCACCCGGTGCACTACATCAGCACCATGCTGCGGGATGGGCGTGCGCGCTACTCTATCCAGCAGAAGCTCCTACTCGCCCTCCTCGTCGCCTCAAGGAAGCTGCGCCACTACTTCCTGGGTCACCCCATCAAGGTCGTTTCTGCATACCCCCTGGAGAAAGTGTTATGCGGCCCCAACGCTGCACGAAGGGTTGCAGAGTGGAACATCGAGTTGCAGGCTTTCCACATGGAGTTCAACACAACCAGGGTCATCAAGGGCGCAGCCCTCGCCGAGTTCGTGGCGGAGTGGATAGACGCTCCCGATCGGGGGCTGGACCAAGGCCAATCCCTCGCACCTGGTGATGAGGCGCCCGACGGCTGGGTCATGCACTTAAATGGAGCCTTTGCGCGGCGGGGCGCGGGCGCTGGAGTAGTGATCATCTCCCCGACCCAGGACAAGCTCTACTACACCGTGGAGCTATGCTTCCAACATGGCGAGAAGGTCTCCAACAACATCGCGGAATACGAGGGCTTGATCACTAGTCTCAGAGCTACCTCCACCCTGGGGGTCAGGCGCCTCACCATCAAGGGCGACTCCCAGCTCCTCGCCAACTTTTCCAACAAGGAGTACAAGCCGAAGGACGAGCACATGGAGGCGTACTTGGTAGAGGGACATAAAATTGAAAACCGTTTCCAGGGCTTGGAATTGCAGCACGTCCCGCGCGGCGCGAACAAGGAAGCAGATGACATCGCCAAGAGGGCGTCGCGCCACGAGCCTCAGGAGCCTGGCGTCTTTCAGGAGAGGCTCTTCAAGCCGTCGGCGGCACCCCCGGCCGCAGGCCCTGCTTCGCTTCATGAGGAGCTGCCACCGGCCCCACCTTTAGGCGCCCCATCCTGTGGTCCAGCCTCAGGAGCCCGACTGCTCCTGGCGCTGGAACCTCAGGCCGGCGACTGGACCGAGGAGTTCAAGGCGTACCTACTCCGTGGCGCCTTGCCGGAGAAGGAGGAGGATGCCGAGCGCGTGGTCCGCCAGGCCACTGCTTATTGTTTGCATGACGGCGAGCTGTACTGCAGGCGCCCAACGACGTCTCGCTGCGATGCATATCCGAGGAGCAGGGGCGCGAGCTGTTGACCGACATCCACGGTGGCGATTGCGGGCACCACTCCTCGTCCCACACCCTCGTGGGGAAGGTGTTCCGCAGCGGCTTCTACTGGCCCACGGTGCTCCAAGACGCCATCGACCTGGTCCGATCATGCGATGCCTGCCAATTCCATGCCAAGGAGATTCGTCAGCCTGCGCAGGGCCTCCAAACTATTCTGCTCTCCTAGCCCTTTGTGGTCTGGGGGCTGGATATACTGGGACCTTTCCCTCGGGCAGCCAGCGTCTACTGCTACCTCTACGTCTCCATCGACAAGTTCACCAAGTGGGCGGAGGTGGAGCCCGTGCGCACCATCCCCGCCGGCTTTGCTGTCAAGTTCATCAAGGGCCTCATTAGCCGCTTCGGTGTCCCCAACCGTATCATTACCGACAATGGCTCACAGTTTACAAGCAGTCTCTTAAGAACATGCTTTGCTAACCTTGGAACGCAGATATGCCACGCTTCAGTAGCGCACCCACGGAGCAACGGCCAGGCTGAAGGCGCCAACGCGGAGGTCCTGAGGGGCCTCAAGACGAGGAGCTTCAAGAAGAAGCTCAAGGCCTGAGGCAGGGGTTGGCTCGGTGAGCTTCAGTCCGTGTTGTGGTCCATCCACACCACCGCGATTAAGCCCACCGGCGAGACCCCGTTCTCCCTCGTCTACGGGGCTGAGGCGGTCCTCCCGCACGAGGTTAAGCATCGCTCCCTGCGGGTCTTGGCATTCGACGAGGAGCATCAGGATGCCTCTCGGGGGACTGATCTCATGCTCAGGGAGGAGGCCCGCCGCCAAGCCTCGCTCTGTGCAGCGAGGTTCCAGCAGGCGCTGCGGCGCTACCACTGCCGTAGCGTCCGCTCCAGGACCCTCGAAGTCGGTGACCTCGTCCTGAGGCGGGTCCTCTCCAGGGAGGGCTTGCACAAGCTCTTGCCCATGTGGGAGGGCCCGCTCTGGGTTGCCCGCGTCTCCAGGCCTGGCGCCGTATGCCTGGAGACTCAGGATTGGGTCCCCATCCAGAATGCCTGGAACATCCAGCACATCCGGAAGTTCTACCCGTGACACTCTCACCTAATAATGAGTGGGATGTATACGCCCGGGGTCCCCCGAGGACGTCGAGGGGCCCCCACCCATGCCCAGGTGGAAGCCCCATGCTCCGCGCTGGCGGACGACACGGCCCCCCAATGACTATGCCCACTCCTAGTGGAAGCCCCATGCTCCGCCCTGGTGGGAAGACTAGCTTAGGTGCCGGACGTGGCTGTTCTTTGCTCTCTTTTTGTAACCCAATTTTCCACTTTTTGGAATGAAACTTGAAGTTCTCGCGTCTTTGTTCGAAAAAGGGGTGGGAATTTTTCTCCTTGCACTGTTTCCCACTGATGTTTCGTTTTCAGAGGTTGCACCCGCCAGTTTTCTCTCTCTCTCTCTCTCGCCCCGCGAGCGGGGGCTGGACACGGTGTGCACCTCACCAAAGCTTTGGCGTCTTAATCCTCGCGCGGTGCTCTCGAGCGAGCCAACAGGCGCATGTTGCCACAGGCCCCCGGCCTCAGGAGCACTCATCTTTGGCATCTTTTGGCCTTGCTCGGTATCGTGACCCGGCATACCGACGACGATCGACCCTCGCTCGGGGGCTCCAACCTAAAATGGTTGCTGGGAGGAGGATGACCAAGGAAAGGGAAGTCACAGGTTGACTTATTACCAAGGAACTCTAACCCTATGTAAGCGCATTTCGGCGCTTCGCAGGACGCGGTGCCTCGAGGAGGCACCTTCGGAGGACCTAACTCCTCTCAAACCCCCTAGGGGTTTTGTATGCAGTGAGCACCTCTCGAGGCCCCAAAGCCATCTGGTCCAGAAGAAAGGAACTGCCCCAGCTGCACCTCATGACGCAGGAACCCGCCATGACTGCACAAAGCTAAGTTATACTAATCACGACAAGCAGGGACTTCCTATTGGCAGCAATATAAATACTCGAGTATGAGGAAAAATACGCTAACATAAAGGCGCAAGCGCCATAGTTCATTACACGCCCCCGCGGGGGTCTCCATGGCTCTTGAATGCAGGGAATAAAAAAAACAAAGGCGGCCTCCCGAGGATCGCCACTCCTGAGGCTTGGCTCTGGCGCCGCCCACGCTCAGTCGGAGTCCTCATCCTCCTTGACGGTGGCGTGGCGGCATGGTGGCTCGATGGCCTCCGGGGCAGGGGCAAGGCGCCGCGGTGGCTCGCCGCCCTCCTGGGTCCGGGCGCGGCGACATGGCGGCTCGTCGTAGTCGTCGTCGCTCGGGCTTCCCCCGGAGGAGGCATCGCCGCTGCTGGAGGTGTTGCGGCCGTCGCCAAGGGCAAGTTCACCGCCGCCGCGATGGCCTTCGTCGGCAGAGGGATCGTCGCTGTCGCCACTGTCGCCCTCCGGACAGCACCCGAAGCACTTGCCGTCCTCCCCGAAGATCTTGATGAAGAGCGTCGCCGCCCCGTCATGCTTGAAGTGGAGGGTACACCTCCCCTGCAGGCCATGAGCGCGGGCGAGCGTCTGCCACCCGCGGTTCAAGAACACATAGCTCGCTGGTGTAACCTCGACCTCCACCCACGAGGCCTCGCTAGAGCAGCCATCGGCCTGCAGCCACAAGCCAGCAGGCCCTCCGGAGTTGGACCCAGGTGATTGCCGGCATCTCCACCGACACCACGAACTCCTGGGCTATGTCGGCCGAGTGGAATCGTGGGCGGGGCAGTCGGGCGCCCGTCGCAAGCTTCCCCCCTCGGCCATGGGCGGCACGACCACTACGGCTGCCTGTGTGGGAGGGAGCCTCCCTACGGCCGCGGGAGCTAGCGCCGGCCCTTGCGGGAGCACGCCCTCGCCCTTGGGGGACCACGGCCGGCGTCGCGGTGTACTTGCAAGGACGGCCGTGGCCCCTCTTGGGTGGCGGCAAGTCCGGTCCCTCCAGGCGACCATTCCCCTTCTCGGCGGCAGAGAACCTTCTCACTGGTGCCATGGCCATGGAAACGACAGATTGGAGTGAAGAGGTGAGAAGATGAAGACGGGCTAGGGGGCTCTGTCTCCCTCGCCCATTTCTAGTTGATCGGAGGCCAACCGACGCCTCTCCGCATTCTGGGCAATGATGGCCCCGTAGCACACGCCAGCTTTTGACACTCAGGGCGGTTGGCAAGGCATTGTGGGGAAGTGTAGGAGCCCGCGCTCCGTCATGCGCCACGCATCGAGCTTGGCCCGCGGTGTTTCGGCCTTCCTTCCTTGGCTTCGCCCCGAAGCCAGCCCGGGCACGCCTTGGGCCCGGGGGCTACTGTCGGTGTTCTGGGAACGGGGGTACCCAGACCTGCCTGCCTGCGGCCCAGTGCGTGGCCCACCTCGACGGCCCGGTACGGCCTGGCAGCAAGCCCCTCATGACAATACACTCGCGAGAGCCCCAGCCTCATGAAGGGAACAGCGCCAAGACCTCCAGGGGAGCGGCCTCCCTAGGCTGCCTTCCGAGGAACGGAGATTCCTATGCAGCGCCGGGCCTCATGAGGCTGGGATGACGTGAGCCATCACGACCAAGGCCAGGCGGGCACCAGCGGGCGTAGGGGGACAGTTTCCTCTTTTGTGCTAAGGAGGCATGGACAGACGTGGGTTCCCAAGGAGCCCCCCAAAGGTTTCCATTCCAGTGCAACAGGACCAAGACCACGAGCTCGGCAGGACGGATGCCATCGCCGAGCCCACCTTCGCGTCACCACCAGAAGCTTTGCAGGAGAAGACCACCTTTAGTCAGGATAAGATGTACTTCTTGTCCCCTTTCAAATTTGGCCGTTGTGGGATCCCTTCCCGCCTGTGCGATAAGGGAAGAGGATGGAGGCTGCTATTAATAGGGAGTAGCCACCACCGTAGAGAGGGATCGAACCTACCCTCACCTAAGAGCCCTCGCGAGGTCGCTCAACCACTATACTAGTTCATCCCCAAACCTCCCCGTGAGGCTAATCCACCAAAAGCAGGAGTAGGGTCTTACACCGCTAGGTGGCCCGAACCTGGGTAAATCGCTGTGTCCATCTTCTTGATCGCTCCACGCATCCGACAAGGCCCTGGCTGTGGGGTGGCCAGCTTGAGACTTGAGCTGCGAAGGATCTTCGAACACGCCCCAGAGTTCGAACCTTCTTGGGTCTGCGGAGCCCGATTTCTGACATGTTCAAGCTCGGTCCTAACATCCTGCAGCTCTGCTCGACTTGACTCGAGGTCTGCAGACATCTTCTCGTTCTGTTGCTTTGAAGCCTACACACGCACGGACATAGTTGTGAAACCGTTGAATTCGGCCGTTCCAAGCCGACCATTTACCTGGAGGCTGGCGGATATTATTTTAGCGGCTCCATCAAGTCCTGCTCGAGCGGCCCCGAGGTATGAGTCTATGGAATTGAGGGCATTAAACTCCTGGTCAGAAAATATGGGGTGATGCAGTGCCTCCCTCCGTGGTCGGTGATTCATCGGACTCTCAACCTCGGAGTTGGTAGCCGAGACATCCCCTAAGTCCTCGGGAGGTTGGCTCGTGACAGGAGCCCCCGCATTCACTTCGGCGTGTACCGGAGACCTTGGTCGAGGATTGCCCGGCGCCTTCTCAGCGTCTTCGGATGAAGGTGGTTCTACCCGCCTCCTGAGTATGTCAGTTAAAAACCGTGAGTATTCGAAACGGGCAAAAACAAAGACCAAGCTGCAAGATAGAGTACCTTTTGGTAGGGGGAGCGGTCAGTAAAACCCCCTCTGTAGTCTCTAGCTCAGGAGCCCGGCTATTGTTAGGCGCGGACCTTGCTGGGGTAGTTTCCAAGGATGACCGACGCGTAGACCGATGGCCCTTGGGTGCAGAGGTCGATGAGATTAGAATTACAGGAGACAAACGTCTTTTCTGAGAAGAAGCTTTCTTCTTGCTGGTCGTAGAGGACGGGAGCGATCCAGGGTGATCGGCTTGAAGGGCCGCCTTGGATTTGCCAACGCTCCTCTGATAAAAGGTCCCATCCTCGAACTAAATTGAAATCTCTGGATCATCATGAAATCCGGGGTCGTCGCTGCGAGAATAATCGTTCGGTTGTGGGGCGGGACATTTGACTATCTCGACCCAACGCCTCCATTGCTGTTCAAAGAAATGCTTTCATTCGGTCAGTAAAATCAAGAATTGATGATCCAAGGGATGGGAGCATGAATGGACTTACCCATTCGATGGGGTTATGAGTTGAGTAGCCTTCCCTGATCTTCAAGGGAACGAAATCTTCCTTTTTTTCCTTTGAAGAGATCGGCTTACATGACCGCCAATGCCACTTGGTCGACAAGCCCTTGTCTTCGGGAACGGGTCATGTCACTCGTCCCATTGTAGCACCACAGGGGCTGGATCCTCTGTTGCCGGGGTCAAACACAATGGGTAATAGCGCCAACCATCACATCGATAATGGTCCGTTTGCTGTGACGCAGCAGCTTCACGTGGGCGGCAAGGCACTTCACCTTGGCGCTTTCCTCTTGAGAAGCACTCCTCGGACGCCAGTTGAATTATTATTTAAAGGAGCCGCGGAGTATTCGGGCAGACCCCTTCGAGCTGGGTCGAATAAGGGGACGTCTTTGATATAAAACCACTCCGAAGCCCACTCTTCGGATTCCTTCTTTGGGGTCCTGATGAGGTACCCCGTCCCGGCTATACGCCACACTTCGGCTCCGCCCACTTACCGGATTGATCCTCCCCGAGTTCGGGAGACGAAGCAGAAGTACTTTCTCCACATATCGAAGTGGGGCTCGCAGCCGAGGAATATCTCGCAAAGGGCGACGAAGCACGATATGTGCAGGATGGACCCGGGGGTGAGGTTGTGGACTTGGATCCTGTAGAACTCCAATAGACCCCTCAAGAAGGGGTGAATGGGGAAGCCCAGGCCTCGTAGGAGGAAGGAGGTGAAGCATACCCTCTAATCTTGGCTGGGAGTGGGGAAGTTCTCCGCGAAAGCCTCACCATTCGCAGAGGTCAACCCCGCATGAGTTGGTGCCAAATCCGAAGCGGGGAGATATCCCTGCGCCTCAAGACTGCGTAGCCGGAGGAGAGAAATAGAATAGCTTGCCCAATCGCCAGGAAGAGGTCCATGAGGGCGCGAGGAAGAACCTGGGGCGCTTGCACTACCTTCAAGTTTGTTGATGCCAGAATTTCTTGGAGACGGAGGGGAAAGAAGCATTGCCTACGACAAGTTTGACTTGCTATAAATAGGCGTTTATCCCACAGATTGTTGGGGATATTCCGTAAAGAGACTGTTGGGATGCTTGCCTCCTATTGGAGCACAAGAATCGAGGAGTTTCATCGAATCTCGAGCAGGAAAATCAATGTTGTGGGCCCTCGCCGTTTCCGACAGTTGAATAATCTTAGTGTGGTCGGGTTATCGTCTAGCGAATTAGGGAAGAGGAGAACTCGCCTCACAAGCCGAAGATCCTTGGTGTACAAAGCTGCCGAACATGGAATGCCTCGGCGTTGGAGGCAAGTTCGGGGGCTACTGAGGAAGTCCGGGACTAAGGGGTCCTCGGGCTATTGGTTGATCTCCGGTGGGCCAGTACGATGGGCCGCCCAGGGGCAATTACTAGAAGGCCGGATTACCAGACAATCCCTTGTTCGGAAGAAGGAGTCCCGAAGACTTGGTGTGCCCTCCAAGAAAAAATGGGCCTATCTGTGCCCGGATAGAAACCGACCATATGTAACCCTAGGTGCCCCTGGTGTCTATATAAACCAGGGGGCTTAGTTCGTACCAGGACAAGTCAACTCATATAGGGTTTAGCTCATTTGATCTCGTGGTAGATCGACTCTGTAATCTTCATACTCATCAATACAATCAAGCATGACGTAGAGTTTTACCTCTTCACGAGGGCCCAAACCTTGGTAAACACCATCTCCTTATGTAAGTGCATCTAGTGCCCCTTAGTGATTTTTGTGTATTGAAGACTTATAGGTTAAAGGACTCATATGTGTGTGACTATACACATGCTCTATAAGTCGCTGAGGAGTTTGATATATACGAAGAATGTCGAGCCCTAAAAATGAATGTCTTCAGCTGAAGACTTTGATATTCCCTGAAGACTTTGAAGAATGAAGAAATTGGTGTGACCTTGAAGATATTGGTACGAGGACTATGAATCGTGAAGACTTTGGTTTTCGTAGTTTCATTTCCTCTCTTTGAGTCATAGGAAACACCATACTGTTAAAGGGGGTCGAGGTAATACTAAGGAATAATTTCCAGGTGGTGCTCATCTCAAAGCCTACACATACCCAAAACCTTTGAGTGAAGCCTTTGGAAATCTCTTGCAGTTCAGTCAATTTCCTTAGTGAGTCAAGTTCTTCTGTTCTCTGAGGAATTTGTCCTGTCTAAGGAGTTAGGATTTCGCCAGTGTGAATTGCCTACTGTGAGGAATATGATAGCCCTGAGGAATTTGAGATTTCAAATCTCCGACCGTTGTTGTGCCTTGCGCCAGCTGTCCAAATATCTTATCCACATAACGGTCATATTATTATGGGCATTTATGTCATATCATGTCGGGTTGCACCCTCGCTATAAATAGCCGCCCCCCCACAACCAATAGTCGGTTGGCTGCTCCGAGAGAGATTGACACTTGTCATTTGAGAGCAACCCATCCTCTGAGGACTTTGAGAGAAAATCATCAGTGAGGAAAAACCCAAAACCCAAACCACCAAAACCCAAAGTGATTGAGCATCACTGAAGAGATTGTTCCTGTGTGGAGCCGACGCTTTTTACCTTTGAACACTGTGCATCTTCCAGACGGTTAGGCGTCATGGTCTAGAGCATCCAGCAGGCAATTGTGGATCGCCGGGTGACCGAGTTTGTGAGGGTTTGGAAGTCTATACCCTGAAGACTTACCACGAGTGTTGGGCGAGGTTTGTGTGACCTTAGCTCTAGGAGAATATAGTAAGGACTGTGTGTCCTGGGACTGTGTGTCCTTTGGTTTAAATACCAAGCTGCTACGAACCAGACGTACGACTGTCATAGCAGTTGGAACTGGGTCATCAAATCCTTCTCTTCATCGACCTACTGGTTCTATTTCCTCAACCATTTCATTTCCTCGAAGTACTTGTTGATGAAACTGGTCGTTACTATTTGAAGAATTTGACTGAAGACTTACTCAATTTCCTCATTTCAAATTCTTTAGTCACGTTATCTTTTGCCTGCTTATCCTGTTCACGTTACTTATGCTCTATGTATGCTTCATTTCATTATAATTACTATGCTACTTCCATGTTTCGCATGCACTTGAGTACTTATTCCGCTGCCAGTATTTCTTCACTTAGCAAATTCCTCATCTAGTAATTCCTCAGTGACGAATTTGTAAAAATTGCCTATTCACCCCCCCCTCTAGTCGATATAACGCACTTTCAATTGGTATCAGAGAAAGGAACTCCCTTGTTCTGTGTGATTTTGGTTTAACCACCTGGAGTTTTAGTTATGTCGACTGCAGGCATGATCAAGGTCTCAGCTGGGTGCCCTACCTTCGATGGGATGGACTACCCCTACTGGAAGAACAAGATGCGCATGCATCTTGAGGCAATTGACAACGATCTCTGGTATGTTGTTGAAAATGGTGTTCCCTCCGTCACTCCCACTATCAATGTTGTTGATGTGAAGAGATTCAAGCAACTCGATTCTCAAGCGAAGAATATCATATGTGGCCATCTGAGCAAAGGTCAGTATGGCAGTGTGAGTGCTTTGGAAACTGCTAAGCTTATCTGGGATAGGCTGTCCAAAGTAAATGAAGGTGTTTCAACTCAACGTGACTCTCGAGTTGATGTTCTTCGCAATCCCTTCAATCGCTTCAAAAGACTCGACAACGAAAATGTTCAGCAAACTTTCGATCGTCTCACTGATATCTCCAATGAGCTCCAAGCTATTGGTGCCACTGACATCACCGACCATGAGGTGGTGAAGAAACTGCTGAGATCTCTTGATTCCTCATTCAATACACTTGCTTTGATGATTCAAGAATGTGGAGACTACAAGTCACCAGATCCGGCTGATATTCTTGAGAGACTCAATACTCATGAATTCCAACTAGCTGAGAAGAGAGACCTCTACGGGCCAAGCTATGGAAGATCTTGTGCTTTGAAGGCTAAGGCAATTTCCTCATCCGAAGGCAAAGAATCTGACAGTAGCCTTGGTGATCCCGAAGAACTGAGTCAGGAGCTTGCAATGCTCATGAGGAAATTCCAGAAGTTCTCAAGGAGAGGCCAGTTTGGAAAATCATCAAGAAGTGGCATGAAGAACTCAGAATCTTCATCAGAGAACTTGTCACAGATAAAGAAGAAGAAATACAAGGATGATAGTTCTGATGACTTGAAGAAAAAGAAGAAATCTTCAAAGTCCTCAAAGTCCACATCGCACAGGAAGAACAACTTAAGGAAGGCTCGGGCACTTATTGGCAAGGAAATGGACTCTGAAGAAGAATCTGAAGAATATGAGGAAGAGGAGGAATCTGAAGAGGAGTCTGACTCCGGTGTGGCTAGCCTAGCCCTTGCTACTGCCTTCGTCAGCAAGTCAATCTTCAACACTGAGGAAAGTGATGATGACTCCAACTTTGGCAACGATGACTATGCTCCCACCTATTGCTTCATGGCAAGAAGTGCCCAGGCAACCACAGTGTGCCCCGTCTTTGATGGCTCTGACTATCCCAAATGGAAAGTCCTCATGCGGAAGCACCTCATATCGAAGAACAGCGAGTTATGGCGTGTTACTAAGCTTGTACTGACAGATCTCTGCAAGATGGCAAACACTGATGACATTCATAAGTACACACAGCTGGACGCTCAGGCGAAGAATAACATCTGCTCTAGCTTATCAAAGGTCATGTTCAAAAGCATCTGCCATCTTCAGAATGCAAAGCTCATCTGGGACAGGCTCTCTGATGTTCATGAAGGTTATCGCACTTGTCGAGATCCCATGTTCATCGAATACAAGAATTTCCTCAAAACTCAGGAGACAGATCCAACTTCATCTTCCTCGTCTATGTGCCTCATGGCAAAAGAATCAAAGGTACTCAAACATCATTCCTCATGTGAATCTAGTGAATGTGAATCTGATGAAAACTTCAAACCTAGCTATTCCAAACTTGCTAATATTGCCACCAAACAAAAAACTAATTTGGAAAGGGTTCAGAAACTGCTAGACAAAAGCGATGACCTGTTGAATGAGGAAATGGATCGCACTCAAACTTTGACTAAGGGACTTCAAAGTCTTCAGTCTAAGTTTGATAACCTTCAAAGTCGTCATGATGCTCTCTTAGTCAATCATGAGAAGTTTTCTTATGAATTTCTTAAAAGAAAGCAAGATCTTGAGAAACTAAGAGTGTCTCATGAAGATCTTCAAAGGTATAATGATTCTTTGCTTGCTCAATAGATCAGTACCACTCAGGAAGATTTCACTCCACCTTGCTTGAAATGCATCGAACGTGAAACTGCTCATTCTTCACCTGAAAGTTCAAATGCTTCTATTGCTTCAAATTCTTCAACTGTTCCTATGGTCACAAATTCCTCATCTTAGGATACCACAAGTGTTACTAATGAAAATGCAGGGTTGAAGGAATTGTATGTGACAGGCATATACAAAAGCTTCAAAGGTCATCAAACCCTTTGTGATGTGCTTAAAAACCAGATTCTCAATAGGAACCCTAGGAAAGAGGGTATTCCCTTTGTGAGGAAACTCAATGTTGATGGATCCTACTGGAAACCTGAGCAGCACCCCAAAACTTCAAGGGTTGCTGCAAAAGGACCTCCTGTAGATCCATCCACTTTATCTAGTTTTTCTTGTGAATCTTCATATTCCTCTGATAGGTCATTTGACTCCAACTATAAACTGTTCAAAATTCAGAATGGTGAAGTATTTGCCAGATATGTTGGTACTAACTGCAGGAACGGTCCTCCAATGAAGAAAATCTGGATTCTCAAAAGGTACCTTGAAAATCTTCAAGTGAATGTCATCATGACATCACCAGTGAAGAACAGGAACCCCAGATCAAATTCTTCATCTGGACCAAAGTCTTCACAATGACTAAATTCCTCATATGGACCAAATTCCTCATATGGTCAAAGGTCATATCATTCTCATGCTAATGCTTCTGTTTCGCAGGGAAAATCTAAGGGTCATGAATATTTTCATTATTCTTCAAATCATTATGTTCATAAGTTCTCGAAGAATTTCTCTACCTATTCATATCAGTACTCTAACCCCCCCTCCTGTGAAACGAAGTGCACTTGCTTCAATGCCACCATTTTCATATGGAGCGCGCAGAATGATGAACTCTTTACCACCCCTTCAGACGTGGGTGGTAAAGAAATTGAACAAATCTCTTATGCAGGTTCAGGTCTCCAGACGAACTTAAGTGTCTGATGAATTTGCTGGAGACCTGATGAAATGCTTAAAGGGATGCAAGCTAATCATGAAGAAATGAATTATTCATTTCGGTCGTCCTTACATCACTTTGCTTACTATACTATGTGATGAAATTCAATCTGATGAATTTGATGTCATATTCTTCACTCTGAAGTATATGTGTTCGTAAGTGGTACTAATTCATCTGCAGGATGAGCCACACAAAGCTACTGAGTGTGTCCTAGACAGTGGCTGCACCATCCACATGACTGGTGACAAGAGTCTATTGATGGACATTCCACTTGCTCCATCACATCTGAAGCATATCACCTACGCTGACAAAGGAAAAAGCAAGGTATTGGGTCTAGGTAAGGTTGCAATCTCGAAGGATCGACACATGGACAAAGTGATTCCTGTCGAATCCCTTGGATTCAACCTCATGTCTGTCTAAATGCTGTGTGATCTTGATATGGTTGTCATCTTTGGAAAATACCATTGTGTTGTCATCATGGAATCTGACAAATCCAAAGTCTTCGAAGGCTTTAGGAGAGGAGACTTGTATATTGTTGATTTCTCTAGAGGTCCACAGCCGGCCACATGTCTACTTGCAAAAGCTTCAGAAGGCTTGTTATGGCATCGACGACTTGGACACGCTGGCATGAGGAACTTGCACACGCTCGCAAAGAAAAAGCACGTCATTGGTGTTGAGGGTGTCAAATTCCTCAAGGATCACTTGGGTGGGGCTTGTGAATCTGTAAAGATGAGCAGATCCAAGCATCCATCCAAGACCATCATGACTACCACTCGTCCTTTTGAATTGCCTCATATGGATCTCTTTGGTCCCACTCACTATGCCACACTAACAAATACTCCATGCTTATATGGCTTTGTTATTGTTGATGATTTCTATCTCTATACTTGGGTGGACATTATCCTGTACAAATCTGAAGTGCAGAATGTCTTCAAACTATTTTCTTCAAGGGCCTTGACGAATTTCGGCGTCAAGATCAAGCATATAAGGAGTGATAATGAGACTGAGTTCAAGAACACTGGTCTTCATGATTATCTTGATGAACTTGGTATTACTCATTAGCTATCTGCCCCTTATACTCCTCAGCAGAATGGCATTGTGGAGCACAAGAATAGGACTCTTGTTGAGATGGCTCGCACCATGCTTGATGAATACAAGACCCCTTGTCGTTTCTGGCCTGAGGCAATCAATACTGCTTGCCACATCATCAACAGGGTATATCTTCACAAATTCCTCAAGAAGACTTCATATGAACTCCTCACTGACTAGAAACACAATGTGAGTTATTTCAAAGTCTTCGGTGCTAAATGCTGGATTAGAGATCCTCACCACAGCTCTAAATTTGCACCGAAAGCACATGAAGGTTTTATGCTTGGTTACGGAAAGGACTCGCACACCTACAGAGTCTTCAACACCTATCACAACAAGGTTGTTGAAACTGTAGATGTGCGGTTCGATGAGACTAATGGCTCGCAAAGAGAGCACATGCCTCCTCTGCTAGATGAAATTCCTCCTGAGGATTAGGTTCAAGGCCACTGAAGACGTGATCCCTACTGAAGAACAACTACTCTCTGAAGAAGTGGTACCAACCGTTGAAGATATTCATGCAGATACACCTGAAGATAATGGCGCTGAAGAAAATGCTCAGCCTCAACAAAGTCATCAACCTGTTCATCCACAACTTGCAAATGAAGTGCATATCGAGAAAATCCTCTACGAGATCAATGCACCAAGTCCTCTCACTCGCTCAACAGCTTCTCATTTGTCTAAATTTTGTGGGCACTTTGCTTTTGTCTCTATCACAGAGCCCACCAAAGTTGATGAAGCATTCTTGGAGCCTGAGTGGATTCAAGCCATGCAAGAGGAATTGCATCAATTCAAGCTCAACAACGTGTGGGAACTTGTCAAGCGCCCAGATCCTCGCAAGCACATTGTCATAGGTACCAAGTGGATCTACCGCAACAAACAAGACGAACTGAGGAATAAGGCCCGTCTTGTGGAACAGGGCTACACTCAGGTTGTGGGAATTGACTTTGATGAAACTTTTGCACCTGTTGCTAGACTTGAAGCTATTCGCATATTGCTAGCTTATGTAACCACCACAATATCATCTTATATCAAATGGATGTGAAAAGTGCATTCCTCAATGGTAAGCTTGAGGAAGAAGTATATGTTGCTCAACCCCCATGTTTTGAAGACCCTAAACATCCGGACAAAGTCTTCAGACTCAACAAGGCTCTCTATGGCCTCAAGCAAGCCCCTCGGGTGTGGTATGACACACTAAAGGAATTTCTCATGAAGAAAGCCTTCAAACCCGGTTCACTTGACCCAACTCTTTTCACAAAATCATATGATGATGAATTATTTGCGTGTCAAATATATGTATACGATATCATCTTTGGATGTACTGACAAACGTTAAAGTGATGACTTTGCCTATATGATGAGTGAAGAATATCAAATGTCCATGATGGGAGAGCTCAAATTCTTCCTAGGGCTTCAAATTCATCAACAACGCAATGGCACCTTCATATCTCACGAGAAATACCTCAAGGATGTCCTGAAGAAATTCGGCATGCATGATTGCAAAGGCGTCAAGATTCCTATGACCACAACTGGTCAACTCTGCACTGACGAAAATAGTAAAGATTTCGATCAGAAGGTATACCGCTCCATGATTGGCTCTTTATTGTATCTATATGCATCTAGGACAGATGTTATGCTTAGTGTTTGCATGTGTGCCCGTTTTCAAGCAACACTGAAGGAATCACACCATAAGGCTGTGAAGCATATTCTTCGATATCTAGCTCACACACCAACACTAGGATTATGGTACCCCAAGGGCTCAGATCTTGACCTCATTGGATATTCTGATTCGGATTATGCTGGTGATCGTGTGGACCGAAAGTCAACATCAGGCACATGTCATTTCCTCGGACGATCCTTAGTCTGTTGGTCCTCCAAGAAGCAGAACTGCGTGTCACTGTCTACTTATGAAGCTGTGTACATTGCTGCTGGTTCCTGTGGTGCTCAATTACTGTGGATGAAGCAAACCCTCAAGGACTACGACATCAATGTAAAGAATGTCCCTCGCTACCGCGACAATGAGAGTGCCATCAAGATTGCTCACAACCCAGTTCAGCACTCAAAGACCAAGCACATCCAGATTCGTCATCATTTTCTTCGTGACCATGTGATGAAGGGCGATATCTTCATTGACCACGTGAAGACTGAAGAACAACTGGCTGGTATCTTCAAAAAACCCTTGGATGATAAGAGATTTTGCAAGTTGCGGTGTGAGCTAAATATCTTAGAATCTCTGAATGTTCTTTGAAAGGACACACATCCTAACACTGATGTAAAATTGATGACTTTGATGTGCAACACACAAAGTAACGTTTTTCTTCGATCTATGAAGACTAACACTACTGGAATCAGGGAATTTGCCATCAGCCAGTTCTTTGCCGTCTGCTAGCGGACGGCAAAGAACGTCATTGAAGTCCGCTATCAGAAAGCAGACGGCAAAGAACTGGCTGATGGCAAATATACAGTTTGCCATCCGCCAGTTCTTTGCCGTCCGCCAGCGGACGGCAAAGGTCTCAAAGGCAGACGGCAAAGAGCCCAGCTGGGCCCCACTGGACCCTGAGGCTGGTTAGGTCAGACGGACGGGCTGGATGTCGTCCGCCTGCTCTTTGCCGTCTGCCTTTGGGACCTTTGCCGTTCGCCAGCAGACGGCAAAGAAAAGAACCTAACTAACGGCCGTTCCCCCCGGCCCCACCACTCTTTGCCGTTATAACACTCTAAGTGTGAAGAAATTAATGAAGAATTTGATTCTCATGACCCTACGACAATTGTACGCGATGTCTGAAATCATCATTCTTATACGGTGGGTCACACCACCAACCACAGTTGAAACTCTTCAAGTTGAGTTTTTCATCATTTTGCAAATTCTTCAATTTTTCAAATTCTTCAAGTTTGCAAAATCCTCAAAATTTAAAAATTCTTCAAACATTTCAACTGATATTCTTCGTGCAAGTTTTCTTCGTTGATTATATGTATATATTTGAGTTTTTCAATGTCCTCAATAGCATTCACTTATTACTAATTCCTCAAGATGATTTTCTTCTAAGTGAATGTGATCGGACCCGTTCCCACTCTATGCTAAACTTAACCGAGTGTCTTCACAAATTCTTCATATGCGTTCTATTTGACACTCGTTCAATGTCTTTACTGTGTCCTTGTCAGCTGAAGAATTTGCGAACGAAACATTAAAATTTTCAATTTCAATTTTTGGCGGTTGCCGCTCAAACCTATTTCGATTCCCACTACTGGATAACCCACGATCTCCCACTATCTCCACCTCTCAGTACGTGGGTGACACATGTCGCGTGGAGAGAAAGGGTCAGGGGTATACTGGTCCAAAATCTTCGGACCAGTTAGTTTTTACTGCGGCTATAAATACCCCCTCCCTTCCACTTGCTCGAGTTACTCCTCACTTCCATCTCTCCCGAGCTCAAGACCTAGCGCCACCGCTAACCTCATCGTCGCCGGAGAGGAAGAGCTTCGCTGCCTCGACCTCGCTGTCGTTGTACTCGCATCGACTGTGGAAGTCTTCACTCCGCCGCCGCTGTAGATGTCTCCCTCTACCAAGCTAGGGCTTGGGAGATCTGGACTGACGAACTCCTCCATTTCACTTCTCAATTCGTCGTGTTAATCGCATACGGTAAATAAAATCTAGTTTTATTGCCATTTTTGATCCCAATGATTTTCACAAAATCCTCAAAATGTGTTTATTCTTCAGCAATCCATCTCTTAAGCACCAAACAAATTCCTTCTCTTGATTTATTTCGCTAAGTTATGATTTTCCTCAAGATTCCTCAATTGTGTGGATCTTCAAATATAAACAACTCTGGAACCTAAGTCAAGAACACTTAGTGAAATTCTTCAACTCAACTATGATCAAATTGCTCAAACTTGATACTTTTGCGAAAATTTCTGAGAACGCATATGTCCTCTTCAAATTCTTCACACCTATACTCTATTCACATGTACAAAATGTCAGCTAATGAATCTCTAGGTTCTCATCAACTTAACTCATTTGCAGCGTTCCTCGAAGAGAATTTGCAGCATTAGAATCCTCAAAAGCACAAAATCCTCAGCCGAAGAAAATGACTGAGGGCAAAAGACCTCAGAAAGGAGGAAAGCAACCTGAAGTGCAAACTGCCTTTGAAGTACCTGATGATTTGTATGATGAATAATGTACACCGGATGAAGCCACTCATGGCAAAGAAACTCAAAAGCAGCGCAAGATCCATATCTAGAGAATTGAGAGGAGATGGGCACGAGAATGGAGAGAATATCGGTATGTCACTCGAAAATACATGAAGAAATTTTCTATTAAACCTCCATGCAACAGACCTCCTTTGGCTTAAGGACAAGAAGTTGATCCCACTAGTCTCAAAACTGGTGAAGTTTTTCCTCATGGCTGGGAAAAGCAACAAGCCAAGCTGGCAAGAAAGGCAAAAGAGGTTGTGAAGAAATTCAATGAGGACTCTGCTGCTGCAGTCACTGCTGGGGTCTCTGTAAGTGCCACTGCCTCAAAGAAAGCTATGGTGAAGAAATCAGCAGTAAAGGCAAAGTCTTCCGCACCAAAGTCTTCAGCTCCAAGTTCTTCACAGCAAATACCTCAGGTAACTTCATCAAGGGCTGCTGCAAAAACCTCAGTAGCTGCACAATCCTCAGCCGCTGCTGCGAAGTCCTGAACTCCAGAACATCTAGCAACATGTCAAAGGACTGCAGGTTTTTCCATTGCTTCAAGGGCCTCTGCTACCTCATCAGCCCAAGCACATTCATCAAGCAGTCCCACATTGTTGAAGATAAAAGCTACTGCTGGAAGAGGCAGGAGGCCAAGTCCTCATGGAAAGAAAGTTGTATTTCAAGTTCCCTCAGGATCTGAGGATGATGATGCTGATGATGAAGAACTGGCTGCTATTGTCAGAAACAAGCAAGACAGAGTGGCCCAAGCACAAGGGGACTCAAATTCCTGTCATGCTCGATCCAAAGATTGTGTTGATTTCATTGACTTGTGGCACCAGGATCCAAATACTCCCATTGATGACTTGAAGCTTCCACCGGGCCCAAGTCATGTCCTCGCCGCTTTCATTGGTGAAGAAAAGTGGAAGTTTGAGCAGGCCAGAAGGGCCAAGAAAGCTCAACTGAAGAAGGAACGATTTATGAAGGACAATGTCCTCAACCTGACGCCAAATCAAATTGTCTCTATTCAAAGGGATATGAAAGGCCTCAGTGAAAAATACAAAAGTCACTACTCCGATTGGCAAGGAGCCAAGGGCAGATTCATCAAGATGGCTGACAAAGTCATCATGGACCACAACTCAAGGGTTGGATCTTCCTCGCAACCACAAAATCCTCAGGCAAGCTCTTCCGCCCAACCTGCTGAAGAAACTGCTAGTGTAGCTGGAGAAATCCCTACTGATGAAGAAATTCCCAGGGCAACTACCAATGTTGCACCTGAAGAAACTACCAGGACAACTGCATCAGTTGCTCCTGAAGAAACTGCTGCTCCTTCACCTCATGCTCCCCCAACAAAATCCTCAAAGGTGAAGACCAAGGCTGCGGAGAAGGAAGCGGCTCAGAAAAGGAAAGCATCAGCAACTGTAGATTCCTCGGCTCCAAAAAGATTGAAGACTCTGCCTAGTTCTTCAACAGAACCCATTGATGCTACTCCTCTGTCATCTGTCCCAGCCTATGAAATTGTTCCATTTGGTGAAGCGTATCAAATTCCATATGATGAAGCTGATGAAAATCAATCTGCTGCTTCAGAGCAAATTGATGAAGAAATACAAATTGATGAAACAGCTCCAACACCTGTGATATCATCTCCCCAACCTCAGTTAGCCGCTGAAGAGGCTGGAGTTGAAGAAATGGAAGAGGATGTGGACATTGGATCCACTACTCCTATTATACATGAAGAATTTTGGGAAGCAGCACACCCAAATTCACCAATGGCCACCTCTCTTGCATAGGTTCCTCAGTCCCCGGCTCAAACTAACGAAATTCAAACAGGGCCTAAAGAACATCATACCCCTCTCAAGTCGCTCAATGAAGAAATTCCAGCTGCATCAGCTGATGAAAATGTTGTCCCAAGTGCACATGAGGATCCTGTAGTGCAAATTCCTCAGACGGATGAAACTCCAATTTTGTCAAGGGAGGTTGGGAGACATTTCAAACCTAATCTTCAGCCCAAGCCTGCACTGCCTTTTAAAAGGCGACCCAAATTCCTCAGGGAGAATTTCTATGATGAACACCATTTCTTCACTGGTGTAAATCCATATGACTCTCCGAGGATTCATCAAAAGCGATTCTGGACTGCAACTCAAGCCAACTTCTATAGTGTTGTGCTGTTTCAGAAGGACAAGGTTTTTCAGCACTATCAAATTCCTCATGCTGACATGGAAACCATTCCTTGCTTCACCCCAGTACTTAATGTTCTTCATGATGCTGGTTTGCTGCCTTTCTGCGTTGATATTTGTGATTGGAATGAAGAACTCATTCTTCAGTTCTATGCTACACTTCACATCTCAGGTGATGCGCAAGATATCAACTCCTGGGGACTTGACTGGATGACTGAAAACACCCACTATACTGCACCAGCAACTGAATTACTTCGAGCAGTTCCAGTCATTATTCCCTCAGCTGATGCCAGATGCCTCTATGAAGAACCTGAACATCCAAATCATCTCATGCAAGTACTTATGAAGCCTTTGGCTCTAGGTCAAGCACCCAGAACCTCTTTTCTGGTGAAGGATTTGTTGTATGTGCCCCGCACCGTGTACCGCATCATGACCAAAACACTCAGCCCTATCAAAGGTCACAAGAATGCAGAAGAAGATGTAGTAGGCGTGATGAATAATCTGTTGTTCAACATTATTCACGGGATTCCTATAAATCTTCATGTTTTCTTCATGAGGAGATTGGCCAACATTGCTCTGTCTCCGTTTGAACTGAGGCCATATGCTCCTTGGATCATGAAATTCATCAAAGCAAGATCCTCAATTCCTTATGAAGCTGATTTTCAAAATCATTTCAGTTACCTGCCCCCGATTGAAGTCCTCAAGAACACATTTTCCTCAATTGATGGGAAGGGAAAATCTATTACTGATGAAGGATCTCGTCCTCTGAATGGTCAATTTCGTCCTGCTGCTTCTTATTCAACCAATGATGACACAGCATCACAAGACTCAGCAGCTAGAGCCACTGCTCAAAAGCCCTTTGAAACAGCTCCAAGAGTGATGATTGATCGTGAGCTTCTCCTCAGTCTTCATCAAAAAGTTGATCGCAATCACAAGTGGGTCAAACGGTAGTTTTGTGCAATTCTTCGTGATATGACTATCACACATAATGTTGTGAGGAAGAATCACTACTATCTGCATGAAGTCTTTGACTACACTTGGGCCACTCTTCAGCATCTGTATACCCCTGAAGAACTTGTAGAGATGGAATTTCAGCGGGATTTTGATTGGTCTTATCCTCCGAAGAAGAAATACAAGAAGCTTCTAGTTCCTCAACTGGTTACAAGTTCATTTTCTTCGTCGCGTGGGACAGATTCCAACGAGGATATTGACGACACTGCTGGAGCCCTACATCGACATATGACCCCAACAACGTTGGCGCTCCTCCACCACCGTCAAGATGAAATTCTTTGGGAGCGTTAGTCCTCCATTTCGTCCCTTTTGGTCACTTGATGAGAAAGGGGGAGAAATTTGATTTAGTCTTCAAGCGGGTCTCTTTATATGGGCTATTTTTGTTTAAGTTGCAACTCTCGTTCTTCTGAAGTGTTTGTTGGTTGAGTTGTAAACTTTAGTCCGATGGTGGTCTGATGCTTTTGAACTGCTATCCGCATGCTTATTTCCTCAAAGTACATTAATGCATGCATGCTGAATTTCATCAGGCACCATTTTTTCATCATGCATTCAAATTCCTCATGATATATGTTAAATGCGTGTATGGATTACAAGATATAGGGGGAGTTCTCCAAGATTTTATCCTGCCATGTGCATTTGCAGTCCAAAGCAAATTCCTCAAATATGCACATCTTCAGGGGAGTTCCTCTATATCTTGCAATCAAATTCCTCAAACTCAGTACTTACACTTCATATTTTATCCCCATTGAAAACTTAACCTATTTGTCATCAATCACCAAAAAGGGGAGATTGTAAGTGCATCTAGTGCCCTTAGTGATTCTGGTGTATTGAAGACTTATAGGTTAAAGGACTAATATGTGTGTGAGTGTACACAGGCTCTATAAGTCGCTGAGGAGTTTGATATATACGAACAATGTCGACCCCTAAAAATGAATGTCTTCAGCTGAAGACTTTGATATTCCCTAAAGACTTTGAAGAATGAAGAAATTGGTGTGACGTGAAGATATTGATACGAGGATTGTGAAGCGTGAAGACTTTTGTTTTCGTAGTTTCATTTCCTCTCTTTAAGTCATAGGAAACACCGTACTGTTAAAGGGGGTCGAGGTAATACTAAGGAATAATTTCCAAGTGGTGCTCACCTCAAAGCCTACACATACCCAAAACCTTCAAGTGAAGCCTTTGGAAATCTCTTGCAGTTCAGTCAATTTCTTCAGTGACAGAGACGAAGTTCTTCTGTTCTTTGAGGAATTTGTCCTGACTGAGGAGTTTGGATTTCGCCAGTGCGAATTGCCTACCGTGAGGAATTTGATAGCCCTGAGGAATTTGAGAGTTCAAATCTCTAACCGTTGATGTGCCTTGCGCCAGCTGTCCAAATATCTTATCCACATAACAGTCATATTATTAGGGGCATTTATGTCATATCATGTCTGGTTGCACCCTGGCTATAAATAGCCACCCCCCTCAACCAATAGTCGGTTGGCTGCTCCGAGAGAGACTGACACTTGTCATTTGAGAGCAGCCCATTCTCTGAGGACTTTGAGAGAAAATCATCAGTGAGGAAAAACCCAAAACCCAAACCACCAAAACCCAAAGTGATTGAGCATCACTGAAGTGATTGTTCCTGTGTGGAGCTGACGCTTTTTACATTTGAAGACTGTGCATCTTCCAGATGGTTAGGCATCATGGTCTAGAGCATCCAGCAGTCAATTGTGGATCGCCGGGTGACCGAGTTTGTAAGGGTTTGGAAGTATACCTTGAAGACTTACCACGAGTGTTGGGGGAGGTCTGTGTGACCTTAGATCAAGGAGAATACGGTAAGGACTATGTGTCCTGGGACTGTGTGTCCTTTGGTTTAAATACCAAGCCGCTCCGAACCAGACGCACGACTGTCATAGCAGTTGGAACTGGGTCATCAAATCCTTGTCTTCATCGAGCTACTGGTTCTATTTCCTCAACCATTTCATTTCCTCGATGTACTTGTTGATGAAATTGATCATTACTGTTTGAAGAATTTGACTGAAGACTTTCTCAATTTCCTCATTTCAAATTCTTCAATCATGTTATCTTTTGCCTGCTTATCCTGTTCACGTTAATTATGCTCTATGTATGCTTCATTTCATTATAATGACTATGCTACTGCCATGTTTGGCATGCACTTGAGTACTTATTCAGCTGCCAGTATTTCGTCACTTAGCAAATTCCTCATCCAGTAATTCCTCAATGACGAATTTGTAAAAATCGCCTATTCACCCCCTCTAGTTGATATAACACACTTTCACCTTCGTGCCCTGTTACCATCAATCCTAGATTCATAGTTCGGGACTCCCTACCCGAGATCCGCCGGTTTTGAGACCGACAACCCTCAACCGGCATTTTCATCACTTGGAGGTTGTGAATTGTTGGTGAAACCAACAATGGTGTCGGGTGTGTGATTCAAGATGATCTATGGGACCAGCGGGGTCCCTTTGTGGTTCGACGGAGGGCATCGAGTACACGAAGAGCATCAGTCAGCCATGACTACACACAAGGTTTATACAGGTTTGGGCCGCTCGGGAGCGTAAAACCCTACGCCTTGTCTGTGTTGTTTGTATATCTTGGTCGAAATACAGGAGCGCAGCCACCCGACAAGGATGCTCAAGAAGTGCAGCTATGCGTGCAAATGGACAGGGTGTCGACCTTTGTCAAGTTTGCCATGGGCCTCCTTTTATAGTTAAACGGGTTTCCACAAAGGCTAGAATGGTCATTTACTAGGTATATAGTGCGCTCTTACAGGTATAGGGGTTGTCGTCAGAGTGGTAGTGGGAAATACCTAACTCTGACGGACTAGGACAGAAGCATTGAATGCGCCTTGAGGTGGCCTACTATCGACGTCTCCCAGCAAGGATTGCCTCTCCTTCTAGGCCGTCCGCCCAGCTACCTCTTATTCTTCTGCCACGCAGCGGCACGGGTTGCATTAAAGCTGCAATAGGCCCGCCGCTATAGCCACGTGCCCCGGCCAGCTTCGCCTACCCGCCTGCCCGCTCGACACCTTGGCCGATGTGGACAAACGTCCTTGGTGAGGTGGAGCGGCGACCTGGCGTGCTGGAATCTTGCCGGGGACGCCTGTGGGCGGGCAACTCCGCCTGGTGAAGGGCCTGGTCATCTTGCTTCGTTCTTGGCTACGGTTTGCCTCGGGGGCTGGTGCGAGCCCAACAAGAAGTTGCTGGTATGAGGCGGTTGCCTGTACATAAGTCTGGGTACTAGGTAACCCCAGTTCTTAGTACACCGTTAGTAGCCCCCGGGCTTGGGCCATACATGCGCGCGCGTCGTTGTTGGGCTAGGCCCAAAACAGTGCTCGGGCATTTTATCGTCGTTGAAGGGACTGGTCGCTTGTCGTATCCGGGACGAGGGGTCGATGATCCGTGCTACCACCGAGGCGTAGGTTGCGTATATGCGACGTCGTGTCATGGAGGCAGGCCTTGTCGCAGGCGGCAGTGGCCTCGGCGCGGCCGCGATCGACAAAGAGCAAGATGAGGCCGGCTACGAAGAGGAGCGCGGCGAGGAGCCTCCAGCGCAGGTCTTGCCGGAGGAGCACGCCGGCGCCGATGTTGCCGGGGAGCCAGAGCTCCAGGAGCCCCCGGTTCGTGACGCTCCAAGGAGGGCACTAGTGCTCCGCAGGGCTGGCAGCGAGGAGCCGGTCCGCCGTGTCCAAAATTCCCCGGCCGTCAAGGGCGACGAAGACGAGGAGGCGGAAGATCGCTCTGCCAACGTTTCCAGGACGTGAAGGAGGAGCTGGGTTGCCGTGGGTCACACGGAAAGCATTCCCACTAAGGTGGCCGAACCTGCACAGTTCCCTGCCACCCGCCAGCAGGGGTGGTGGGACTTGTCCAACTTCAGCTCGGATGGGGAGGACGAGGAGTAAGCGTCAGCTCCCCATTTTAGCCTTGATTATTATTATTTTTAATCCCTGCTGAGTCTCGCTGTTTTTCGGTTTTGCAAGGATGGGGAGACCCTGGCACAGAGTATGGCCAAGAGGACTGGGACTGTAGCTGACGCCGGGGGTAATACAAGCGTGCCGCCCAGGAGGGCTGCCTCGCCGGAGCGGGAGGTCGTTTATCTCGACTCTCTTCCTAGCCCACGGCAAGAGACTCCGTGTCAGTAGCCGCTGTCGAGCGTGGGTGATGTCGCCGAAGCCATAACTTCCATTCCCCTGGCAACGAGGGTGGATCGCTCGGGGGAGAGGCGGGAGGGATCGACCCCTGAGGGGAGCCCACCGGCGAAGGACCCCACAGCCGAGTCCGTCGGCGCCGTGGATGCGCAAATGGCTGGGGCCTCCGGCAGCCAGGCAATGCCAGGGGACATGATCGGAGAGGGCGAGGTACCCCCTCAATAGGAACCCATGGGTAGGCCCCCTTTGTTACGAGAGCACCGGTTTTTTATTTTCTCCTTTTTCTCTTCTTAAACTTCCTCTAAGTTCCATTCTTTTTGTTTGAAGATGCCGCCGTTGGAGGATCTCGGTGCCGATGTCGACGTCGAGGGGATCGCCAAGGAGGCGGCCGACGAGGCCAGCCGCATCGCAGCGGAGGAGGACAACGCTCGCCATTATCTCAGGGATACCGTAAAGAGAGCCCTCGAGGGGTTGGACTTTGACGCGGCGACCGATGCCGAGGGTTCCTTGGCCGCAAGAGCATCAGGGGCGGGCATTTACTTCATGCTAGGCGCCGCTAGTAGGAGCACCGCCGGTCTGTCGTCGACGGAGGAGCTAACCCCGAGTCGGTACTTGCGGGTGAGTGACTTGCAGTTCATGAGCTTCCCCGGCGACGCCATCCTCAAGGCTTTCTCCGAGGAGGTGGCCGTGGACGAGACGATTGCCGTCCCCGGAGGAGAGGTGACAGTCGATCTGTTCGGTGGGAGCGACGAGGCCAAGGAGCACACCATCTAGGTGACCTTGAGACGAGAGTTTCCGGCAGCTGCGGGCGCACTACGACGGTTCCGAGAGCTCCACGCAGAAACGCAAACCTGGTTCGCTGAGAAGCGTAAGGATATCGCCGATCAGCTGGTCGAGCTCAGCAAAGCTGAGGTCGAATTCATCAATCGACAGGCTGAGGCTGAGAAGGTGTGGCAGGAAACCGAAGACGACATCGCCAACCCGGATGTGGATCTGAAGGCGCGCAAGATCGCCCTCAACTGCCACGAGGAAGAACTTGCGGCTCGTGAAAAAGATCTCGACAATAAGCTTGGGGTGAAACTAGACAGGCAGATTCGGGCCTAGGAGCTGGAGAACAAAGCCGCATTTGAGAAGTAGGCAATTGAGCATGCCTGTAAGCTCCGGGAGGTCGTCAGTGCTGCCGAGGCCACCCAGTCTACCAAGGCCGAGCTGGAGAGCAAGGTGCAGCAACTGGAGCTGGACCTCGCCGCTTCCCTGTAGGAGATCTCGCGGTTGAAGGAGGACGCCCAGAAAAGCGCCCATGCCTTTGCGGATTTGCACTTTGTGCTTGGTGGCAAAGCCAGGGACCTGGAGGTCGCTATGGCCGCCAACTTCGACTTGTGCGCGAGGGTAAGCACCCTCGAGGACAACCTCAAGACCGCTCTGGCCAAAGAGCACGGCCTACTTGAGGAGCTCAAGAGAGAGAGAACTCTGCTTGCTTCCGCCGCGCGCTCTTCCAACGAATTCCAGGAGACCGTTCGTCTATGGATGGCGCAGCTTGCCGACCTTGCTGGGAAGCTCTCCGGCCAACTTGGGAATATGGGCTTGGAGAAGTGCGCCTTATCTAGCGACGGCCCAGAAGCGGCGAGGGCGAGGCTGCCTGTCTTCTTTGGGAGGCTCGTTGGTGCCCTGGCAAAGTACGAGGCGGGGCGGGCAGATGAATTCCTTCAAGGCTGTCGCGAGCTATGCCGCGGAGTTCTCCACAAGGTTTTGGTGAAGCTCGCCTACCACAACCCCGACCTTGACCTAACCAAGGCGGTGTCCAGGCTGCCGAGAGACTTCAACACTAGCGAGCTTGACGTGCTCGTTGCTCCCATCTCCGACAAGGCCGACTCCGTGACCCTGAACCGTTGAACATCTGCTCCTGTGACATTTGTGCCATGTTTGCCTAGGATTAATATTGTGAACTTCCTTTTATTTGCAATTTACTTCATTCACCGGCATGGGCACTTCCTTCCCCTCAATGCAATCTCATATTTGTATGCTATTAATCCCTACGCTTCGTCGGGGATGCCAGCCAGTGCGCGCATTCTGTCCGTGGTGCTTTTTCTGAAAAGGTCCCTTAGCAGCCTTCCTGGGATGCTGCCGCCGGCGAGCCCCTCTTGCCGTCCCTGTCGCGGCTACTTGGAACGTTGAGTGGACTCGAAGCATCCAAGCACGCAGGGAGTTTCGACAAGTGTCCCTAGTGTGCAGGTTTTCTCATACAAACGGCGATCTTGTCTCAGGGAAGGATTTTGGAAATTTTAAACAGTATTCACAACTTAGCTTTGCAAGGCTCTCGTTCTCGCAGGTGTCCGTACCACCACTCTTCCTCCGGGAAGACTTGCACGTGGGGTTGCCTGTCTCCTTTTGATAAAAAGGAAGAAAAGAGGTACCGAGGGTGATAGGAACTCCAGCATTTCTACGGTCGCTTGACGTAAGCGGAAAACAACCCCAACGTTTCATGCAGCGTATATAAGATCAAACGTGCAATTTTGACGAAAGATTGAGGAATACTTATCTTTACAGACAGAGCGTGCACCAATCGCCTGCCTTTTAACTAAGGATTACACGCCTTGGAGGGAGACTTTGTACAAAAGGGGTCGCCGAGAGGCCCAGCAACCCCGACTTGCGGGTGGTTCCTTACGAGGGCGCTCGTTCCTACATGAGTTTAGCACCTGAGTGCCATCCCCGTCAACAGGCGGCTCGTGCCAGGCCTAGCGGCTCGCACCGCCAGGCAAGTACTTGGCGGCACTGTTCTTCTTACTTCCGACGACCGAAGTCTCTGGTGAATCATCGACGAGCGTGCTGCACCCCGCGGTGTGCCTCTCGGATTCCTCACGAGTCTTGCGGGAGATCTCATCCTTCTTCTTCCCCCCGGGAGATTTGCCGGCAGGAGCGAGTGCCTTGTCGGCAGACGCTGCCATTGCCTCCCGGTAGAGCTTGTCGATACAAAGGACCGCGTCTTTCTGGTCGGCATGGACGGTGATGATGCTCATCGGCCTCGGCATCTTGAGTGTGTTGTAGGCGTGGTGAGACGCCGCAATGAACTTCGCCAGAGCCGGGCGACCGAGGATCCCATTATATGGCAGAGACGTTGAAGACGACCCTCTCTGTCCGGAAATTGAGTTCGCTGCCGAATGTGACCGGGAGGGTTATCTTTCCCTTTGGCTAAGATCTCCCCCCGTCCACTCCTTGGAAGGATCCCGTCGGTTTGAGGTCCGAATCGGGGATCTGCAGCCACTTGATCATATGGGGTGAAATCAGGTTCAGGCTGGCCTCACTGTCGACCAACATCTTTGTGACTCTGAGGTTGTGAATCATTGATGAGACCAACAATGGCAAGCACCCGACCGCGGTGATGCGATCAGGGTGGTCCTGAGCATCGAAGATGATGGGAGTGTGGGACCACTTAAGGGGCTTCATTGCCTCTACCGCTGGCTCTGCCGCATTGACTTCGTGGACCCACTGCTTGATATGCCTGTGGGAGGAGTGCGAAAATGTGCCTCTGTCAACACACATAGCCTCCATGGCCTTCTGGAACTCTTGCTTGTCAGATCCCTCTTCATCTTTGTCATTGTCATTATCATCGTCGGATTTGTCACCTCGGACTCTAGCAGGCTTTTCTTTCTGCTGTTTGCCCTCGCCGCAGCAGTCGCCTCAACCGTTGCGGTCCTTCTTGTCGGGTCCATCGGCACCATCTCGGCCCTTCTCCCTGTCGTGCCTTTCGTACTCTTGCTTATGCTTCTCAGCAAGCTATTCTATTTGGCGGCATTCATTGATGTCATGGCCTTTGGTGAGGTGGACCTTGCAGTAGGGCTTGCCAGTCTTCTCGCCTGCCGCGGCCTCGTTGTCTCTGGAGCAAATGGCAACGTCCATGTCGGGCTCCTCAGATTTGGCCTTCTTGCCGGCATTAGGCTTGCCCGAGCTCTCGACAGCCATCACTGCTTTGCCCTTGCGCTTCTTGTTGTGTTTGCACCCCTTCATCGAGAAGGCGGGCGCGTTCTCGTCGTCGTCGGAGTCGAACTCCGCGCCAGCATCCTCCCCTGGGAGCCTTCTTCTTTCCTTAGCCCTCGCACACTTGTCGGCCAAGGCGTAGAGCTCGGCGACGTCCCGCACCTTGTTGATGCTCATCTCCTCGCGCATGCGGAGATTGCGTACGTTCGTGTGGAACGCAATGATCACCACAGCGGGGTGAATGTCCGAGATGTTGTGCTGCACGCGGCTAGATCTCTGGATGTACTTGCGGAGGGTCTCGCCGTCTCACTGGGGGAGTACGTGCAGATCGCTGGGTTGCCCCGGGAGCTTGTGGCCCCCATGGTAATCCCCGACGAAATGATTGCACAGGTCCGCCCAGGAAGAGATGGACCCCTCCGGCAAGTTCATCAGCCAACTCCTCACGTTGGGCTTGAGCGCTATGGGGAAGTAGTTGGCTAGCACCTTCTCGTCTCATCCCCCGGCGGCCTACACCGCGATGGTGTAGATGCCTAGGAACTCTAACGGACTAACGGTGTCGTCGTATTAGTCCAGCAACTCCGATTTGAAGGCTCTACTAGAGGGCCAACTGTCGGTGCACTAGGAATGGGGTACCCAGTGCCCCTGACTTATGCACGGGCAGTAATAGCAGAGCCCCGCCAAGACCAGCCCAAGCCAAAGAAGTCGCTCTTCATGAGATCAAGGAGCACATCAAGAAGGCGAAGCCAACATTCCAGACCAAAACCCCGGCAGGAGCAGCCCACGCTGGCTAGCTACGCCGGCAAGACCAACGCAACGGCCGAGAACAGGCCCGAACCACGCCAGCCACCTCCCCGGCGCCTGACGGGGACCGAAGCACACGCACCTTTAGGAAGACCCGACAAGCCATCCCCCGGTAGGCGCGAACCGATGTGCCACCGCTCCACCGCATCGCAATGCCAGTCAGTTGTCAATGCAGTGTCGATCCCTCAGATGGCTAAGGGGCTCTCGCTACGTACATGGCGACGCACCGAAACGCAGATTAAGTCCATTAGACACCCGTCCAGAGGCGTGTCAAGACACTAAGCAACATCCAGCTAAGTGGTGCTAAGAGCTTCACGGGGATGCACCCCGGTCGCCACCTAGGCTAGCATTTATGGCATTTTGTCCTAAGTGCCACTGTTATCTATGTAATCACTAGGTAATGTCTGTTTTGCCACTGTGGTTGCCCCTTGGCCTATAAAAGGAGGCCCAAGGCAACCTAGCTAAAGATTTGGACTTTTGGACACTTGTACTCGCGTAGCAGCTCCCCCGAAGGCGACCTCGTCGGGTTTGAGCGCTACGTGTGCTTCATGTTCCTCTGATCAATCCACCAAAGAAGGAGTGGGGTTTTACGGTTCTCAGCGGCCCGAACCTGGGTAAAACACCAGCGTCCCATCGTCGTGCTGTCTCTTGACCTCAGCTCTTTGTGCAACTTGACCTCACCCCTGCCGAACCACAAAGGGGCCCTTGGTCCCATAGGTGATCGTGTGCATCGTTACCCAACATCTTTGGCACGCCAAGTAGGGGGTGTGATTCATTTGCGGGAACCTAAGATCGTGAGTAGTGCGTCGATCTTCATCACCGTCTTCTTCACCCATGGCTCCCAAGAAGAAGGTCGGCGCAACCGCGCATCCCTCTACTGCGAAGGCCCCCTCACATCCAGACGCGGACGCCGTGCACACCGCGTTGGCGGAAAATGAGCTGGGCGTCGTGGGAGACGCGACTAGCATAGGCGGCGCCACCGTCGTGTCCCCCGCGGCAGAAGCCGGAGTGGGGAACGCCAAAGAAGAACAACAGCAGCAACATTCTGGCGAGCTCGACCCTAGCGCCGCGGGAGGAGGAAACGTTTGGTCTCCACCTCCCCGCCGTGCTGGTGGCCGTGGCCACAACGACGACACCCAATCTGGTGCAAGCTGTGTTCCTCTACACAAGTGTGGTTGTTGGGCGCGCGTCCCGCCCGGAGCAAGACGGAGCGCCAAGCGGGGCGATAGGCCCGCAAGTCCGGCCTCCTCCACGTCAGACCACATCGGCGACTGGTGCACGACGGTGAGAATGCGGCGACACTCCTCTTGGTTCCACCAGGAGTCGAGCGACGTTGTGATCCTCTTCTCTAGCCATGCCAGCCACAGCGGCGGAAGCAATGGCGCGGGCCCAACTGCTGCTAAACTCCCCGCCGGTGGCTGACAAGATGGACGAATGGAGAGCCACCATCCAGAGTTTGATCAGCTTCGTCGAAGCCAACAAGTCGCAGCATCCCGAGCCATCGCGGCGTTCGCGGACGGTGACGGTGGCCCAGATTGACGGTCATGTCGTGGGAGCAGTGCCAATGGTGCAATCCCCTCTGCGACAACAAGCACAGAGGCAGCCATGACTAGCTCCACGTACCAACGAACCCGACGAAGAATCCGACTCGCACGATCACCGGGAGCAGCGGCGTGTCCTGGAAGACGAGCGGAGAGAAGACGCGCGCATCACCATAGAGCGACGCCGCGAAGCACACCGTCAGTCCGATAGGCGCAACGGCCCAGGTGCTGGCGACCCCACGCACAGTGCTGGCGGGTACCTGCCTTATGATGTTGGGTGCCCCGCCTTCACTCGCGAGCTGCGACATGTCCACATGCCGTCGGCCCGAGCCTTCAAGGCCGAGCTGACGGAGAAGTATGACGAAAAACTGAACCCACCGGAGTTCCTGGGCATCTATACTATAGCTGTTCAGGCCTCCGGGGGAAGAGATGAGAAGGTGCTTGCCAACTATTTCCCTTTGGCACTCAAGCCAAATGTGAGATCATGGCTGATGCACCTGCCAGAGAACTCTATTTCATCATTGGCTGACTTGTGCAATGAGTTTGTCGGCGCCTTCACAGGTGGCCACCAGGAGCCAGCAGCGCCCAGCGACCTGCAAGTCCTTCCGTAGAAGGAAGGAGAAACCCTACGGAAGTACATCCAGAGATTTAGTCGACTGCACCGCAATATTCCGGTGATACACCCCACAGCCATGATTGCCGCGTTCCACTCGAACGTGCGCAATAGGAGGATGCGGTCTAAGATGAATGTCAAACTCCCCAAGACCGTCAATGAGTTGTACACAGTGGCAGACAAGTGTGCTCGTGCTGAGGAGGGAAGGCGACTCCCCGGAGAGGAGGCTGGCGTCAAAGTCGACTCAGATAAGCCGAAGGCGCAATAAGAAGCGTAAAGGAAAGGCAGTTTTGGCCGTTCAGAGCTCTGGTAATCTCAATGCCGGCAAGAAGGCTAAAACCGAGGCCCCGTCAAGGGAGCTATCGCGTGCGCTGATTGCCGCAGCGGCAGAGAAAACAAGAAAGTCCGACGGGCCATACTGCAAGATACACCACACTAAGGGTCATGATCTCCAAGAATGCCGCCAAGTTGAGCAGCTTGCTGAGAAGCAAAAGGCTGAATACGAGAAGCGTGATAAGGAGAGAAGCCAAGATGGTGCTGCCGGGAAGGGCCGTGGTGGTAGAGGAGGCCGCCGTAGCAAGGCCCCGTAGCAAAACGAAAAACCTGCTAGAGGTCGTGAGAAGAAAGAAGAAGATGATATGAGTGATGATGAAGAGTCCAGTGATCGAGAATTCCAGAAGGCAACTAAAGCCATGTGTGTTGACGGAGGTGCGTCCTTGCATTCCTTTCATCGCCAGCTCAAGCAGTGGGTGCATGAGATCAATGCCGTGGAGCCAGCTGCAGAGTCCAGAAGGCCACTCAAATGGTCCTGCATGCGTATCATCTTTGATGAAGAGGATCATCCTGACCATACCACTGCGGTCGGATGTTTGCCGTTGTTGGTTTCCCCAACGATCCGCAACCTCAAAGTAACCAAGATGTTAATTGACGGTGGGGTGGGGTTGAATTTGATCTCCTATAAGGTGGTTGACAGGCCGCAGATCCCTGACGTAGAGCTCAAAGCTACGGGTACGTTCCAAGGAATCAACCCCGATAGGAGCCGACCTAAGGGAAAGATGACTTTGCCTATGACGTTTGGCGGTGAGTTGAATTACCGGACTGAGAAAGTGGTGTTTGATGTGGTCGAACTCCCTCTGCCTTACAACGGAATTCTTGGTCGCCCAGCTCTGGCGAAATTCATGGCAGCATCCCACTATGCTTACAACACTTTGAAGATGCCAGGGCCTGTGGGAATCATCTCCATCCTGTATGATAAGAAGGATGCAGTTATATGCGTAGACATGATGTATAGAGTTGCGGTAGCAGCTGAAGTTGTAGAAGCACCAGCTCGCACCAAGGAATCAAAAAATAAGCCTAGCAGAGACGCCGGCAAGGACTCCGGGAAGCGTGCCTCTTCGGAGTGCGCTACACCCGTCGATGACCTGCCGGAGAGTTCCACTAGCAAGAGATCCAAGGTCACCTATGCTGCAACAAACAAGGTCCCGGCTAGGCAGGATGGCTCTGATGGTACATTTACCATCAGTGCCACCCACAATGACAAATAGGAAAAGCGCGCTCGTTGCCTTCCTGCAGGCGAATGTCGATGTGTTTGCTTGGCAACCATCTGACATCCCCGATGTTCTCAGGGAGGTAATTGAGCACCACCTTGCTGTTTGCCCTCATGCCAAGCCCGTCAAGCAGAAGGTTAGAAAGCAAGCTTTGGAGTGGCAACAGTTCATTGCCGAAGAAATCAAGAAATTCGAAGCTGCTGGTTTGGTCAGAGGAGTGTTGCATCCAACGTGGTTAGCTAACCCGGTAGTGGTGCGCAAGGCGAATGAGAAATGTAGTCTTTGCATTGATTTCACTGACCTGAATAAGGCATGCCCGAAGGACCCTTTTCCCTTGCCGCGCATCGACCAGATCATTGATTCCACTTCCGTATGTGACTTGCTTTCCTTCTTGGACGCATACTCTGGATACCACTAGATATTCATGGCAAAGGAAGATGAGGAAAAGTCCGCGTTCATAAGTCCATGCGGCACGTACTACTTTGTACGAATGCCATTCGGGTTAAAGAGCGCTGGTTCTACCTTTGCAAGGGCCGTGCAGATTGGATTTGAACCTCAGTTGCACAGGAACGTGGAAGCTTACATGGATGACATAGTAGTCAAAACCAAAGATGAAGGAACTCTCATACAAGACGTGGAAGAAACTTTTGTCAACTTGCGCAAGATCAATTTGAAGCTCAACCTTGAGAAACGTGTGTTTGGTGTCCCATTCGGCAAGCTGCTTAGGTTCTTTGTGTCTCAGCGAGGAATAGAAGCCAATCCCGACAAGATCAAAGCGATCGAGCAGATACAAGCACCCAAGTCCGTCAAGGACGTAAGGCGCTTGGTCGGATGCATTGCCGCATTGAGTAGGTTCATCTCCAAATCCGCTGAGCGCGCCCTGCCGTTTTTGAAGGTTCTGAAAAAGGCCGGCCCGATGAAGTGGACCCCGAAAGCAGAAGCAGCACTGCAAGATCTGAAAGCTTACCTTTCCTCCGCTCCCACCTTGGTCGCGCCTAAACCGCAAGAACCGTTGATGCTATACCTGGCGGCAAAAAATCAAGTGGTTAGTGTAGCACTGGTGGCGCAGTAGGAAGTGGATGAAGACGCAGCCGCTACAACTGATGTCACCGGGAGTAGAACCGAAGCATTTGCGGCAGGACCTGATGCAGGCCAAGGGGAACCTAAGCAAGCGGACGAAGGCAGTTTCGAGGAAGTGGCGAAGAAGAAAGTGATGCAGCGACTAGTGTATTTTGTCAGCTCCTTGGTACAAGGGGCTAGGTTAAGGTACTCTGGAGTGCAAAAGTTGATCTTCGGCCTTCTCATGGCCTCGAGGAAGCTGCGCCACTACTTCCAAGCCCACGAGATCACTGTTGTCACCCGCTTCCCGCTACAGCGTTGTCGGGGCACGGATGCTAGCGATCACCTATGGGACCAGAGGCCCCTTGTGGTTCGGCAAGGGGGGTCACGTTGCACAAATAGCGGAGACCATGAGACAGCGCGACGATCAGGACGCTGGCATTTTTACCCAGGTTTGGGCCGCTATGAAGCGTAAAACCCTACTCCTGCTTTTGGTGGATTGATCGAAGGAACACAAAGAACACGCAGCGCTCAACCCCGGCAAGGGTTGATGTCGCGGTGAGCTACTACGCGAGTGCTGGTGTCCAAAGGTTCGAATCCTGAGCTAGGTTGCCTCGGGCCTCCTTTTATAGTGCAAGGGGCAACCACAATGGCAAAACAGTCATTATGTATCGATTTGATAGCTTAGCAGAGCTATCATACCTAACTCTGGCATTTAGGACAAAATACAATGATTGCTAGACTAGGTGGCGCTCGCGGGTGCATCCCTGGCAAGCTCTTGCCACCGCCTATCTGGCCGTTGCTTAGGGTCTTGACACGCTGCTGGACGGGTGTCAACTGGGTGTAATCTGCCTTCCGGTGCTTCGCCACGTGCTTAGCGAGAGCTACTTAGCCGCTTGAGGGCTTGACACCGCATCGATAAGTGACTGGTGTAGTGATGCGGTGGAGCGGTGGCTGGTCTTGCTCGCGCCTGCCGGCGGATGGTTTGCGGGGTCTTCCTGAGATGTGCGCACCTCGGTCCCCGGCAGGCTCCGGGGACGCGGCTGGCACGCTTTGGGCCCCTCCTGGGCGGTTGCGCTGGTGTTGCCGGTGTTTGCTTGGCCCTCTGCAGGTTGTTGCTGCCGGGTGCTGGTTCTTGAATGCTTGCTTGGTGGTGTGGTAGCTTTTCCTGACGGGTTTTGCTACTACTGCCTATGCATAAGTCAGGGGCACTAGATACCCCTGTTCTAGTGCACCGACAGGAGCCCCCGGGTCTGGCCCACACGCGCTTGCTCAGTGTCGTTGGGTCAGGCCCAGAATTTATGCACATGCACACAATGTGAGGGGGTAACTGCCAATTTACTAGTCAACACTGCCCCACCACCTCAGGCCGTTTCCGCCATGTGCCCCGCATGCATAGCGAGGAGCTTGCGGTGGGTGCTCGTGAGTTAAAGACCTGATCGTGGCAGAAACCGTGGCGCCATGGATTGGAGTTGTGGGGCGGTTACCTATTCGCCCGTGAGTTGTTGGTAGTGGGATTGGTGGAGATGGGCGGCTGCTCTGGAGCGGGGGAGAGCCAGCCCCTGTGCTCTCCCCTATAAATTAGGGGTCACGGTGGCGATGCTCATCCAGCTCCATCTCCTCCTTCCTCCCAAGTCCACACGGCTTGTTCTTCATATCAGGTTTGTCTTTGGATGTGCTAGCTCTTGCCATGACGCGGGGGAGAGGACGACTCTCAGCCTCCGCTGGGGCGACGAGAGCTTACCTTCATGACCATGCTGCTACTTCAGCCGTGGCGACGGGAGGCGGTTCCTGCGCGTCCGGCGGGAGGGCTGGAAGAGGTCGAGGCCACCGCGGGGGTCGTGGTCGGGGGAGGCGGAGCGCCGTCCCTGACCCGCTACCGGTGGCGACTTCCTCCTTGGTGGCGGAGCACACTGAAAGTACGGCGTTGGAGTTTGTCATCGGGCTGCGCGGTCCTCCTCGTAGCCGCCTGCGGCTCCCTCATCCTTTCACCAGGGTGGTGGAGGTTGAAAAGCCGCATGCAATGTGGTTGCGCGTACATGGCTGCGGTAACGGTGCCGCGTGGGTCGACGTCGAGTTCCCGGCGCCCCGCGTTATGTTCTTCACGCGTGGGTGGAAGACTTTCGCATGTGCCCACAACTTCACGGGTGGGTATGTCCTCCACTTCAAGCTGGTGGAGGCCGACACGCTCTCTGTCAAGATCTACGGGCGTTCGGGTGCTTGTCTCGGCTGCTGCGAAGAGAGCTCGAGTGGCGACGAAAGCTCCTCCTCGAGCGATAGTGACGAGGAGGACAATGTCGGTGAAGACGGCGACATCGAGCTCCAGGCCGTCAAGTCAGAGTATGACGACCTGGGCTCCAGCTGATCGTCGGCCGCACCATCACCGTCATCGAGCTCCCTCCCTTCCCCCCGGCAGAGCGATTTGCCGGGGGTTCTTGACCTGGGTGCCGCCTCTCCTTCTTAGCTGGACCCTGGCAGGCTCATGGACTTCGGCTTCGTCTTCCTTGCCGGTGGTCTCGCCGAGCCATTCCCCGTCAGCCTCAACGGGGTCAGGCTGGGCTTCTGCCTAGGTCCTTCCTTTGCTCTTTTTCTTTTTGTAACTTACTCCTAGGGGAGAAAGTCAAATAAAGATTTATTAGGAAGGAGTTCTTCAATGTATCTTGATCAATTTTGTCTCAACAAAAGAATGAATGAATGTTATTTTACTTCCCTGAGTACTACCCCCCCTTTTCTTTTGTTCCTATCATGTCATTGTGTTTGCTCTCGCCACACGGGACCGCCTGCCGGGTCACTTTTAACCGCGAGCGCCAAAAAAGGGGAACGAGCCCTCGGGAGCAGGCTGGTGTTGTTCCCCAGCAGGGGTCCTTGTCGGTATCGGCGCGGTCCCTCAGAGCTTACAAGTACCAGAAGTTGAGGAACAGCTCGTCCCGACAAAGGTTACTACCACGTGAGGGAACTCCACCGAACACGTTCGAATGGAGGGTAAGGATTTCCTTTGGGGAGCATAAAACTTGGGATACGCTATTAGACTTATCTCGTTTTAGGCAGTATCCCTTTTCGGAGTATGCTGGGCCGCCATCCTCGTTCCTTCGTCCTCCTTCCATATTTATCTGGTGACAAAACACACAGGGCAAGATGTCTCTAACCATTGAGGAGAGAGTGCAGCAACAAGCATTATAGGTTCAACATGTACTCTAGCAAATCTCAAGAAAATAGGCGATGATATTGCAATCATAAAGGATGCATAATGATCGTGCAATGCAATGATATGATGCAATGCCTAGCTTTATTATTGTTACTCAGGGTCTGCGCCTGGCTTTGTACAAAGGGTTACATGCAACTTCGGCAAGGCTTGTACAAAAGGTGGCTGCCGGGGACTGCGCCCGGCAGCCGCGCCTTACGGGTAGAACTTACAAAGATGCTCAGTATTCCATGAGTTAAGCACCTTGGTGCCATCTTCGGTCTCTAGACGGACTACGCCAGGTCTGGTGACTCGTGCTACCCGGTAAGGGCCTTCCCACTTCTGCGTCAACTTGTTGGTACCCTTGTCGGACTGAACGCGCCTAAGGACAAGGTCGCCTTCCTCAAGGCTCCAGGCATGTACCCTGCGGCTATGATAGCGGCGCAGGGCTTGCTGGTAGCGTGCAGCACGCACAGCAGCCCAGAGACGATCTTCCTCGAGGAGCATGGCATCGTCATGTCATAGCTGCTCTTTCTCTATTTCGTCGTACGCAAGTACTCGAGGTGACCCGTATATGAGTTCCGTGGGGAGCACTGCTTCTGCCCCGTATACCAGGGAGAAGGGTGTCTGGGCGGTAGCTCAATTCGGTGTCGTTCTCCGGGACCAAAGAACCACCGGCAGCTCATCTATCCAGCGCTTGCCGCTCCTCCGCAACCTATCGAAAGTTCTTGTCTTGAGACCTCACAGCACTTCAGCATTCATCCTCTCGACTTGCCCATTGCTCCTTGGATGGGCAACGGAGGCGAAGGAGACCTTGCTTCCAAGGCTTTGGCTGTATTGCATGAAGGCACGGCTCGTGAACTGGGTGCCGTTGTCGGTGATCACTCTGTTGGGTACTCCAAAATGGCACACCAGTCCTTTCATGAACTTGATAGCTGACTGCACAGTCACCTTCCTTACTGGCTCCACCTCAGGCCACTTTGTGAACTTGTCGATTTCCACGAACAAGAACTCAAAGCCCCGGACAATGCGGGGGAAGGGGCCCAAAATATCGAGCCCCCAGACCGAGAAGGGCCAGGACAAAGGGATCGTCTGGAGAGCTGGCGTTGGTTGATGGATGTTCTTGGAATGGAACTGACAGGCCTCACACTTGGTGACCAATTCAGTTGCATCTTGGAGGGTAGTGGGCTAGTAGAAACCCAGTCGGAAGACTTTCCCGGCAAGAGCTCTAGATCCAATGTACGAGCCACATACACCTCTGTGAATCTGTGCCAACAGCCTTAGTCCGTCCTCCCGGCAAATGCACTTCAATTTCACGCCGTTGGGTCTTTTTCTGTACAGTGTGTCATCGACAAACTGGTACATATTTGACCGACGGGCTACTATTTCGGCCTCTTCTTGCTCTTCGGGGAGTTCTCCCGTTTGAAGGAAACGAACTATGTGTTGTGCCCAAGTTGGAGCCTGGGGTCGACAACTAGGACTAAAGGAATCTCCTCGTTCGTGGGAGCGCTTGTCTTGACCACGAGAACCTGGGGTTCCGCAGGAGAAAGCTGATCAGCAGGCGAAACGAAACTGTCCCCGGCAGCTTCTCTACCAGTGGTTTCGGGAAGCTCTGCCGAGAAATGCTTGCCAGAGTTCAGCTTTCTTCTTTTCCTGGCCATCGTTGATAGGGATACAGAGGGTTGAGTGAAGCGAAGGATAAAGGTTCCTGGTTCCACAGGGAGTTTTTGCGCAGCGCACTTTGACAGATGATCGGCGATGGTGTTTTCTGCATGGGGCACATGCTCTGCTCGCAATCCATCAAAGCGCTCCTCCAGTTTCCTCACCTCTTCCACATATGCCTCCATCAATGGGCTCTGATAGTCTTTGTTGACTTGTTACACCACGAATTGTGAATCCCCACAGATGATCAGTCTCCTGATTCCCAGCTCCACCGCGATTCTAAGTCTGACAAGGAGCACTTCATATTCAGCGGTGTTGTTGGTAGCTTCCTCCCGGGGGAAGTGCATCTGAACCACATACTTGAGGTGCTCTCCGGTGGGGGCGACGAGGAGCACACCCGCTCAGGCGCCCTGGAGTGAGAAAGCACCGTCAAAATACATGATCCATCCTTAGGTGCTTCTTTGTCGGGGAGGAGTAACTCTGGGATCTCTTCATCTGGCGTGGGTGTCCATTCGGCAATGAACTCTGCCAACGCCCTGCTCTGGTCCGTGGAAGTGTCTCATACTTCAAACCAAAACTTGACAGCTCAAGGGCCCACTCAACTATCCTGCCAGTAGCTTCGGGGTTTCTCAATATGCGTTGTAGCGGAAAGCGAGTGACGACGGTAATCTCATGGGCTTGGAAGTAGTGGCGCAGCTTCCTCGAGGCCATGACGAGGCCGAAGATCATCTTTTGCACTCCAGAGTACCTTGACCTTGCCCCCTTCAACAAGGAGCTGACAAAGTACATCGATCGCTACACCATTTTCTTCTTCGCCACTTCCCCGGAACTGCCTTTCCTAGCTTGCTGAGGTTCCTCCGGATCTGCATTGGGTTCTCCCGCGGAAGCTTCAGTTTCGTCCCTGACATAATCGATCACAGTGGATGCGTCCTCATCTACTTCTCACTGTGCCACCAGCGCTGCACTAACCACTTGATTCGTTGCCGCCAAGTATAGCAGCAATGGTTCTTGTGGTTTAGGAGTGACCAAGGTGGGAGCAGAAGAAAGGTAAGTTTTCAGATCTTGCAGCGCTTCTTCTGCTTCCGGGGTCCACTTTACTGGGCCTGCCTTCTTCAGGATCTTGAAGAACGGCAGGGCGCGTTCGGCGGATTTGGAGATGAACCTACTTAGCGCGGCAATGCATCCGGTCAAACATCTGATGTCCTTGATGGTCTTGTGTGCCTATATCCGCTCAATTGCCTTGATCTTGTCGGGATTTGCTTCTATTCCCTGCTGAGATACAAAGAACCCAAGTAGCTTGCCGGACGGGATGCCAAATACACATTTTTCAGGGTTGAGCTTCAGGTTGATCTTGCGCAGGTTTTCAAAAGTCTCTTCCAAGTCTTGTATGAGAGTTGCTTCATCCTTGGTCTTGACAACTATATCATCCATGTAGGCTTCTACATTCTTGTGCAATTGCGGTCCAAATATAGTCTGCATGGCTCTGGCAAAGGTAGAACCAGCGCTCTTTAACCCGAAGGGCATCCGTACAGAGCAGTACGTGCCGCACGGAGTTATGAACATGGTTTTTTCCTCATCTTCCTTAGCCATGAATATCTGATGGTATCCGGAGTAAGCGTCCAAGAAGGAGAGCAGGTCACACCCGGAGGTGGAATCAACAATCTGGTCGATGCGCGGCAAGGGGAAAGGGTCCTTCGGGCATGCTTTGTTTAGGTCAGTGAAATCAATGCAGATTCTCCATTTCCCATTCGCATTGAACACTACCACCGGGTTGTCTAACCAAGTTGGGTGCAAAACTCCTCTGACCAAACCAGCTGCTTCAAGTTTTCTGATCTCTTCGGCGATGAACTGCTGCTGCTCCAAGGCTTGCTTCCTAACCGTTTGTTTGACAGTCCTGGCGTGGGGGCAGACAGCAAGGTGGTGCTCCATTACCTCCCTGGGAACACCGGGGATGTCAGATGGTTGCCAGGAAAACACATCGACATTCGCCTGTAGGAAGGCAATGAGCGCGCTTTCCTATTTGTCAGTAAGTGTGGCGCTGATGGTGAAAGTGCCACCAGTGCCATCCTGCCCTGCCGGGATCTTCTTTGTCTTAGGATAGGTGACCTTGGCCTTCTTGTTAGTGGAACTCTTCGGCAGATCCTCGATGGGCGCAGCGCACTCCGAAGAGGCGCGCTTCGCGGAGTCCTTGCCGACGTCCCTGCTAGACTTCCTCTCTTTCCTTGGCTCCTTGGCGGGAGCTGGCGCTTCTACGACCTCAGCTGCTATCGCGTCTCGGTATATCTTATCCATGCATATGACTGCATCCTTTTTTGTCGGATGGAATAGAGATGATTCCAATGGGTCCTGGCATCTTCAAAGTGTTGTAAGCATAGTGGGATTCTGCCATGAATTTTGCCAGGGCTGGGCGACCAAGAATTCCATTGTAAGGCAGGGGAAGCTCAACCACATCGAACACCACCTTTTCAGTTCGGTAGTTTAATTCCCCGCCAAACGTCACAGGCAAAGTGATCTTTCCCTTAGGTTGGCTCCAGCCGGGATTGACTCCTTGGAAAGTTCCCGTAGCATTGAGCTCTCCGTCAGGGATTTGCAGCCTCACGACCACCTTTGGGGAGATTAATTCAATCCCGCCCCGCCGTCAACTAACATCTTGGTGACCTTGAGGTTGCGGATTGTTGGAGAAACCAACAATGGCAAACATCCGACCGTGGTGGTGCGATTAGCATGGTCCTCTTCATCAAAGATGATAGGCGTGCGGGACGATCTGAGTGGCCTTTTGGACTCTGCAGCAGGTTCCACAGCGTTGACCTAACGCGCCCATTGCTTGAGTTGTCGGTGAGAGGAGTGCAAAGATGCACCCCCGTCAACACACATGGCCTCGGTTGCTCTCTGGAATACTCGATCAATGGAATCCTCTATGTCGTCGTTTTCTCACGACAGATGCCATGGGGTGGCTTATCGAGAGTGGTTGGTGCCGAAGGACGCCGACGGGCTCCGGGAGCGGGATTAGGCACATGCGGTGGTAGACACACGATGTACCCAGGTTCAGGGCCCTCCGTGGGAGGTAATACCCCTAGTCCTGCTGGTCTTGTTGGATTGGGAGAGGTGTTACAATGATGCTCCTTGAGCTGTTTGTCTGGAGGTAGAAGAAGGAGCAGCCGGCTCCTCTTCCCCTGCTATGTGTGAGTGAGAGAGAGGGTCGAATGCCTTCGTGCCTGTCCCAGACCGGCTCCCGGCTGGCTGACAGGCGGGGCGGAAGCCGGAAGGAACCTGTGCGAGAAATACGAGTCGAAAGGCAAAGGGGCGAGGGAGGAGCCGGCACGCTAATGCTTTAAACATAAAACAGAGTCACAAACAAAAGGCCGCCGGCCAAGGGTGCATTACAATACACCCCCAGTGGGTGGAAATGCATCTTCTTAAATAAACGAGTTTGTTGGCAAAAGAAAAAGGAACGAAGCGCGCAGGATCGCTCATACCGCCGGGGCTTCGCCAGCCGGCTCAACAGTTCGCCCAGGGGAAGCCGCGGCCTTCGGATCTGCCTCCGTGGTCTCCGTGGCCTCGGTGTCGCTGCCGGTGCTGGAATCGGTGCTCTCGTCAGCAACCTCGTCGTCCTCGGGGCCCTGAGGATTGCCAAAGGAGTCTTTGGCAACCGGCTCGCCGTCTTCACCCAACGCCGGCAGGAGAACGTCTGGGTCGACATACGAGGCCAGCTCGTTGGCCCGACGTTCGAGGGCATCCTCGCGGGCGAGCCGCTCCGCCTCGGGGACCTCGCGCATCGTGGCCAGCTGGTCCAGGTTGATGCCAGTGTACCACGACGTAACGAACTGGAGTGCCATCTGCGCCCTGGCCCGAGCCGCCGACTCCTTCCAGATACCGAGTCGGGCCACCGCGTTCTCTAGCCACAGCGCCACGCGGCCCTCCGGGGCTCCACGACCCGGCCAGAGGGCCACAATCACCTCCTTGCTGGCCGTGAGGAGCCGGTCCACGCAGCGCCGGACGTGAAGCAGCCAGTTCTCGATGGCCAGCGGAAGCTCCGGCACGTCCCAGCCGGCGTGCTCCTCGATCTCCTACCCACGCCGCCGCAGGCACTCCCGGTGATCCGCCACAGCCTGCTCAGCGCGGCGCTGGGTCTCCGGGAACCGTCTGGGGATAGAGGAGAATCAACGAATAAGACGAAAGCAGGTCGAAAGCAGTCGGCGAAGGAAGAAAAGATTCAAACAAAGCTTACTCTGGAAAGCCTCGTCCATCTCGAGGGCGAACTGGAGGCCCGCGCTCTTCTCCCTCTCCAGCGCCTCCTCCGCATGAGCAAGGGCAACCCCGCGCGTCTCGAGCTCCCCCTTGAGGCGATCCACCTCAAACTGAAGAGCGGCGGCCCGCTGGGTGGCGTCGGCCGCCTGCATGACGGCGTCCTCTCGGGACGCCACCTCCCGCAGCAGCTGCGCGGTCAGGCGCTCCCGCTCCGACGTGGCCGTCTAGACCTCCTGCCCCAGCCGGTCCCGCTCAGAGGCCAGCTCATCCCTTTTCTGCCGGATCGGGACCAGCTCCTCTGCATAAAAAACCAACCATAAGCCACTCAAAAGCAGAAGACCCGGACCGGCTGCCGCGCAGCCGGCCCGACTCTCGGGGGCTACACCCAGTGGGTGCGCTTGCGCGCCCTTAGTGGAATAGGCGTACCGTGCGCTCTCTTTAACTCCTCTTGGACCCGGTAGTAGCTAGCCTTGCCGCGGTTGTGGATGCGGACCGCCTCATTGAAAAGCGCCTGCTGCCTGGCGTTCTCGGCCTGCCCACGCCACGAGACCAAAGTGAGATGAGCAAGAAAGGGTTAGATCCGGCCCGGCTGCCACGCAGCCGTGTAGCCGGCCCGAATCTCGGGGGCTACACCCAGTGGGTGCACTCGCGCGCCCCCACTGATAATTCAACACAGGACAGAAGAGTCTTACCTCCACCACCGCCTCCACGCGCCGAAAGTTACTCTCGGCAGCCTCCGCGAACCGGGCCAGCCCCACATGGCAGTGCGCCATGATGCGGCCGGGCTCCCCAGGCACGAGGGCCGGGGCGCCGGCTGGCGGGGACGGAGCGGCCGTGACGAGGGCCGGCGCCTCCCAGTCCCGGATCATGTCCAGCATGGTCCGCGCCGACCGGTGGAGGGCTGGCGGTGACCACCAAGGCACGGGAGCCGGCCTCGGGCCCCTCCACGACCGGCACCACCGGCTCCGCCACCTGCCGGACCGGCTCGACTGCCGGCAGGGCCGGCTCACTCCTCCCATCGGCGGGTGCCTCCGGCGCCGCCTCCGGCGCAGCCGGGGCAACGGGCTCGCCGCCCGCGGCCGGCTCGATGGAGGGAGGGGTCACCACCGCCTCCCCCCACTGCGTTGTTTCTGCAGCCGGCTCGAAGGTCGCTCCTGCCGGCTGGATCACCTCCGTCACGGGTGGAGCCCCGGACGTCTCCACGACCGGCTCTTGCGGCTCGATCGACGAAGGCCTTGACATCCGGGCGCGGCGGAGGCGCGCGATGTCCTCATCGGTGATGATTGACCCGTCCCAGCTGCCGGAGGGTCTGTCAGCCATCTCCGCGGCGACCGAGCGCGGGGAAGAAGGTGGGCGGCGCAGCGACGCGAACCGAAGCAACGAACGGCACGAGAGAAGGAAGACGAAGGGAGACGAAGGGGAGACGGGCGCGTGAGCTGCCTCCGCCCCTCCCTCTTCCCTTATAAACACGGGGCGGCGCCCGGGGGACGTGGGGATTAACTGCGCCCACTCCCCCGGGAAACCAGCGGGACGTGAGCATTGTGTGCCGTAGCCGCTGGCGTCCAGGCGCAGAGGATCCCGGCCTGCGGCCCGAGGCCTACCAGGCTAGGCCCGCGGCCTATCGGACTAGGCCCGGGAAGGCGTCCCATCGGGCCACATGCGTGGGGCCAACGACATCATTACGCCCCACGTGGCGCGCTGCGGCCCGGCACGAGGCTCGAAGCAGCACGACGGGACCCGAGGCGTCGGAGGCGATGGCCGACGCGGCCGCCCAGCCGGCCCGGCACGACCGGCGGGCGTGGCCAGATGAAACCGCCGGTTGCCCCTCGTCAGGCGGACGTGGGCCCCCGCCGGCTTCGGGGACTACTGACGGGGTTATTACCCCTGGGTATGCCGAAGGGAGGTAGTTTCGGCTCCTCCCCGAAGCAAAAACTATACGGCCGGCTGGTCTGTGGCCGGCTGCCTCTCTGGCCGGCTGGCCCGCGACCGGCAGTGAGGTGCCGGATGGTCCCCTGGCCGGCTGGCCCACGGCCGGCTGAACGGATGCCGGCCGTCTTGCCCCCGGCCCGGCACGCCTGGCCGCTACGCGACTAGCTCGCCCGCTGACCTCCGGGCGGGCAGGTACCCGTCCCTTCGTACTGTGGCCGAGTACGCTGACAAGACGCGACCCCCACAACAAACTTCGATGTAGCTACAGCAGACGCTGACGCACGGACGCGCATGGCTACAGTCCGGCTGACCGTACCGCTGACTGAGGACTGATTGGGACCCGGCGGAGCCATAGTACCTCTGCGCCGCCGTCCACTCCGTTACCTGCCCCGGCATGGCTACAACGTCGCCGGCCGTACCGCTGACTTCGGCTGGCTGGCACAAGACGACGGCGGGCGGGGTGGCCCGTGCCGCGGCAGGTAAGTGCGGACCAATAGGAGAGCCGGCTGACGGGCCCCAGCTGACGATGGGACCGCACAGCCGGCGGGCCCTACGGGCGACGAGACGACCCAACCGGCGGGCCCCCCTGGCCGGCTGGAGAGGCTGCCAGCCGGGTCCCCCCTATAATACCTTAAGGATACTGTACACCGGGGGGTTGGCCTATAAAACCCCCCGGAGCCCCCATGTAGCAGAAAAAACAGGACAGGCACGAAGGCATTCGACCCTCTCTCTCACTCACACATAGCAGGGGAAGAGGAGCCGGCTGCTCCTTCTTCTACCTCCAGACAAACAGCTGAAGGAGCATTATTGTAACACCTCTCCCAATCCAACTAGACCAGCAGGACTAGGGGTATTACCTCCCACGGAGGGCCCTGAACCTGGGTACATCGTGTGTCTACCACCGCATGTGCCTAATCCCGCTCCCGGAGCCCGTCGGTGTCCTTCGGCCCCAACCACTCTCAATAAGCCACCCCATGGCATCTGTCGTGAGAAAACGACAACACTCTGCGTCATCCTCATCCTCACTCATATCCTCTGTTTCTTTCTTCTCACGGCCTCTGGCTGGCCTTTCCTTCTGCTATGGGGCCTTGCCGTGGCGGCCTCCCCTGCTGCCACGGTCCTTCCCGACAACAGCGTCTTGGCCCTTCTCTTTGTCACGCTTTTCGTACTCCACCTTCTGCTTCTTGACAAGCTGCTCAACTTGGCGGCACTGTTGAAGATCATGGCCCTTGGTGTGGTGGATCTTGCAGTACGGCCCGTCGGACTTCCCAGTTTTCTCCGCTGCTGCAGCCTCCCAGCAATCAGCGCACGCGGCAGCTTCCTTGCTGGGGGTCTCGGCCTTGGCCTTCTTGCCGGCACCGAGATTACCAGAGCCCTCCACAGCCAATACTGCCTTTCCCTAGCGCTTATTGTTGCGCTTTCGGCTCCTCCCTTTCGAGCCGAGGGCATCGTCGTCGTCGTCTGAGTCGACTTCGACGCCAGCCACTTCTCCAGGGAGTCGCCTTCCTTCCTCAGCACGGGCACATTTATCCACCATTGTGTACAGCTCATTGACAGTCTTGGGGAGTTTCACATTAATCTTGGCCCGCATCCTCCTATTGCGCACGTTCGAATGGAACGCGGCAATCACGGCTGCGGGGTGTATTTCTGGGATGTTGCGGTGCATTCGACTGAATCTCTGAATGTACTTCCGCAAAGTTTCTCCTTCTTTTTGCCGCAGGACTTGCAGATCGATGGGCTGTCCTGGCTCCTGATGGCCGCCCGTGAAGGCACCGACGAACTCGTTGCACAGATCAGCCCAGGATGAGATGGAGTTTTCCGGCAGGTGCATCAGCCACGATCTCACATTTGGCTTGAGTGCCAAAGGGAAATAGTTTGCGAGCACCTTCCCATCCCTTCCTCCAGCGGCTTGAACGGCGATCGTGTAGATGCCTAGAAATTCCGTCATACTTCTCCGTCAACTCTGGTTTGAAAGCTCGGGCCGATGGCCAGTGGACCTACCGTAGCTCGCGAGTGAAGGCAGGGCACCCAACCTCGTAGGGCAAGTACCCGCCAACACTGGGCGCGGGGTCGCCAACACCTGGGCCATTGTGCCTGTCAGACTGACGGTGTGCTTCTCGACGCCGCTCGATGGTGATGCGCGGGTCTTCGTTCCGCCGATCCTACAGGACACGCCGCTGGTCCTGGCAATCGCGCTGGCCGGACGAAGCCATGTATGCCTCGTTGAACTCATCAGCGGCTGCTCCTGGGTTTGCTGTCGCGGAGGGGACGGCACCGTTGGTGTGGCCCCCTCGACACGATCACCAGCCCGGGCCACCGTAGCCGTACGCGCGTGCTCTGCATGCTGAGATTTATTGGCTTCGACGAAAGATATCAAACTCTGGATGGTAACTTTCCACTCATCCATTTTGTCAGCCGCCAGCGGGAAGTTAAGCAGAAGATGGGCTTGTGCCATTGCTTCCGACGTCGTGTCCGGCATGGCGAAAGAGGCGGACCATGACGTCGCCCGGCTCCTGGTGGAATCAAGACGGGCGTCGCTGCATTCTTGACGCCGTGCACCACTCGCCGGGGCGGTCTGACGTGGGAGAGGCCGAGTCCGCGGGTTCGTGGCTCCGCTCCGCGCTCCATCTTGTTCTGGACGAGGCGTGCGTCCAGTAGCCGCGCTGGTGATGGGTGCAGATGGGGGGTCGTGGCTTGCTCCGGATTGTGCGCCTCATAAGTCGTGATCACCATATGCAAGTGTACAGTGATCCCAGAGATCAATGCTCACTGAACACACAGAAGCTGAATAACAAGAGTCTTACATCCATACTTAGCGTCTTACACAAATAAAGACCATGAAGGTCGAGTCTTACATAGATAGGGCCATGTGGGCCAAACAACAAACACGAACAACAGCAGAAGTCTTGAACGAAAGCGTGAACCCATGCCATCTTCCTTAACCCTACTGGCATTCCGACTGGGAAGCGTCCTAGTTCACATGTTCGTCAACATCGAACTCTACACCATATTCCTGCTCTTCCATGCCTGGCCAATTAAATAACTAGTGGCAAGCCAATGAGTACTTTGAATGTACTCGCAAGCAACGCATGTTTTGGAACAAGGTATAACAATGCATGATATAGCACTAAGTAGGTAAGTTTTGCGGAAAGCTAATTTTGAGTGCAATGTCATGTTAAAAATAAATTTTGATAGCGTGCATCAACAAATAACAGGTATCCGTATGAACGGGTTACAGATATCAATATGATTCAAGGTTTGAACATCTCATATTCGACTAACATGTCAAGTCATCTGACTTAACTTACGTATCATCTCTATGTCATCCTCACACACACACACACCGAGTTTAGTGAACACTGGACTTAGCATAAGAGCGGTCATCCAACTGTCCTTGACCGTGCAAACGGCTATTCGAATAGTTTTACACTCTGCAAAGGTTGCACACTTTACCCACAAGACTCGGGAAACTTCCGTGTCAAGCCACGACTCGTGATATTGTTCATACCCGAGGTAAGTACCCGAACATTGCCTTTCCCCTAGTGATACTAGATAAAGAGTCCACTTGTTGGTGCCAACCCTCATGATATACATCACACGTATCATCCATGAGGGCACGCACCGGTATGCCTGGTGCCTGTGAAGACAGCGCATGGTCGCCCTACCAGGCACGACCCCGTATCGAGAGTGACCACATCACTCCCGCCACTAGTAATGCGGGCTCTATGCTAGTACCCACCAAGGTAGTCAACAAAGCCCCGTCCCATAAGGGGTATCGTGGTTGTACATGTAAGGTTGGAATAACGGTCGTAACTTACACCAATCTGTTTTCGAAAACCACACACATTCACTTTCTTAACTACACCACTTCTTTATCAAGTGGTTACCTAGATCAACATCATCTCCCTCAGGCATTAGTGGCACCCGACGAGGTTTTCGAAAAGTCTTTGAAAACACTCTTGTTTCGAGCACCATGCATATTCCCATCCCACTTGTGTAGCATCTACTAAGCATCCTATCTACTCCCACCTGCACAACCCTCATAAGAAGGTAGGGTCATGCACGATGCAAGTATCAACAGTAAAAGTATCGGAGGCATCCCACCGAAGTGGTCACCACATCACATGATCAACATCACGAAATAAAGTGCTATATGCCATGCAAATAAAGGGTTTCATAGTCATTGTCAAAGGGCTGCTTGCCTGTCTCAACAAAGTCTTCGGGATCTTCAAAGTCTTCGGGTCCAACTTCCTCGTCAACAGCGCAATCTATCGTCACGATAAATAATGGTAATAATAAGAATCATCACCAAAACAGAGCACCAAATCTATTTCTAAAATGTTACCCTATTCTGTAAAATACCACAATAGACACTAAAAATGTTTGCCTAAGGTTTTGGGTTGAAAAAGATTTTCAAAACTATTTTTAACAAAGGATAAAAATACTAAAAATGGGTTTTTAAATAAAACAGTACATAAAATGTTTTCAAATATTTTCACAAAAGGCACTATTAAATTCTACATATTATTCTTGGATTTATGGGGGAGAAATTATTGGAAATGGTCAAATATATAATTGTGTTGGATTTTTGGCAAATGCCATAAAAATAAAAAGAAAAGGGGTCACAGCACCCCTGGGCCAGGCTCGGCCAGCAGCTGGGCCGGCCCAGCCACCCAGCCAGTCAGCCAGCCCAGGCGCGCGCGCCGTTAGGTTTGAACCTCACGCACGAGGACCTGCGGCCAGTGACTGAGAGGGGGAGAGAGGGCGAGGTAGAGGCCGACAGGTGGGGTCCCCCTGTGGGGACCTTCGTCCACCTCTGGACCGAGGGAGGAGGAGCTCACCGGCGGCAGCTCCGTCCACGGCGAGGGAAGACGAGCGTGGGAATGGACTCCACGCACTCCCGCTGTTCGGATGGTGGTCGAGGTGGTCACTGGGGCTCTGGCGTTCACCGACGACAAGGTGGCCACAGCGGAGGGACTTGGGAGACGATTGCCGGGGTCACGCCGTGCTGCAAAAAGAATGGGGAGGAGGGGGAAATGCATCAGAGGAGCACGGTTGGGCCAGAGGGGGAAGAAAGGAGGGCCGGAGGGGCTTCCTACCGCGGGATCGACGATGGTCTGAGGCGGCGGCGGCGGGCTCGATCCCGAGCACAGGGAGAGAGAGAGGAGCTGGGGCCTTGCTGGGGGTCGATTAGGGTGGATAGAGAGAGATCAGAAGGGGAAGAAGGGCGCGGGGAGGCCCTTTTATAGGGGAGCAGCGGTCCACCGATCTCGGGTGCGCCGGCGAGCTCGGGGCCGAGGCCAAAGGTCACGGGAGGGGGAGAGGTTGTGTCTGCGGCATTGCTGGGGCACGTCCACGACCAAAGGGAGAGAGAGAAGAGAGGAGAGAGCGCGCGCGTGCGAGCCTCGCGGTTGGCCGAGCTGGGCGGCGTCGGGCACGCATGCGGGAGATCGCCGGAGAGAGAAGGAGAAGGAGCCCGACCACTTGGCGTCTTGCGGACATCGAGGAGGGACAGGGGGACAAACTCCCTCATCCCAATGCTATCGGGAGGTGGGGATGGGTGCCGGCTACAGTGCGGCTGGGCACTGTAGCACGCTCCAGAGCATGCGTTCGGCATGCCAGTGTCGTGTCTATGCGCTCTGGGCCTGCCACAGCTTGTCCTCTAGCTTTTGGTTGATCTGGAGATGCTCTAGGGGCTATTGGGGGCTAAGGAGAGTAAAGGGAGAAAGAAAATGGAGGTGTGGAGCCTCGGCCATGGTGAATCAGAGGGGTAAATGGGGGTTTTACCATACCAATCATTGAGATGAGGCCACACAAGCTTTACTTGAGGTGAAATACATCAGTGAGGAGTTGTGGTAAAAAGTTGGAGTTAAGGAGAATAGTGGAAAGGGGTCAAACAGGGTTTTTACTAAACATGCAGAAGGTGTTTGATGAAGATTTAGGCAAGCTAATGAAGTTTGCTTGACTTTAGATTTAACAGGATGGAAACGTAGGTAGAAATGGAGTGGATCACCAATTTTGAGCTGGTTTTAGAAAAGTTGACAATGTAACTTTGTAAAACCCTAGAAATCAACAGAATCATATTTCTGTAGATCCAGGCATGCAATCCTATTCTCCGAAATCCACCACTTGGTGTGGTATCATTATTTGGGGGTTAGAACATGCCCACGAAGTTTGGGGTCAATAGGACAAACTTCACAATGTAAAGTTGCTCAAATTTGACTCTGGACAAGAATGGTTTTGGAATATTTTGGTGGAGTAAATCAATTGGGATTGAGATGCAACTTTGCAAGATCGTCACATATATCATGTGTGACTTGCTGGAATTTTCCTGGATTTTATTGAGAATATTTCCTATGGAAATATTTCAAAAGCTTGATTTAAGGATAAAGGGTTTTGCCCATTATTTTGAACATGACCATGTGTTGAAACTCACATATATGGAAAATATATGTCCAATGAGTTTCCCTAAATTTTCTCAAATATTTTTAAATCTTTTAAATAATTTTTCCCTGTGAAAAACCATTTCTGGCCTTAAGAAAAAGCCTTTAAATAAAATAGCAAAATAATCTTTAAAAATAATATTTGGTGGTTTTGGGGAGTCTTATATATAGTAGGTTTTAAATAAAGTCTTTGGGGTGAAAAGGATCCACCCAATTTGAGGACTTGTAGTACAAACCTAAATTCAGGGGTTTTTGAAAACCTAATTTGAACAAATCCTTTTTGGCCAAAATAATATTTGATAAAAATAGTTTTGGGTACTATACAGATGGTATGATCATTGGGGCAAGATGTTTGGGTCAAGGAAGATGAGGGTGGAGAGAAGAAGAACCTATGAGTGCCATAACACAATCAAGCAAACAAGCAAGCATCAAACAATTCAAACAAGCACATGCACTTCAAAAGTTTTAAATGGTTCCAAATTTTTTTGTAAATCCACAGCATAGCAAAGTGATACAAACACAGGGTGTGACAGACCTACCCCCTTACAAGAATCTCGTCCGCGAGATTCCTAGGCTAAGCGCTAAAAAGATAAGGGAACTCTAATCTAAGGTAGTCTTCACGCTCCAAGGTTGCTTCTGCTTCAGTGTGATTGCTCCATTGGACCTTGAAGTACTTGATGGTGCAGCTTCGGGTGCAATGCTCCGCTTCATCCAAAATACGAACGGGCCTCTCATGATAAGTGAGGTCTGGCTGAAGGTCGATGGCTTGATGATCGATGTCCTTGTAGAGGTTAGGGCGGTTGGGAACTTGAAGACACTTCCGGAGTTGTGACACGTGAAAGACGTTGTGCACTTCTGATAGCTCGAAGGGTAGTTCTAGCTGGTAGGCAACTTCTCCTCGCTTGGCGGTGATCTTGAAGGGGCCGATGTATCTTGGTGCAAGCTTCCCCTTGACGTGGAAATGCTTGGTCCCTTTGAGAGGCATGACTCGGAGATAGACATGGTCACCGACACAGAAGTTCATTTCTCGGCGGTGAGAGTCGGCGCAATTCTTCTATCTTGACTTGGCAGTCTCTAGACGTTCTCGGACGAGTTGAACTTGCTCTTCTGCTTCGCGGAGGATATCTGGTCCAAAGACTAGTCCTTCTCCAGTTTCTGACCAACTGAGGGGAGTGCGGCACTTGCGTCCATACAACACCTCAAATGGTGCCATCTGAAGGCTCGACTGGTAGTTGTTGTTGTAGGAGAACTCGGCTTATGGTAAGCAATCTTCCCACTTGGCTCCATACGCCAGAACACAAGCATGAAGCATGTCTTTGAGTATCTGATTTACTCATTCCGTCTGTCCTCCAGTCTGGGGGTGAAAGGCAGTGCTGAAGGATAGCTTGGTTCCCATCGCTTCTTGAAACTTCTTCCAGAACCTCGAGGTGAACTGGGTGCCTCGGTCTAACCCATTCTCCTTAGGAACTCCATGAAGGCTCACAATACACTCGATGTAGAGACTGGCTAGCTTGTTACCATCATAAGTGGTCTTGACGGGAATGAAGTGGGCTACCTTGGCCAGGTGATCGACAATGACCCAAATGGAATCATGTCCATTGCTTGACGCCGGAAATCCAGTGATGTAGTCCATCCCGACTTTGTCCCACTTCCATTCAGGCACTTTGAGAGGTTGCAATAGTCCAGCGGGTCGCTGATGCTCAGCTTTGACTGTCTGGCATATGTCACACTTAGCAACAAAGGTGCCTATCTCCCGTTTCATGCCATGCCACCAGAATCGTGCTTTGAGGTCTTGGTTCATCTTGGTTCCTCCAGGGTGGATGGAATATGGAGTGTCGTGGGCTTCTTTTAAGATCAAATTCTTGAGCTCCATCTTGTTTGGTACGCACATGCGCTTCCCGAACCATACAACTCCTTGTTCATCCACTGAGAATCCTGGGGCCTTGCCTACCTTGATCTTCCTCTTGATGCCTTCAATGCTCTTGTGTCCCTTCTGAGCTTCCTTAATATCATCCATCAAGGTAGGCTTTGCTTCGAGGTTGGCTAGGAATCCAGGTGCAACTAGTTCCAAGCCGAAGCTTTCAAGTTCTTCATACAAGGCGGGTAGCCTTTCCTTAATCATAGCATTCAAGGAACAAGCCTTTCTGCTTAAGGTGTCTCGTACCACATTAGGCTTTGCAGGGTGGTATTATACACTGAGGTCATAATCCTTGATCAACTCCAACCATCTTCGCTGCCTCATGTTCAATTCTTTTTGAGTAAAAATATACTTCAAACTCTTGTGGTCTGTGTATATCTCACATCGCTTCCCAGAAGGTAATGTCGCCATGTTTTCAAGGCATGAACTATGGCTACCAACTCGAGATCATGAGTGTCATAGTTCTCTTCGTGAGGACGTAGCTGTCTGGATAGATATGCTACGACTCTGCCTCCTTGCATCAGAACACCTCCAAGCCCGGTTCTCTATGCATCACAATATATCGCAAACTCCTTGTGAATATCGGGGGTGGCCAAAACTGGGGCTGTTGTCAATCTCTTCTTGAGCTCCTGGAAGCTTTCTTCACACTTTGGCATCCATTCAAACTTCTTGTCCTTCTTCAAAGGCTGAGTCATGGGTCGGGCAATGCTCGAGAATCATTCGACGAACTTGCGGTAATATCCTGTGAGTCCGACGAAGCTTCTGACTTCCTTCGCATTGGTTGAGGATTGCCATTCCGTCACGGCTTCAATATTGGCAGGACCCACTGATAATCCTTCTGCAGTCAACACATGACCCAAGGATCCAACTTCATGCAGCCAAAACTCGCACTTGCTGAACTTGGCATAAAGTTGGTGCTCTCGAAGATTGTCTAGGACCAATCTCAAGTGTTTCTCATGCTCTTCTTCGGACTTAGAAAAGATGAGTATGTCATCAATGAAGATGACAACAAACTTGTCGAAGGACTCCATGAAGACTTTGTTCATGAGTTACATGAACTAGGTAGGGGCATTGGTCAACCCAAATGACATGACCGTATATTCATACAGGACATACCGGGTTACAAACGTCGTCTTCGGGATGTCTTGGGGTCTGATCTTCAACTTATAGTACCCCGACCTGAGGTCGATCTTGGAAAACACCTTTGCGCCATTCAGCTGGTCGAACAGGTCTTCAATCTTGGGAAGTGGGTACTTGTTCTTGATTGTGACCTCATTGAGAGAACGGTAATCGACACAGAGTCTGATAGTTCCGTCCCTCTTTGACACAAATAGAACAGGTGATCCCCAAGGAGAGGCACTAGGGCGAATGAATCCTTTTCTGAGCTGCTCTGCCAGTTGCTTTTTCAATTTAGCCAACTCTTCAGATACCATTTTATAGGGCTTCTTATAGATGGGTCCTGCTCCGGGCATTAGCTCAATGATGAACTCAATGTCACGGCCAGGAGGCATTCCGGGCAGCTCATCAGGAAATACATCTGGGTACTCACGTACCACTGGCACTTGATCCAACTCAACTCCTGAGAGACAGTTAGCCTGAGGGGCTTGAGCGGAGGCAGGGTTGGGGACATACTTAACTTCCACTCCTTGGCAATTCGTCATGGTAACAATTCTCTTGGCACAGTCTAACAAGCCTTGGTGCTAGGTTAACCAGTCCATGCCTAGGATCACATCCAAGCCTTCCGACTTCAGGATGATAAGGTCTGCAAGGAAATATATCCCGTTGATTTTAATCTCAACTCCTTTACATCCTATTCTGGGCTTCATAACTAATCCCGGTGTTTGTATCAACATATGACTACCCAGGGGTGTAGGATTCATACCACTCTCTAGTGCAAACTTTTGAGTAACAAAAGAATGCGAAGCTCCACAATCAAACAGTACGGTTGCTGGGGTTGAGTTGACGAGGAACGTACCCAGTATGATGTCCAGGTCTTCCTGGGCTTCCTCAGCGGTGACGTGATTCACACAACCCTTGCCATTGTTAGGCTGGTTGCGGGGAGCTGGGTTCCTTGGTGGTGCTCCACGGCCTTGACCTTAGTTGGGCACATTGGGGCGCGGCGCATCTGGCTTCTTGTTGGGGCACTGCCTAGAGATGTGTCCTGGCTGACCACACCCAAAGCATATGACTTGTCTAGGGTTGCTGTTGTTGTTGTAGTTCCTGCCGCCGTTGTTGTTATTGGGGTTGTTGTAGGCTGGCCTGGGATTGGCATACTGCTAAGGCTGGTAGCTCGGACGAGGTGCAGGAGGTCTAGCCTGCTGCGGCTGATAGGTTGGCTTGGCTGGGGCTGGCTGCCAGGGGCGAGGCTTATGGTTGCTAGAACTACCCTTGCTGAGCATCTTGCGCTTGCGAGTGTCGTCCATGGCACGACGCTTGTCTTCAAGCATGAGGGCGCTGTTCACCAGGTCGAAGAAGGTCCGACAGTCACAGACTATGAGCTGATACTGCAGGGTCTGCTGAAGTCCTTCCATGAAGCGTTCCACCTTAGCAGCCCCCGTGTTGACATCTTCAGGTGCATACCTTGACAGCAGGTTGAACTTCTGCATATACTCCTTGACGGAGCCACTTCCTTGCTTCAACGCTCGGAATTTTCTCTTCCTGATAGCCATGATCCCATAAGGAATGTGGGCGGTGCAGAATCCTTCCTTGAAGTTATCCCAGGTAATCACACGATCGCCTTGCATGACCTTGAATCCATCCCACCAAGCTCTGGCGGTACCTCCGAGGTAGTGAGAGCCATAAAGCACCTTCTCACGATCCTCATTGCAATTGACCAATGCAAGGAGGTCCTCGATGGTGCGGATCCAGTCATCGGCATCCAGTGGTTCAGTAGTCTCTGTGAAGGTTGGGGGCGAATACCTCATGAATTCAGACAGAGTGGAGCGGCCATTGCCGTTCCTGCTTTGCTGCTGGTTGTTCACAAGGACATGGGCCATCTGCTGGATAGCAGCAGTGTTGGCTTGGCGTTCCTCCCGGAGAACTTGGAGAAACTAAGCTATGGTCATGTTCTCCGCTGGAGGTGGTGGCGGGGGAATCTCGCCTTGTGGCTGCTACGGGTGATTTCCAGTGTGAGCAGCTCCACCATCCCCCTGCTGCTGGCTGGAGTTGCCGGCTTCAGGGTTGGTGAAGGAGCTGTTGCGGGTCGCAGTCACCATCCTGTTTGGAGCAGCCAAGTCAAATAACTGGGATAGCTGAGAGGGAAAAGCAACAATGGAGAAAGCGCGCCTAAGGGGGTAGGTATAGTGCAAGTGTGGTAAAACAAAGGACGAAAGACCAACACATATATTAAGATAAGATAGATGACGGAGTCGCTTAGTTGTTGCCTAAGGCAAAAGCGTGACTTGCATCGGAACACAAACAACAAAAGCAAACAACAAGCACACATGGTTTCATATGAACCATTACACGGACTGAACTTCGCATGAGGGGTACATCACTGATCCTACCCTAGGGTTTCTCGGACTCAGGTGGTGGAGTGCTCGGTCTCGTAGTCTTGCTCCTCTAGGTCTTCCTCTTGATCATCATCCGTACGGGCATCGTCTCCGGTCGAAGGGATCGGAGAACGAGGAGGTCCATCCCGACGATGCTTCGTCGATGGGTCAGTGAAGAGCTCACGGTACTCCTTCGCACTCATGCGACGTCGACGAGTGGGTGCATCTCTAGCTGGCGGTACTTGTCATCGTTTTCTTACGAAAGATGCCATGGGGTGGCTTATCGAGAGTGGTTGGGGCCGAAGGACGCCGACGGGCTCCGAGAGCGGGATTAGGCACAAATGGTGAGGGACACACGATGTACCCAGGTTCAGGGCCCTCCGTGGGAGGTAATACCCGTAGTCCTGCCGGTCTAGTTGATTAACCAAGGGGGGCTACAATGGTGCTCCTTGAGCTGTGCGGGTAGAGGAGGAAGAAGGGGCTAGCTTGCCTTCTCAGCCTCTCTACGTGTGTGTGGGTGTATGTTCTGGAAGCGGTCCCCTTTGCATGGGGGAACTCCGGGGGGTTTTACAGGCCAACCCCCCGGAATACAATACGAGTAGAAGGCTCCGGGGGACCCCAGCTGGCGGTCTGTCTAGCCGGCCGTGGGGCCCTCGGCTGAAGGGTCTCATCGCTGGTAGGGCCCGCCGGCTGCGGGGTCCCGTCGGGAGCTGGAGGGGACCCGTCTGGCGGGCCCATGTGCCCGTCCCGTCGCGGCACGGGCCGTCCTTCGAGGCATCATCTTGCGGCAGCCGGGCGCGGTCAGCGGTACGGCCGGCCGCGCTGTAGCCACGCCGGGGCAGGTAATGGAGTGGTTGAGGGCAGGCCGGCACTGTGCCGTTCGCCAAGTCGCAGTCGGCCAGGGTCAGAGGCACTGTCGCCTCACATTGGCCATGCGGGCGCTGACCCCCGATGCGACGGGGGCCTCTGTAGCCACGCTTGCTCTGACGGCAGTACCTACGGCACCGCTGGCTAGGGGGCTAGGCGTCTCCGCCCCTAGCCGGCTGGTTGGAGAAGCCGACCGCACGACCCCTAGCCGGACGATTGGTGGAGCCGGCTGCGCGGAGCCGGACCGCAGGGGGAGGCAGCTCGCCCTGCGGTCGTTTTGAAAAGTTGGAGGCAGTCGGCTGAGGCTACCCCGGGGTTATCCCCCCGTCAGTAGTCCCCGAAGCAGGGGAGGCACGCCGGTGAACAGAGGCGGACCTCGCCGGCTCGAGTCTTGTCTTGTAGTACACACGGTCCAAGCGCCAGAGGAGGCGGGAGCGCGGCGGCCGGCTCCGTAGCCGGCTGACGATTTGCGGGATGCCTCGAATGCCCCGCCGAGCAGAGGAGGCGCGCCACATGGGGGGCGCAGCGGGCCGTCAGCTGACAGGCCACGCGGAGGACAAGACCGGGCCGTGGGGCGGGGCCCACTTCGGCCGCGGCCTCGGCCTGTGCGCACAGATCCTCCGTGGCCCGGGCCGTCGGTTGGCGTTCCCGGGGCACATTAATGCCTCTCTCACGTGCGGCGGAAGTAGTGGGGGTCGTGTGCGACGGATCCGCTCCCCACTACCTTCGTGCGGGGGTTTAAATGGGGGGGAAGAGGAGCGGAACGGCATGCTCGTTTCCTCTGCCCCATCGCCTCCTCGTCGTCGCCCCTCCCCTCCCTGCTCCGAGAGAGAGAGAGAGAGAGAGAGACAAACCGCGCGCTTGCCGCGCCGCCGTTCACCGCCGCCGGAAGCCGCATCAAGACCGGACATTTGTGCCCCACCGCCGCGGCCACGAGACCCTCGAGGGCGATGGCGAGCAAAGGGGCGTGGGACGGCAGCGACATCGATAAGCATTTCATCGAGCACCTCCGCCACGGCCGCAAGTTGCCGTTGGCGGAGCACCTGGAGGCGCACATCGCCGAGGCGGAGAATGCGCCGACCCCGAGGGAGGGCGAGGTGGTGGTCTTCGCCGAGCACTTCCTCCGCGGGCTCGGCCTGCCGGCGAGCACGTTCTTCCGGCGATTCCTCACGTATTTCGGGCTGCAGCCGCACCATTGGGCCGCCAATGCCGTCTTGCAGCTGGCGGCGTTCGTCTCCCTCTGTGAGGGCTTCCTGGGGGTGGAGCCGCGCCTGGACCTCTGGTGCCGGCTCTTCTACCTCAAGCGCCAGACGGTCAAGGACCCGGCAACCGGCGAGAAGGTCATGACCGCCTGTGGAGCCGCCCTGATCCACTTCCGAGCCGGAGCCAAGTTCCTACAACTCCCCTTGCAGGATTCGGTGAAGAACTGGCAGAAGGGGTTCTTCTACGTTAAGAATGTGAAGCCGGAGGAGGACTACATCAACCTCCCCGCCTTTGTCAACCAGCCGCCAGTCGCAATGCTGAACTGGAGGACGCCTCCGGCCGTCGCGCCTGAGACGGCGAACCGGCTCTGCGAGTGGCTGGCGGTGATGAACCGGACGGAGGGGCTGTTAGCCGCGGACCTCCTGGCTACGATGGTGGCGCGCCGGGTGGAGCCTCTACAGCGCCGACCGCACCTCATCTGCCAGATGGGAGGGCGGCACGACCCTTGCCGGCTCTCCACCAAGGAGCTGAAGGCGGTGCAGGTGGCGAGGACGGTGAACGCCATCTCAGCCGCCAAGATGGACGAAGGCGGATGGCGATGGGGGAAGGCCCCGTACAGCCGGGACCGTCCGGCTCCGCGGGTACATGGAGAGCCGTCCCCCACCCTTTTTCTTGTTGAAAACGGCTTCCCCCCGTGGCCTGACGACGGGGGGCCCCTCGTGTATGTAGGTTTTCCCGTTGTTGCAGAACTACGGCGTCACGGCTGCCGATGTGGAGGAGTGGGACCCGGAGGAGGTCAAGGACGTCGACGACGTGGAGCCGGCCGCATCAGAGCCGGCCGGCGGGTCCGGCATAGGCGGGACGAAGACGGAAGCAACCGAGCCGGCGGGTGAGTTCCCTCCTCAGTCACTTTTGCGGTACTGGACCGACGACGACGCTGAAACGGAAGAGGCGCGTCATGCAGCGGCTCCAGAGGACCCCGGAGCTTCGGGGGATGACACCACGACGCCGAGGAGGCGCGTTCGCCGCGCCGACCACGCGCCCAGCCGGGACGACGTGGTCGCCGGTGGCAGAGGGGAGCAGCCGGCCAGCCCAAGGCCAGCTCCTAAACGAGCGGCCACCGGACAGTCGGGAGGCGGCAGGAAGAAGCTGCGGGTCGCCCGGTCGGGCCCCGCCTGGCGGGCGGTCCTTGTCACCGTCGGGTAAGTCCGTTCTATATACTTGCTTGTTTCTTGGCCGGCCTCCCTTCCTTATCTTGCCCAACCAGGGAGCCGCGCGCCCTTGGGAGAACCATGGCTGCCGAGACGGCGGGGACAGCGCCGCCGCCTACCGCTGAGGATAGGAAGCGCGCGGCATGGCGGGACCTCAAGGCGGCCGAGCAGGAGCTGCGCGAAGAGGAACGTCTCCCGTGGGAGGAGGCGGCGCGGACGCGGACGTCGGGTCGGGCCAGTGCGGAGCCAGCCGGCCAGTCGTGGGAGCCATTTCCTCTTGGCCGGGAGAGGAGATCCAAGGACAGGCATGACCCCGGGCGGCGGGCGGGGGCGTACGCGTGGGTCGAGGAGGAGGCGGACTCGACCGCGAGTGTGGCAGACGCCGCTGAAGGGGCAGAGGTGGGTAGCAACACGGCCCCGTCGGGGGCGGGGGACGTGCCGCCGGGGATGGAGGAACCCCAGAGGTCGTCGTTCTGGACGCGGAGGTCCCGGCTCTGGAGGTGAGTCGAGCCGGCGCCGCTGGAGGCGGAGCGCCGGTCAGCAAGACGGCGGCGCCCGGAGGGGCGGATGCCCCGGGCTCGTCAGCAGGGGCACCCGGAACCATGGTGCCGGGAGGAGCAGGCCCCCTGATGACCACGGAGAAGGGCACGTCCGGGCCCGCTGACGGGGGTCGGCCTCAGGAAACCTGGGCCACGGCCGGAGGCGGGGCCATCAACGACGCCCCGACTGCCCTTGGGGCTGCGGTGGTTGCCGTCGTCGAGGAGTTTGCCGCTTGCCGTGCCCAGGTGGCGCAAGAGGCCCGGGACACCAGCGACCGGCTGGTCCACCTCGAGCAATCCGTCACGGTAAGGGCTCGAAGTCTCGTACTTTGTTTTGATTTTTTCCAGTGGGGGCGTGCCAGCGCACCCACTGGGTGTAGCCCCCGAGACTCGGGCCGGCTCGGGACGTTGGTGGGTCGAGTCTAATGGCATCTTTGTTTGTGTTCTTTGTAGGCCGCGCACGACCGCCGGGTAGCCGCGTACAACACGCTGCTAGGCTTGTACCGCGGGGCCAAAAATCGGCTGGCCGTCATGTCCGCAGATCTGCAAGGTATGGAACCTCGCGAACTTCCAGTGGGGGCGCGCGAGCGCACCCACTTGGTGTAGCCCCCGGGATTCAGGCCGGTTGCTCCGGATGCGGGCTGAATCCTTTTCTTCGTTTTCTTTCTGACAGCGGCATCCTCGTCCAGACGCACCCTGCTGGCGATCCCCGCCTCTTCCATGGTCCAGGCGGCAAGCTCCCCAACATGAGCTCCAAGCGCCCGTTGAGCCTCGCGGTGGGCCTCCATGGCCGCTTCCGCTGCCGCCTGGGTGCCCGGGAAGGCCGCTAGGGGAGAAAGTAACGCATGATGTAAGACGAAGTAAACGGCGGAGAACCCACCAGCCGGACAGCCAGGAGCCGGTCTGTAGCTGGGTGGGGTGGTAGGGTGTTCCTTAGTCCACATTACTTGACCGGCTTCGGGGAGCGATGTCAAGGCTAGCCGAAGAGCCCCCGAGACCACGGAACCGGGTCCGGGAACTGGTGAGTGAGGCGAACAACTTTGGAAGGAAACGAAAGAGGCGAGCGCCAAGAGCTGGCTTGGGGCACCCATTGCATTCATAAGCCCAAAAGGGGAGGTACATACATACACTGGTCCTGCCGGTCTGGTTGATTAACCAAGGGGGGCTACAATGGTGCTCCTTGAGCTGTGCGGGTAGAGGAGGAAGAAGGGGCTTGCTCGCCTTCTCAGCCTCTCTACGTGTGTGTGGGTGTGTGTTCTGGAAGCGGTCCCCTTTGCATGGGGGAACTCCGGGGGGTTTTATAGGCCAACCCCCCGGAATACAATACGAGTAGAAGGCTCCGGGGGACCCCAACTGGCGGTCTGTCTAGCCGGCCGTGCGGCCCCCGGCTGAAGGGTCTCGTCGCTGGTAGGGCCCGCCGGCTGCGGGGTCCCGTCGGGAGCCGGAGGGGACCCGCCTGGCGGGCCCCTGTGCCCGTCCCGTCGCGGCATGGGCCGTCCTTCGGGGCGTCATCTTGCGGTAGCCGGGGGCGGTCAGCGGTACGGCCGGCCATGCTGTAGCCACGCCGGGGCAGGTAATGGAGTGGTTGAGGGCAGGCTGGCACTGTTCCGTTCGCCAGGTCGCAGTCGGCCAGGGTCAGAGGCACTTTCGCCTCGCAGTGGCCTTGCGGGCGCTGACCCCCGATGCGACGGGTGCCTCTGTAGCCACGCGTGCTCTGACGGCAGTACCTACAGCACCGCCGGCTAGGGGGCTAGGCGTCTCCGCCCCTAGCCGGCTGGTTGGAATAGCCAACCGCACGGCCCCTAGCTGGACGATTGGTGGAGCCGGCTGCACAGAGCCGGACCGCGGGGGGAGGCAGCTCGCCCTGCGGTCGTTTTGAAAAGTTGGAGGTAGTCGGCTGAGGCTACCCCGGGGTTATCCCTCCGTGAGTACTCCGCCTCGGTAAGCGATAGCTGGTCGTCCCTCGGGGGCTCCATCCTTCTTGATCCTGTCTGGCTTCTTCTTGGCTTGACGAAGCAGCTCTCGGGTGTGGTGAAGTTCCTCGCAGAGCTTCACGGACTCCTTAATCAAGTTATGAACCAGACTGTCGGCGGAGAGGCTGAAGTAGGTCTGGTACCAGAGCGGGGTACCATCCACCTTGGATGGGATCAACGTCCAACTCTCGCCAAAATCATCCTTCCTGAAAGGTAGGTAGCGAGTAGCTGGCTTGTCACCCATCTCTAGAATGATGTCTCAAAGGTGTAGGAGTGCCTTGCGTGCAGCTGTCTCGGCTACGAGTGCCAGAGTCTTCATCTGTGGTCCCTCAAGGAACCAACTGTTTGAGGAGCTGTTTGCCTTCACGACCACATCAACGTGGTACTCCTTCGTGACGGCATCGGCCCGGTGCTCGTGGTAGAGGAAAACGGGTGATCGGCGAAACTGGCATTTCTCCAGGCTATCCTCAAGGAGTAGGGGAAAGTCGGATGCTAGGAAGGCTTCGGGTACGACGACCATCTACAGAGGTTTGAAGGTAGGAGAGTCAGTATAGTGCTGTGAGAAGACTAGAAGAGGTAAGAAGTGCAGAACTCCTAAGTATATGTGTAGTTTTGAAAACGGTTTTATCCTAGCTAACGTCCATGCTAACTAAGGGCTTCCTATAGTAAGGATGGCTCTGATACCAGCTCTGTGGGGGACCCCAACTCATAAGTCGTGATCACCATATGCACGTGTACAGTGATCCCAGAGATCAATGCTCACTGAACACACATAAGCTGAATAACAAGAGTCTTACATCCATACTTAGCGTCTTACACAAATAAAGACCATGAAGGTCGAGTCTTACATAGATAGGGCAATTTAGGCCAAATAACAAACACGACTAGCAGCGGAAATCTTGAATGAAAGCGTGAACCCATGCCATCTTCCTTAACCCTAGAGGCATTCTGACTGGGAAGCGTCCTAGTTCGCATGTTCGTCACCATCGAACTCTTCACCATATTCCTGCTCTTCCATGCCTAGCCAATTAAATAACCAGTGGCAAGCCAATGAGTACTTTCCATGTACTTGCAAGCAACCCATGTTTTGGAACAACGTATAACAATGCATGATATAGCACTAAGTAGGTAAGTTTTGCGGAAAGCTAATTTTGAGTGCAATGTCATGTTACAAATAAATTGTGATAGCGTGCATCAACAAATAACAGGTATCCATATGAACAGGTTACAGATATCAATATCATTCATGGTTTGAACATCTCATATTCGACCAACATGTCAAGTCATCTGACTTAACTTACGTATCATCTCTGTGTCACACACACACACACACACACCAAGACTCGGGAAATTTTCGTGTCAAGCCACGACTGGACGTAGCACAAGAGCGGTCATCCAACTGTCCTTGACCGTGGACACGGCTATTGGAATAGTTTTACACTCTGTAGAGGTTGCACACTTTACCCACAAGACTCGGGAAATTTCCGTGTCAAGCCACGACTCGCGATATTGTTCATACCCGGGGTAAGTACCCGAACATTGCCTTTCCCCTAGAGATACTAAACAAAAGGTCCACTCCTTGGTGCCATCCCTCATGATATACATCACACATATCATCCATGAGGGCACGCAACGGTGTGCCCGGTGCCTGTGTAGACAGCGCATGGTCGCCCTACCAGGCACGACCCCATATTGAGAGTGACCACATCACTCCCGCCACTAGTAATGCGGGCTCTATGCTAGTACCCACCAAGGTAGTCAACAAAGCCCCGTCCCATAAGGGGTATAGTGGTTGTACATGTAAGGTTGGAATAACGGTCGCAACTTACACCAATCCGTTTTCGAAAACCACACACACTCACTTGGTCCAGTGCACCACTTCTTTATCAAGTGGTTACCTAGCTCAACATCATCTCCCTTGGGCATTAGTGGCACCCGAAGGGGTTTTCGAAAAGTCATTGAAAACACTCTTGTTTCCAACACCATGCATATTCCCGTACCACTTGCGTAGCATCTACTAAGCATCCTATCTACTCCCACCTGCACAACCTTCATAAGGAGGTAGGGTCATGCACGATGAAAGTATCAACGGTAAAAGTCTTCGGGATCTTCAAATTCTTCGGGTCCAACTCCCTCGTCAACAACGCAATTTATCGTCGCGATAAATAACGGTAATAATGAGAATCATCACAAAAACAGAGCACCAAATCTATTTCTAAAATGTTACCCTATTCTTTAAAATACCACAATATACACTAAATTTTTTTGCCTAAGGTTTTGGGATGAAAAAGATTTTCAAAACTATTTTTAACAGAGGTTAAAAATACTAAAAAGGGTTTTTAAATAAAACAGTACATAAAATGTTTTCAAATATTTTCACAAATGGCACTATTAAATTATACATATTATTCTAGGATTTAAGGTGGAGAAATTATTGGAAATGGACAAATATATAATTGTGTGGGATTTTATGCAAATGCCATAAAAATAAAAAGAAAAGGGGTCACAGCACCCCTGGGCCAGGCTCGGCCAGCAGCTGGGCCGGCCTAGCCAGCCAGCCAGTCAGCCAGCCCAGGCGCGCGCGCCGTTAGTATTGAACCTGACGCGCGGGGCCCTGCGGCCAGTGACTGAGAGGGGGAGAGAGTGCGAGGCAGAGGCAGACAGGTGTGGTCCCCCTGTCGGAAACTTTGTCCACCTCTGGATCGAGGGAGGAGGAGCTCACCGGTGGCAGCTCCGTCCACGGCGTGGGAAGACGAGTGCGTGAATGGACTCCACGCACTCCCGCCGTTCAGATGGTGGTCGAGGTGGTCTCCGGGGCTCAGGCGTTCGCTGGCGACGAGGTGGCCGCTGCCGAGGGGCTTGGGAGACGATTGCCGGGGTCGCTATGTGCTGCAAAAAGACCTGGGAGGAGGGGGAAATGCATCAGAGGAGCACGAGAGGGCCAGAAGGGGAAGAAAGGAGGGCCGGAGGGGCTTCCTACCGTGGGATCGACGACGGCCCGAGGCGACGGCGTCGGGCTCGATCCCGAGCACAGGGAGAGAGAGAGAGAGGAGCTGGGGCCTTGCCGGGGGTCGATTGGGGTGGATAGAGAGAGATTAGAGGTGGAAGAAGGGCGTGGGGAGTGAAAGCACACTTGCTCCCTTGGTGGTTTTGGTAATTAATAACAACATATATGTCATTGAACTAATGTTTCCACTAAGTATATTTCAGGAAATGTTCAATGATAGGATTGGCAAAAGGATTGTGGAGATTGTGGAATACCCCAAGATGCAAGGAAATAGGTTGGCAAAGCTTCAAGGAAGAGGACTCTACATTTTACATTTGTGAGAAATCACTTTGAGTCCATAGGAAAGCCAATACTATTAAAAGGGGGTAAGGTTTTTGTCGTCGTTTCGTCACGGCAGATGCCATGGGTAGGCTTATCGAGAGTGGTTGGGGCCGAAGGACGCCGACGGGCTCAGGGAGCGGGGTTAGGCACAAGCGGTGGCGGACACACGATGTACCCAGGTTCGGGGCCCTCCGTGGGAGGTAACACCCCTAGTCCTGCTTGGTCTGGTTGAGACAATGGTGCTCCTGGAGCTGTATCGCTAGAGGAGGAAGAAGGGGCTAGACTGCCTCTACTGCCTCTCTACGTGAGTGTGGTGTGTGGAGAGAGAGTCGTCCCCCTGCATGGGGGAGGTCCGGGGGGTTTTATAGGCCAACCCCCCGGATTACAATATGAATAAGAGATCTCGGGGGGCCCCAGCCGGCAGCCTCACTAGCCGGCCGTGGGGCCCCCGGCTGAGCGGTCCCGTCGTTGGTAGGGCCCGCCGCCTGCAGGGTCCCGTCAGGAGCCGGCGGGGCCCGCACGGTGGGTCCCCGCGCCGGTCGTGTCACGACACGGGTTCGTCCTTCGGGGCGTCGTCTTGTGGCAGCCGGCCGAGGTCAGCGGTACGGCCGGCTGCACTGTAGCCATGACGGGGCAGGTGATGGAGTGGTTGAGGGCGTGCCGACACTGTTGGGAGTCCTGTCGCGGTCGGCCAGAGTCAGAGGCACTGCCACCTGCACTGTGGCCGCACGGGCGCTGACCCCAGATGGGATGGGGGCCACTGTAGCCGCGTGTACCCGACCGTGGCATCCAATGGGCGGCAGGGCGTAGCCGGCTGGGCGTAGCCGGCTGGGTGTAGCCGGCAGGGCGCAGCCGGGCCGTAGGGGGAGTCGGCTCACCCTCCAGTCGCTTCAGAAAGTTGGAGTAGTGGGTTGCTTGAGGCTACCCCGGGGTTATCCCCCCGACAGTAGTCCCCGAAGCAGGGGAGGCCCGCCGACGAACCATGGCAGTCCTCGCCGGCTTGAACATCGTCTTTATGCCGCATCATGCCTCGGAGGTCAGATGAGGTGGGCAAGCGGCGGCCGGCTCCGCAGCCGGCCGACGCTTCGCGCGCCGCCTCGAGCGCCTCGTCTGGCGGAGAAGCCGCGCCACGTGGAAGACACAACGGGCTGTGTCCTGACAGGCCGTGCGACGGACGAGACCGGGCCGTGGGGCGGGCCAGCCACGGCCGCGGCCTCGGCCCGCGCGCACGGATCCTTTGCGGCTCGGGCCGCCGTTTGGCTTTACCGAGCGCCATAACTTCCGCCCCGCATGCGGCGGGAAGCGCGGGGGTCGTGCGCAATCAATCCGCCCTCCATGTTCGGTCGCGCGGGGTTTAAATGGGGAAGGGAGAGGATCAGAGCGGCACATTCGCCCCTCCCGCCCCAGTCGCATTGTCTTCGTCGCCCTCCTCCTCCTGCTCCGAGAGAGAGAAGAAGGGTAGAGCCCATGGGAGCGTCGCGCCGCCGCTCGCCACCGCCGTAGACCCGCACCGCGGCCGAGCAACTGCGCCCGCCGCCGCGACCGCAAGCCCTTTGTAGAAGCCATGGCGACCAAGGGCGCCTGGGATGGCAGCATCGTGGAGGAGCAGTTCATCGAGCACCTCCGCTACCGCCGCAAGCTTCCGTCGGAAGCGCACCTGGAGGCGCGCATCGCCGGGCCGGAGAACTCCCCGACAACGCGGGAGGGCGAGGTGGTCGTTTTCGCCGAGCATTTCCTTCGCGGGCTCGGACTGCCGGCGAGTACCTTCTTCCGGCGGTTCTTGACGCGGTTCGGCCTACAGGCGCACCACCTCGCCCCCAATGTTGTCTTGCAGCTGTCGGCCTTCGTCACCCTCTGCGAGGGGTTCTTGGGGGTGGAGCCGAGGCTCGACCTCTAGTTCCGGCTGTTCTTCCTCAAGTGGCAGACGGTGGTGGACCCGGCGATGCAGGCGAAGGTCATGACCACCTGCAGAGGAGCCCTGATCCATATCCGCAAGGGAGCCGGCTTCCCGAAGCTCCCGCTGCAGGAGTCGGTGAAGAATTGGCAGCGGGGGTTCTTCTACGTGAAGAACGTGCAGCCGGAGGAGGATTACATCAACCTCCCTGATTTCGTCAACCAGCCACCGGCAGCGATGCTGAACTGGCAGGCGGCTCTGCCCCAAGCGCTCGAGATGGCAGACCGGCTCTGCGAGCGCCTGCTGGTGATGACCTGGACGGAGGGGCTGAAGGCCACCGACCTGTTGGCCGCGATGGTGGCGTGCCGGGTGCAGCCGCTGTAGAGCCGGCCGCACCTGATCTGCGAGATGGGAGGGCGGCATGACCCCTGCCGGCTCTCCACCAAGGAGCTGAAACCGATCCACGTGGCGCGGAGGGTGAATGCCATCTCGCAGGCGAAGCTGAAGGAAGAGGGGTGGCAATGGGGGAAAACCCCATACAGCCGGAGCCATCCGGCGCCGCGGGTAAGTGACTAGCCGTCTCCCCCTCTCCTTCCTTTTTAGAGACAGCGTTCCCCCTTTGGTCTGACGACGTGGCGCTTTGCCGGCTCGCAGGTTTTCGCGCAGTTGCAGAACTACGGGGAGCCGGCCGCCGACTTGGCGGACTCGGACCCCGAGGAGATCGAGGACGTCGACGACGTGGAGCCGGCGGACCCGGAACAAGCCGGCACGTCCGATGCCGGCGAGGCAGAAACGGAGACGGAGGAGGCCGAGTCGATGGGTGAGCCCCTCCCACAAAGCATCTACGGGATTGGACCGATGATGACGCTGAGTCGGAGGAGTCGCGTGCTGCAGAGGCTCCGGAGGAACCCGAGGCCCCGGAGGACGAGGTCACGGCACCGAGGAGGCGCCCGTGCCAAGCCGGCCACGAGTCCAGCCGGGGTGGCCCTGACGCGGGCGACAAGGGGAAGCGGCTGGCTGTTGCCAAGTCGGCGCCCAAACGGGCGGCCACCGCGCAGCCGGGCGGCAGCCGCGGAGGAGGTGGGAAGAAACAGCGGGTATCCCAGGCGGGACCCACGAGGAGGGCGGTCCCCGTCGTCCTCGGGTAATACCGTCTCCCCCTCCTCCTTAGTTTTTTTCCTTTCTCCCCGGCTCCTTATCCCGCCATGATCAGGTAGGCACGCGCCCTGGGGAGGACCCCAGGCGGCGAGGCCACGAGGACGGCGCCGCCGGACACCGCCGAGGAGAGGGAGCGCCAGGCGTGGCTCGACCTCGAGGCGGCCGAGCATTAGCGGCGCGTTGAGGAGCGCCGCCCCTGGGAGAAAGCGGCAGAGAAACTGCAGCCGCCGGGAGGGGCCGGCGGTGAGGCCACTGGCGGAGCGTGGGAGCCGTTCCCCCGCGGCCGGGAGAGGAGGTCGAAGGACCACCACGATCCCGAGCGGTGGGCGGAGGCGGACGTGAAGGCCGCGGAAGACGCGCGCACGGCGGCGGGCGCGGACGCGGCCGACGCTGGAGGGAGGGAGGGGATGGACTGCGACGCCGCCCAGCCGGGGGCGGGCGATGTGTCGCCGAGGGCAGAGGGGCCCCCGGAAGTCGAAATCCCGGCTCCGGACGTGCCGGCTCCGGATGTGGCGGCCCCGGAGGCACCGGCTCCGGAGGTGCCCTCACTGGAGGAGAGCTGGCCAAGAACGGCCGGAGGCGGTGCGTCGGAGGGGACGATTGTCACGACCGGGGGGACGACCACCGCGAGCTCGTCGTCGGGCCCCCCCGGCACGACGGCGCCGGGAGGGGCAGGTCCCCTGGTGACCTCTGGCAAAGGGGGGCCCGCGGACGGGGGCCGGCCGCAGCAGAACTGGGCCGCAGCCGGCCGCCCGGCCATTGGTGATCCGCCGAGCGCCCTTGGGGCGGCGTTGGCTGCCGTCGTCGAGGCGTTTGCTGCCGCGCGCGCCCAGACGTCGCAAGACGCTCGAGCCGCCAACGACCGGCTGGTGCATCTGGAGCAATCTGTCGCGGCAAGTTCTCTTCTTTCCTTCTTTTCTTGCTTTGGCGTTTTCTTTCTTTTCCAGTGGGGGCACGCTAGCACACCCACTGGGTGTAGCCCCCGAGGCTCGAGCTGGCTGGAGCGCAGGCGGGTCGAGCCTAACGCTGATGTGTGTCTTCGTCCTTCGCAGGCAGCGCATGACCGACGGGTGGCCGCGTACAACACCCTGCTGGGCTTGTACCGGGAGGCCGAGGCCCGGCTGGCGACTCTGTCCGCGGACCTGCAAGGTATGGAACCTCGCGATCTTCCAGTGGGGGCGCACATGCGCACCCGCTGGGTGTAGCCCCCGGGAATCAGGCCGGCTGCTCCGGAGGCGGGCTGAATCCCTTTCTTTGTTTGGTTTCTGACAGCGGCCTCCTCATCCCGAGCAGCCACCCATGCCGAGACGGTCAGCCTCCGCCGCCAGGTGATGCAGCTTGGGGAGCAGCAGAGTCTCCTGACCGCGGAGTGCGACCGGCTCCGCGGGGAGACGGAACAGGCGAAGGCGGAGAAGGAGGAGCACGAGGCTGCCCACCGCAAAGAGCTGGTGGACCGCGAGGCGGCTCTTCTTCGGGAGGCGGAGGAGCGGGAGAAAATCCTCCGCCAGGAGCTGGAGGCCAAGGACGCCGCGCTGACCAAGGCGGCCGAGGATGCGCAGGCTGTCCGGGATGAGCACGAGCGCCGGCGCCAGGAGTGGTCGGCCAGGGAGGTGGAGCTGCAGGAGCAAGGGCACGAGGTGGATCGGATGCTGCGCGGTGAGTTTTAAACACCTCGCTCTTTCCGCGCGTTGCTTCTGGGTTTTCCGGTTTGCCTCTTTGCTCATCCCGCGTATTCTTCTTTTATCTTCTTAGGGCTTTTCCCCGGTACACAGGAGGCCGCAGAGGTGGCCGTGGAGGCCCACCGTGAGGGCCAGCGGGCGCAGGGGGAAGCCGTTGGGCAGCTTGCCCCCTGGACCTTGGACGAGGTGGGGATCGCTGCCGGGGCGCGGCTGTCGGAGGTGGTTCGAGCCCTGAAGCGGCTCCAGGCGGCCGGCGTGGCGCTGGTTCGCATCCTTTGGCCCGGCGTGGTGGAGCCGGTCTCCATGAGCCGGCTGTCGAGGTGGCTGGAGTTCGGGGCCACGCAGGTGAACGCCTGGAGGGCCTCCGCAGCACGCGCCGGTGCAGGCATGGCGCTCCGCATTGCGAGGTCATGGTACCCCGAGCTGGACCTGGGTCTGCTCACGGCCCAGCGTGCCGGCACCGACGTGGATTTGGAGGCGGTGGCCGACGCGCTGTCCGTGAGGGCGAGCGACCTCGCGTCCTTCGCCGCGTGGGACGAGTACGTCCCGGAGCGCGGGGCGGACGGCGTGGGGATCCCGGAGGACCGGTACACGCTCGCCCTGGACGACCCGGAGGGGAGTGCCGCCGAGACGGACGAGGAAGAATCCGGCTCCGATGCCTATGCCGACTCCGAGCTGGCTCCGGACTTGGAGACGGGAGCCGACGCGGAGCGCACCGCGGACAAGGACGGGGCTTCTTCGTCGGCCGCCGCGGGCGGTGCCGGAGGAGATGACGGTGCTGGCACCATCTAGAGCTTTTATCTTTCTGCATAGTTAAAATGCCATTCCACCCACTGGGGGTGTATATGTAATGAACTCATGGCCGTGGGCCCTTTTTAAATTGAATGAAATTTTTGGTTGCTGAAATGTTGTCTTATGTGTGCCGGCTCGACCTTACCCTTTTTGCTCTTTTGGTTCTATTTGCTCAAAACCTTTTCCCTCTTGGCTTCGGTCCCGCCAGCCGGGCAGCCGGGAGCCGTTCTTTAGCTGGGACGGGGCGTCCGCCTTGAGGGACCGGTCATGAGTTTGGAAACCGCGGGAGTTTTTTGGGTAAGGTGAGTGACAGAGGCGAAAAGAAAGTGTTCCGGCTAGCCTTAGCCGGCAATCCCCTTTGCAATCGATTTTTCGTGTGTGCTAAGCTTTGCCGTCTCGAGGTCCCGTCAGCCGGACAGCCGGGAGCCGGTCTGTAGCTGGGAGGGGTGGGAGGGCTCTTTTTAGTTCACATTACTTGACCGACTTCGGGGGAGGAGGGCAGGACTAGCCGGTGAGCCCCCAGGACCGGGAGCCGGACCCAGGAGCCAGCGAGCTAAAGTCTTAGAAAAAGACGAAAAGGGGCGTGTTCCAAGAGCAGGCTTGGGGCACCCATTGCATTCATAAGCCCAAAAGGGAAGAATATATACATGCACTGGTTCTTAGCAGTAAAACGGGCGGAGGAGCGCCGCGTTCCACGGACGCTCCGTTTCCTCACCGGAGGTGTCTCTCTTGTGCTTCTGCGGCTTCTGGGCGTCTATTAGATAGTACGCGTTGTTATGCAGCGCCCGACTGACGATGAACGGGCCCTCCCATGGGGAGTACAGCTTGTGCTGGCCGGCAGTTCGCTGGATTCGCCTGAGCACCAAGTCTCCTTCGCGGAAGGAGAGTGGCCGGATCCGCTTGCTGTGGTAGTGCCGGAGCTTCTGCTGGTAGATGGTCGTCCGGCTCAGAGCCAGCTCGCGAGCCTCCTCGAGGAGGTCGACGCCGTCTTCTCTTGCCTCCTTTGCGTCCGTCTCCGTGTACAGGGTAACCCGAGGCGAATCGAACACGATGTTGGTGGGGATGATTGCCTCGGACCCATACACGAGAAAGAATGGGGTGTAGCCGGTCGACCGGTTGGGTTTGGTCCTGAGGCTCCAAAGAACAGCCGGCAGCTCTTCGACCCAGCAGCCGGCCGACCGGACCAGGGGCACTACGAGCCGGGGCTTGATGCCGGCCAAGATCAGGCCTTTTGCCCTCTCGACCTTGCCGTTTGACTGTGGGTGGGCGACGGACGCCAGATCGAGCCGGATGCCCTGCCTAGAGCAGAAACGCACTAGCGCGCCCTTGGCGAAGTTCGTGCCATTGTCGGTGATGATGCTGTGGGGGACGCCGTAGCAGACCATGATGTCTTCGATGAACCGGACGGCCGTGGGGCCGTCCAGCTTCTTGATTGGCCTGGCCTCGATCCACTTGCTGAATTTGTCGACGGCTACCAGCAGATGTGTCACGCTGCCTCGTGCGGTCTTGAAGGGTCCAACCATGTCCAGCCACCAGACGGCAAAAGGCCATGAGAGGGGGATGGTTTGGAGGGCTGAAGCCGACAGGTGGCTCTACGTGCTGAAACGCTGGCAGCCTTCGCACTTGTCGACCAGCTGCCTGGCCGCCTCCAAAGCAGTCGGCCAGTAGAAGCCGTGGCGGAACGCCTTGGCCACCAGGGTCCTGGAGGCGGCGTGGTGACCGCACTTGCCCTGGTGGATGTCGAGGAGGATCTCTTGCCCTTTCTCCGGCTCGACGCAGCGTTGGAAAACGCCAGTGTTGCTGCGATGAACCAGCTCGTGGTTGATGATGCTGTAGGCCGGGGCTCGGCGCTGGATTTGTCTTGCCGTGGCCTCATTGGAGGGGAGCTCGCCGCGTAGGAGGAACGCCAGGATGGGCTGGGCCCATGAGGGGGCCGAGACGGGAGCCGGCTCGGGTTCAAGGGGGGCGTTGGCTGCGGCAGGAGCCCCCGGGTCCGAGGGACCAGTCCCCGGGTCCGGCTCGCTAGCCCCCGGGGCCGGCTCGCCAGCACCCGGGGCTGGAGCAGTGGAAGGGGCGTCGATTGCCATCATGACGGCCATGTCTCCGGAGCCGGCCGCTGCGGGCGCGGCCGGCTCACTGGGCGGAACTGGTGCTGCCGGCAGGGCAGCCGGAGTTGGTGGAGCCGGCAGAAGGGTCGACGCCGATGGTGCCGGCTGTGAAACCGGAGCTGTCGATGGGCCAGCTGCGTTAGCCGGCACGAAGATGGACTCCGATTCGGGGGAGGGCTTGATCGAAGGCTTGAGCAGCCGCTCGAGGGAGACACCGGCTGGGATGGCCTGTCGGGTGGAGCCGATCTTCGCCAGCGTATCGGCCGCCTCGTTGTCCGCACGGGGGACGTGATGGAACTCGCAGCCCTCGAAGGAGCCGATGAGCTGCTGGACGAGGAAACGATAGCTGGCCATGTTAGCGTCCCTGGCGTCCCACTCGCCAGAGACTTGCTGCACCACGAGGTCTGAGTCGCCGAAGCATATGATGCGCTGGATGCTGATCTCCTTGGCGAGCCGGAGGCCGTGGACGAGAGCCTCGTACTTGGCCACGTTGTTGGAGGCGGCGAAGTGGATCTGGAGCGCGTACTTGAGTTGATCTCCCCTTGGGGACGACAGGACGATGCCGGCTTCCAAGCCGGCCCGCATCTTCGAGCCGTCGAAGTGCATACGCCAATGTGTGGAGTCGGGTGGAGGCGGCACGAACTGGGCGTCGGCCGAGTCGACGAGGAAGTCGGCCATCGCTTGTGACTTGGGGGGTGTTTGTTTCCAGGGACTTTTTGGTGTAGGGACTAGAAAAAGTCCCTCTTAGAGACTTTTTAACCAAACATGAGGGACTACTAGGGACTAAAAGTTGCTTTTTGGGACTAAATGAAGAAGACTCTCAAGGAGAGTCTTTTTTGGGACTTTTTGGGACTTTTCCAACAATGCCCCTCCCTGCACCCATTGCCCCGCCGCCCCATGGTGTTGTTTGGTTGTTATTTTTCTGTATACTAGGGGTAACATGGTCATTTAATAACCTCTAGGGAGGGACTAGGGACTTTTAGTCTCTGGAAACAAACAGGGAGGGACTTTTTAGGGACTAGGGACTTTTTAGTTGGGACTAGAAAAAGTCCTAGGACTTATAAACCAAACAGGGCCTTGATGGTGGTGCGCGGATCGTACCGTATCTCATAGTCGGTGAGGGCGATGGTCCACTTGGCTATCCGGCCGGTGGCATCCAGGCCGCACATGATTTTGCCTTGCGGCGCCGTGCTGATCACGGTGATGACATGCTCCTGGAAGTACTGCTTGATCTTCTGGGCGGCGAAGTATATGCCATAGCACATCTTCTGGTAGTGGGGGTAGTTTTGCTTGGAGGCGGAGAGGACCTCGCTGAGGTAGTAGACGGGGCGCTGGATTGGCAGCGCTTTGCCTTCCTCCAATCGCTCCACCACCAAGACGACGCTGATGACGCGTGTGGTCGCCGCGATCTAGGCGAGCAAAGGCTCCTTCTCAGCCGGCGCGGCCAGGATGGGCGCGCTAGTGAGGGCCCGCTTGAGGCCGCGGAACGCCTCGTCCGCCTCGTCGGACCAGTCGAACATGGCCGGCTTCTTCGAGGGGTCGCGGCCCGGCTCGACCAGAGCCGTCTTGCGCAGGAGCCCGTAGAGGGGCAAGGCCTTTTCGCCCAGCCGGCTGATGAACCGGCTGAGGGAGGTGAGGCAGCCGGTGAATTTCTGGACGTCGCGGAGCCGGGTCGGCTTGGGCATGCGCTCGATTGCCCTGATCTTCTCGGGGTTAGCTTCGATGCCGCGGGCGGACACGAAGAAGCCCAGGAGTTGGCCGGCTAGGACGCCGAAGACACACTTCTCCATGTTGAGCTTGATCTTGTATTCGCGCAGGTTGGCGAACGTCTCCCGGAGATCGTCGAGGAGGCTGAAATGCTTCTTGGATTTGACGACGATGTCGTCGACGTAGACGTGGACGTTCCTGCCTATCTGAGGCAGGAGACACTTCTGCATACAGCGCTGGAAGGTGGCGCATGCGTTCTTCAGGCCGAAGGACATGGTGATGTAGCAGTAGGCCCCGAAAGGGGTGATGAAGGAGGTTTTCAGCCAGTCGGCCGGGTCCAGCTTGATCTGGTGGTAGCCGGAGTAGGCGTCCAGGAAAGACAGCAGGTCATAGCCGGCCGTGGAGTCGATGACTTGATCGATCCGCGGCAGGGCGAACGGGTCCTTGGGACACGCCTTGTTCAGGCTCGTGTAGTCGATACACATGCGCCAAGTTTTGTTCTTCTTCAGCACCAGGACTGGGTTGGCTAGCCAGTCCGGGTGGAATACCTCCATGATGAAGCCGGCTACGAGTAGCCGGGCGATCTCTTCCCCTATAGTACGCCGCTTCTCCTCGGAGAAACGGCGCAGGGGTTGCTTGACCGGCTTCGCATCCGGCCGTACGGGAAGCTTGTGCTCGGCGAACTTCCTCGGAACACCCGGCATGTCCTTTGGAGACCATGCAAAGATGTCCCGATTCTCACGGAGGAAGTCGACGAGCTTGCTTTCCTATTTGCTGTCGAGGCGGGAGCCGATGGTGACGCATTGCTTGGGGTTGGCCGGGTCGAGTGGCACTTGCCTGGTGTCCTAGGATGGCTGGAACGAGGCTTCGCCGACCGACTGGGACGGAGGAGCCGGCATGGCCGGCTGGCCAGAAGTGTGGGCCACGAGCCGGTCGAGCTGCCGCTTCTCCTCTGCAATCACCAGGGCTTCGGCCAGCCGGCTGCCGTCCCGCGCGCACGCGATCGACATCTTGTAGTCGCCGGCTTCGGTGATGATGCCCTTGGGACCCGGCATCTTGAGCTTGAGGTAGGCGTAATGGGGGATCGCCATGAACTTGGCGAGAGCCGGCCGGTCCAGCAGCGCGTGGTTGGGACTGTCGAGGTCCACCACCTCGAACCATACCGGCTCGCGGCGAAAGTGGCTATTCCCGCCGAAGAGAACGTCGAGCTTGATCTTGCCGACGGGGGTGCAGGACTTTCCCGGCACGATGCCGTGGAAAACGGTCCGGCTCGCTTGCAGGTCCTCCACCTTGAGCCCCAGCTTGAGCATCGTGTCGAGGTAGAGGATATTGATGTTGCTGCCCCCATCGATCAACACCCGCGAGAAGCGGCACGTGCGCCTCTCGGAGGCGATGGTGGGGTCGAGGACGAGGGCGTAGCTGCCCGGGCTCGGCATCACGGCCGGGTGGTCCGCCCGGCTCCAGGTGACTGGCTTCTCGGACCAGTGCATGAACTGGGGAGTCGGGTGCATGGTGGCATTCACCTCGCGGTGGAGCCGGCGTTGAGCGTGCTTGTCCGTGTCTTCACTGGTGAAGATGACGTAGGAACCGTCTTGGACGGGGAATTGGTCGAGCAGCCGGCCGTCGTTCTGAGCCGGAGCCGGGGCCTGAGCCGGAGCGGGAGCCGGAGGCGGCGCCGGCGCGTGAGGTGGCGGCAGGGGAGGAGTCGGAAGACCCTCGCCCCGGGCCAGCCGCTGCGAGAAGCTGCACTGCCGGAGCGTGTGCGTGGCGGCTTGGCGCTGGAATGGTGTTTGCAGGGGAGGTCGAGCATCTGCTCGAACGTGAGCTTGGGCTGCCAGGCAGCCTTGGCAGTGCGCTGACGTTGGCTGGAAGCCTGGGCAGCCAGCTGCTCTTCCTCGATTGAGGCAACCTGCCGGCTCTCGTAGCGGGGGTCCGGCTGGTCGGCTTTGCGCTTGTTGTTCTACTGCTGCCAGTTGTCGGCGGCCGACCGCGGCGCGGCGGGCGGCGGGGCCGGCTTGGCTAGGCGTGGCGACCTTCATCCGCATAGCGGAGTCGGCCTTGGCGTACTTGTCCGCCTTGGCCATCAGGTCTGCCAGGGTAGCCGACTCGGAGCACAGGAGCTTGTGCTTGAGGTGGGTGCCGTCTCGGTAACCCTCGATGAAGTATTGGATGGCCTGCACCTCGTGCACCCCTTCGCAGGAGTTGCGGAGCTCGGTCCAGCGCGTGAGGTATTCGCGGAGGGGCTCCTCCGGCCCCTGGACGCACATGGCCTGCTCGCGAGGCCGGCCGGGCCGCTTGTAGGTGCCGGTGAAGTTGCGGACAAACGCTTCTTCGAAGTCCGTCCAGGTGTTGATGCTGCCGGCCGCCAGGCTGTTCAGCCAGGTGCGGGCCGAGCCGATCAGCATAAGGGGGGCATAGCGGACGGCTACGTGCTTGTTCCCCCTGGCGATGCCGACTGCGGTGGTGTAGTCGATCAGCCAATCCTCCGGCTTGGCAGCCCCGTTGTACTTTGGGGTGTCGCGGGGAAGCGTGAAGCCGGGCGGAAACGGCTCGTTGCGGATCCGGGGGCCAAAGCACGCCGGGCCAATCGAGCCCTCCTCCTCGAGGAGGGCCGACTGCGCCAGCCGGTCGAGGCGGAGCCGCGCGTCGTTCTCGCTGTGGGGGACCTGCGGCCCGAGCCGGGCCGCGAGTTCGGGGCGAACGACCGGCGGGACGGACCGTGTCGGGTCCTGTCGTGGAGGCGGAGTGTGTCCGCGGCGACGCCGGCTACCGCCAGCCGGCGCCTCGTCGCGGCGGTTGCCGTCAACCGGGTTGTTGCTGCGACGGCAATTCACAGCTGGTTGCTCGTTCCCGCGCAGCTGGGAATGCCGAGCGCTGCTTCCCTCGGCCCGCCGGCCGGAGGGGCGGGGGGAACTGGAGTGCTGAGCCGGCTGACGGTCAGCGGCCCCAGTGCCCGCACCCTCGGGACGGGGGAGCTCGGAGACGTCTTCGCCGGGGGCGAAACCGATTTGTTGCGCGTTGGCGGTGTCGATGCGGTCCTTGATGTGCCGCTCGCGTGCGGCATGCTCCTCACCCACCAAGGTAGCCAGATCCTCGTAGGCTTCCTTGGCGGCCCGCAGGTTGGCCGCGGGGGTGTCGTAGACGGGAAGGCGGCCGTCGAGGATTTCCGCGACCACACGGCCGCGGTCACGCACAGCCCCACGCCGGCTGGGCTCGGTGCCAGCCGGGGTGAGGCCGTACGCGGAGGCATACTCCCGCTGCGCGGCTTCCATCCGGCGCCGCTCGGTAGCGAGGGCGCTGGCGTCTTCGAATAGTATGCGGCGGGCTGCCTCCAGCTCGTTTGTGGCGGTGGCCGGGTTCGCCGTCGGGGCAATGGGAGTGCTCAGACCCCGGAGGGTAGCGGCGAGCGGGTCGGAGGTACCGGCGCGGGCGGCGGCCGCTTCGGCCTTAGCCCGCGCACGGCCCGAAGTGGTGGAGGAGGTGGTGACCATCACTCCCACGCGGACGCGGGAGCCGCTAGCCTCGCCCGTGGCGAGTGCACCCACGGATGCGGGGGGATCGGTGCAGCCGAGATCCTGGGTAGGGTACTCGTCCGCCGCCAGCTCGTCGGCGATGCTTAGCTTGCCGAAACACCCGGCGAGCGCGGCGACGTCGAGCGCCGGGCCACGGCCGAGGCACCCGTCAGAGAGGCCGGCCGCGTCGCCCACAAAGCCTGCCGGAGCAAGCCCCACGAGCATGCATTTCCGCCCGGACGCGGGGCGGCCGAGGGAGGCGGTGAGGGGTCCCGCCCGGAGCGTGATTCCGGCCGGCCCCGCGTGTAGCCCCACGGTGGGCGCAAACTGTCGTCGTTTCGTCACGGCAGATGCCATGGGTAGGCTTATCGAGAGTGGATGGGGCCAAACGACGCCGACAGGCTCCGGGAGCGAGGTTAGGCACAAGCGGTGGCGGACACACGATGTACCCAGGTTCGGGGCCCTCCGTGGGAGGTAACACCCCTAGTCCTGCTTGGTCTGGTTGAGACAATGGTGAAGTTACAATGGTGCTCCTGGAGCTGTATCGCTAGAGGAGGAAGAAGGGGCTAGACTGCCTCTGCTGCCTCTCTACGTGAGTGTGGTGTGTGGAGAGAGAGTCGTCCCCCAGCATGGGGGAGGTCTGGGGGGTTTTATAGGCCAACCCCCCGGATTACAATACGAATAAGAGATCTCGGAGGGGCCCCAGCCGGCAGCCTCACTAGCCGGCCGTGAGGCCCCCGGCTGAGGGGTCCCGTCGTTGGTAGGGCCCGCCGGCTGCAGGGTCCCGTCAGGAGACGGCGGGGCCCGCACGGTGGGTCCCCGCGCCGGTCGTGTCGCGGCACGGGTTCGTCCTTCGGGGCGTCGTCTTGTGGCAGCCGGCCGAGGTCAGCGGTACGGCCGGCTGCACTGTAGCCATGCCGGGGCAAGTAAAGGAGTGGTTGAGGGCGTGCCGGCACTGTTGGGAGTCCTGTCGCGGTCGGCCAGAGTCAGAGGCACTGCCACCTCCAGTGTGGCCGCATGGGCGCTGACCCCAGATGGGATGGGGGCCACTGTAGCCGCGCGTACATGACCGTGGCATCCAATGGGCGCCAGGGCGTGGCCGGTAGGGCGTAGCCGGCTGGACGTAGCCGGCAGGGCGCAGCCGGGCCGTAGGGGGTGTCGGCTCGCCCTCCAGTCGCTTCAGAAAGTTGGAGTAGTGGGTCGCTTGAGGCTACCCTGGGGTTATCCCCCCGACAGTTTTGTTGGTGAACAAAATGCTCATACGTGCACAAGTGATAGTCACCAAAAACACCCACAAGCTCTCCAACCAAAGTCTGTCCAAAGCCAAATACTCAAAATCGGTGCAACCAACATTTCCATCCCGGTGCCACCGATTCTCAACCTCAGACAGACTCAGCCAAACCCTAGCCACTTCGGTGCAACCGATTCAATCCCGGTGCCACCGAGTTTAGGTTGCCAACTCTCTCTTACGCAAATTCACAATATTGGTACCACCGAGATTGTTGGATCGGCGTCACCGAGATTGTCAATCTGATCGTTGGTCACCTTATCGGTGCAACCGAGTTTCCTATATCGGTCTCACCGAGATTCAAAAGTTGCCACTTTTGGTCACTTCGGTACCACCGAGATTTACACATCGGTGTCACCGAGTTGGTCATTTTGTGTGTAACGGTTGGATTTTTGGGGATGCCTATATATACCCCTCCACCACCACCTACTCGAAAGAGAAGCACTCAGAACTATTCCATACTTGCCCCATCCAGTTTTCTGAGAGAGAACCACCTATTCTTGTGTTGAGGTCAAGATCTTCCACTCCAACCATGTGGATCTTGATTTCTAGCCTCCCCAAGTTTCTTTCCACCAATACCATCTCTTCCACCAAGCCAAATCTGTGAGAGAGTGATTGTTTGTTGAGGAGTCTATCATTTTGAAGCACAAGAGCAAGGAGTTCATCGACATTACCGAGCCTATTGCCTTTTGGAGGGTGGTGCCTCCTAGATTGGTTAGGTGTCGCTTGGGAGCCTCCTACTTCGTGTTGTGGAGTTGAACCAAGAAGTTTGTAAGGGCAAGGAGATTGCCTACTTCGTGAAGATCTACCCATAGTGAGGCTAGTCCTTCGTGGACGGAAGCCGTTATGGAATAGTCAAGGTTGCTACTTCGTGGACCCTTATGGGTGGAGCCCTCCGTGGACTCTCGCGACCGTTACCCTCCGTGGGTTGAAGACTCCATAAACGTGGACGTACGATAGCACCACCTATCGGAACCACGGGAAAAAATCATCGTGTCTACAATTGCGTTTGATCCTCCTACCCTATCCTTTACTACTCATGCTTTTTGTTACTTTCCGCTGCTATACTCTTAGACATGCATGTGTAGGGTGTACTTGACTTGCCATGAAATGCTAAAACCGCCAACTCTAAAATTTGGGAAAAGGCAAAACTTTTATTTGGTCAAGTAGTCTAATCACCCCCCCTCTAGACATACTTTCGGTCCTACAAGTGGTATCAGAGCGTTGGTCTCCATTGCATTGGTCTCCCAACCTAGGAGAGTATGGCGTCTAGTGAGGGTAATTATCACCATAGAGGTCCGTACTTTGATGGCACAAATTTTGCTAGTTGGAAGCACAAAATGAAAATGCATATTCTTGGTCAGAACCCCGCCGTTTGGGTTGTTGTTCGTGTTGGCTTGCAAGGTGAGTTCTTTGGAGATGGAAAGGAACCGGATCGTAAAGCGACCGTGGAAGAATTGAAGATGTTGCATTACAACGCTCAAGCATGCGACATTCTATTCAACTGCCTATGCCCAGAAGAATTCAACAAAATCAGCCGTCTTGAGAATGCAAAAGAGATTTCGGATACTTTGGATGCACAAAGGAACCGAGTCCGTGAGAGAATCCAAGTTGGATGTTCTTCAAGGTCAGCTTGACAAGTTCAAGATGAAGGATGGTGAAGGAGTCGCAGAAATGTACTCTAGGCTAGCTCTCATCACCAATGAGATTGCCGGCTTAGGAAGCGAAGAAATGACCGACAAATTCATCATCAAGAAGATACTTAGAGCTTTGGATGAGAGATACGACACCGTGTGCACATTGATCCAAATGATGCCCAACTACAAATATCTCAATCCTACGGAAGTCATTGGAAGGATTGTTGCTCATGCGATGACACTCAAAGACAAGGAAGAGCTTCATCACAAGTCTAGCGGTGCTTACAAAGCCACAAGTGATGCTCCCGCAACCTCAAGCAACAACCTTGTCACCAATGAAGAGATAAGCCTCATGGTCAAGAAATTCAGTAAGTTCTACAAGAATAGAGGCAAAGAAAGAAGCTCCAACTCAAGATATGATGAGAAGCGTTCGTCAAGTCGTGACCGCAATTGCTACAATTGTGGGAAGCCCGGACACTACTCCAATGAGTGCACGGCTCCCTACAAACAAAGAAAAGAGTCACCAAGAAGACGAAGCTCAAGGAATGAATCACCTCAAAGAGAGAGAAGGAGTAGAGATGATCGTTATGAACGAAGACACTCAAGGAGAAGTAGGGATTCGGAGAAGAAGGACAAGTACACCAAGAGCTACACAATAAGGAAACATCAAGCTCATGTTGGTGAATGGGTTTCCAGCTCCGACTCCGACGACAACTCCGAGAGAAGCTATCACTCCGACTCCGACTATAGTCAAGATGATGGTGTTGCCGCAATTGCTCTAGTGACTACCAACTCCCATGATCTATTTGACTCACCAAACGAAGGGAGTGGAAGTTGCTTCATGGCTAAAGCCCCCAAGGTATCACACCCCGAGTATCTTGATTTCGATAGTGATGAAGATGATTTGCTTTGTGATGATGACTTGCTCTTTGATAAAACTAGTGATGTTAGTCAAAATGAACTTGATAATTCTCATGCTAGTCAAGATAAGTCAATTGATGATGATAAGATGAAAATAGAAGAACTAACTAAAGAACTAAACACTCTTAAGTTAGCTCATGAATCTACTCTTGAAGATCATAGAGAGCTTGTAAGAACTCATGAGAAGCTACGCTTCGAGAAGCTCAACTTGGAGCAAGAGCATGAGTTTCTTAAAGCTATCAATGACGATCTCCAAAAGAAGACTTCATCCTATCTAGCCAAACGACTACTCTTGTCTACTTTCATGCCACAAGTTAAATCTAAACAAACTAGTAACAAAGGCAAGAAAGGTTCTTCATCTAGTAGCAACAATAAAAATGCTAAACCCAATGATGTTGCTTCTAGTAGTTCTATTGATTCCACTAATGATGATTCTCTTAGCCAAGTTACACTTGAGCAAGAAAATGCTTTATTGAAAGGAATTATAGAAAAAGGTATCTACAAGAGTCTTTCCGGGTGTAAGCAATTTGAGGAAATTGTATGCAAGCACGGAGGATACCGGAAGAATCGTGGTGTTGGCTACTTCAACGCAAATGGAGTTGAATGGGAAGAAGGTCAATATCCCGAGCCCAAGTTTGTTCCTCAAAAGGAGAAGTATGAACATACTCTTCCCAAGGGGACAAGCACTCAAGATTACCTTCCACCACAAGACCACAAGCTCAAGGGCAAGAACAAGCTTCAAGAGGACATTGACTCATATGAAGATGGATCCCTAGCTATGGTGGAGTGGGTTCCCAAGGCTACGTCAAGCTCAACTTCTACAAAGGCTACTACAACACCAAGGATCCCCATCAACTTGATGTGGGTCCCCAAGAAGAAGAACTAGTGAGTTCTTGAGGGGTGACTCCGCCAATGAAATTCACTCACATTCATTATTCGCAAGAATTATTTGCAATCAACATCAACTCTATGCAATAGTTCAAGGAGTCACACATTCCCTCAAAGGTAAGCAAGGGACAAGGTAATCAACAAATTGATGGACATCATAACACATGCTTTGCACTCCATGTCCATAGATATCCTTGTATTTGTCTCTTGTGTGTTGGGACTAACCCATGTAGGTGAGAAGAGTAAGGAAACAACAAGGATGCTCCCAACTCTTGGTGATCTTCATCAACCTTGAGCATCCACCACTACCTCACCAACATGAAGTCTTCATCGACAAAACCCAAGGTTAGTCTATCCCTCTTATGGGGGGATGTCACATCAAGGCAGAGCTTTACTCTAAGACTTGAGTCAAAGCATCTCTTAGTATGTGACAACATTAAATGCTTTATGTAAAAGTGGTAACCCCTCTTGTGCTTAATCGATGAGTATGACCTATGATCAAGTATTCTTACTTGGCTCCTAAGTCAAATACTCATATATAGATGACTTCGTCATCGCCCTAGTGCTTGTTAGATGCTAGTGTGTATGTGCATGTTTGTCCTGATTTCATTTGACATCTTATTGTGTGAGCATGTTGGTCTGCATTTATTTTCTCATTCGAGGACCTCCAATTGTTGCTATTTGGCTTTTGTTTTATCTTTTGCCAATTGGATGGACAAGAATGCCTAGGACCAGTCTTTAGCTATCTATGCTTTCTCACCTCATATTCTATTCATGCTGCATCACAAAATTTGAACAAGTACTTTTCGATCCCTCTGTGTGTGGAGCACTCGGAGTTCCGTATCGACAAGGACTGACCATTAAAACCTCCCAAGTGCATCTCGGTGGAACCAACCTCAAATTCTCGGTCTCACCGAATGCCTAGGGTTGATCTGGTTTTCAATCTCGGTACTACCGATTTCATATTCTCGGTTACACCGAGTTTCCCTGTCAGCTGACAGTTGTGGAACTCGGTGACACCGACAATTTAAAATCGGTATCACCGACAGTGAAGGGTATATAGTCTGTGGTCCCAACGATTCGAAAATTCAATCTTCAAATCGTCGCGCCTCAAACCCTAAGCTGTCGCAGAAGGACCCCCTGGTCATCGCCTTTCCTTCCCGAGCCTCTCCGCCGCTGGGAATCCTCGTCGTCGATGGGCATCTTCGCCGCCGTCACCGCCGTAGCGGATCCGTCACCGAGCTAGGGTACAGATTCGATCTTTCTTGCGCTCCCGTCTGATTCTTGCGCAATAAAGCTGTTTTTTTCTATAAGCCACAGTTTGCTGATCGTTCTATCCATGAAAAAACTCCGTATATTAGCGAACCATCAATTTTCTAGGGTTTTCCTTCCACCCGATGGAACTCGGTAGAACCGAAGTAAACAAATCGGTCTCACCGATTTGTCTGTCTGTGTTGCTGAGAACTGTCTCGGTGAAACCGAGTACTTCTTTTCGGTCCCACCGAAAAGAGTGCCAAGTTTCTGTTAATGAGATAGTCAGTCTCAGTGGCACCGACAATTTTACTTCGGCTGTACTGATTTGCATGTGACAGAATGCAAAACTTTGAAAATCTTTTGTTCAATCTTTCAAAAACCAGCCACATTTTGTGATGACTTATCCTTTTCTGCTCCTCTATACTCTATTCACTGGGTCAGTATGTCAAGTGCTGAAGACAGTGAGAACGACTTCAGAGAGAAGAGTGTTGAATTGGATTCTGGCACTAGTCCTGAATCTAGTTCATCTTCAGATCCAGGCACCCCCAGCTCTCATGGGTTGCCCAAGGCTGCTACAAGGGCCAGGAAGAAGCTGAATTCAGATGAGGAGGATTCAGACTTCGTTCCAGAAGAGATTCTTGCTAAGAAGCAAGAAAAGGCTGCCAAGAAAGCTGCAAATGAAGCTACCTCTTCAAGGAGAGCTGTAAGGAAAGTGTATGCTAGCTCTGAGGCTATGAGTGCACCTGAAAGTGCTAGGACAAAGATGGCTCTTCACCTTGAGTCACCTCCTAAGAAGGCAGGGGAGAAGAAGGGTGCTAGGAAGAGGATAGTCTATGTCACTGGCAGGCTGACCTCCATGCTTGAGGAACCTGAGGAGGCTGCTGCTGCTGCTGCTGAGGAGGAGGAAGAACATGTTGAGAAAGCCCCTGCCAAGAAGAAAAAGAAGCTTATGGCTGATGCTATGCCAAAGACTGGCACATCCAAGAGCACTAAATCTGTACCCAAGAAGCCTGCTGCTGAGAAGCCCAAGAGATTGTCCAGGCAAATTCCAGCATCTGAGAAGAACAAAGGTTCTGCCTCTAGAGTTGAGGATGAGGATGCTATGTCTGCCCTAATGAAGCTTAGGCCACACCTTCCAGTACATAATGCCAGCTACCCACTTGCTGAGGATATGAAGAAGAGGAAGGACTCTGGCTTGAGGGCATGGAGAGCTGCTGATCCATATGCCCAAAGGAAGAAGACAGCTGTGGACTACAGATTTTTCACCAGAGAGCAACAGGATTTCTATGAAATTGTGCTGTTTGACAAGAGTCCAGCTGTGAGCGATATGCGGTATGTGGACTGGAAATTCATCAAGGAGAATGAGGACTATTTTCCAAATGTCCAAGATAATTTCCACTGCATTGGTTTGGGTGAGTTTGTTGGCAAAGAGTTCACTGCTTGGAATGATGAGATGATCATGCAATTCTACTCCACTGCACATTTCTATGGAGATGGTAGGGTTGTATGGATGACTGAAGGAGCAAGGTATGAGTCTACTATTGAGGAGTGGGCTGAAATCTTAGCAGTCCCAGAGGTACAGGATGGTGACCTGGATATCTACTCAGAATCCAAGGCAAACCACAATGCTATGGCCAACATGTACAATGAGATTCCTGCTGCTAATGTGAAGTCTCACAGGCTAGGATCTATCTACTTTCTTCAGGCTGGCCTCCGCACCATGAACACCATTCTGAGGCATACCTTGATGCCTAAGTCAGGAGATGACAAGATGATCCGAGGCTACTCCATTAACATGTTGATCCACCTCGACAGACACACCAGGATCAGAGTCATGGACTTGATTGTTGAGACAATCAAGAGGGTTGCTGCTGATCAGAAGCGCTCTTGCTGTTATGCACCCTACATCCAGATGATTATCAACTCAAAGTTGGAGAAGCACATATTTGCTCTAGATCGTCCCCACTTGCCCCTACAGCCAGATCTCGAGGACAACGTTGTGGTGATGAACCCAGATCATCCCACTTCAGCTGCAGCTCAGGCAGAGGCAGAGGCAGCTAGAGCCACTAGTGCACAGGTCCCCAGATCCAGGAACGAGCAAATGGATCTTTTGAGCTCATCAGTTCAGGACATGAAGAAGGACAATAAGGGGATTCTGGACAACCAGAACAGTCTTGTGAGGATCTTCGAGAACAGGATCAAGACCCTTAATGATAAGGTGGATGGGCTGACTAAGATAGTCAATGAGCTCAAGAAGGAAGTTGACTCAGTGCCTCTTCCTCAGACTTCTTCTGATGATGATGATGATGAGGATAGTTCTCCTCTCAGGCCAGGCACATAGTTTACCACTCAGGCCAGATCAGCCACTGTGCCAGCTCCAGACTTGAGGCCCTCTTCATCAGCTCCAGCTACTGTTACCTCAGCTCCTGCTCTATCAGTTTCAGTTCTCTAGTTGCCACTCCAACTCCATCCACGACATCTGCAGAGATCTTCGCCGACGCTGTTCTCTCGACTCCTTCATCAACAACCGGAGGAGATCAGCCCAAGAACGCTTAGATATATGCCTTTGAACTTTTTGGTAACTTGTTGCCAAAGGGGGAGAAGTGTATATAGATCTTTAGGCTTCGAGTGAGAGAGCGTTTGGTGTTTATTGCTTTTTCAAAACATTTGATCTTTTGGTTACATGTTTGTGGTGTTTGATCATATGCGTTATGTGTGACGCTACTATTTCCTATCATCTTAATGCTTATGAGATGATCATTCACCTTTGCTTGGCTGTGTTGTGCTATGATGTTCATTCTAATTACTCTCGCACACCACCAAGATGTATGTGACATGGAAGAAGTGCCCCATGTACCTAATCGATTGTGCATTTGCATTCAAACGCAAATTCAAAATAATGCACAAATTTTGGGGGAGCTCTTGCTTATCACATACTTCTCAAAGCGACGATTATATTCATTATTTATATCATATGTCGAAGCTTTGATCTATATGTTGTCATCAATTACCAAAAAGGGGGAGATTGAAAACACACTTGCTCCCTTGGTGGTTTTGGTAATTAATAACAACATATAAGTCATTGAACTAATGTTTCCACTAAGTATATTTCAGGAAATGTTCAATGATAGGATTGACAAAAGGATTGTGGAGATTGTGGAATACCCCAAGATGCAAGGAAATAGGTTGGCAAAGCTTCAAGGAAGAGGACTCTACATTTTACATTTGTGAGAAATCACTTTGAGTCCATAGGAAAGCCAATACTATTAAAAGGGGGTAAGGTTTTGTTGGCGAACAAAATGCTCATACCTGCACAAGTGATAGTCACCAAAAACACCCACAAGCTCTCCCACCAAAGTCTGTCCAAAACCAAATACTCCAAATCGGTGCAACCAACATTTCCATCCCGGTACCACCGATTCTCAACCTCAGACAGACTCGGCCAAACCCTAGCCACTTCGGTGCAACCGATTCTATCCCGGTGCCACCGAGTTTAGGTTGCCAACTCTCTGTTACGCAAATTCACAATATCGGTACCAACGAGATTGTTGGATCGGCGTCACCGAGATTGTCAATCTGACCATTGGTCACCTTATCGGTGCAACCGAGTTTCCTATATCGGTCTCACCGAGATTCAAAATTTGCCACTTTTGGTCACTTCGGTACCACCGAGATTTACACATCGGTGTCACCGAGTTGGTCATTTTGTGTGTAACGGTTGGATTTTTGGGGATGCCTATATATACCCCTCCACCACCACCTACTCGAAAGAGAAGCACTCAGAACTATTCCATACTTGCCCCATCCAGTTTTCTGAGAGAGAACCACCTATTCTTGTGTTGAGGTCAAGATCTTCCACTCCAACCATATGGATCTTGATTTCTAGCCTCCCCAAGTTGCTTTCCACCAATCCCATCTCTTCCACCAAGCCAAATCTGTGAGAGAGTGATTGTGTTTTGAGGAGTCTATCATCTTGAAGCACAAGAGCAAGGAGTTCATCGACATTACCGAGCCTATTACCATTTGGAGGGTGGAGCCTCCTAGATTGGTTAGGTGTCGCTTGGGAGCCTCCTACTTCGTTTTGTGGAGTTGAACCAAGAAGTTTGTAAGGGCAAGGAGCTCGCCTACTTCGTGAAGATCTACCCATAGTGAGGCTAGTCCTTCGTGGACGGAAGCCATTATGGAATATTCAAGGTTGCTACTTCGTGGACCCTTATGGGTGGAGCCCTCCGTGGACTCTCGCGACCGTTACCCTCCGTGGGTTGAAGACTCCATAAACGTGGACGTACGATAGCACCACCTATCGGAACCACAGGAAAAAATCATCGTGTCTACATTTGCGTTTGATCCTCCTACCCTATCCTTTACTACTCATGCTTGTTGTTACTTTCCGCTGCTATACTCTTAGACATGCATGTGTAGGGTGTACTTGACTTGCCATGAAATGCTAAAACTGCCAACTCTAAAATTTGGGAAAAGGCAAAACTTTTATTTGGTCAAGTAGTCTAATCACCCCCCCTCTAGACATACTTTCGGTCCTACAGGGAGGCCCTTTTATAGGGGAGGAGCGGTCCACCGAGCTCGGGTGCGCCGGCGAGCTCGGGGCCGAGGCCAGATGTCACGGGAGGGGGAGAGGTTGTGTCTGCGGCGTTGCTGGGGCACATCCACGACCAGAGGGAGAGAGAGAAGAGAGGAGAGAGCACGCACGTGCGAGCCCGGCATTTGGCCGGGCTGGGGGGCGTCGGGCACGCGTGCGGGAGGTCGACGGAGAGATAAGGAGGAGGGGCGCGACCACTTGGCGTCTTGCGGACGTCGAGGAGGGCCAGGGGACAAGCTCCCTCATCCCAATGCTGTCGGGAAGTGGGGATGGGCGCCGGCTACAGTGTTGCTCGGCACAGTAGCGCGCTCCAGACCATGCGTTTGGCATGCCTGTGGCGTCTCTACGCGCTTTGGGCATGCCACAACTTGTCCTCTAGCTCCTGGGTGATCTGGAGATGCTCTAGGGGCTATTGGGGGCTAAGGAGAGTAGAGGGAGAAAGAAAATGGAGGTGTGGAGCTTCTACCACACGGGATATGCAGGATCTCTAGACAAGAAGACTCAGGCGCAAACCGCCTTAGAAGTAGGGACCTCGCGAGGCCAAAGCGCCCTCGCGAGCTCCCAGATACACCTCCCAGTTCTGCCGTGCCAGCCACGCGTACGAACTCAATGGGTTGTACATGCCCGGAGCCCCCCGAGGACGCGGAGGGGTTCCTTCCCACGCAATGTGGAAGCCACAGCTCCGTGCTGGCGGTCAACACGGCCCTCCAACGGCTATGCCCACGCAATGTGGAACCCACAGCTCCGTGCTGGCGGTCAACACGGTCCACCAATGACTATGCCCACGCAATGTGGAAGCCCTTCGCTCCGTGCTGGGGATAAACAACTGAGGGCGCCCCAACGGCTGCATCCAACCTCAGGAAGGCCCCTCGCGGCCCCGTCTCGCTGCGTTCCCCTGGGATGTACGCGTGAGGGGGCTGCATGGGGCTACTACCGGGCCAAGCCTGGTACACGCCACCTTCCCAGGTCTGCCAAACCGGGTCTTCACGCGCCCAGCTCGGGAGAAGCCAACGAGGAAAGGTATGGGAGCCGCTCGTACGTCAAGGGGGACTCCTGAGCAGCGCGACTCAGGAGCCTAACTGGCCACGTGGCCCCTCACCCCTTGGAACCATCCTCGGTGATCCGGACGGCCCAACGGCGGCTGAGGTATGTGCGGGGTCGGGCCCTGCCAACGCAGAGCTCAGAAGTGCTCAAACCCCTAAGGAGGACGCCAGAGCTCGTACGTCAAGGGGCACTCCTGAGCATCGCGACTCAGGAGCCTCACTGGCCCCGTAGTCCCTCACCCATTCGTACCGTCCTTGGTGATCCGGTCAGCCCAATGGCGGCTAAGGTATGCGCGCGGCCGGGCCCTGCCGACGTAGAGCGCAAGGTGTTCAAAAATTCCAAGTTAACCAAATCTTCACCATGTTCCCTTCATGAGGGCTGCTCGTACGTCAAGGGGGACTCCTGAGCATCGCGATTCAGGAGCCTCACTGGCCCCGTAGTCCCTCACCCCTTGGAACCGTCCTTGGTGATCCGGTCGGCCCAACGGCGGCTGAGGTATGCACGGGGCCGGGCCCTGCAGACGCAGAGCATCATAGCAAGCAAGAAGGAAACAGGGCGAAGAGAGCAATCACACAGTTCAACAGTTATTACAAGCATTAAAAGTTTTACGAACACAAACAAGTTTGACGCCTCCACGAGGCACGATGGACATTGCAGGAAAGTAGCAGGGGAGAGGAATCAGGAGGAGCCGTCGCCACCACTCGTCCTGTCCTCGGGGAACTCGTCATCGACATCGCTGGCGTCCTCTTCTTCGCCACTAACCCCTGCAGCTTCAGAAGGCGGAGGAACGGCGACGCGGGTGAACCTCTTCACCAGTGCCTCCACGGCGCCCTTCACCGCCGCCGCAGCACCGGCACGGGCCTCGAGGGCGACCTGGCGGATCATGGAGTCAAAGTAAAACCCCGGCCCGCGCAGGTGAAGATGGCTGAAGACGCGCGTCGCCGCCTCAGAAAAGAGGTTGCGGCACTCGCTCTCCAAGATCCCCTCCACCTTGACAACGGAGCCCTCCAGCGCCTCGACGAGCTTCGAAGCGAGCCCCGCGAAGCCGTTCTCTGGGGCCGCCAGGGGCTCCGCAAACCCATCCCGGCAGAGGGAGTGGAGCGCTTGGCGAAGCTTGAGCTCGACGGAGGGAAAGGCACTGAGCTCCGCGGCCTTTTCCTCCTCAGCCGCGGCAAGAGCCTTCTCCCTAGTTTCGAGTAGGTCCTTCTCCGAGGCGACTTCCTTCTCCTGCGAGCCCAGGCGCTCCCGCTCCGCAGCCTGGCGGGGCACCGCCTGGGATAGCTCGGAGTCCCGAGCGGCAAGCTTGGCCTCGCGGGTCTTGAGGGCTTCCTCCTGCTGACGCAACTGCTCCGCGAGCTCAGCCTTCTCCTCCAGGAGAGCCTCCAGGCGGGCTTCCACCTCTTCGCGGCACCTGACGGCGGATGCCGCGCCGGCCAGTGCCTCCTCGCGTGCTGCCCTGGCAGACGGGGCCTCCTTCTCGCTCTTCGCCACAGCGGCCTCGGCCTGGCCCCAGACCGCCACGACAGAGGCGTCGGCCCGGAGCCACCCGGAAACGAGTCCCAGGCGCCCACTCGCGAGGCAATCGTCGGTACCCGCAAGAGCATCCCGGACCTGACCCAAAGCGGTGAGGGTCCCGTCCAGGACGTTGAGGTCGCGCGACGAAGGCACCAAGGCCTCCTTCGGAGGAGTCACCTGCACGGTCAGAGACGACGTCCCCCGGGAGACAGCAGCACGAGGAGCAGGAGGCTCCGGAGGCTGCGCAGCGTCCACTGACATAGACGGATCGACGGGCGGCTGGCCCTCTAGACAGGAGCACCGACGCGCCCTCAAGAGGAGGAGCAACCACGTCAACAGGCAATGGGGGCTCGGGGGGCTCCGCAGCGGTGACCCTGAGGGCTGCCTCGCGAGCCCCCGCCCCCTCGCCCGCAGGAGCCACGGCGGGTGACGGCGGCACAACAGGAGCGGGCGGTGCATCGAAAGGCGCTTTCGGCTTGACGCCCGCCTTCTTCTTGCTCATCTTCGGCGCGGCGGCGTTCCTGGTCGCCAAGCAAAGGAAAATTATCAATGCACAAGCTACAGGCAGGCGACGGAGCCCGAGTCGGGTTACTTACTCTTCGACGTCGACCCATTTCCTCTTCCACTCCTCCCCGGCGAAGACGGGGGCGCCCTCACCCTTCTCGGCGAGGGCACTACCACGCCGGGGAAAAGGGGCACTGTCCGCAAGAGCTGCCGCTGGTGGGATCGCCATGGGCCCGGCCTCGCCCACCGCGCCTTTGAGCTGCGATTCGGGTGGGGGCGAGGCCGGCGCTTCAACCGCCTTGCCGACAGAATCAGGGCGCACCGGAGGAGGCCCCGCCCCGCGCTTCTTGGGGGTCGGCACGCAGGCGGACCGTGTGGCATGAGATGCCGGTCCAAGCCCCCTGAGGACCTCGGCGGGACCCGGAGAGCCAGCAGCAGAGGCTTCACCAGCATCATCGTCGTCCTCGAGGTCGCGCAGGAGCATGCTCTGCGACGGAGGAGACGCCCCTGCCGGGTCGTCGGCGGCTGTCTTCTCTGAATCCTCCCCGCCCGTGGTGTCGCCAGAGGACACCATCACCGGGGAGCCAAGGCCTTCATCTGGGGGGAGCCCCAGTTCATTGAAGACAGGCATCGTGGTAACCAGATCGGCTCCGTCGTCGCGGCAGTACCGCGGGGCGTAGGCATCAGGGAGATCACCGGGGTCGCCGTTGAGCAGGGTCGCCACTGCCCTGCTTAGTTCCTCGGGGGTTATGCGTGCGGACCGAAGCCTGAGGTTGTTGCCGTTGCCTTGGTAGTCCCATAAGGGCCTGGAATGGGACTGGAGAGGCACCAGGTGCTGCGTCAAGAACTCCTTCACTATCATCCCCCCAGTCAGCTTCCTGGCACTGATATCGCCAGAAATCCGCTCCAAGACGGGCCTGGCCCGGGGATCGGAAAGCTTCGCGGAGCTCCACGCGGAGGTCTTCTCCGGCAGCCCCTTCGGCAGATCCAACCGGGGGTTGGAATCTTTGAGGTCTATGAAGACCCAGCGGTGCCTGAAGTTCTCCACCTTCTTCCCGGCCTTTAAGAGCATGTTACCGCTCTGGGCCACAACGAAGGAGACGCACGCCGACCGTTGAGCGCCTTCATGCACGCGCAAGCTGAAGAAATGGCGGAAGAGGGCAACCGAAGGCTTCACGCCCACGAAAGCCTCGCAGTAGAAGGCTAAGACGGACAAGAGCAGGACGGAGTTGGGCTGGAGATGAAGGGATTGAATCCCGTAGTGGTCGAAGATGGCGGTGAAGAACGCGGAGAAGGGCGGGACGAGCCCAGCGAAGACGCTATGGAGAAAGAAAGGGTAGACTGCCCGGGACGAGGGCCGCTTCTCTGAGGAGCCGCCCCATATCAAGGTCCGCCCCCGCTCGTTGGTCCCATCTGCCATCCATGGGAGCACCGGGACGAGGTCCTCGTCCTTGGCGATGGTGGACCCCGAGAGCGAAAGTGAGATGGGAGCGGAGGCTGAGCTCTGGGCCTCTGGCTTCTGTTTGCCGGCGGGAGCCATCCGGAAGTTTGCGGGGCCTGAGCGGCAAGGAGGAGGACGGAGCGATGCCGGATCTGGAGAGGCCTCCGTTAGGGCCGGGGATCCGGGAAGCAAGAGCAGGTGCGTAGAAGGGGAAAGCAATAATGGCCCGGCACTGGAAGTCAGGCTCTTGTCGACTCGGGCGGTGGCCAAAGTGACAAAGGACACACGACATCAGCCGCACGACGCGCGCCAGTCCTGGCCCGGAAGCCAGCTCGAGTGCGCCTTGGGCCCGGGGGCTACTGTCGGCGTTCTGGGAACGGGGGTACCCAGACCTGCCTGCCTGCGGCCCAGGGCATGGCCCACTTCGTCAGCCAAACACGACCAGACGCAGCCCCACTCAAGACAAGGCCCTCACGAGGACCCCCGGCTCGCGAGGGAGAGCAACACCAAGGTCAGCAAGCAGAGGGCCTCCCCAGGCCCCCTCCGGAGTGGCAGAGATCTCTATGCAGGACCCGGCCTCAGGAGTCAAGGGTGACGCAAGGAAGGACAGGCGGGCGCCAGCGCGCCAGGCGGATCAGTTTCCCCTTTGGTGCAAAGGGGGCAAGGACGTACGCGAGTTCCCAAAGCACCCGCCAAACGTTTCCATTCCGATGAAACAAGACCACGACCATGAGCCCCGCAGGACGAATGTCATCGCTGAACCCACCTCTGCATCATCGACAGCTACTTTACAGGCGAAGACCGCCTTTGGACACGGCGGGATGTACTCCTGTCGCCCTTCAAATTTGGCCGTTGTGGGATCCATTCCCGCCATTGCGATAAGGGAAGAGGACCCAGGCCACCGCTATATATAGAGGCTAGGCTGCACCATAGAGGGCGATCCTATCCGAAGCCAGTCGATCCATCTCTCCATCTGGTCCAACACAAAGCCAGCAGAGGGCCAAGAACACCTCAGGAACGCCCTCGCGAGGCTCCTCAACCTTGTACTAGTTCATCCACCATAACCTCCATGAGAGGCAATCCACCAAAGCAGGAGTAGGGTATTACGCTTCGCAGTGGCCCAAACCTGGGTAAACCACCGTGTTCATCTTCTTCCTCGTCATCGCGCGAGTTCGTCGTCTTATCCATTGAGTAGTGAGCTTGGTAGGGCGAAGCTGCAAGGGAATCTTCACACACGCCCCTGTGTTCGAACCTTGAGGGTTTTGGGGAGCCCAAAATCCGACAGGCATTGCATCATATCATCAAACTGCATGATTTACTAAGCATTCTCTTATGTTGCAATGTTATCGCTTTTAAGTTTTAGAAATCTACTAGAGTACATGATGAGCCTGTGATCTTTGTTACCGTTCTCTCACTCCAGAGGGAAGAGGCCAGGTAAACAAAGAAGAAGGGCAAAGGAACAAGGACAGCGGCTCATCGTACTCCAGAGAAAGGGATACTGCCTGAAAAGATAAGTCAAATTGCATATCATGAGCTCGGTGCTATTTACTCCCTTAAGGAAACACCTCTTGTTCGTTTCGACTGTGTACCATGCAGTTCACCACGTGACGGAAACCTTTGTCAGGACGAGCCGCCTCCCAGCTCCTGCTGCTCATCAGCTCTGGGGGACCGCGCCGATACCGACAAGGAGCTTTGCCGGTGGACGATACCAGCCTGTTGCCTGGGGCTAGCTACCCTTTGGCGCTCGCGGTTAGTACTGGCACGGCAAATAGTTCCGTGCGGCAAGGACAAATGTGCTGACATAGTATAAACAAGGAGGAAGAAAAGGAAAGTACTTATGGAAGAGGAATAGCATTCTTTCATTCATTTTTTGGTACAAAATGGATAAAGATACATCAGAGGGAGCCTCTTTAATAACTCTACGGCGGCAAGCTACAAAATGAAAAAATACAAAAAGAAGACCCTGCGGCAGTAGGCGCTTTCGCGCAACCCCCCCCCCTGGCCATCAGGAGGGAAGGGACAGTCCGAAGACCGGAGAAGAAGGGTGAGCAATATTGACTTGAGATTGAGGAGGAGAAGGAGATGGATGAGCATCGCCGCTGTGACCACCCACTTTATAGGGAAGGGCGCGGGGGCTGGCTCTCCTCCGCTCCAAGACGGCCACCCGTCTCCACCAATCCCACTTCCCACGATCACGGGCAAACAGGTAACCGCCCGATTACTCCAATCCCAGGCGCTGTAGTTTCTACCACTCCCACGCCTTTGAGCCATGTGCATCCACCGCGAACTGCCCGCAATGCATGCAGCGCACGTGGCAGAAACGGCCTGAGGTGGTAGATAAGTGCTGGGTTGGAGGCCGGCAGTTACTCCTGCATATTACGCGCCTGTACATAAATTTTGGGCCTGACCCAACGACGCTGGGCGGGCGCGTTTGGGCCAGACCCGGGGACTCCTGTCAGTGCACTAGGAATGGGGTACCCAGTGCCCCTGACTTATGCACAGGCATTAGTAGCAGAGCCCCGCCAAGATCAGCCCAAGCCAAAGAAGCTGCTCTTCATGAGATCAAGGAACGCATCAAGAAGGCGAAGACAACATTCGAGACCAAGACCCCGGCAGGAGCAGCCAACGCTGGATAGCTACGCCGGCAAGACCAACGCAACGGCCCAGAACAGTCCCGAACCACGCTAGCCATGTCCCCGGCGCCTGCCGGGGACAGAAGCAGATGCACCTTCAGGAAGACCCGGCAAGCCATCCCCTGGCAGGCGCGAGCCGATCGGCCACCGCTCCATCGCATCGCAATGCCTGTCAGTTGTCAATGCAGTGTCGATCCCTCAGGTGGCTAAGTGGCTCTCGCTAAGTATGTGGCGACGCACCGGAAGACAGATTACATCCATTTGACACCCGTCCAGAGGCGTGCCATGACACTAAGCAATAGCCAGCTAAGCGGTGGTAAGAGCTTGTCGGGGATGCACCCCTGCTCGCCACCTAGGCTAGCATTTATGGCATTTTGTCCTAAGTGCCAGAATTAGGTATGATAGCACTGTTAGCTATCTAATCACTAGGTAATGTTTGTTTTGCCACTTTGGTTGCCCCTTGTCCTATAAACGGAGGCCCATGGCAACTGTCGGCGTTCTGGATACCAGGGTACCCAGACTTGTCTGCCTGCGGCACCAGGCGTGGCCCACCTCGATGGCCAAGTACGGCCCAGCACGGCCGGACCCAACACAAGGCCCTCGCGAGACCCCCGGGCTCGCGAGAGAAGCAGCGCCAAGGCCTGCGGAGAAGCAGGCCTCCCCAGGCCACCTCCCGAGCGGCGGAGATCTCTATGAAAAGCTGGGCCTCAAGAGGACCAGGGTAACGCCAGCTAGGCCAGGCGGGCGCCAGTGCGCCAGAGGGGACAGTTTCCTCTTCGGTGCAAAGGAGACAAGGACGAGCGCAGGCTCCCAAAGCACCCCCCAAAGGTTTCCCTTCTAGTGCAACAAGACCAAGACCCCAAGCCCCGCAGGACGGACGTCATCACCGAGCCCACCACTACATCACCGTCGACTACTTTGCAGGCGAAGACCACCTTTCGTCAGGATAAGATGTACCTCCTGTCCCCCTTCAAAGTTGGCCGTTGTGGGATCCCTTCCCGCCATTGCGATAAGGGAAGAGGACCCGGGCCGCTATAAATAGAGGCTAGGTAGCTCGGTAGAAGGGACAGAGCATCCACCCCGCAACACACCTGCAAGGCAACATACCACTGTACTAGTTCATCCACAAACCTCCTCGCGAGGCAATCCACCAAAGGCAGGAGTAGGGTTTTACGCTTCGCAGCGGCCCAAACCTGGGTAAACTCTTGTGTGCCATCGTCTCCCTCGCCATCGAGCGAGGTTATTGCGTTGTGAGCTTGGAGGGGGCGAAGCTGTAGGATTTCGGGCTCCGCAAAACCCTCAAGGTTCGAACACAGGGGCGTGTGCGAAGATTCCCTTGCAGCTTCGCCCTACCAAGCTCACTACTCGATGGCTAAGACGACGAACTCGCGCGATGACAAGGAAGAAGATGAACACAGTGGTTTACCCAGGTTCGGTCCGCTGCGAAGCGTAATACCCTACTCCTGCTTTGGTGGATTGCCTCTTGTGGAGGTGCAGTGGATGAACTAGTACAAGGTTGGGGAGCCTCGTGAGGGCGCTCCTGAGGTGTTCTTGGCTCTAGCTTTGTGGTGGATCATCTGGACCGACCGGTTTTGGATCCCACTCTACGGTGCAGCCTAGCCTCTATGTATAGCGGTGGCTCGGGTCCTCTCCCCTTATCGCAATGGCGGGAAGGGATCCCACAACGGCCAAATTTGAAGGGGGACAGGAGTACATCCCCGCCCTGTCCAAAGGCGGTCTTCGCCTGCAAAGTAGCCGTTGACGGTGCAGAGGTGGGCTCGGTGATGACATCCGTCTTGCGGGGCTCGTGGTTGTGGTCTTGTTGCACCGGAATGGAAACCTTTGGGGGGTGCTTTGGGAACCCGCGTACGTCCTTGCCCCCTTCGCACCAAAGGGGAAACTGCTCCTCCTGGCGCGCTGGCGCCCACCTGTCCTTCCGTGCGTCGCCCTTGACTCCTGAGGCCGGGTCCTGCATAGAGATCTCCGCCGCTCCGGAGGGGGCCTGGGGAGGCCTTCCGCTTGCCGATCATGGTGCTGCTCTCCCTCGCGAGCCTAGGGTCCTCGCGAGGGCCTTGTCTTGAGTGGGGCTGCGTCTGGTTGTGCTTGGCTGATGAAGTGGGCCTTGCCCTGAGCCGCAGGCAGGCAGGTCTGGGTACCCCTGTTCCCAGAACGCCGACAGTAGCCCCCGGGCCCAAGGCGCGCTTGAGCTAGCTTCTGGGCGAAGCCTTGAGGGCGGCCCGATGCACCGCGGGCCCCAACCGCCTGCAGGCCAGGCTTTACATGCGTCGGGCGCCTGGGCGGCGACGCCCCCGCTCCCCGAGGGCGTCAGGAAACGCTCCAAGTCAAATTGACGCGACGCCCGTGCGCACCGCCGGCCATCATTGCCCTTCCTTGAATGCTGCTGCTGCTTCGAGCCTCTACTCCTTGGGCCACGCAGATATGATCCGTCAATCGGCAGGAGAAGCGACACTTACGGTACTGCGCCAATCGAACCGCTCTGCGGAACCCAAGAGGCGCACGATGCCTGGTCTCTCACGATGCCTCGCTGCTGCAGTTACGCCTATAAATCTGCCCCGCCCCTGGCGGGGGAAGGGCATTGCAGTCTTGAGGCATCTTCCTGCTTCCTTTGCTCCGCCGAGAAAGCCCTCTCCTCTTCCCATCTTCTTGTCTTCCATGGCGTCTGGAGGAAGCGTTGCGGGTGCGGGGAAACGCGCGGCACCGCCGGCTCCCTTGTCCTACTCCGGAGGCTGCGGTGGGGGGCCCTCTGGGCCAGCGCAAGTTCGCCGGCGCTGAGCCATGGTCGATGAGTGAGTACTCCGCCGCCACCCTCCTCCTTTGTCGTCCCGCCCAGCGATCCGAGCATGACTCTTTCCTCCTTTCAGGGCGCCTGCGGCCAAGAATCGCCGGCTTGGCGAACTTCAGGAGGAAGTGGAGGCGCTACGGGCCCAGCTGGCGACCGCCGAGGGCGCCTTCCAAGCCGCCCTTAGGGGTGAAGCGGAGGCCAGGGCGGAGCTAGCGTCCCTCCAGGCCCAGGTCCAGGAGGCGGCTGACACCGTGCAGGCCGCCCAGGACGAGGCGGCGCACGCCAGGCTGCTGGAATCCCAACACGCCAAGCAGTTCCTGGACATTGCCAGCCGCGCGGCCGGCGCGGTGAGCCGGTTCGTTGGGGACGCCCCCGCGCTACCGAACATGCGCGGCGACGGGGGCTACCTTGACTACTTCCAGAAGGTCGTGGAGGCGCTGGAGACGGGCGTCTCCCGCGTGAACACGGACAGTGAGTCCGATGCGCGCGACCTCCTGGACCTCGCCTTGACGCTCGTCTTCTCCAACTTGCGCAGCCTCGCCCCGCAGCTCGACCTCCGGCGTGTCGGGGAGCCGGTGCCTGACGGGCTCCAGCGACGCCATCGGGACGAGGTGCGCCCGCACGTGGAGTCCATGGGGGAGCGGTTCGTCCAGGTGCCCGCCTCAAGCGGGGAGGACGACTCCGACGCCGAGGCTTCTCCCCGTAAGCATCCCCTGTCTTCTTTTCTTGTGCCTATAATATTTGAAGAAGAACTCTGCCCCCGCGGGCGTTAGTCTTTTGCGTACTACCTTGGTTTGCGTCCTTCCTCGTCTTAAATTGCTGGTTGCCAGCTCGCCGTTGTCATGGCTTAGTTTCCTTGCGCGGGGCTTGACGCCAGCGCCGCCGCGGCCTGGCGACGGCGGCCGTCAGGGCCCCCGCGTGGTGTCTTCTAATGGGGTGCTGCTTGTGGCCACCGCTCCCCTGGTCGGTGGCCTTGCTGCTCGTCACGGCCGGATCCCTTTCCTTGTGCCGTTTTTCCTGGCGCCTTAGGCCTCAGGGGGCTCGGTGGCCGCGCGTGATGGCCCGCAGTACCTGCATCCCCACATTAATGCGCACAACTCCTATCCCGTCCTCGGGTCGTCATTAGATAAGGGGGTTCTTGCTTGGTTCGGTAGTGTAGTTAGCTTGTGCGGTGGCGACGATCTTGTCTGCACCGCGAGGTGCGACTGGGTTGTCCAGATAGTCCGTGGCTCCTCCTAGGATGCTTCCTCCTTGTTTGTGGGACAGTTTCGGAGCCCTTTCGGCACTCTATGTCTGTAGGCCCTAGTCCTGCACATTTCCCGACCGCCGTAGTGTACGACAGGATCACCGGGGACGCAACTGCGGAGTCAGGCCTCGACCCCCTTGATGCCGACCGGATCACCAAGGATGACATCAAGGGGGGCGAGTGGCTAAATGACCGGTAAGGCTCCTGAGGCCTGCTACTCAGGAGCCCCCTTTGACGCTCAAGCCGCCCTACGTCGGCAGGTCCCAGTCCAGCGCATTTCCCGACCACCGTAGTGTACGACCGGATCAACAAGACGCAACCACGGGGTTAGGCCTCAACACCCTTGATGCCGACCGGATCACCAAGGACGACATCAAGGAGGACGAGTGGCTATATGACCGGTAAGGCTCCTGAGGCGTGATCCTCAGGAGCCCCCTTTGACGCTCGGGTGATCCCCGATTCCGTCCTGCCGGCTGCTGCCTCAGGAAGCCCTGGGGCCTCCCTAGACTCCATGCTGCGGTTGGAGCCCCCGAGCGGGGGTCGACGGCTAAAAGATGCGTGCCCCTGAGGCGACAGGGCCTCGTTATCCAGCTCCGAGGTGCCTCGGGGAGGTCCGGAGCGATCGGCTCCTTGCGAAACACCAATCCAGAAAGAGAGAATTCAAGACCAGTAAAACGAGAGAACATAGAGAGAAAAGTTCCCGCCCCTTTTTCTTTTAAATATAGAGTTTCAAAATCCTCAAACTTCATTCCAAAAAACGGCAATTCGAACACCAAAAAGAAGCAAGCAACTGCCGCATCCGGCCCCTAGGCTAGTCTTCGTCTTCCCCCAACGCTGAGCGTAGGGCATCCACGTTGCATGGGCATAGCCATTGAAGGGCAGTGTTGACTTGTCCGCCAGCGCGGAGCTGTGGCTTCCACGTTGCGTGGGAAGGAACCCCTCCACGTCCTCGGGGGGCCCCGGGTGTATACAGCCCGCTCATTATTACTTGAGAGTGTCACGGCCGTAGACAGCTGGGCAAGCCCCCAGGCGCACGGCCTGGTGGCTCCCAACTCCATCATGACCCAAACCCGAATGCATAGTTCCCCGCGCGGCCGCAGGATTGTGCTCCCGCGGCCCAAACATGAGCACAACGCATCCGGCTATTGGATTTCGGGCTCCGCAAAACCCTTAAGATTCGAACATAGGGGGGTGTGCGAAGATCCCCTGCGGCCTCGCCCTACCTAACTCGCTACTTGATGGACACAACGATGAACTCGCACGATGACGAGGAAGAAGATGAACACGATAGTTTACCCAGGTTCGGGCCGCTGCGAAGCATAATACCCTACTCCTGCTTTGGTGGATTGCCTCTCGAGGAGGTGTGGTGGATGAACTAGTACAGTGTTTCGGAGCCTCGTGAGGGCGCTCCTGAGGTGTTCTTGGCCCTCTGTCGGCTTGGTGGTGGATGAGTGAATCAACTTGTTTTCCACCGGTCCCCTTCTACGGTGCAGCCTAGCCTCTTTATATAGCGGTGACCCGGGTCCTCTTCCCTTATCGCAATGGCGGGAAGGGATTCGACAACGGCCAATTTTGAAGGGGGACAGGAGTTCATGCCCGCCCTGCCCAAAGGAGGTCCTCGCCTGCAAAGTAGTTGTTGATGATGCAGAGGTGGGCTCGGCGATGACATCCGTCCTGCGGGGCTCGTGGTCATGGTTTTGTTGCACCGGAATGGAAACCTTTGGGGGGGTGCTTTGGGAACCCGCGTACGTCCTTGCTCCCTTTGCACCAAAGGGGAAACTGCGCCGCCTGGCGCGCTGGCGCCCGCCTGTCCTTCCTTACGTCATCTTTGACTCCTGTGGCCAGGCTCTGCATAGAGATCCCCGCCGCTCCGGAGGGGGCCTGGGGAGGCCCATCCCTTGCCGGTCTTGACGCCGCTCCTCCTCGCGAGCCTAGGGCCCTCGCGAGGGCCTTGTCTTGAGTGGGGCCATGGCGGCTGTGTTTGGTTGACGAAGTGGGCCACGCCCTGGGCCGCAGGCAGGCAGGTCTGGGTACCCTCGTGAAGCATCCGGGCGTCGGCCGGACATTATTCTGGGGGCCTCGTGAGGCCCAGCCTCCCGAGGCTGCGCCGATGCTTCAGTTGCCGCGGGTGGCCCGCATTGTTTGTGTCTTGTTGCTCCCCCAGGCCATCACTCCTGAGGCCTCAGGGCTCGGTTCGGCATTGCTTGCTCGCGAGGGCGCCGGCTTTCGTCGCGCCCTGCGGGTCCGGGGGCGCCCTCCCTCTTTCTCCCGCTCGCGCCGTCCAGGCCCGGTGCTCCGTCGGTGGAAGCCCCCAGGCCCGGCTCGGGGAGGGCACCCTGGGTGTTCCTTACTCTTGGGAGGTGCCGGCGCCTGCGGCAGGCGCCAGACCCAACCCATCGTCAGGTGGTATGACGTAGCATGGTACATAGGGCTCCAAATAAGGGCTCGGTTCTCCTCCTGAGCCGTCTGGCGGGGCGCCGGGGACGGCCCCTCCTGGCGGCGGCGGGGCGCCGCCCCGTGCGCGCCGCTCGCAGACCCTCCTGCGACGGGCCTCAGAGCGGAGTTGCTTACCTCTGCCACCGCCGTTGGGTGGGCCTCGCATCTCCTAGTGTGGATTGCCTCCTCGGCGATCCGATGCGCCTTCGCCGTTGTTGCTTGTTTGTCCGGATGCCTGTGCCGTCTGCTCCCTGCGCAGGATGGCACGCTCCCGCCTGGTCAATCCAGGCTGTTGAAGGTTCACCGGGCCACGGAGGCGTGTGCTTGCACGCGTGTGAGGCGCCATGTTGTTCCCTCCGTACGCTCAGTCGTCGTGGCCGGGCTGCGCCCCGAAACCGGTCACCGGGATTCAAAGGAGAAGTAGAACGGCATGCGGCGGGCCCCGCTCGGGCTCGCCCAGTGTCGGAGGGGGCACGCCGCCGGCGGGCTGGGAGACGGGCGCGGCGGACGTGCCCCCGGCGCCTGATGCATGCAGCCTTGAAGAAGGGTGAGGAGCCACGGCCCTCAGCGCGACGGTGACCAGCTCTGCAACGTGATCGGCCCATGCGTCGAAGCCCCCGTGCATCAGGCGGTGGCAGAGCATCTCGCTTGCCAGCAATAGCGCATCGTGCGCGTCGAGGTCTCCCACGTAGGTGCGGCACGTCGCCGGTGCTAAGGGCGCCACCCGTCCACCGTGTGCTTGGGCGGTGCGAGAGGCGGCGACGGTGGAGGCGATGCTGGTGGCTTGATACTGACCGCCCAGCACCATGCTGCTGGGGCGTGTGTCTCCGGCGGCGGTGGTGGGATCAACGGAAGCTGACCCACTGTGGCCGGGGGAAGCTTGTTGAGCGCCGGCCATCGGAGGGGTGAAACGAGCGAAGAGCAAAGCTTGGAGGAAACTTCGACACGCCCCCTACCTGGCGCACCAAATGTCGGATTTCGGGCTCCGCAAAACCCTCAAGGTTCGAACACAGGGGCGTGTGCGAAGATTTCCTTGCAGCTTCGCCCTAGCAAGCTCACTACTCGATGGCTAAGACGACGAACTCGCGCGATGACGAGGAAGAAGATGAACACGGTGTTTTACCCAGGTTCGGGCCGCTGCGAAGCGTAATACCCTACTGCTTTGGTGGAATGCCTCTTGTGGAGGTGCGGTGGATGAACTAGTACAAGGTTGGGCAGCCTCGTGAGGGCGCTCCTGAGGTGTTCTTAGCTCTAGCTTTGTGGTGGATCGTCTGGACCGACTTGTATCGGATCCCTCTCTACGGTGCAGCCTAGCCTCTATATATAGCGGTGGCCCGGGACCTCTCCCCTTATCGCAATGGTGGAAAGGGATCCCACAACGGCCAAATTTGAAGGGGGACAGGAGTACATCCCCGCCCTGTCCAAAGGCGGTCTTTGCCTGCAAAGTAGCTGTCGACGGTGCAGAGGTGGGCTCGGCGATGACATCCGTCCTGCGGGGCTCATGGTTGTGGTCTTGTTGCACCGGAATGGAAACCTTTGGGGGTGCTTTGGGAGCCCGCGTACGTCCTTGCCCCCTTTGCACCAAAGGGGAAACTGCTCCGCCTGGCGCACTGGAACCCGCATGTCCTTCCTTGCATCGCCCTTGACTCCTGAGGCCGGGTCCTGCATAGAGATCGCCGCCGCTCCGGAGGGGGCCTAGGGAGGCCTTCCGCTTGCCGATATTGGTGCTGCTCTCCCTCGCGAGCCTAGGGTCCTCGCGAGGGCCTTGTCTTGAGTGGGGCTACGTCTGGTTGTGCTTGGCTGATGAAGTGGGCCATGCCTTGGGCCGCAGGCAGGCAGGTCTGGGTACCCCCGTTCCCAGAACGCCGACAGAAGCTGTTGGGGAATCTTTGCACACGCCCCTGGGTTCGAATTCCTTAGGGTTTTGCGGAGCCCGAAATCCGACAGCAACCTAGCTAAAGATTCGGACTTTTGGACACTTGTACTCGCGTAGCAGCTCCCTCGAAGGCGACCTTGCCGGGTTTGAGTGCTACGTGTGCTTCGTGTTCCTCTGATCAATCTGCCAAAGCAGGAGTAGGGATTTATGCTTCTCAGCGGCCCTAACCTGGGTAAAACGCCAGCGTCCCATCGTCGTGCTGTCTCATGACCTCAGCTCTTTTTGCAACTTGACCTCACCCCTGCCGAACCACAAAGGGGCCCAAGGTCGCATAGGTAATCGTGTGCATCGTGACCCGACACGAGCGGACTTGCCATAGTTCACGGGTGAACGCCGGACATCCGACCTCATAAGATAGGCTGCCGGGCGCCCCGGGCACTTGCTCATCGACTGCTGGATCTGTGCGACCATTGGATTGACGACGCGCTTCCCGCCGTCTTTCGTGCGTCTTCCTTGCACCTGTCCTTCAAGACATGGCATTGGTCTTGCTTCAGCCGCGGGTCTGTCAATGCTTCAGACACCTCGTCTTGTACGTCGGTCAAGCGGGAATTCCGATGCTGTTGTGGAGGCGACTGCACCGTGTGTGCCCTGCCGGTGTCGCGTCCGGTGGGGGATTCCGTGGGAGCCCTGCGCCGCGTGCGCGAGGAAGTTGCCGCATCTGGTTTGTCGTTTCCGGCAAAGCTCAGCATGATTTTATGGTCGCCCTCCACTCCTCCATCATCTGTGGTGCGGGCGGAAAGTTCAGCAGCAGCTGGGCCTACGCCAGAGCTTCTCCCTCGGTTTTGGGGACTGGACGGTGTGAGGCGTGGGTAGCGCTCTTACTCGTGGCAATGCCAGAAGGAGCGCTTTACCGCGCCGTCGCCCGTTGTCTGCCCTCACTGGGAGGTGGTCATGGAATTCGGCCTTGCGCTGCTGGGGAGTGGCGCACGAGGGCCCCATCCGTGCGGGGCTCTGGTTCGCCATCTCTCGAACGCAGGTTGCAGTCGTCTTGCGAGGGGCGCGGTGGAAGTCCGGTCGCAGCCCCCGCAGCCACTGCGGTCGCGGCTGCTGCCTCGTTCGCTGCAGCGGCATCTCGCCTGGTCACCGCTGGTGCGTTTCACGTTATCACGGCGGCAGGGTCCGGGTCGTGGTTCACGGAACTCCGCGCAGTGTTATGGCTACGCTCACCAACGGGGTGAGCACGGTGGTCGCCGCCATCGGTTGCCTGATATGGTTCGCGGAACTCCGCGCCCCTAGCCTTCTTGGGCTCCAATGGCATCGGCGAAGGCACACAGAAATGCCAGAGAAGATTCGCACATGGGAGGTGCCCCTACCTGGCACGCCAAAGATGTCGGGGTGTGATTCACAACGATGTATGAGACCAGCGGGGTCCCTTTGTGGATTGGCGGGGGGCGTCGAGTACACGAAGAGCATTATTCGGCCATGACTACGGGCGGGGTTTATACAGGTTCGGGCCGCTCGGGAGCGTAAAACCCTACGTCCTATCCGTGTTGTTTGTATATCTGGGTCCTAATACAGGAGCCTAGCCACCCGACAATGATGCTCGAGAATTGCAGGTACGCGTGCAAATGGACAGGGTGTCGGCCCTTGTAAAGGTAGCCATGGGCCTCCTTTTATAGTTCAAGGGGTTTTCACAAAGGCTACAATGGTCATTTACTAGGTGTACAGTGCGCTCTTTCAGCTACAGAGGCTGTCGTCAGAGTGGTAGTGGGAAATACCTAACTCTGACGGACTTGGATAGGCGCATTGAATGCGTCGTGAGGTAGCGCGCTGGCGACGTCTCCCGGCAAGGATTGCCTCTCCTTCTGTGTCGCCCACCTAGCTACCTCTTATTCTTCTGCCACGCCGCAGGACGGGTGGCATTAAAGCTGCCATAGGCCCGCCGCTGTAGCCACGTGCCACGGCCAGCTTCGCCTGCCCGCCTGTCGGCTTGACACCCGTGGGGTGGAGCGGCGGCCTGGCTGGTTGGAATCTTGCCGGGGACGCCCGTGGGCGGGCTACTCCGCCTGGTGAAGGGCCTGGTCGCCTCGCTTCGGTCTTGGCTTTGTTTGCCTTGGGGGCTGGTGCGAGCCTGACAAGAAGTTGCCGGTCTGAGGCGGCTTCCCATGCATAAGTCAGGGTACTAGGGACCCCCAGTTATTAGTACACCGACAAATGGTAAACACCCGATGGCAGCGGTGCGGTCAGCGTGGTCCTCGGTGTTGAAAATGATGGGCGTGTTGGACCACTTGACGAGTTCTCGTGCCTCCGCTGCCGGTTCAGCTGCATTAATCACACGGCCCATTGTTTGAGCTGCCGGTGAGAGGAGTGCAAAGATGCACCTCCATCCATGAACATGGCACCCTTGCCTTCTGGAATTGTTGAGCCTCAGAACCTTCTTCATCCTCATCATCCTCATCCTCCTCATCCGACTTCTAGTCGCGGCCACTAGCAGGCGTCTCCTTCTGCTGCTTGTCCTTGCCACGATGACCACCATGGCCACCACATTTCTTGCCAGATCCATCGACACCACCTTGACCCTTCTCCATGTCATGCTTCTCGTACTCTTACTTCTACTTCCAGGCAAGCTTCTCGACTTGCCGGCACTCCTGGAGATCGTGGCCCTTGGTGAGATGAATCTTGCAGTATGACCCTTCGGTGCCGATCTTCTCACCAATTGCGACTTCGTCACCACACGAGCACACAGCGGCTTGCTTGCTGGAGCTTTCTTTTTGGCTTTCTTGGCGGCATTGGAGTTGCTGGATCCCTCGACAACCATAACTGCTTTGCCTTTTTGCTTGCGGTTGCGCTTCTGGCCCTTCTTTTTGGAGGTGGATGCATCCTTGTTGTCAGATTCAACCTCAATGCCAGCATCCACTCCGGGGAGTCTCCTCCCTCCTGATCACGCGTGCACTTGTCAGCTAGAGCATAGAGCTCAGAGATATCTTGCACCTTGTTGATGCTCATCTCCTCACGCATCAGCCTATTGCGCACATTTGTATGGAACGCGGCAATAACTATGGCAGGATGGATGTCGGGGATGTTGTGCTGCACACGACTGAGCGTTCGATATACTTGCAGAGATATTCACCATCACTCTAGGGAAGTACATGCAGGTCGCTGGGCTGTCCAGGGAGTTTATATCCTCCGTGGTATGCACCAACGAACTGGTTGCACAAATCCGCCCAAGAGGAGATGGAACCCTTTGAAAAGATCATCGGCCAGTTTCTTAAATTGGTCTTGAGTGCCAACAGGAAGTAGTTGGCGAACACCTCCTCGTCACATCCCCTGGCAGCCTGCACCGCAATGGTGTATATGCCCAGTAACTCTGACGAGCTGACCTTGCAATCGTACTTGTCAGGCAAATCAGGCTTGAATGTCTTGGTGGATGGCAAGCGGACTTGCCACAACTCATGGGTAAATGCCAGGCAACCCATCTCATATGGCAGGCTGTCGGGCACACCTAGCGTAGGCTCTTCAATGTCTGGCCCAGCACGGTCATTTGACTGACAGCATGCCTCACGCTGTCGCTCAATCACGATGCAGGCATCCTCCTTCCGCCAGTCTTGTAAGACTTGGCGTTGATATTGGTGTTACCGCGGGCTTGATGCCGCTATAGACATTTCATCTCGCGTATCAGTACGGTGAGCTTGCCTTTGTTGCTATGGAGGCGATGAAGCGTAGGTGCTCCACCAACGCTGCATTCGCCTGCTAGCCTCATTGGTGCAGTAGGATGCTCCCACGACTGCCCTGCTTGGTCCGGCTTGTTGCGGTTGAAGAAGCTGAAGAGGCTTTGTATTATAGTTCTCCATTCCTCCATCTTTTTTAGTGTTGGAGGAAAGTCCAGCAATAGCTGGGCCAGCGCCAAGACTTCCCCCCTGCTCTTCGTGATAGTACGTCATGAAGCATGAGTGGCGCTCTTACTCCTGACAAAGCCAGAAGGAGACCCACCCCGCTCTTGTGTTTGATGACGGTTCCCACCAGTGGGTTGGTGATGATCTTGTCCTCGTGCACCTTTAGAGTGATGCACGACAGTCTTGTCAGCACGTCCCCCGGGGTCATGGCTATTTCGCTGATGTTGGTCGCGTCCGTCGCATGAGACACGCGACATGTGTCTCGCTGCAGCCGCCGCCGCCGCGTCATCCTTGGATTTCGCCGGGGCGTCCACGGATGTCACGGCAGGAGGGTCACGGCTGTTTGTACTCCAAACGGTTTTGTGGTTGTGGCTTGGCTCACTGGTGCACCGGGAGTGTTGCTCGCCTCCGCCTTCTTCAACTATAGCCGTCGGTGTGGGCAGCCTGGACGAGGACGGGACGGGTGCAGATGTACCCTTGGCCTTCTTAGGCATCATGGGTGTCGACGAAGATGACGAAGTAGACATGTAGAAGCTGGTGCAGGTTCACACATGTGATCCCCCTACCTGTTACGCCAAAGATGTCGAAGTATGACAATCTATGTGACCAACAAGGCCCCTTGCATTTCAACTGTGGAGAACAACACGCAGAAAAAGCAACACCGGCAAGTAGCACATGGAGGGTTTATATAGGTTCGGCCACCCAGAGGTGTAATACACTACATCCTGTGCGGTTGTGGATTATGAGTGTAGCTCAAGTTACAAGGAGTGCAACTGTCTGGCAAGATGCTCGGGAGTGCTACTACGCATGCAAATGAGCCAGGGTTTCGACCGTTGTATAGGTTGGCATGGGCCTCCTTTTTTAGACTAAGGGGTCACCACAATGGCTAAAAGGGTAATTACCTAAGGTAAATAGTTCTGTCAGCATTGGTCCAACTACTGACTAGGGCTACAGCGGTGAATACCTAACCCTAAAGGATTAGGATGACGCATTAAATACGCCGTGAGGTGTCACGCCGACGCCGTTTCCTGGAAAGGTCGGCCTCTCCTTCTGTGCCGCTAGCCCAACTACATGTTATTCTTCCACTACGCCATTAGGATGGTTGTCCTTAAAGTTGGGATAAATCCCTTGAGCCACCACATGCCCCGAAAGGCCCTACCTAACAACCTGCCCGCTCGACTCCTCGTTGTTGGGCGACAATCAACCTGGTGAGGTGGAGCGGTTGCTCAGTAGTGGGATCCTACCGAGCGTGGAGCTTGCCGGGTCTTCTCCTGCCGGCAAGGTGGCTTTCCGATGTGTTGATCTTCACTTGATGTCGTGTTGAATTTACTAGACTCCCAGCAAGCCTTGCCGGTCAAGAGGTTGATGTCTTCTGTGCACAAGTCAGGGTACTAAAGGACCCTCTCCTTAGTACACCAATAGCGATACATTAAGTACCCGAGGTAAGGACCCGAGCATTACCTTCCCCAGACAGTGCTAGCATTGAGTCCACATGTTGGTACGCGGCCCTCAAGGCAAACCATCTCATTAATAAAATTTATATCCATGAGGGGACTCAACGATGACTCGTTGGTACCCAACCCTCAAGATAAAACATCACATCACGACAAAGAGGGGACTCAACGGTGTGCCCGGTGTCTGTAAAAACAGCCATAGTCGTCCATTCGGGCACAACCCCGTATCGAGAGTGACCACGTCACTCCCACCAATAGTAATGCAGACTCTTTGCCAGTAACGATAAAGCCATGTCCCAGAAGGGGTAGTGTGGTTGTACATGTAAATTTGGGACGGTCGACAAATCTTAAATCTAATTCAGTTTCGGATACACACACTCAACCTACCTCGGTGCACCACTTCTTTATCAAGTTTTCACCTAGCTCAACTTCTCTCTCTGGTGTTAGTGGCACCAGATGGGGTTTTTGAAAAGTCTTTGGTAAAACATTTCCTTTCCATCTCGATGAATATCCATGTCCCTCTTATGTAGCCAACTACATAGCATCATATCTACTTCCCACCCACACAACTCTAAGCAAAAGTAGAGTTATGCAACATGCAAGTGTCAACGAGTAATGCAACGGATACAAACCTAGCAAGGTTGTCACCTCACCATCATCCTTTGTGATGCAACAAATAAGGTGTTATAATGAGATGCATAAAAAGGGGTTTCATCAACATTGTCAAACGGTTGCTTGTCTATTTGAGCAAATGCTTCAACTCTTATGGTCCTTCTCCTAGAACTCCGTCTACTTCATCAACTAGCGTCAAAAGCAATCACAATAAGCAACACAAATAAAAGTGCTCTAAAAATAGGGATTACATTTTCCTAGGACATCTCTATTTATATGAAGAATAACCAAAGTGGTTCTACGTGATTTGGTCAATACGGATTTTTGAACATTTCAATAAGGTGGAATCAAAGGAATAATTAATCTACTATAAATTTACAGAATATGTTTTTAGAAAACTGAGTGAAAGCACTCATTAAATCAAGCATGGTTTTAGAGATATTTAGAAACTGGTTCCATTGGATTTGTAGTTGAGATGAATTTCCTAGGGATTAACAAAGTGAGCCATACATGAAGAAATGGTTCAACAATTGAGGCTGTTGATGAACTGTATGGAAAAGTGTTCACAATTTTGTTCATGAACTTAAAGCCACCTAGGAATTTGAACCATTGCATTTGGACCTAGGGTGAGGTCCCTATAAATATCCATAGTCTAATGCACAATTACAAAGATAGGGTTTGATTACCTAATTGTATAGTAAAGTTTACTGGAAAATGTGCAAGCTAGTTCATTGGTTAGAGCATGATTTTGGGAGTCTCTAGGAATTTGAATCATCAAATTTGGACTTGAATTATTTTTTCATACATCATTTCTAGAAAAAAGAGAAGGGGTTATACCTAATGGGCTAAAACAGCGCACTGGGCGCAAAATAACAACTGGGCCGGCCGAGTGGCTCACCCGAGCGGAATAACAGCAACGTCGAAGGCGTACTCGGGGACATATGTTTTTCGCGAACGCGGTAGCTCAGACGGAGCCTGTATCCACTTAAAAGGGAGAGGAGCACCTATCAACCTCACTGGATGGCCGACAAGCGGGGCTTGTTGGAAGGTTCTCCTCCTACCTCCCGCTCGAACAAAGGAGAGGCAGGGGAGGGGAGGCCAAGCACGCACCTGTGCCCATCCCGATGGCACTGGCCACCTCTGGCGATGCTCTGGCCACATGCTCGGGGCGATGGGCCGCATCCCCATGGATGTTGCACACCTACAGGGGAGATGCGCAGCGTCGATGGCTCAATAGGCCGCAGAGGAGGCCGTCGGCGATCAAGGGTACTAAATCACGGCCATGAGAAGAAGAGAATGGAGCGCGGGAGATGCCCATGGCGATGCAGGAGGTGTTTCGGTGCAACTCTAAGGAGAGGAGGGGCAGGGGAGAACTCGAATTCGAGCGGTAGCCGAGGCTGCAATGTCGTCCGTGGGTGGAGGGGGAGCGCATGAGGAGCCGTGGGTCGTCCAAGAGGTAGCTAGGAGAGAGGAGAGTGGTATAGGGGCTTCCGGGGTCCTCGGGGAAAGGTAGAAGTAGGCAGGCGATGAGGTGGAGATTGGGTGGCCGTCCGGATGCTCTTGGGCGCCAAGTGCGCACGCGCCTGAGCTACGTTGGAGGTTTCCTGGCATCGGGGGAGGGACATGGGAGGTCGAGGGGGAATCGCAGGCACACATGTGTGCTCTGTCGACGCTAGACACAAGCCACAGGACAAGGTTGACTGCTTAGCATCGTTTCTACAGGTCAATGGCGTGTTCACCACGACATGACATGTCCAGAGCGCTCTTTTGGTTGGAAAAAGATGTCAACATGTGAGGTACGCATGCTAGAGTGCTCTGGTGAGATTTCATAGGGTATAGACCTATGTGGAGGTTTTTTTGACAGTGGGTAACTTTGGTGCAGCAATCGTGGGGCTCACATTAGGGGGTTTTACACAAGGGCACAGGAGTCAAAACAGTGTCTGGTGGTCTTAGATATGTAAAGAGAACATGTCCACCAATTTCCATCTTTGTGAGATAGGTGGAGCTGGCACTTGTAGTTTTAATCTACATTTGATGCAGAAACCTAGGTTTAGATGAACTGCTCATAATTTCCATTTGAGCATGCCATTTTTGGATGTAAGTAGATGCATTAGCATTCAGGTGGTTTTGTGGTAAATTTTGGGGGCATTAGCAAGTATAGAATATAAGGAGAGGGGAAAGAGGGTCATGCAAATGCTGCCCAAAGAGGGAATCTTGAGGTTTTAACCCCTACAATAATTGACCCAAGGCAAGCAACTTAGGGATTTCTATTTTCATGCCCCTTGTTCCATAGCTCTCCTCGGTTTTGCCCCACCCATCTCAGTTTTCTCACTTTCCCCCTCCTCCACTCGCCCATGCCTCACAAGAGGACAAACAATGCCTTACCATCAGGTCAAAGCGTTTGATCGTCACTACGTCGATGCTGATGCGTGGGACCAACTTTTAAGGCCGCATGCATTCGTATCGCCCGTGCTGACGTGTGGGACTGACATGTAAAGGCGTGTGTGTTCGCATCTCCGGTGCTGACATGTGGGACCGACGTGTAAGGTCACATGCATTCGCATCGGCTGTGCATATAGTCGTGTGGGACCGGCATTTGGCCGCATGCATTACTGATTTTCCATGGCCGGTTGATCCTACATAATTTGCCTCTGACGTGTGGGACCAACAGGCATGCAAATCCGAATCAGTGTCGCCTGCTGTTTCCACATAGGCATTGCTCATGTTTTCCAATCATATAATGCCAGGCCAGATTTCACGTAAGATTACGTTAGAGAATTACATAGATGTAGCAAAGTTCCGTATTTTGAAACACGGATATAAATTCAAGTAATATACAATCACGTTAATATAAATTCAAGTTCGTTTAATATATTGGAACACAAATATTACATACATAGATATTTCCCTAGATATTAATATTTGATCTTATAGTAGCACCCTTACTAATAACCTAGCCCACGAACACCACCTGGCAAATCCGTACGCTCGTTCACTCCCCGTCCTCTATGTTGTAGGGTAGACTGTGCATGCCACCGACGGTGGGGAACATGTTGTCGAACTTGGTGAACACGTTTTGGGTGGTGAGGCAATGAACTCGCACCCACGCCAGAAGACTCTGCCGAGGAGGAAGTAGGCGTCGAGGCGGTTGCTGAAGCAAGCGGTGAGGCCAATCACTAGGCCGTTGACACGAACCTCCGCCACGTGGAACATCACCAGAGTGATGGGTGGGAGGTGGCGGTAGCGGACAGCGAGGAAGAAAATCGCCAGCGCCGTCGAGCCCCTCCACCTTGAGAAGGCCCACACGCGAATGGTGTTCTCCACGACGACCCCGGCAGGGTACCGCATCGCTGGCACGGTGGTCGGAAGGCGGTAGGTTGGGCCTTGGAACAACATCCTATCTTGGGAAGGATCTGGCGAGGTAGAAGATGGATGCGAGTTGTGACGATCGGTAAGGTTACGTCCCGTGGGTGCACTAATTCCCTTGGTGGGACGTAGGTGCGTCCCGAGGGTGCTCTAATTGCCCTGATCCAACGTAGCTTCTTTGGGTGGCTACATGCATGCACTGCAATCAGTGTAGGGCGGCAGCACGCTTGCATGGCAGGCTGAGTCGTTGAACGACCCATCAGTCCGACGAGTGTCCTGCCTTGATTGAATGCGTCAAGCACGCGGCCCACGGCCGCTGTCGCGTGTCTCTGTTCCCCCGTTGCCAGGTGGGACATCATGTCTGGAGAAACGGAACACCCCGCCCGCGTATAGCTAATCAAGGCTCATTTCGCGGATCGAAAAACCCCATCGCCTGATCTAAACCGTTCCCGAACAGCGATCCAATGGCCCTTGATACTATGGGGTTTTGAGAGGGGTTTGATGGGCTCTGAGAGCTAGGTTTGAACACAACTAAATCCAAAAAGATATGAAACTTGTGCACAGCATCATTTTATGTTACTGATTTGCTAGGGAAAATAAGACACCACAACTACAGATATTTGCATGAAATTTCCTTCACATAACCTAGCTACCATGAACAACGTTGGATGGTTTTCCAGGGGAATGAGCTATGGTTTAGGGTTAACCATGGAATAGTTTGTCCAAACGATCCCATGTTGGGCATGGACCCTATATTTGCACACTACACGATCATGGCCAAGAAAAGCATGGCATGCTCACATTATAGATTTTTCAACGGAAAAATGTGTAACATTTCTGCTTGAATCTAGAACGTATATGCAGGGCAGGCTCAACTTCAAGGATACTAATATTTTGATGTGGGAAGCCATTTTATGTGCTGAACATAATGACCAATGTGCTGATCATTGGTGGTGTTTTTTTTTTGGCTATTTTTGAGGGTCTCCGCCGCGGCCCCACATGTCTGCAAGCTAACTTCTAGATGCGGTCGTATTCAACGTGCCCACATAACACAGACCCACGCGTCAGCAACTGGAAGCTACGAGGGCCCGTCCTTTTTTAATCCACGCGTGCGGGGGTTCCGGGATCATGCACTTCCACTGCCCGTCCACATCTCGCCATCACCCCTCTCGCGTGCTCCCTCTCCAGTGACCACCAAACCATAGCCATAGGTTTCCTCACCGACTCCGACAAGGGCAAGGGGAAGCTCACCCCCGTTGCATCCTCCTTCGCTGCCACTGGCGCCTCCCCCCCCCCCCGTGCGGCAGCGCTTGCACATTCTGGTGCACCACGCGCGCTGGCACTGGGTGTACTCACAGACGCTGCAGTACCCAGATGTCAAGATGCCCCACGACTAGCATCTGTATCCGAAGCGGATCACGGTGCCGGCTATGCTGCGGTCGTAGCGCGTGCACGTCGAGGAGGTGCGCATGCGGTGTGAGCTCTTTATGAAGAGCAATGCTGGAGGAAGGTGTACGCTCCGGACTCTCCAAACTGGGGGAGGTGGTTTGCCCTCGAGCACAAGGAGCATCGCCGCCTCGGTGTCCAGGAGCACCACACAAACCCTCTGCTGCCCCCGTCGTCAAGCCGGAGGTGGAGGAGGAGGCACACCAAGCACCGCCGATGGCTGCCATGGAAAGCTCCATCGAGGAGGAGCGACGCAAGGTGGAGGCAGAGGAGGTGGACTACCAGGCAATGCAGGAGGAGGCTCTCACCATATCTGCTCCTGCTGACTGCGTCATCACCCTCATGCCGCCGAGCCTCCCCATGAAGGAGACATACGCGTGGGAGTGCCGCGTGCGCAAGTGGGTCTGTGTGCCCCCTATGTGGCTTCGTGCTACGCCGGCGCAGGAGGCGGCATACCTCGAGCACAGGGGTGGAGCGCGAGGAGCCCAAGCGATGCATGCAGGCGGAGTGTGAGGAGGAGGAGCGTAGTGCCCGCTAGGCACGAGAGCAGGAGGAGCAGGCGCAGCGCCGTGCCCGTGGCGAAGGTGGCCCGTTGGCGGCGCAGCCGGTGGAGGACGTAGCCCATGCATGGGAGGCAGCCTTTCCCTAGGCAGGCCCGGCGCTGGAGCTAGTAGACCAGAGTGGAGGTCCTAGTTTGGACGTCGAGGACACCTAGGGCACCGCGGGGACGGTGACCCTGTAATTAAGTTTTTTATGTTTTAATTAATGTAAATGCAGACTTTGGCGGGCAGTTGCTCGCCGGTTTAATGTATAATTAGTATTAAGTTTGAATTTGCGTGTTTTTATTTACGCTTTTTTATATGGCGCACACAAAGAAAACTAGACGACCAAGGGTTGGGTGCATGCTCGGCTGACCCAAATATGGTAACCCACCTGTCAGGAGGTCAGGCCATCCCACTAGACAGGAGGTAATGGTCAAAGGTTTTATAAAAGAGCAAGTCATCATCTCCTAGTAAGTCATCGTCATTACTATTGAATTCAATGTATTCGGGGTGTGATACCTTGGGGCCTTTAGCCATGAAGAAACTTCCACATCCTTCATTTCGTGAATCAGAGATGTCATAGGAATTGGAGGATACGAGTGCTAATCCGGCAACACCATCATCTTAACTATTGTGGGAGTTGGAGTGGTAGGTTCTCTCGGATTGGTTGTCGGAATCGGAGCCGGAAACCCATTCACCAACTTGAGGTTGATGTCTTCTTCTTGTGTAGATCTTGGTGTACTTGTCCTTCTTTTCCGATTCCTTGCTTCTCCGGGAGGGTCTTCGTTCATAGTGATCTTATCTACTCCTTCTCTCTCTACGAGGTGACTCATGTCTTGAGCTTCTTCTTCTAGGTGACTCTTCTCGGGGGGTCGTTCACTCATTAGAGTAGTGTCTGGGCCTTCCACAATTGTAACAATTATGGTCACAACTAGAGGAACGGTTCTCTTCATATCTTGAGTTGGATCTTCTCTCTTTGCCTCTACTCTTGTAGAATTTGTTGAACTTATTGACCATAAGGCTTATCTCTTCATTGGTAACAAGGTTGTCACTTGAAGTAGCCAGAGTGTCATTTGTAGCTTTGTAGGAACCGCTTGACTTGGGGTGAAGCTCTTCTTTGGCTTTGAGTGACATTTCATGAGCAACAATCCTTCCAATGACTTTCTTAGGCTTGAGTTCTTTGTAGTTTGGCATCATTTGGATCAATGTGCACACGGTGTCGTACTTTCCAATGGCTTCTGTAGGCTTGAGATCTTTGTAGTTTGGCTACAAGGATCTTCTTGATGATGGATTTGTCGGTCATCTCTTCCCTTCCTAAGCCGGCAATCTCATTTGTGATGTGAGCAAGCCTAGAGTACATTTCCACGACTCCTTCACCATCCTTCCTCTTGAACTTGTCAAGTTGACTTTGAAGTACATCCAACTTAGATTCCCTGATGGATTCAGTACCTTCCTGCATATCAACCAAAGTATCCCAAATTTCCTTTGCATTATCAAGATGGCTTATCTTGTTGAACTCTTCAGGGCATAAGCAGTTGAGAATGTCGCATGCTTGAGCATTGTATTGCAACATCTTCAATTCTTTTGTGGTCTCTTCATGATCCTGTTCCTTTCCATCATCAAAGAATTGACCTTGCAATCCAACACGAACATGATCCCATACGGCAGGGTTATGACCAAGAAGATGTATTTTCATTTTGTGCTACCAACTAGCAAAGTTTTTACCATCAAAGTATGGACCTCTACGATGATAATTTCCTCACTAGAAGCCATACTCTCCTAGTTTGTGAAACCAATGCAATGGAGACCAATTCTCTGATACCACTTGTAGGATATGAAGTATGCCTAGAGGGGAGGATTTAAACTACTTGACTAAATTAAAAAGCTAGCCTTTTCCCAAATTTAGATGTTGGCAAGTTTTAGCGATTGTAACAAGTCAAGCACACAATACAGATGCAATTCTAAGAGTATAGCAGCGGAAAGTAAAGACATGGACATGAAAGTAGAGGGAAGGGATAGGAGGATTAAACGCAATTGTAGACACGAAGATTTTTCCCATGGTTCCGATAGGTGGTGCTATCGTACATCCACGCTGATGGCGACTTGAACCCATGGAGGGTAGCGGTCGCGAGAGTCCATGGAGGGCCCCACCCATAAGGGTCCACAAACTAGAAACATAGTCTATTCCATCACTGTTTACGTCCACGAAGGACTAGCCTCACTCGGGGTAGATCTTCACGAAGTAGGCGATCTCCTTGCCCGTACAAACTTCTTGGTTCAACTCCAGACTCGAAAACGGAGGCTCTCAAGCAACGCCTAACCAATATAGGAGACACAACTCTCCAAAAGGTAATAGATGTGGTAACAATGATGAACTCCTTGCTCTTGTGCTTCAAAAGATAGTCTCCTCAACACACAATCACTATCTCACAGATTTGGCTTCGTAGAAGAGGTTGATTGGGTGGAAAGCAACTAGGGGAGGCTAGAAATCAAGATTCTTATGGTTGGAGTGGAAGATCTTGATCTGAACTCATCATTAGGTGGATCTCTCTCAGAAAAATGGATGGGACTAGTGTTGGTATGCTCTGAGTGCTTCCTCTACGAGTGAGAGGTAATTGGAGGGACATATATAGGCATCTCCAAAAATCCAACCGTTACAACATTATTAACCAACTCAGTGGAACCAAAGTAAAAAATCAGTTGCACCGACTAGTGCAAAATGTGGCAACTTTTGGCATTTCGGTGAGACCGATATAGAAATCTCGGTGTGACCGAATTAGCTGACCTAGGCAGTTTCCAAATCTCGGTGAGACCGATTTCCAAAACTCAGAAATTCCGATTCTTAGAAATGGGTAACCGAAAGTTGGTCACAGATTTCGGGTTCATCGAAAGTGAAAGTTAGTGTCACCGAGACCTTAGAGTTTGGCTCAGGATCAATCTAGTGTAAAACTCGATAGGGCCGACTCTGAAAACTTGGTGGCACCGATTTTGAGTGCTATGGTTTAGACAAAGAATTTTGTGGGAGAATTTCATGTGTGTTTTTGGTGTCTAACTCTAAGCACTTGAGCAACCAGATCATCATAAATACCTCATCCCCTTTTAATAGTATTGCCTTTCCTATGGACTCAAAAGTGATTTCTCACAAAATTCAAAAATGTAGAGTCTTGAAGCTTGTTGCCAACAGATGTTCCTTGCATCTAGGGGATCTCCTCACAATCCTTTGCCAATCCATTCATTGAACTTTTCCTGAAATATACTGGGTGGAATAATTAGTCGAATGAAATATATGTTGTTACCCTTGGGAGAAGTTGAGCTTTCAACTTCTCGGAGTTGGGGGAGGATGGCGGTCCCGTCCCAGAGGACCAGTTCAGCGTCCCGCTTAGTTACGGCGCCGAGGATACCGGCTCCAGCTCGGGGGATCCTGTTATCGAAGATGTAGTGGCGGGCGGGGCAGACGCCGGTGGGGTTGCCGCTTCTTCGGCGGGGGCGGAGGCTCCGTAGACTGGCGACGCAGAAGTGAGCCAGCATCCTTCATCGGCCGGTGTGACTGAGGCGGCCCAGCAGACTTCGACCTCCTCTGCCTTTCTTTTGATTAGTTTTAACGAACAAGTCTACCCACTTGGGGTGTAGAGTTATTGTAAGGCACTTATGGACTTGTGCCGTTATCTTTCTTTGAGTGATGTGTCCATGTTGTGAGTTGCCGGCCCTTTCGCTACTTTGCTTGCCTTAGCTGTTTTTTTCCCATTCGCCCCGCTCCCTTGGGCTTTGCTCCCACCAGCTGGACAGCCTGGTTCTGGTCTGTAGCCGGATCGAGGAGTAGGCCGCGGCGGGCAGGGACATGGTACTTTTAGACCTTTTCAAAGACAACTTAGCTCGGCCGGACCAAGCTCGTCCCTTGGTCGTTTTTGTTATCTGCCTTTCCCCTTAGGCTTATGCTCCCGTCGGCCGGACATCCGGGTTGCGGTATGTAGCTGGTCCAAGGATTGGGCTGCGGGAGTGGAGACGTAGTACTTAGCCCATTCCGGTCAGGGAGATACACGCGAGCCGACCAGTCCCCAAGCCGGCGGTGCCGGTCTAGGGGTGTGTGACGAAGGAAATGAAACTTGTGAGTAATGTTATCGGAATGGTTGTCCCCGAGACCCACTCAGGGGCGTCGGTTATTTCATTGATTACACAAAAGGGGGCGATACATACATACACTTGCTTCCACTGTAAAACTGGCGAAGGAGCTCGGCGTTCGACGGGCACTCCTTCTCCGAGCCGGAGGCGTCTCTCCTGTTCTTTCTGACCTTCTACGCATCGATCAGGTAGTGCGTGTTGTTGCTCAGCACCTTGCTGATGATGAATGGGCCCTCCTATGGGGCGGACTTCTTGTGTTAGTCGTCCGTCTGATACCTGCCGGAGCACAAGGTCGCCTTCTCGAAATGAGAGTGACTTGACTCGCTGGATGTGGTAGCGGCGCATGCCCTCCTAGTAGATGGTTGATCTGGATAAGGCCAGCTCGCGTGTCTCCTCGAGGAGATCGACGCCGTCTTCTCGTGCTTCTTTTGCGTCAGCCTCTGTGTAGAGGGTGACGCGCGGCGTGTCGAACTCGATATCAATGGGGATAATCGCCTCCTCCACGTATACCAGGAAGAAGGGAGTGAAGCAGGTCGACCAATTGGGTGTGGTTCGGAGGCTCCAGAGCACAGCCGGGAGTTCCTCGACCCATGCGCCGGCCGAGCGCTCGAGCGGCTCAACCAACCGGGGCTTGATGCCGCCCAAGGTCATACCATTGGCCCTCTTCGCCTGGCAGTTTGACTGCAGGTGGGCCACGGATGCGAGGTCCAACTGGACCCCTTGCGCGTCGCAGTAGTGCGCTAGCGCACCTTTGGAAAAGTTGGTGCCGTTGTTAGTGATGATGTTGTTCGGTAGGCCGTAGCGGACGGTGATATCCTTGATGAACGTGACGGCGGTCGGGCCGTCGAGCTTCTTGATCGGCATGGCCTCGATCCACTTTTTGGATTTGTCATAAGCCACAAATAAGTGTGTCATGCCTCCTCGGGCGGTTCTGAATGGGCCCACCATGTACACACCCCAGATGGCGAATGGCCATGTGAGCGGGATAGTTTTGAGGGCGGCAGCCGGCTGGTGACTTTGTGCATTGAAGCTGTTGGGGATATAACCCCGTGGTGAGACCCGCCCAGGAGGGGCCAGGTCATGAGGTTGGCGGCTTAGCAGTAAGGCCTGCACAGGCTGAAAGGTCAGGACAGGGCCTGGAGGTGGCTTACTAGATGGGCCTGGAAGAGGCCCAGAGCCGGTAGGCTAAGTGTGAATCGGAGGCGTGAGCCGCCGGGGAGATAAGGTTGGTTACCAGATGTAACCCGGCCCAGACTCTTGTAAGCCTAGGGCCTCGAGCAGTGTATATAAAGGCGGGTCCCCTGGGCGGCTTAGGCCACGAAAACCTTTAATCCAGTACCAGGTCAAGCGAATCCGCTCCCTTGTATTCGATATCCAATCAATACAACTCAAAGCAGGACGTAGGCTATTACCTCCTTCGAGAGGGGCCTAACCTGGGTAAATCTGTGTCTTTCGTGCCGATCAACCACTTCGAGTTAACCGCCGTAGCGATGGCTTCACCCCTAAGTCCTTGTCCTAGGACATCTGCCGTGACAAAACTACGATAGTTGGCGCCCACCATGGGGTCGATGCTCGGTAGTTTGGAGTACTCGAAGGGCTCTCTCCCGGGGATCGAGGGATACGCCGTTGGCAGGATGACCACGAGTCGCCGCGGCAATCTCTACATCGACGATGCTGGCTGGGGCCCCAAAGCCGACTCAATTGAGTACGGGCACCGGGTCCCCTTCGGCGGAATTCACGTTTTCATCGGCAGGATCGGCGGAGCTAAGCCTGGGCCGGACATCTGCACCAACCTCGTCGAGTCGGCCCGGCACGTCCAACCCGCCCGGTTCAACCCGGGCCGGAAGCATGTCTTCGTCGGCTTCACCCAAGGCACGGAACTTGAGGAAGGTTCCATGTTGCGGGAGGAAACCCTCATCTGCTCAGAGGATGGATCCTCAAGCGGAGAGGTGGAATCAATCTACCAGCTTCATAGCGGCGGGCTTGGGGGCTACTTTGAGGATTGCCATGACCCGGAGCTTTATGAGCCACCAAGCCGAGCCGCTATCCTCATGGCTGGATCAGCACCGGTTTCTGGCAGCACGGCGGCTGGGACAGCAGCCGCTGGTGCGGCAGGCTCCGGATCAACCAGGCCGCCGGCTCAAGTTTTGCTAGATCTAATGAACAAACTTACAACTCTGATGGGAACCGAGGTCACGGTGGAAAACCAAGCAGCCCGTAACACGGAGATCGCGAAGTTGAAGGACCAGATGACCAGGGCTCGGCGTTGCAGGCTCAGATGGATTCTGAGTCGGAGCGTCTCGGGGCTGAAGCTTTTCGCCTTAATCTGGATCAACAAGCTTCAGATGTGGTGTTCCGGATGAGGTGTCAGACCTGCCTGCCTGATCAGTATGAGCCCAGAAATCTTTTTAACACCCCGGGGGCAGGGCCAAATGCACCGCTCGCTATGACCCGGACGGCGGAGGGGCCTGGGAGCAGGTCGGCGGCTCAGCATCGGTAGCCAGACCCGCCCGCAGGAATTAGACCCCGCTGCAGCGTTTTCCAACGCCGCCTGGACATTACTCTAACCCGGTGGAGAACATGGTAGCAGCGGCTCCTAGGCTCAATGTGGTCCCCATCACTAACGGAACGCCCTTTGCGGAAGAAGCAAGGAATGCCATTGGGTACTTACAGACGGCGGTGGCTCAACAGGAGAAGTATACTTACAGCCGGAGTCGTGTGCATTCAACCCCCATCCCGAGCCGCAGTTATAGCGGGCGTTTGGAGTCACCGGCGATCTCTAGCAGTGAGCAACGTCGGAACCCGCCCCGTGATGACCCGCCCGTTGTCGATGCTCAAGCGATCGTAGATCATGCCAGAGCTCAGCGGGAGGCGGCAGCGGCCACGGCGGCTTATCAAGAATTGCCCCCAATAACACCTTCCACTTCAGTGGGAGCCGGAGTCACCTCCAGGGCCGTGCACGTGCCGTGTTTAGCATCGGCTCTGCGGACCGAGCGCTTACCGAAGGATTTCAAGGGCCCGCAAAAGGTACCTAATTACACAGCTGATCTGCATCCGGAAGCCTGGATCGAGAGCCATGAGCTAGCCATGGAGATGCTGGATGTCAGTGACGCAATCTGTGCAAAGTACTTCATCATGATGTTGGAAGGGCCGACTCGTACTTGGTTGAACTGTTTGCCACCCAACACCATTAATTCCTGGGCTGAGTTGAAAGTGAAATTCTTCAAGAATTTTCAAGGAACGTGCAAGCAGCCTATGACGATTGTGGATTTGGATCATTGCGTGCAGCGTGAGGATGAGTCTGCCCACCATTGGGTCCGGCGGATTTCAACCATTATCCACTCATCTGATAATATCACGGCGGCTCGGGCAATTCTGATTCTGGAGAAGAATTGTCACTTTTTGCCCGTTAAACAGAAGCTTGGATGACTCAAGCGTTCTTGCTAGGACATGGGGGAGCTCATGGCGGCTCTCACCAAATATGCAAACTCTGACAGCACGAAGGACCCCAGGTCTGATGATGAGAAATCGGCTAAAGGAAAGAAGAATGGCAATGGCAAGGGTCAGCAACAGAACGGGGCAGGAAATAACAATCCAGGTAATGGCGGTAAGCGGAAGCATCCGGACGGCGGGTCAGATCTGGTAGCCAATACTAATGCTGGGAACAACCTTGGCAAAGGGAACGGTAAACCGCGATTTCAGTCGGACTCCCCCTCCGAGGGGCGGTCCGCATGGTCAACGACCGTATGACGGAGGCTATCCACTCGGAAGAAACCATGAGCGGAGCCTTGTCAGACACAGAGGCTATGATGCCCGATCTGACATCACTTAGCGAGTGGTTGATCGGAACAGATATGACAGGGACCGAGCAAGTGGTTGGGGAGTTACCAGTCTCGGATGTTTCAGCAGATACATTCGGGAGGCGGAGATACCCCCCAATTACCGAATGGCAACCGGGATTGGAAAGTTCAACGGCGAGTCCAAGCCAGAGACTTGGCTCGAAGATTATCGAGTCGCTGTCTAGATCGGCGGTGGCAATGATTACGTCGCCATGAAGCACCTTCCGCTCATGTTCGAAGGGTCTGCACGGGCGTGACTAAATCAGCTGCCCGCCAATTGCATTTACTGCTGGGACGACTTGGCCCGAGTGTTTGTCAAAACATTCGAGGGCACTTACAAGCGTCCGGGGGGTCTGACGGAACTCCAGCACTGTGTTCAGAAGAACAACGAGACTCTCCGAGAGTACATACAGCGCTGGACCACACTGCATAACACTGTGGAGAACGTCACCGAGCACCAAGCCGTGTGTGCCTTCAAGGCAGGCACTCGATATCGGGAGTTGGTCCTGAAGTTTGGTTGGTCTGGGGATATGTCCCTCAGTCAGGCCATGGAGATTGCCAACAAGTACACCAATGGCGAAGAAGAAGACCGCCTCCGAAGCGGCAAAGCCAGAGCCGGCAACGCCCCTCAATCGGGAGGCAACGCCGGAAAGAATCAGAAACGAAAAGCTGACGCCTCCGGCAAAGCCGAAGTCGCAGTTGTCCAAGGGCAAGGGCAAAGCAAGCCAAAGCCTAAAAAGAAGAAGAAAGAGTGGACTCCCAAGAAGAAGTCCAAGTATAAATCCGACATCCTTGATCAGCCGTGCCAGATTCATACCAAGACGGATGAAGAAGGCAACGTTGTGCTTCCGAAGCACACCACTCGGGAATGTCGCCTGCTAAAGCAGGAGATGGGCACTGAGCCCTCGGGTGACAAGATTGATGCCGAGGAAGAGGAGGATACTTCCAAGTATCCAAAAATTGACAAGGTCATCAATGTGATTTTCGCTTATGTAGAAAGCAGAAGACAACTCAAAGTAATCAATCAGAAGTCAATATGGCGGTTCCGGCCATCACCAAGTACCTCAACTGGACGAAGATGCCCGTCACCTTCGACCAGTCGGATCACCCGCCCTACATCGCCACCCCCGGGAGGCAAGCGCTGGTCATTGACCCAGCGGTGGGTGGAGTCCGACTGCGCAAAGTCCTAATGGACGGAGGCAGCGGACCTAACATCATATATGCCGACACGCTCAACGCTATGGGCATTCCGATGTCCCGATTGATCAAGAGTAACATGCATTTCCATGGGATAGTCCCTGGGAAGAAGGCCGAATCACTCGGTCAGCTCGCGATGGACGTGGTATTCGGCGGTGAAAAGAATTTCCGAAAGGAAAAACTGACTTTTGAAGTGGTCGACTTCCGCAGTGCGTACCCCGCTATCTTGGGTAGGCCCACCTACGCATGTTTCATGGCCAGACCATGTTACGTGTATCTCAAGCTCAAGATGCGAGGGCCTAAAGGCGTGATCACAGTCACTGGCGATCTGATTCTTGCCGAAGAGTGCCTGCAGCAGGGCACGAAGATAGCCAGTGAACAAGTGCTGGCAGCCGAACTGGAAGGATACAAGAAGGAGGTGGACACGGCTGATCTGCTCATGTCAAAGCAACCAGCTTCAGAATCAGCCTTCCAATTGTCTGGTGAGATCAAACAAGTTCATGTCCATCCGAGTGATCCGAGTGCCGCCCCGACGAACATCTCCACTTCACTCGGAGACAAATAGGAAGCCGAGCTCATCCAGTTCCTCCGTGAGAACTGGGACATCTTCGCATGGAAGCCCTCTGACATGCCTGGTGTACCCAGGGAACTGACTGAGCACCGACTACGAACCGACCCCAAGGCCAAGCCAGTTAAGGAGTACTTGCGTCGATCCTCCGTCGAGAAGCGCTAGGCGATTGGTCAAGAGATAGCTCGGCTTCTCGCTGCCAAGTTCATTCGCGAGATCTACCACTCCGAGTGGCTCGCGAATGTGGTCCTAGTGCCGAAGAAGGATAAGTCACCCCTTATGTGCATTGACTTCAAACATCTCAATCGGGCCTTCCCGAAAGATCATTTTCCTTTGCCTAGGATAGATCAAATAGTGGACTCACCAGCCGGATGTGAACGTCTGTCGTTCCTGGATGCGTACTCCGGGTACCACCAGATCTGAATGTTTGGCCCTGATGAAATAAAAACAGCCTTCATCACCTCGTTCGGGTGTTTTTGCTATATCACTATGCCATTCGGTTTGAAAAATGCTGGAGCCACTTTCATGCGCATGATCCAGAAGTGTTTGCAGAAACAAATCCGTCGGAATGTGGAGGCTTACATGGACGACATCGTGGTCAAGTCTAGGAAAGGTTCCGACCTCCTGACTGACCTCACCAAAACCTTCACAAACTTACGCCATTTTGGGATCAAGTTGAATCCAGCTAAATGCACATTCGGAGTTCCCGCCGGAAAGTTACTCGGTTTTCTCGTTTCCGAACGGGGAATCGATGCTAACCCTGACAAAATCGGGGCTATTGTCCGTATGAAGCAGCCAGAGCGGTTACACGATGTGCAGAAGTTGGCAGGACGCCTCGTGGCCCTGAGCCGATTCATCTCAAGACTCGGAGAGAAGGCTCTTCCTCTCTACCGATTGATGAAGAAATCTGATAAATTCAAGTGGACCGATGAAGCGCAAGCCGCATTCGCTGAGCTCAAGGCATTGCTTTCCACCCAGCCGGTGTTAGCTGCTCCGCGCAGCCAGGAACCTCTAATCCTGTACATCGCGGCGACCAGTCAGGTGGTGAACACAGTCCTTGCAGTGGAGCGAGAAGAGCCAGGAAAAGCATACACAGTTCAAAGACCCATATATTACATCTCAGAAGTGCTAACTCCTTCCATGCAGAGGTACCCGCACTACCAGAAGTTGGTTTACGGTATTTACCTAACTGCAAAGAAGGTAATCCACTACTTCCAAGATCACTCGGTCACGGTCGTCAGCAGTGCTCCCCTGTCGGAAATCTTGCATAACACGGATGCCGCTGGCCGAGTGGCGAAGTGGGCAATCGAGCTCCTTCCGCTGGAGATAAAATTCAAAGCCAAGAAAGCAATCAAGTCCCAAGCATTGGTTGATTTTATGGCCGAGTGGATTGAGCAGGAGCAACCAATCCCGAGTGTTCCCGAACACTGGACCATGTTCTTCGATGGTTCCAAGATGCTCAATGGCTCGGGGGCTGGTGTGGTTCTTGTCTCTCCCAAGGGAGACCGACTGAATTACGTTCTCATGATCCATTTTGACTCATCAAACAATGAGGCCGAATACGAAGCTCTCTTGTATGGGCTCCGCATGGCCATCTCACTCGGCATTCGTCGGCTGATGGTTTATGGTGATTCGGACCTTGTTGTCAATCAAGTGATGAAAGAATGGGACATTCGGAGTCCAGCAATGACCGGATACTGCAATGCAGTCAGGAAGCTGGAGAAGAATTTTGAAGGCCTGGAGCTGCACCACATCCCTCGTGCGAAGAATCAAGCAGCAGACGATCCGGCGAAGATCGGATCCACTCACCGGGCAGTCCCGAGTGACGTTTTCCTCGAGCATCTGCGTGCTCCGACAATCGCAGAAGATCCTTTTACAGAGGAGCCCCCGCAAGCAGTCGGTCCTTCCGATCCGACTGAGGTTGATGTTCCAGCTATAGTGGATCTGGTCTACGAAATGCTGGTGGTCACTCCCGAGTGGACTCAACCTTATTTGGCATATTTGCTCAGGCAAGAACTCCCGGATGACGAAGAAGAAGCCCGTCGGATCGTCCGTCGATCCAAGTCATTCGAAGTCATGGGAGAACAGTTGTACAAGAAAAGTACCACAGGAGTCATCCAGAAGTGCATCTCTCCAGAAGAGGGGCTTCAAATCTTACATGAAGTCCACTCGGGAACTTGCGGCCACCACGCGTCCTCTTGGACTTTAGTCACTAAAGCTTTCCGAGCGGGTTTTTATTGGCCCCGAGCCAATGAAGCCGCAAAAGACCTGGTTGACATGTGTGTTGGATGTCAGTTTTACAAGAACAAGTCTCACAAGCCAGCGTCAGCGCTCAAGACAATCCCGATCACGTGGCCATTTGTGGTGTGGGGCCTTGATATGGTCGGTCCCTTATGGACTGGGTCAAGTGGATTCACACATCTACTCGTCGCGGTAGACAAGTTCACCAAGTGGGTCGAGGCAAAGCCTATCAAGAGCTTGGATGCTGGCACAGCTGTCAGTTTCATTCGACAAATCATCTTCAGGTTTGGCGTGCCTCATGATATCATCACAGATAACGGGAAGAACTTTGACGCAAATGAATTCAAGCAATTTTGTTTCTCTCAAGGCATTCGGGTCAACTATGCCTCAGTGGCTCACCCGCAGTCGAATGGTCAAGCCGAGCGTGCCAATGGCATGATTCTGCAAGGCCTGAAGCCTCTATTGATGAGAGACTTAAAATACGCTACTAGAGCTTGACTTGAAGAGTTGCCTTCCGTCTTATGGGGCATTCGGACAACTCCGAACCACTATACAAAGCGCACACCTTTCTTCATGGTGTACGGGTCAGAGGCAGTACTCTCGAGTGATCTTCAGCACAATTCCCCCCGAGTGGAACTATATGATGAAGGTGAAGCGGAAACTGTTCGACAAGATGGCCTCGACCTTCTGGAGAAAGAAAGAGAGCTAGCCCTCATCAGATCGACGCTTTATCAGCAAGATTTGAGGTGCTATCATGACAGACACATCCAACCCCGAGCCTTTCAAGAAGGGGATCTTGTTCTCCGACTGGATCAGCAGAGACCCCACAAACTCGCGCCTCCGTGGCAGGGGCCGTTTGCAATCTCCAAAGTCTTGCATAACGGGGCCTACCGGCTTTACAACATCAAAGATGAAGTAGAAGAGCCCCGAACTTGGAACGCAGATCTGCTTCGCAAGTTCTACACCTAGAACACAACTATCTTTAGTTTATTATTTCAGTAATGAACTGAGTGATCTCAATGAATAAAGTTTTATTTCATTATATCTTGTTGAAATTTGGCTGCTACCTCCGGTGGGTATGAAAAACACTTAGCTGCAAACCTGATTTTTCCTAAGTACAAATCACTCCGAGTGAAGGTCCAGCCCACACTCGGGGGCTTAGCCGCGGCTCCGTGTCGCCTAAGTTAGAAGTCTCTCTGAGTGTGGAAACCCCTCCACACTCGGTTGTCAAGATGAACAGGACCATCATTGTTCGTCTAAGGACAAACTACTCCGAGTGAAGGTGCAGCCCACACTCGGGGGCTTAGCCGCGGCTCCGTGTCGCCTAAGTTAGAAATCTCTTTGAGTGTGGAAACCCTCCACACTCGGTTGTCAAGATGAACAGGACCATCATTGTTCGTCTAAGGACAAACTACTCCGAGTGAGGGCCTAGCCCACACTCGGGGGCTTAGTCGCGGCTCCGTGTCGCCTAAGTTAGAAGTCTCTCTGAGTGTGGAAACCCCTCCACACTTGGTTGTCAAGATGAACAGGACCATCATTGTTCGTCTAAGGACAAACTACTCCGAGTGATGGTCCAGCCCACACTCGGGGGCTTAGCCATGGCTCCGTGTCGCCTAAGTTAGAAATCTCTCTGAGTGTGGAAACCCTCCACACTCGGTTGTCAAGATGAACAGGACCATCATTGTTCGTCTAAGGACAAACTACTCCGTGTGAGGGTCCAACCCACTCTCGGGGGCTTAGCCGTGACTCCGTGTCGCCTAAGTTAGAAATCTCTCTGAGTGTGGAAGCCCTTCACACTCGGCTGTCAAGATGAACAGGGCCATCATTGTTCGTCTAAGGACAAACTACTCCGAGTGAGGGTCCAGCCCACACTCGGGGGCTTAGCCACGGCTCCGTGTCGCCTAAGTTAGAAATCTCTCTGAGTGTGGAAACCCTCCACACTCGGCTGTCAAGATGAACAGGACCATCATTGTTCATCCAAAGCCAAATTACTCCGAGTGAGGGTCCAGCCCACACTCAGGGACTTAGCCGCGACTCTACATCGCCTAAGTTAGAATCATCTGGAACCAAAGATCGGATAAAAGCCAAAACAAACAATGGCTGCATCATTCGGATCGAAAAGTACGGATAAAGGTTCAAACAGCGGGAGCCTCAGGCTCACTTAAAGTTTCATGGTTACAGCAACCACGCGGCATTCCGAGGCAAATACTTAAAAAGAGTTTAAAAACCAGACGATCAGTCAGGTGGAGGCACTGCTTCCACGAAGGTGTCCAGGTCGATGTTGTCCGCTATCCGAGTGGCAGCTTCCATGAACATCTCCATGAAGTCGTCAATCGTGGCGTTCTTCTTGTTGGCCACCTCAAGGGACTTTAGTTTCTTCTCGTCCACCCCCTTGCAGTGGATACGGACCAACGAAAGAGCTATGTCAGCACCGTCCCGGGCCGCAGATTTCTTCCAGTCTTTCACTCGGCTCGGCACTGCCTTCACTCGAGCTAACACAGTTTCCAGATCCTTCGAAGGCTCGTCGTCGGAAAACACGTCGCGGTCAATCGCAGAAATGGCGGTGCCCAGTGCCCTGATGTACATAGCCACTTGCTCAATGCGTTCCTCCAATCGGAGCACGCTCATGGCAGCGCTGTCCTTGAGTAAACCTTGGGTGGGATCTAGCTCCTTCTCAATTTTGTCTGTTTCCTTCGGCACATCGTCGCAAAATGCTGATTCGGAAAAATGAAGGAAGAAGTCAGGCACATACAAATTACACTCGGCTTAATCAAACTCAATGAAAGCCACTCGGGAACATTACCTTTGAGTTTTCATTTGCCTCGCCACTGAATTCCTTGACGTATTCCTCCAGCTCAGCTTTCTTGGCGGCGATGTGGTCGAGTTTGGTTTGCCACTCGGTTTGCAGCTTCTTCAAATCTGCAAGCTCTTGGGCCGACTTCTGAATGGCAGCCTCCAATGCTTTTTTCTCCTCCTCCAGCTTTCCGACTGACTTCAGTTTTTCCTCGGCTTCCTTGGCCTTGCGAGTAGCTTCCTTCTGAGTGGCCACCAGTTCAATGTCTTTCTTCTCAAGAGCGGTCTTCACAGTTTCTAAAGAAATAGAATTCCTCAGCCTCTCACTACTAGGAAAACGGCTATAGCTAATATGGACATTAATGGCGCACCATGTATGTGGTGCGCCACTGCTATATAGCAGTGGCGCACCAGATATGGGTGCGCCATTAATGTCCATATTACTAATGGCGCACCTGGTGTGTGGTGCGCCACTGCTAAGTTTCTCCTGGGCACACCCCCCTCCCCAGACATACCAGTGGCGCACCGGGGTGTGGTGCGCCACTACTAACAGTTTTTTTTTCAATTTTTTTTTTCAAAAGTAGTAATGGCGTACCGGGGTGTGGTGCGCCATTACTAGTTTTAACTAGTAATAGCGCACCACACCCTGGTGCGCCACTACTAACAAATTTTTTTTCAATTTTTTTTTCAAAACTAGTAATGGCGCACCACACAGCAGGTGCGCCATTAGTAACCCTGGTTACCAATGGCGCATTCTTAGGAGGTGCGCCATTGGTAACCTGAGAGCAGCTAGATATTTTTGACAGCCACCTACCACACTCACTTTCCCCCCACTTCATTCTCTCCACCTCTACCAAGCTTGGTCTCGGCTGCCTCCTCCTCCTCACCATAGATTCACCCAAATTAAGTGGTTAAATTTCCTTTTTTTGATAGGTAAGTAAGGGGAAAGCTTTCTTTATGTTCTAGATCTACTTTTTTCTCCCTCCAACGTACACACTTTTTTTGGCCTAGATCTACACTTTTCTCATTGAGCTAGATCTACGTATGTCTGTGGTGTTGCATATGTTTGTGTTTGCAGGTACCGGTATTTGAAATGCGATAGTTGCCAATATTTTGCCGGAATGTTGATTCATTTCCGTTTCGGCGAGAATTTGGCACTATGCATTCTTTTTGGTCCTATTTTTAGGCAAAGTCATGCCAAATTTTTTTTTGGTTCTAAAATATCATTTTGCTCTACCCCGCAGGCGACCATGGTCCGCACGATGACCGAAGGCATCGTGAATAGGTTTTTGAGCTCCGCGAAGGCCGAGATGCTTCAAAAGAACGAGACGGAGATAAGATGTCCGTGTCGAAGATGCAAGCTGAAGAGCCTTATGGACCCGGATTCCAGACAGGTGCGGGACCACCTGCTCGTGCGTGGTTTCATGGATGGCTATCGGTGGCAAGGTGATGAAGATGATTATGAAGTCGTCCATGGGGGCCGGGCAAGAAATAAGGAAGGGCAGCAAGACAATAGAGGCGAGGGCGGGCGAGAAGACGAAGAATCTCCAGGACATGATCACGAAGTAGATGCAGGACACAGTCATCATGTAGAAGATGCCGGACATGATGATGAGGAAGATCAAGACGAAGGGCATGATCATGAAGATGAAGATGCCAGAGCAGACGACGATGGACCATCGATGGGCTGGGTGCAGGACCCTCATATTCAAGAGCTGCTTCTCAAGCAGACGGGTAACGCAAGAGCTGCTGCCCGAGAGAAAGCCAAGCTGGATCAACTGGAGATAGACGCGGTTACTCCATTGTATGAAGGATGCAGGCCGAGGATACCCGCCTAAAAGTAACGCTCATGGCTCTGGAGATGAAGGTAAAACACAAAATGACCGACTCATGCTTCGACGAGAACATGTCATTCTGGCACGAACGTCTTCCCAAGGGGAACAAGTGCCTGACCAGTTTCGAGGAGGCGAAGAAAATCGTGTGTCCTCTCGATTTACCGCACGTGAAATACCATGTGTGCATGAATGATTGCATCATTTATCGGGACGAGCACGTGGAGTCTACCATATGTCCGGTGTGCGGCGTCACTCGATACAAGAAGAGGAAGAAAGCTCCTCGAAAAGTGGTGTGGTACTTTCCGATCACTCCTCGTCTGCAGCGGTATTTCGCGGACCCTAAGCTAGCAGAGCTCCTGCGTTGGCATGCGGATAGGAAGGAGAAGAAGCGAGAAGATGACGGAAATGATCCGGAGATAAATAAAAAAGACAAGATGCTGAGTCACCCTAAGGATGCGAGCCAGTGGCAAGCGTTGAACGTTGAACACCCAGAATTTGGGGACGATCCAAGGAACATCATGCTGGGCGCGAGCACCGATGGAGTCAATCCGTTTGGCAGACAGAGAAGCACACATAGCACCTGGCCTGTGTTTGTGTGGATGTACAACCTTCCCCCCTGGATGTGCATGAAGAGGAAGTACATTCACATGAGTATGCTAATTGAAGGGACGAAACAACCAGGGAATGACATCAATCTGTATCTGGGGCTGCTGAAAGAGGAGCTAGACACGCTGTGGAAAATGCCAGCCAATACGTGGGACGCCGCAGCGAAAGAATATTTCCCTATGAGAGCCGCACTGCTCACGACGGTGCACGACTATCTCGGTTACGGATATGTCACGGGGCAGGTGGTCCACGGATTTTGTGCATGCGTCAGGTGCATGGATGACACAACGTATCGCCAGCTAGATAGAGATCCCGGGTCTTCGAAAACCGTGTTCATGGGACATCGAAGGTGGCTTCGCGACGATGACGCATGGAGAAAACGCAAGGATCTGTTCGATGGTGAAACCGAACCCCGAAGACCCCGACGTACGAGGAGCGGTGAGGAAATAGACGAGCTGTTGAAAAATTGGAAAGAGTGCCCACCGCCGGGAAAGAAGCGAAAGGCGCCAGAGCCGCTGCTGAAGGTATGGAAAACGAGGTCTGTTTTCTGGGACTTGCCGTACTGGAAGATCCTCCGTGTGCCTCGTAGCCTTGATGTCATGCATATCACGAAGAACGTGTGCGAGAGTCTGCTTGGTACCCTGCTCAACATGCCAGAGAGGACCAAAGATGGGCCGAAAGCAAGGGCAGACTTGCAATCAATGGGCATCAGGGAGGAGCTTCACGCAAAACGCCCTAATGATGATGATGATGATGATGATGATGATGATGAGGCGAAGGACACGGAAAGTCGTCGCAAAGGCAAAAAGGCCAAGAAGATCGAATATGACTGCCCTCCCGCGTGCTTCACTCTAAGTCAGAAGGAGATCGAGCAGTTTTTCACCTGCCTCGTAGGAGTAAAACTTCCTTACGGTTACGCGGGGAAGATAAGCAGATACCTAGACTCAGCGAAGCAGAAGTTCAGCGGGATGAAGTCTCACGACTGTCACGTGCTGATGACGCAGATACTTCCAGTTGCAATCCGTGGGATCATGGACGCGCACGTCCGTGAAACGCTATTTGGCCTATGCAACTTTTTCGACGTCATCTCTCAGAAGTCGGTTGGCATGAGGCAACTCAGAAGGCTACAGGAAGAGATCGTGGTGATACTATGCGAGCTTGAGATGTACTTCCCGCCCGCATTCTTCGACGTTATGGTGCATCTGCTGGTCCATATCGTGGAGGATATCATCCAACTCGGGCCGACGTTCCTGCACAGCATGATGCCATTCGAAAGGATGAATGGTGTCATCAAAGGATACGTTCGCAACAGGACACGTCCAGATGGAAGCATAGCCAAGGGCTTTCTGACCGAAGAGTGCATCTCCTTCTGCACGAATTATCTAGGCATCGAGAACCCCGTTGGTCTGCCCGTCAACAGGCACCTCGGCAGGCTCGCTGGATGGGGTCACCGCGAGGGTCGCCGCGAAATGCATGTCGACTTCGAGGGTCGACTCGCCGACTTTGAAAGAGCAAACCTAGTCGCGCTACAACACATAGACGTGGTCGATCCTTGGGTGGTAGAGCACAAAACCTTTATTGAGAAGACGTACAATGACCGAGGCCAACAGAGGACGGACGGAGATATAATCAAAGAGCACAACTCATGTTTCACGCGTTGGTTCAAGGACAAGCTTCTGTGGTACCCTTTACATGAGGATTCTTCCGCGGAAGAAAAACTCATATTCGCCTTGTCACAGGGCACCGAGCACAACCTGATGACCTATCAGGCGTACGATATCAACGGCTACACATTCTACACCGAGGAAAAGGACATGAAGAGCGATTATCAGAACTCCGGGGTAACGATGGAATCCTACACCGGTAACGACAAGGACAGATACTACGGAAGGATCGAGGAGATCTGGGAGCTGAGCTACGCTGGAGAGAAGGTCCCGATGTTCCGTGTCAGATGGGCCAAGAGCGTCCTAAAAGAAGACCGGTATTTCACCACCATGGTTATACCCGAAGCCAAATCCAAGACCGCGGGCGCAAATGTCACCGCGAAAAATGAGCCATGGGTACTGGCTTGCCAAGTGGACCAATGCTTCTTCATTACCGACCCGTGAAAGCCCAGTCGTGTTGTCGTGAGGACAGGCAAAAGGAACATCATCGGAATGGATGGAGTCGCCAATGAGCAAGACTTCGACAAGTACGGCGACCCGAAGATGGAAGATGACGACGACGATGAAGTACCATACACCACAAGAAGAAGCAGGACCACCCTACCTAAAGGACGTCCGTTCAAGAGAAGAATTCAAGGGGTTCCGGGGCTAAATTATTCAACCACGAGAAAGAAGGGCAAGAAGATTGTGAAAAGATAGCTAAGATCGAATCATGACGTGTCGGCCGCGTGTGTGTGTGTGGGCATATTATATTATGTATCATTTTTCTATGGAGATGGATATGGCATATTGTTAATCTACACATTTTTCTATGTGGGCATATTATAATTATGTGTGCTTATTTAATTTAGAGTATTTGAAATTTTAAACATTTTTTGAATATTTAATCAAAATTTGAAATTCTGAACATTTTTTGAAATTTTAAACAAATTTTGAAATTCTGAACTTCTTTTAACATTTTAAACAAACTTTGGAAATATCTATATTTATGGCGCACCAGGCAGAGGTGTGCCATTGCTATATGTATATTTATGGCACACCAGGCAGAGGTGCGCCATTGCTATATGTATGTATGGCGCACCCCTCCGAGGTGCGCCATTGTTAACCCTCCCCCCCCACCTACATACACAGCGCGCTTCTCTTCTCCCCGGCCTGACCCTCCCCTCCGCGCACTGCCCTCCCTCGACCGCCGCCCTCCCCTCCGCCGTCGCCCTCTGCGCCCCGCTCGTCGCGTGCAAGGCCTCCGCCGTCGCCCTCCCCTCCACCGCCCTCCCCCGACCACCACCCTCCCCTGACCCTCCCCCCGAGCCAACGACCAGACCAGAGAGAGAGATCTGCCTCCCTCCCCTTCCCGAGCGCGACAGCTAGGGTTCCTCGCCGCCGCCCTTCCTCCGCGGCGTGCCCAGCCGGCCGAGGCCCCCGCTGCCCCTCCGTCGGTGCAGGAGCCCAGCAGATCCTCCACCGGCTCGCCCCCGACCGCGCCTGCTCGCCCCCGACCGCCCCCGGCCGCCCCTGCTCGAGGTAGGTCCGCCAACTGCTCGCCCCCTCCTCGTCCCCCTCTTCTAGTTGTCTGCAGCTGTGCTCATTTGACTGCCCTTCGGATAAGTAGTACATTGCAACGAATTGAATGATGTTGGTTGGTTACTGTTAATTAGTCGCTTCCAGTGAATCCACTTGTGCTTGGTTGGTGCGTGGAGGAAATAGTTCTAATCTCTGCAGTGGCCATTTCATGGGCAAAACTAAGTGTTATTGCTTGATAACTCAATTTGGTGCACGCGAGCATTCATGTACTGCATTACTGGAAGTGTTAGGGGAACAACGTTCATGTACTGCAGAGTCAGTATGCAGTTACGATTTATTCATATTCGTCAATGCAGAGGGAATGCCCCAGCCAGCAGTTCTTATCCTAATAAATGTTTGAGTGAGAACAGCTATGTTTTTTTGTTATATTTGCTAGTTACAGAAGGTGGAATCCTTTTTAAGAAAAAGTTATATAATGTGCACACTGTTTATCTGCTGCCCAATTCTGATCTTCATTCCCTTTCCATTGGTGACCAGAGATTTTCCTTGCAAGAGGACTCGTCGAAGAGGACGTCTTCATATCCTGCCAGTTCAGCTTCTTGTGTGCGCGAGGAATCTCAGCTGCAACTGACAAAAATACCAACCAACCCTATCCACCGCTGGAGCCCCTCTCTTCCGGATAGCAGATGTAAACTCAAGCCCTTGCACCTGACAGAAATTACATTTCTGTGGTCATGTGATGTGATTTAATTAGCAGAACATGTGGCTGCTGCTATGAACTGTTTCTATGAGCTGTTATGGCATACTGCATTCTTTATTTGTGCAGGGATTTGTGCCTGTTATCGCCGAAATGTTGATTCATTTCTGTTTCGGCGAAAAACGGGCACTTCTAGGTCAAGAAAATAGCAAAGGTCATGCCGAATTTTTCCTAGAATTTATGTTGCCAGCTAATTATTAGCCATGTGCTTAAGATAGATAGTACGAGCCACAACACGAAGAATAATCATGCTGCTGTTCCTCAGCTTTTTCAGATGTGGTGATCTCACCATTTGAGGTGGACTCGGCCTTGTCAACCCCTTTGATTCCTGCCTTCACCTGTACACAAATTCAGCTAAATGAATTAATTTAGGCAAACTAAGCTAACTGCTAGGCATCTAAATCAAAACAACTGCGAATTGATTCATCGACACAGTATGCTTCTATCAATTCTATGGTACATGCCTATATATCATCTTGTTGCATTAATGATCTTTGCTTACATTTTGTGTCTTGTTACTGTTTCTGTTTTATTGTGCTTCGTGCTCTCTTCTCACTGCAAAAAACACTTAAATGGTAAAGACAGTTTATTTACGTGGCTGGAAATAATAAGTGATGCTTCCCTCCATGATCAGAGCAAATTCTGTATACATAAAGTTTGATTTACCAGGTGTCTTGAAAACGCAAGAGATGGTGTTGTAGATTGCTAGAATAGAAATAAGGAAATGCAGTTCGTTTAGTCTTCCTATCCTATCAGTGATTATAGAAATATAGTACCCTGTTATATAATTAAGAGCCTATATGATTATGTTCAGTCTTCCTATCCTATCAGTGTCAGTTGAGATTCAGATTTGCTTAGTGAGAAGTGAAAAGTTTTTGTTCAATACAAGTCCTTATCACGAGATTCAGATTCTTATAAGACATACAAGTCCTTATCGAACGACCATTTTTGTTCAATCTCCGATACCGTGAAAGGCTGCTCCAGTGCACAATCTTGCAACTTCAAATTGCTGCGTGGACACAATAATCCGGCCCCTGTTCATCCTCGGGAAGTATGTTTTGATCCAGTCCCACTCTTCTATGTTTACCAGATTCTTCACATGTATCTTGGTAGAACTGCCTCATCACGCTGACAAAGATTATTAGCTACTAGTATTAATTGTAGATCACCATGGCACTAATTATTAGCCATTTTTTCCTATTTAGAGCGAACATGGCCGACAACGATGAGGCCGGCGGTTCGGGCAAGCCATTCTGGGAGCTGTCCCAGGAGATGGAGGAAGAACCTCACCGCTATGAGGACGCCGCGGAAGACACCGATCCCGACTACACAACCCCTAGTGGCATCGGGGATGACACCACTGATGGTGCCGCCGGGGATGCCACCACTGATGATGGCAGCGAACGCACAGATGGCAGCCAACCGAAGAGTCAACGGAAGGACCGGCGCCCGAACGTGCTCGGCACCATCAAGGAGGAATTTACTGAAGTGTCCTCCAGTGGGCATCCAACGGCGCCCAAAGAATTAGTCGGTGGGTACGCAGGACAACTCGGGTGCATTCTCCGGAGCACCGTCTCGATCAACACCGAGAACCTAAGGCATCGTGACCGAGGGAATTTGCGCAACCTCCTCTTCACGAAGCTGCACGAATGATACAAGTTCCTTGGTGACTTCGCAAACACACGCCTCTCAGGGAATAAAGTGAACAGTGCCGCCCTCACCAAGATGAGCACGGCCCTGGCTACTTGGAGAGCCGCGGTGAAGAGAATGATTCTAAGAGGTGATAGTTATGAGAAGATCAAGGAGAAAACTCCTTCGATCAGCGAAGGTGACTACCTGGAGTTCAAGATCAAGTGCGAGAGCAACGCATTGGCGGAATCAAGTCAGTGGGGGAAAGATATGCGGGACTTGAACTTAGGGGTCCACAAACTCGGTCCCGGCGGTTACAGAGTGGCGGAACCTAAATGGGACAAGGAGGACGCGGAGCGTGCCGAGCAAGGCCTACCGCCCCTCTTCGATAAATACCATGAAAAGCAGACCAGGAACTATGTCAGGGCCCGGTACAAGGTGGACCCGGTAACAAAGGAGCTTACCACGGATCCGAAGGTGAAGGATCTTGAGCGTGTTCTGGTAAGGAATACACCCCCGCGTAATTAGCTCCATATGGTTGCATTCTAATTAATGAAGCCAAATTTCTAAATGGTTCACGTTCCTTCCGCAGGAAACTGAAAGCAGTAGCGCGGGGTCTCAGAGCTCCCCGTCTGCCCCTTGGGACACCACTTTAAATAGGGTGTTGAATGTAATGAAACACAAGGATAAGTTCAGTAAGCCGTCGTCAGCTGGTCGTGTGGCCGGCGAAGGCTTGTCCACGAAATGGTCGGAATACTATAAGGCTGGGAGAAAGGAGAGAAAGACCAGCTCGGAAAGCCAGGAGCGCGAGGTTAAAGAACTCAAGGCACAAGTGGCGCGGATTCCGGAGATAGTCCAAGAGCAAGTGCGAGACCAACTAGGAGCGACGATCACCGCCATTATGCCTACCTTGCTTGAGGGGCTGCGGGGGTGGATTGCGGGCGGCCAACAGGGGCCGCCCCCGATTCCCAGCTTCACGGGCAACAACTCGCACAACGCGCCGGCATTGGTGTCTCCGGCGGAGGCGGCATTGGTGTCTCCGGCGACGGCGCCGGTATTGGAGCTTAATGCACCCGGGTGTGGGAAGAATACGCCGGCCGGCACCTCGGCAGCAAGCGGCCCCTCCGTCACTTGCACGCCCGCCGTTGGCGGTGCCTCGACATTAGCCGAGCTCGACGCCATCACGGTAACTAAGCCTCGGCCGATGACTTCATCTCCTTGCCTTTGAGTGGGCATCCCTGACGCCCTACATGTTTTTGCAGGCGCCGCCAACGTTCCATGCACTCTCCTGCACTTCGTGGACGACGAGTTGATCGATATCGCCAAGGCCAAAATCGTTGAACCGGGCAACCGCGTGTTCCACGGTAATCCGATGCCACCCATCGTGTATAGGGTTCAACTGGTTCGGGTGCTGCGGGGCTGCGACGACTTGTTACCTCCGTATCGACCCCCTGGGGCCGACGAAGATGATGTGATGACCCTCAGCACCTGCTTAAACTGGTCCATGCTTTGGCCGAAGAGCCAGATTCGTTTGGGGGTGGGGGACACCACCCCACAGACAACACCGCCAGTCGTGCCGGCGCCAAGCCATGGCAAGACCGCCGCAACGCTACCGCCGTCAGCTGATCCGGACATGCATATGGCACAGGATGGGTACGGTGACGAATTCTTGGGGCCTCCTTCTCAAGAACCCAACCCTGCAAAAGACGATCGCGATCTAGCTGGTACCGCGGAGAAACCCAATTGCAACAGGCGTCGTCTGTTCAGATCTCAGGAGACGCCTCCAGATGCCGCCTTCACCGAGACTCAAATAGCCTAGGTGCGAAATATTATCAGCCCCAACACACTCAAGAAGGTGGTCTCTGAGCAGAACTCGATCCCATTACTGCAGAAGAAGCAGAAGGGACGGAAAACAAAAAATAACAAGGGTGCGAGCCAGCCGGCACCGAGTACGATCCGTGCTCAAGACGGGCCACCAATACCTAAGGATATCTCGAGGAGGGTGCATGTGGCAGGTAGGCCGATGCTACCGACTAATCTGCTCAATGCTGCAACCGGTGCTATGCGGAGTCTGCATGACGCTGTTCTTTCTATGGAGAAGTGGCGTCTCTCCGAGAATGATGTGGCATACCCGGTTTTCGTGGCCAAGGTGCCAGAGGGCAAGGGCTTTGTCGATAGCACCATCGGGCGTATGATCGTCCTGCGGTTTGATAACATCTTCGCTATGTTTAACCTTTATCCGCTGCACTACACCTTCATTCGGCTATTTTCGCTCAGTATGGAGATGCGGATCATTAGAGACAAGACCCCGGACATCGTGATAGTCGACCCCTTCTACATGCGTGCCAAGATCTTGGGCAGCGCTGGGGACCGGCAAGTCGCGAGTTCATACCTCGAAGGCGTCATTCTGGCGAACCCAGATAAGGATAACTTCCTCGTGCCTTACTTTTCCGACTAAGTCATCCCCTCACCGCCCCGTAACATATGATTTCTTAGATTTCGATCATTCTTTTTTTTCTAACATTCCGTGCTTTGTGCAGTGACACCCATTGCACACTCATCCTCTTAAGCCCGAAATATTCCATGGCCACGTATTTCGACTCGGACCGTCAGTCGAAAAAAGACTACACAGATATCAAGAAAGTTCTTGATGATGCTCTCCCCGGCTACGCCAAATCTGGAGGCACCTTTAGGAGGCCAATTTGTAGGTACGGCAAGCACGTGTTCACCCACGTAACGACGTTCCCCTACGTCAAGCAGCCGCCTGGCAGTCAGAAGGATGCCTACTACGCCCTCCATCACATGTGGGCGATCGTACGGAACCATCATCAGCGTATGCTACCAAATGATCTCAAAGAATTGGCCGCACGCTTGTCGGCAATCCAGGACGAGGACATCAGACAAGAATTCTTTCGCATCTAGTCGGAGTTAGCGGAAATCATCTATCAAGATGTCCTTCGTACCTCGGGGCAGTTCTACCTCAACTATCAACCGTCCAACAGTGAAATAGAAACAACGCTACAAATGCAGGCTGACAACGACCGCACATTCATGACCATCACGAAAGACGACGGCTTCATCCACGCTCCGGTCCCTGAGTCGAGTCGAAAGTATTGATGCTATGTAGTTCTGAAATATCGATTAGCTCATGTTGTAATTAAACTTTAATGAACTTGTATGTCTCTTTAGTTTGGACAGTCGTTCAACTTATATGTAATCGATGCTATTTATTAGTAGGACCATGAACCGTGCTATTAATGTGTTGCTTTTCTCTTCCGATCCTTTTGTTGCATACTTATATATTGCTTATATATTATCTGTGAATTGCTACTAACGTTTTGTTTGTCTAGTGCGTAGAGATGCCGTCGTATGTCGTGTACAAGGGTGAGGTTCCCGGAGTCTACGACGACTGGGAGGAGTGTCGGAAACAGGTTCACCGTTTCAGCGGTAACAGTTACAAAGGGTACACCACTAGGGCGGAGGCGGAAGCTAGATACGCGCGCTATCTAGCGGGAGAGAGGAGGGAGCGGAGGAGGAACCGGATGAAGACCAGTTTCATCGCGATGATGTTCATCGTGACCGCAGCTCTCTTCTATGTGATGGTAGTTTAGATGATATCGACTTTGTAATGTGACGACAAACTCGCTACTCGGTCTCGAGACCTAAACTTGTCTAATATTTGAACTTTGTTCCCTATTTCGAATTCGGAGACTAATATGACGAATTCTATTATATATGTGTTGTTTATATTATGTGTTGTTTTTATTCTGTGCTGTGTATTGTATTCTGTAACCTGTGCAAATACCAGAAAATCAAAAAATAATAATTCCTAGAATTAATTTAGTGGCGCACCATAATTCATATTAGTGGCGCACCCAGTTAAATACCAGGGCCCCTAGGAGGCATATCAATGGCGCACCAGGAGGCATAGCAATGGCGCACCCGGTTAAATACCAGGGCCCCTAGGAGGCATATCAATGGCGCACCAGGAGGCATAGCAATGGCGCACCCAGTTAAATACCAGGGCCCCTAGGAGGCATATCAATGGCGCACCAGGAGGCATATCAATGGCGCACCATGTGGTGCACCACTATTATCTGGGATACTAATGGCGCACCAGTGGTGCGCCATTAGTATTTGTTACTAGTGGCGTGATAATAGTGGCGCACCTATAGTGCGCCATTAATAGCCAAAATAGGTGCGCCACTAACAGCCTTTTTTCTAGTAGTGTCTTGACAAGTTCACGATTTTCTCTACGAAAATCTGATGAAGCATACTCAGTCAGATGGGAAGGGGAGCAACTACCATTACATTCGAGTAGGAAGATATTACCTTCAAGGGTCTTCTTCTCTTCCTCTAGTCGGGCATTCTTGGTCTTCTCAGCGTCGAGGCTAATGCGCACGTCCAGCACCTCCTTTTCTAGGGTCTAGTAGTGGCTTCCGAGCTCACAAACAGACTGTAAAACAGATTCGAAACAAAGCATGATTGGTTATGACTTTGACCCGGACTCTAAGACTCCCACCGACTGCTACAGTCGACGGCAGTCCCGGGGACTACACCCAGTGGGTGCGCTCAGCGCGCCCCCACTTGAACTTAACTACACTCAGCGGGTGTACTTAGTTTCAAATTCTCACAAGACGGAAAATTGAAAAAGGGTACTTACAAGAGTACTTACTCGGACATTCTTCTTCAGGGCTTCACTCTGATCGTACGCCGTCTTCAGTCGGTCACTCATTATCTCTAGTTGCACTAGCACCTCCTTGCTCGCTCCCACTTGGTCCTCCGGGACATGGTGCAGGGCAAAGATATTGGGCGTAGAGGAAGTCAGCAACTGAGATGTAGACCCGGTTCCGAGTGCCGCTCCGGCTCCCGAGCCAGTCTCTTGTGTGAGCACCAAAGTATCGGCAAGTGATTGCTCCTGCATCATGGCGTCCGCGTCTGCCGGAGTGCTCTTTGGATCAATCTTGTCGGTTTCATCAAGGTCAATCACCTCTCGGGGAGCTGCAAACAAGCAAGTCACTCGAAGGTACTCGGAAATATACTGGATTACCGAGTAAGTTCAGCACTTACCCTTCGAGGACGCAACATCAACGTCAGCCAGCTCTTTCTCCAAGGTCTGGGGAACAGGTGATGCAGTTGAAGTGTCAGCCCTGCAAAGGAAACACCCGGATTTTTAACATTCGGATAGATATACACAGCCACTGTCAAGAATAGAATCACTCACGGTGAAGCCACTGGGATAGCCATCTTGATCTTCGGGATCAGAACCGCTTTCCGAGGTTTGGTTGCAGCAATTTTGGGCTGCTTCGTCGTCTTCTCAGGAGGAGAAGCAAGTCCTTCTCGACCGCGTTTCGCATCACGTGTTGCAAGGGCGGGTCCACTCGGCTTGGCAGTCCTGGATCCTTTGGGCCCTCCCCCACGGATTCCCGAGTCATGATGCGCCTTGGAGCGGGTTTCAGGCACTCGATCTTCCGAGCGTGACGACGCCGCTTCATCACCATCTTCTGAGCCATCTTCGTCGTCTTCCTTGTCGTCTTCACCTCCACCGGACTTGTCATCCTCTCCAGCTTCAGCTGCGTCGTCCGGATGTTCAGTGTCGCTGGCGACATCAACCGGACCTCTAACCACGAGTGGCACCAAACTGCTCATCTGAGTGAAAGCCTGCCGAATGAAAGACAAAGACAGTCGGGTCAGTTTCGACACACATATGAATTTCACTCGAATACGAACACTCGGGATTTACCTCGTTTGCCGGGTTCAGCACTGAGAGTGGAGCCACTAGCCGACTCCCCATGGGGTTGTCGCGCGCCGGTGTAATCGCCTTGATCTTGACTTCCACCTCTTCGTCCTTGAGCTCCTCCGGGTGAGTTCGAGTGGAGTCATCCGGCCCAGAGTATTCCCACATGGGGTGACCTCTGGCTTGCAGTGGCTGTATCCTCCTCTGGAAGAAGACCTCCAGCAGGTCGAGACCATTGACACCTTTTTGCACCAGAGCCACTAGCGCTATCACTAAGATGTCTACTTCAGTCTTCTCTTCTTTGGTCACTGTCAGTCGGGGAACTGGCCGAATGTGGTCTGAAGTATACGGCGGGAGACCCGGCGGACCCTCACTGACTGGAATGTCGTGGCAATAGAACCAGTTCTCCTGCCACCCCTTTACCGAATCAGGGAATGTCAACTTCGGGAAACATCGCTTGCCTCGCAACTGGATTCCGAGTCCCCCACACAATTTGGCCACATTGGTCTTATCCTCCGACCGAGTGGGTTTCTTCACCGTCATCATTTGGAAGCTGAAGAGGTGTTTAAACAAACCCCAATGGGGGTGGCAGCCCAAGAAGTTTTCGCACAAAGAGATATACGCAGCTAAGTACACTACGGCATTTGGGGGAAGCTGATGAAGTTGAGCACCGAAGAAGTTCAGAAACCTTTGGAAGAAAGGGTACGGAGGCAGAGAAAAACATCGCTCGAGGTGGGGCACCAAGAGCATGCGCTCGTCCCCCTTCGGCGATGGCTCCTCTTCATCCGGCCCCGGTAATCGCCAGCTCCCCTCACGCACGAGTCTGTCAGCCTCCAGATCGAGCATCCGAGCCTTGGTCACCCGCGACTGGAGCCACTCGCCTTGTGTCCATCCAACCGGCGCTCCGACGCTGGAGGAGCACGAGCACGCGCTCTTCTTCGCTCGCTCGGCCTTTGCAGTCGCGGACGCCGTGCGCATCTTCGCCGGCGAGTTTTCAAGACAGCTTTCGGTGGTGGAGAGAAAGGAGGAGCGTGAGAGTGCGTCGGAGAAGGCGAGGAATTGGGGAAATGAGATTTGTTCTCTCCCAAACAGTGTTTCCCGCTATTTATACTAAAAATTCGGCGCAATCTCGGGCCGTCAATCCGCGAATGAAGGGAGATCTGCAAATCCACTGTTCAGCGTATCTGGGATGTGTGGCGTGATTTTCAGCGCGGTTATCGAGGCGTCGTGCCCATATCCCCAAAAACTTCGGGACGTGACCATTCCGCCGCGCGCCCGCGCGCAGTTTCGGCGATTTCGAACGCATGGAAATCCCTCCGTGCTCAAAGGAGATGAGATCCACGTCGCGAACAATCCTGATGACGTTCTCCTACGAACCGAGTGAAAGGTTCACGTCAGCTCACCACTCGGATTAAACATCGTTATGGTTTTCATCGAAATATTGATCCTGAATCCATCTTGGTTTGAGGCCGAGTGGGAGGCGACATGATCGTTTCTCGATCTTCTCCAAAAGATCATTGATGCCATCGAGTGTGGGTCACTCGACTTATAAAACATCATGGATTCAGGGGCTACTGATGAGGATGCCTACCCTAGGTAGGGTCATGGACCTGACATCTGGGGCCCACCAATGGTCCCATGACAGCATCAAAATTCAGAAGAAGAAATGCACTCGGGAAGATCTGAGGGTTCACTCGGATCATCAAGAAGGCGCACTCGGTTGAACTCATCTGCACTAGGACAACGGGAGCTCAACGGTCAGAAGACGTAGCATTGAATTAGATGAAACGACGTCCTCCGGGACTGATTAATTGGGCGTTACTTGTAACGTATTAGTTAAAGCGGCAATTTCTGTAACTAGCTCTAACTACCATTCAATGCAGCGTTCAGTTGGTGGTGGCGCACTCTATATAAGCCACCACCGGACGCTGTAGCAGGGTTCCGACACCTGTATTCCCATATACACCCATAAGCTAAGCAACACCAGCCTCAGGGCTCGAGACGTAGGGCTTTTATCACTTCCGAGTGAGGCCTGAACTCGTATACTTCCGAGTGTCACACCTGAGTCATAGCTAGACAATGCCCCTCCATTTGTACCCCTAGTTCTATTGTCAGGGACATTCCCACGACAGCCGGGAAAGCTCATGAGTTCTCGTTGGATAGTTCGGGATGCCTCTATCAAGATGGGCAATTATTCTTTTCTAGCCTCTCCAATTGTGCTCGGCAATTCCGATATTGATCTTATTCTTGGCATGGATTTTCTGGCGATGAACAAGGCTTATGTTGATTGCAAAGCTAAAGAAGTCCAATTGACTCATCCTTCTGAAGATGTGATCATTTTCGCTGCTCGCGATGACACGATTCGTCTATTTTCTCTCAATGAGAAGGGTGAGATTTCGGCCATTTCTCAAATTCCCATTGTCTCGGAGTATGAAGATGTATTTCCAGAAGAGTTGCCAGGAATGCCTCCTCACAGGCCTGTTGATTTTGTGATTGAACTCGAGCCTGGAACTGAACCGGTGTGCAAGCGTCCTTATAAGCTTGCCCCGAAGAGCTGAAAGAGTTGAAGAAGCAGCTAGATGAACAAGAGCGTCTGGGTCTGATCAGACCAAGTTCTTCACCTTGGGGTTGTGGTGTTCTGTTTGTCAAGAAGAAGGATGGCACGGACCGACTATGTGTTGATTACCGTCCATTGAAAAAGAAGACAATCAGGAACAAGTATCCGCTTCCCAACATCAATGAGTTGTTTGAGCAATTGAAAGGTGCCAAGGTTTTCTCGAAGTTAGATCTCCGTATGGGCTATCATCAAATCCGCATTCGTGAAGAAGATATTCCAAAGACTGCTTTCAGGACGAGTTTTGGCTCTTATGAGTACACCGTCATATATTTTGGTCTAGCAAATGCGCCTCCGACCTTCTCCGGAATGATGAACTTCATATTCTCTCCTTTCAAGAATGAGATCATCTTGGTGTATTTGGATGATATTCTCGTGTTCTCGGAGACTGAAGAAGAGCACGCAGAGCATCTCAGGCTTGTGCTTGACAAGCTAAGAGAACATCGGTTTTATGCTAAGTTCTCAAAGTGTGAGTTTTGGCTCAATGAAGTGGTGTACCTTGGGCATGTCATCTCTGCCGAGGGCATTAAAGTGCATCCTGAGAAAGTTGAGGCAATTGTGAAGTGGGAGCCTCCTCAGAATGTCAAGCAGCTTCACAGCTTCCTCGGCCTTCCAAGCTATTGCAGAAGATTCGTCGAGAACTTCTCTCAAATTGCTAAGCCTCTGTCCAACCTCCTTCAGAAGAATGTCAAGTTTGTGTGCTCTCCTGAGTGTGATGTGGCGTTCAATACACTCAAACAGAAGCTGACTTCGGCTCCAGTTCTTGTTCCTCCCGAGCAATCCAAGCCTTTCCAAGTATTTTGTGATGCTTCTCTCCAAGGTCTCGGTGGTGTTCTCATGCAAGATAAGAAAGTTGTGGCTTATACCTCGCGGTAGCTAAAGCCTAGCGAGAAGAACTACCCCACTCATGATCTTGAGCTGGCGGCAGTTGTGCATGCTCTAATGACGTGGAGACATCTACTATTGGGAAGACCAGTTGAGGTGTTCACCGACCACAAGAGCTTGAAGTACATTTTCACCCAACCCAATCTCAATCTTCGGCAGTCACGTTTGGTTTAAATGATCGAGGACTTCAATCCAAGCATTGAATATACTCTGGGAAAAGCAAATGTCATTGCAGACGCGCTGACCAGAGAGGCGTACTGCAACAGTCTCATTCTCAAGCCTCTTCAACCCGAGCTTTGTGAAGCATTCCGCAAGCTCAATCACGAAGTGGTTCCTCAAGGTTTTCTTGCCAATCTTCAAGTCTCTCCGACTCTAGAAGATTAGGTTCACCAAGCTCAGCTTCTTGATGCTATGGTGAAGAAAGTGAAGAAAGGTGTGGCCAAGAGCATTCCAAAGTATAAGTGCTTCCATGTTGATGACAAAGATACCTTGTTCTTCGAGGACTGTCTGGTGGTTCCGACAGGTGATCTCAGGAAGGTTATCATGGATGAAGCACATAATTCCTTCCTCTCAATTCATCCAGGAAGTTCCAAGATGTATCAGGACCTCAAGCAAACCTTCTGGTGGACTCGTATGAAACGTGAGATTGCTCAGTTTGTGAACGAGTGTGATGTTTGTCGTAGAGTGAAGGCGGAACATCAACGTCCAGCAGGCCTCCTTCAGCCTTTGCCCATCCCAGAGTGGAAATTCGATCATGTTGAAATGGATTTCGTCACTGGGTTTCCTAAGTCCAAGAGAGGGAATGATGCCATCTTCATGGTCATCGACAAGCTCACCAAAGTTTCCCACTTCCTTCCGGTCAAAGAATCTATCTTGGCAGCTCAACTTGCAGAGTTGTACACGTCAAGGATATTTTATTTCCATGGTGTTCCTAAGCTCATATCCTTAGATCGTGGAAGCATCTTCACTTCCAAGTTTTGGGATTCCTTCCAGACTACAATGGGGACTAATCTCCGTTTCAGCACAGCTTTCGATCCTCAGACTAGTGGTCAAGTTGAGAGAGTCAATCAAATCCTCGAAGATATGCTCAGAGTTGTGTGATTTGTTTTGGCATGAAGTGGAAAGATTGTCTCCCGTTTGCTGAGTTCTCATACAACAATAGCTTCCAAGCAAGTTCCGGCAAAGCTCCTTTCGGGATTCTCTATGGCAGAAAGTGCCGCACCCCGCTCAATTGGTCTGAAACCGGTGAGCGTCAAATCCTTGGTAATGACATGATCACTGAAGCAGAAGAAATGTGCCGTGTCATTCGTGCAAATCTCAAAGAAGCTCAATCCCGACAAAAGAGATATTATGATAGCAAGCATCATGACATTACTTTTCAGATCGATGATTTTGTCTATCTCAGAGTGTCTCCCATGAAGGGCACTCAACGCTTTGGCATCAAAGGGAAGCTTGCTCCACGCTTTTTGGGTCCTTTCAAGATTGTGGGCAAGTTTGCATTGTGAATGTGGTGTTATCAATGCCATCATGAGTTTGAGTTCTACTTGCCATTGTCATTTCATGCATCATGCATCATGCCATCATGATCATCATATAAAATGCATAATAATTCTTGTCATGTTTGCATTGTGAATGTGGTGATGATGTGAGTGTATGTGTTGTGGAGTGAGTGGATGTGTTGCTTTGTTTGGAGTGCTACTCTAATCCCTCCCATTTCAAAACCCTCACCTCTTCTCTCTCATTCAAATATTCCACATGATAACATTTTACTTGCTATTTTTCACATATTAAAAAAGTTGGTCATTTTAGAAATAATCTAACATGTGTGCTAAACCAGCCCCTATCCATGTTTGAAGTGCATCCACTCTCTATCCCCCTAAACATATTGCATTTTTAAAAACATGAATTTAATTTGTTGCTCTAAAAATGCCTTTTTCATTTTTATTAAATAGCATGCATTTTTGTGAACTCAAAAATGTATTTCTTTTCTTTTAATACATCTCTCTCTAAGACATGGGCATTTTGTTTCTCTGAGTTTTTAAATAAAGTTGATTGTTTCGGTTTGTGAGAGAGAGAGAGGAAGCCGGATGGGCTCTTCCTGGCCCATCTAGCTGGCCCGTGGACCAGCTCCTCGCTCCTGACGGTCACCTGCTCGCCGTCTTCCACCTTTCCGTCAGCTTCAGAGAGCGCGTGAGAGATAGCGCGACGCTGTGGCTCACGTACGTCGAGGCGCCGTCCCATCCTCGCCCCTATAAAGCCACCTGCCTAGCCTAGGGTTCCGCGCTTCCCTCCAGCCGCCGCCATGTCCCTCTCCCCTCCTTCTTCTCCCTCCTCGCGGTAAGTTTCAGAGGGGCAAGGTTCAGAGATTCAGAGAAGAGAGCAGAGAGCCACCGTTTGATTCCGTCGTCTCCTTCGTCGCCAGTGGCCTCTCCGTGGAGTCCGAGATGCCCGCGGGGTTCCTGATGCCTTCCGCGTCCCGTTCCCGGCGCTAGGGAGGCCGGAGCGTCCTCACATCGCCTTCCCGGTGGCGCACCGCGCGGGTGGGGCTGCGCTTCGACAGGCTGTGCCAACCCGTCGTCTCCGCCTCACCGCGACCTCGATTAGCCCCGCAGTGAGCATCGCCGTCTCCTTCCCCCTCTTTGTCTCATGCGTAGCTCGCTTAGTCGTGTCCCGATCGTCGATTCGCCGTCGTCGCCATTGTCGAGCCGAGCGCAAGCTCGTGCTCGAGCTCCTCGCTGCCGCCGCGTTCAGTTAGAGTTGGGTGCGGGAATGGGTTCGCTTTCGTGCTCGCAACCTCCGCCAGTGCCCGCTGTCTTCGATTGCCGTCTTATCGCCGCGAATTGCATCGCCGTCGTGTCGCTGTCGCCGGTCAGAGGGGATGCCTTGGTGTTTATATTGGTTGCTTAGATCCCCTCTCTGTTCAGCAGCCGGCTCGGTAGCGTAGTGGTATCGACTCAGGGGGAGAACCGAGAGGTCAGGGGTTCGAATCCCCCCCTGCCCTTTTATTTTTCGTGGCTCTGTGCATGTACTGTGCGTGTGTGTATCTCTGTGGCCCTGTGTGTGTGATCCCGTGTGGCTACGCGGTGATCCTGTGTGTGTGTGTGTGTCCCTATGTGTGTGTGTGCGCTGTGTGTGAGTGTGTGTGTGACAGGTGGACCCTGTGGGGCCACCCTGTCATACTCAGGGAGGGGCCTAGCTCACTTCCAGTGGGACCCCTCCCCTTTTCTATTTATTTTGTTGTTTTTGTCTCTCTGGTTGTTTTATTCCATTTCTGGAATACTTGCCAGATCAGGCCTTGCCATATTTGGCCATGTCCAAATAGGGTAGGAAATGACTTATAAGGGTATATGCTAATTTTCGAATTGAGTTTTGGGCAATTTATTGACATGAACATATGAGTGTGATTATGATTTTGGGGTAGAATTTCCCAATGAATCCAATGGTGTACTTTGTTTGGGCTTTTGAGCAAGTTTGCAAAATTTCATTTTTGTCCCAACATGCCATTTTGTCTTTTTCATATGATTTAACCAATGCAACATATGTGAAACTTGTCAACATGAATATGCTAGTGTTTTGTGGGTACTAGGCCCTGGTATTTTTGTTTGGCATGATAAACTTGTGGATAAGTGGGTTTCTTGCTGTTAACATGCTAAGAAATAACTCTGGTTTCATGTCTCAAATTTGACTAAGTGTTGAATGCTGTTATTTTCTTGCCATGTTTAGAGGATGGTTCCCATGAATGTAGTGTTCCTTGAGTTTGGGGCCTTAACATGTTTTGTTGAGCTCTTCATGCTCTACCTAATCGTGCTAAGAACTTGAGCATTAAGCCCTTGCATCATATTTAAAACCTGCTGTTAAGTTGCGATTCTGTTAACATGTGTCCAGTTTTGCCGTTGCTAATTTCGCCAAGTCTGAGTAGTTGCTGTTATTTTCATGCCATGGTTAGAGGATGCTACCAAGTGATATGTTGTGTTCTAGATAATGCTCAGTGCTAGTGTTTTGTTGTAGATGTTGCCCTCTACCATCCTGTTAATTTTCATGCCATGAAATGCCCTGTAGCATCTATAATTATCGCTGTCAATATGCCATCTGGTTAACTCAGATTCCAGAAAACTGTTTCAACATGCCATCTTGTTTTGCCAGGAAAGCTCATGATTTCTCGTTGGATAGTTCGGGATGCCTCTATCAAGATGGGCTATTATTCTTTTCTGGCCTCTCCAATTGTGCTCGGCAATTCCGATATTGATCTTATTCTTGGCATGGATTTTCTGGCGATGAACAAGGCTTATGTTGATTGCAAAGCTAAAGAAGTCCAATTGACTCATCCTTCTGAAGATGTGATCATTTTCGCTGCTCGCGATGACACGATTCGTCTATTTTCTCTCAATGAAAAGGGTGAGATTTCGGCCATTTCTCAAATTCCCGTTGTCTCGGAGTATGAAGATGTCTTTCCAGAAGAGTTGCCAGGAATGCCTCCTCACAGGCCAGTTGAGTTTGTGATTGAACTCGAGCCTGGAACTGAACCGGTGTGCAAGCGTCCTTATAAGCTTGGCCCTGAAGAGCTGAAAGAGTTGAAGAAGCAGCTAGATGAACAAGAGCGTCTGGGTCTGATCAGACCAAGTTCTTCACCTTGGGGTTGTGGTGTTCTATTTGTCAAGAAGAAGGATGGCACGGACCGACTGTGTGTTGATTACCGTCCATTGAACAAGAAGACAATCAGGAACAAGTATCCGCTTCCCAACATCAATTAGTTGTTTGAGCAATTGAAAGGTGCCAAGGTTTTCTCGAAGTTAGATCTCCGTATGGGCTATCATCAAATCCGCATTCATGAAGAAGATATTCCAAAGACTGCTTTCAGGACGAGTTTTGGCTCTTATGAGCACACCGTCATGTCTTTTGGTCTAGCAAATGCGCCTCCGACCTTCTCCAGAATGATGAACTTCATATTCTCTCCTTTCAAGAATGAGTTTGTCTTCGTGTATTTGGATGATATTCTCGTGTTCTCGGAGACTGAAGAAGAGCATGCAGAGCATCTCAGGCTTGTGCTTGACAAGCTAAGAGAACATCGGTTTTATGCTAAGTTCTCAAAGTGTGAGTTTTGGCTCAATGAAGTGGTGTACCTTGGGCATGTCATCTCTGCCGAGGGCATTAAAGTGCACCCTGAGAAAGTTGAGGCAATTGTGAAGTGGGAGCCTCCTCAGAATGTCAAGCAGCTTTGCAGCTTCCTCGGCCTTGCTAGCTATTGCAGATGATTCGTCGAGAACTTCTCTCAAATTGCTAAGCCTCTGTCCAACCTCCTTCAGAAGAATGTCAAGTTTGTGTGGTCTCCTGAGTGTGATGTGGCGTTCAATACACTCAAACAGAAGCTGACTTCGGCTCCAGTTCTTGTTCCTCCCGAGCAATCCAAGCCTTTCCAAGTATTTTGTGATGCTTCTCTCCAAGGTCTCGGTGTCGTTCTCGTGCAAGATAAGAAAGTTGTGGCTTATACCTCACGGCAGCTGAAGCCTAGCGAGAAGAACTACCCCACTCATGATCTTGAGCTGGCGGCAGTTGTGCATGCTCTAATGACGTGGAGACATCTATTGTTGGGAAGACCAGTTGAGGTGTTCACCGACCACAAGAACTTGAAGTACATTTTCACCCAACCCAATCTCAATCTTCGGCAGTCACGTTGGGTGGAAATGATCGAGGACTTCAATCCAAGCACTGAATATACTCCGAGAAAAGCAAATGTCATGGCAGACGCGCTGAGCAGAAAGGCGTACTGCAATAGTCTTATTCTCAAGCCTCTTCAACCCGAGCTTTGTGAAGCATTCCGCAAGCTCAATCTCCAAGTGGTTCCTCATGGTTTTCTTGCCAATCTTCAAGTCTGTCCGACTCTAGAAGATCAGGTTCACCAAGCTCAGCTTCTTGATGCTATGGGGAAGAAAGTGAAGAAAGGTGTGGCGAAGAGCATTCCAAAGTATAAGTGCTTCCGTGTTGATGACAAAGATACCTTGTTCTTCGAGGACCGTCTGGTGGTTCCAAAAGGTGATCTCAAGAAGGTTATCATGGATGAAGCACATAATTCCCTCCTCTTAATTCATCCAGGAAGTTCCAAGATGTATCAGGACCTCAAGCAAACCTTCTGGTGGACTCGTATGAAACGTGAGATTGCTTAGTTTGTGAAGGAGTGTGATGTTTGTCGCAGAGTGAAGGCGGAACATCAATGTCCAGCAGGCCTCCTTCAACCTTTGCCCATCCCAGAGTGGAAATTCGATCATGTTGAAATGGATTTCATCACTGGGTTTCCTAAGTCCAAGAGAGGGAATGATGCCATCTTCGTGGTCATCGACAAGCTCACCAAAGTTGCCCACTTCCTTCCGGTCAAAGAATCTATCTCGGCAGCTCAGCTACCAGAGTTGTACACGTCAAGGGTAGTTTCTTTGCACGGTGTTCCTAAGCTCATATCCTCAGATCATGGAAGCATCTTCACTTCCAAGTTTTGGGATTCCTTCCAGACTGCAATGGGGACTAATCTCCGTTTCAGCACAACTTTCGATCCTCAGACTAGTGGTCAAGTTGAGAGAGTCAATCAAATCCTCGAAGATATGCTCAGAGCTTGTGTGATTTCTTTTGGCGTGAAGTGGGAAGATTGTCTCCCGTTTGCTGAGTTCTCATACAACAATAGCTTCCAAGCAAGTTCCGGCAAAGCTCCTTTCGAGATTCTCTATGGCAGAAAGTGCCGCACCCCGCTCAATTGGTCTGAAACCGGTGAGCGTCAAATCCTTGGTAATGACATGATCACTAAAGCAGAAGAAATGTGCCGTGTCATTCGTGCAAATCTCAAAGCAGCTCAATCCCGTTAGAAGAGTTATTATGATATAGTAAGCATCGTGACATGACCTTTCAGATCGATTATTTTGTCTATCTCAGAGTGTCTCCCATGAAGGGCAATCAACGCTTTGGCATCAAAGGGAAGCTTGCTCCACGCTTTGTGGGTCCTTTCAAGATTGTGGGCAAGAGGGGTGACTTTGCCTACGAACTCGAGCTTCCTCCCAATTTCTCCAATGTGCATGATGTGTTTCACGTCTCTTAGCTCCGGAAGTGCTTCAAGACTCCCGAGCACACCGTTGATCTCCAAGAAATTGATCTCCAAGAAGACCTATCCTATCATGAGCATCCAGTTGCTATCCTTGAAGAAACTGAATGTTAGACTCGCAACAAGCCAATCAAATTTCTAAAGGTGAAGAGGTCAAATCACTCCGATAAAGAAGCCACTTGGGAACGAGAGGACCATCTCCGTTCCAAATCTCCCGAATTCTTCCGTTCCTAGATCTCGGGACGAGATCCTCATGTAGTGGGGGAGAGTTGTAACGGCTCAAGAGCAATCCTTGCCTTATTTGTAATATATTTCTCATGTGTGACCTTCTATGGATGTTATCAATGCCATCATGAGTTTGAGTTCTACTTGCCATTGTCATTTCATGCATCATGCATCATGCCATCATGATCATCAGATCAAATGCATAATAATTTTTGCCATGTTTGCATTGTGAATGTGGTGATGATGTGAGTGTATGTGTTGTGGAGTGAGTGCATGTGTTGCTTTGTTAGAAGTGCTACTCTAATCCCTCCCATTTCAAAACCCTCACCTCTTGTCTCTCATTCAAATATTCCACATGATAACATTTTACTTGATGTTTTCACATATTAAAAATGTTGGTCATTTTAGAAATAATCTAACATGTGTGCTAAACCAGCCCCTATCCATGTTTGAAGTGCATCCACTCTCTATCCCCCTAAATAGATTGCATTTTTGAAAAACATGAATTTAATTTGTTGCTCTAAAAATGCCTTTTTCATTTTTAATAAATAGCATGCATTTTTGCGAACTCAAAAATGTATTTCTTTTCTTTTAATACATCTCTCTCTAAGACATGGGCATTTTGTTTCTCTGAGTTTTTAAATAAAGCTGATTGTTTCGGTTTGTGAGAGAGAGAGAGAGGAAGCCAGATGGGCTCTTCCTGGCCCATCTAGCTGGCCCGTGGCCCAGCTCCTCGCTCCTGACGGTCACCTGCTCGCCGTATTCCACCTTTCCATCAGCTTCAGAGAGCGCGTGAGAGAGAGCGCGATGCCGTGGCTCACGGACATCGAGGCACCGTCCCATCCTCGCCCCTATAAAGCCGATTGCCTAGCCTAGGGTTCCGCGCTTCCCTCCAGCCGCAGCCATCTCCCTCTCCCCTCCTTCTTCTCCCTCCTCGCGGTAAGTTTCAGAGGGGCAAAGGTTTAGAGATTCAGAGAAGAGAGCAGAGAGCCGCCGTGTGTGTATCTCTGTGGCCCTATGTGTGTGATCCCGTGTGGCTACGCGGTGATCCTGTGTGCGTGTGTGTATCTCTGTGGCCCTGTGTGTGTGATCCCGTGTGGCTACGCGGTGATCCTGTGTGTGTGTGTGAGTCCCTATGTGTTTGTGTGCACTGTGTGTGAGTGTGTGTGTGACAGGTGGACCCTGTGGGGCCACCCTGTCATACTCAGGGAGGGGCCTGGCTCACTGCCAGTGGGACCCCTCCCCTTTTCTATTTATTTTGTTGTTTTTGTCTCTCTGGTTGTTTTATTCCATTTCTGGAATACTTGCCATATCAGGCCTTGCCATATTTGGCCATGTCCAAATAGGGTAGGAAATGACTTATAAGGGTATACGCTAATTTTCGAATTGAGTTTTGGGCAATTTATTGACATGAACATATGAGTGTGATATATGATTTTGGGGTAGAATTTCCCAAGGAATCCAATGGTGTACTTTGTTTGGGCATTTGAGTAAGTTTGCAAAATGTCATGGTATTTTTGTTTGGCATGATAAGCTTGTGGATAAGTGGGTTTCTTGCTGTTAACATGCTAAGAAATAACACTGGTTTCAGGTCTCAAACTTTGCTAAGTGTTGAATGCTGTTATTTTCTTGCCATGTTTAGACGATGGTTCCCATGAATGTAGTGTTCCTTGAGTTTGGGGCCTTAACATGTTTTGTTGAGCTCTTCATGCTCTACCTAATTGTGCTAAGAACTTGAGCATTAAGCCCTTGCATCATATTTAAAACCTGCTGTCAAGTTGCTATTCTGTTAACATGTGTCCAGTTTTGCCCTTGCTAATTTGGCCAAGTCTGAGTAGTTGTTGTTATTTTCATGCCATGGTTAGACGATGCTACCAAGTGATATGTTGTGTTCTAGCTCATGCTCAGTGCTAGTGTTTTGTTGTAGATGTTTCCCTCTACCATCCTGTTAATTTTCATGCCATGAAATGCCCTCTAGCATCTATAAATAGTGCTGTCAATATGCCATCTGGTTAACTAAGATTCCAGAAAACTGGAATTTTCACTAAGTCCCTGAAATCTGTTTCAACATGCCATCTTGTGAGCTTCATTGCTATTGATCCATGCTTCCTTTCAAGTTTGTGTAGATGGATGATTTTATAAGCATGTTGTATAGTTTCTGCACATTCCTTGATTGTGATTTAAAACCTGTTTTAGCTCTGGTTATGTGTGTTGCAAGATGCCATGTTGCTGTTTGTGGACAGATTGTGTGTTTGAATGTTTTGTGACTTGTGGGAGCTATACTCCATAGGTTTGCTTGATCTTTAGCTCTATTATTGCTAGATTTCCATTTCCTATCCAGTGGCATCCTTGGAATACCAAGGAATAGCCCATGGCCTTCCTCATTTTGTGTTTTGCCTCTGTTAACGTTCGTACCTTGCCGTGAGTGTACCGTGAGCTACGTTACTCCGTTTGCAACGTTCTACATATGCATTTGCATCAATTTTGCATGAAGCATCCATATTTTCCATGATCATGCATGTCCAAATAAGTAATATTGAGGTTCTGTCCAGAATACTAAACAACTTAATAAATGCATGTGAAACATGACTAGCATAGGCTTGCCATGCTATATTTCTTAATATGACCATGCATCATCTTGTTTGTGCATTGCACCTCGCTGTTTGTTTATTGGTTGCTGTTCTCTCTGGGTAGACGCGAGTGTTGATCCTGAGTACGAGGACCCCGGAGAGTACAACTACGAGGACCCAGCTCTTTGTCCCTGGGAAGAACCATCAGGCAAGATGATCATACCCGGATCCCGACACTATTTTTGCCTTGCTAGTTGTCTCGCTTTACCGTTATGTTCCGTTACCTACCACTTAAACTGTCAGCCTCCTAAATTGCCATGAAAGCCTCTAACCCCTCCACCACCTAGCAAACATTGATTGGCTATGTTACCGCTGCTCAGCCCTTATCTTGTAGCGTTGCTAGTTGTAGGTGCAAGCTTTCCATGTGTCAACGTGGATTTTGTTTATATCACTCTATTTATTGTTATTTAAATTAATGCACATATATATCTGGCAACGGTGGAAGGCTTGGCCTTTTGCTCAGTGATTTGTTCCGCTTTTGCCGCACTAGTTCCGAGTACCGGTGTTATATTCCATATTTTGCGCTCCTAACATGCTCGGGGTTGTTATGGGGACCCCCTTGACCATTCGTTTTAGATTAAAACTTGTCTGGCAAGACCCAACTTTGGTACTACATTTTCTAAACAACTTAATAAAATTGCATAGGGCACAGCTACCCTGTGGATAATTAATCAACCCCCGGGCCAGTGCTCCTCATGAGTGTTGGTCCAAAACGGGCAGACTGCGGGGCCACCACGGGGAAAATCGAGGTTTGGTTTGACTCGTAGTGTGACCTATCCGTCGTGTCCTGAGAACGAGATACGCGGCTCCTATCGGGTAAGTCGACACGTCGGGCGGTCTTGCTGGACTTGTTTTACCTTTCTCGAATGTCTTGTGCGAGGAATTCCGGTTTTTCTTCGGGCTATCTCGAGGTTGCCGTTTTCCAGTGGAATTGCCTAGGAAGATCACGAGATTCGTGGTCGAGGTTATTCCCGCGGCGTGTGGTTAGTTTGTGATGGATGAGTTGGAGCACCCCTGCAGGGTTTAATCTTTTCGGAAAGCCGTGCCCGCGGTTACGTGGCAACTTGGAAATTTGTTTAACACCCGGTTATAGTTAACTTGAAGTAAACTACAATAAAATACACCAACCGTGTGCGTAACCGTGACTGTCTCTGCTCGTGAACATGAACCGAGAGAGAACACGGTGGGGTTATGATTGACGTAAGTAGGTGTTCAGGATCACTTAGTGATCATGCTAGTTCACGACCGTCACACGTATGCCACCATATTTACATTCATGTTCTCGTAAGATAGCCACCAAATATATGCTTAGCGCTTGCTGCAGCCTCACCACTTAACCAATTCCTTACCCAATGTCTTACATTGTTTCGATACCCGGGTTATGAGATTGCTGAGTCCCTGTGACTCACAGATTACAACAATACAAGTGTAGGTGTTGATGAGAACGTGCCAGACGATGTGACTCAGCTCCAGTGGGAGGATGACGAAGAACGTGGTCAGATATATGTTACGTATCCAGACGAATAGGGAGCTTTGTGGTGGTGATCCTGGGATAGCAAAGCAGTTTTACATTGTTTCTTTTATCGTTTGATTTCGTCCGTAGCCGAACCCTGCCTTCTGAATGATGTATGAATAAATTTGTGTGGACTTGTAAGATAGCTTGTGGCGAGTGTAAGCCAACTCATATACTCATCTCTTCCTAGATGTATGCAATGTATTACTGTTCTTGCGAACGACGAAATGCGCTTCTATCCCTGTCGAGGCCGCAAGCCTTAATAGGGATAGGACCGCATCTTGGGCGTGACACGGAAAACAATAGGTTGCTTGGGAGCAACAAGATATGCAAAACTTCTTTCACCAAGAGGATACATTGAAATTTGGATCATTGGTGAGCACCATGATGGCAACAATCCTAAGGAGATGCTTTAGGTGAAATCCAATCCAAGATAGCTCCAATGAGGAAGAAGATGGGTTTACATATCTCATTCTTGTCAACTACTCTTCGAGACTCCTCATGAATCAAGAATGCTATAACACCATCTCAAAAGATAAGGGAGAAAGAATTGCACTTGAAATGCAAGATAAAGAATACTTGAGCTGCTCCAACAAGAATATTGAAGAACACTTGGAGAAGGAATTAAATACTTGAAGAACCACCATGAGGACCTCCGTATACAAAAGTATGATTAAAAGAATTGAAGGTTGAAACGAATAAGATTAAGGCCTTGCTAGAAGATTTAGATGAAGCTGCGTGAAGAGATCATGATCCACCTAATAGAAAACTTGAATGAAGCACCGAAATAATTGAGATACGAACGAAGGGACAACAATTGAGAAGAATTTGAGAACGAAAGCTGAAAGCTGAGAACGAAGAAATCTTCTGAAATGATGGCCTTCGAAGGATCGAGAAACGAAAACAACACTCAAATGCTCGGGATAGATATGGATGGAATTACTCATGATTGAAAACAATTAGAGGGGATAGCAACAAGTTGAAACCATGAATCTTCAGCAGAACAGACAAGATTTAAGAGGAACACTCCTTCGATCTTCAACGCTGAGAAAGATGATGAGGAACAACATCATGAATTACTTCGACACTCCGGAACAATAAAACGAAAAGGTTGAGCCAATGACGAAAATTAATTCGAAGTGATCTTGGAGAAGGAATATGACTGATGAAAATCATTCTTACGTCATATTTGAAAAGAACTTGAGGACATGTCCAGAAAAGATTAGAAGAGCCAGGTAAGATCCTGGGGAACACATGTGGGTTATGGGCCCACTCAAAGAGATCACCGTTGAAACGATTGCTTAGAAAGAGAGATTGCCCCGGTACAATTGAAAACTTGATGAGGTGAGAACCACGACATAATTGAAAGGATTGAACGATAGCATGAATCTTCTGAGATATCTTCAACACTCCGGATAGAATAGAGAGATGAGTAAGCAAGAGAGGCTTGGATAAGAATTCCAACATGAGAACTCATTTAGCGAATGAAAGAATATGATGAATACCGAAAGCTTGAATTGAATCCACTGAAAAAGAAAACAAAGATGAAGACTAAGAAATGATGAACTTGAGCACTTGAGCATCTTCACCATGAATCACCGGATACATCACGGAAGAGAAGATAGCGGAAGCATGTCATGAATAGAAAGGCACTTGGATGAGAATTTAATCATTGAAGAAAAGGGCGGGAGGGTGGGCAAAAGAAGAAGACAACTTAGACGGATGAAAAGAACTCCCGGATGAAATAAGAGGATAGATCTTGCGAATATTAGAAAAGATTGAATTCACTTGGAGAGAAGCACTTCGTATGGAAAAGAATTGACATGACAATTTGATTGAGCAAAAGGATTATCATTCCCGTAGAATTATGAGAACACCGCTTAGAAAAGATATGAAATCAACGTTTGACATCGAAGCAACTTGAATTACTATATTCCAACAAAACAAAGGATGGGGCTTGAAAATTAAGCCGGAAACAAATACATAACCCATTTGCATTTGTTGGAAGTACAATTCTAGGTTACTACTTGAATTCCCACCTAAGAATTTCCGAAGTCTTTCTTGTTTATGGGATTCGGGTTGCGGACCCAGGAACGTACCCAAGGTAATCAGCTACAACTGCACCCGCAACCTTGCACACCATAATCCAAGAAACTTCGCAAACTCGTCTACCTCAGACACTCGTAATCACAACGATACTAAACATGGCAGTACCTTGGACGCTCTCCCCAGTACTGGGTGACTCCAAACTTATCTTGCCACGAAAAGTATTGAAGCAATTTCGAACATCCAACGTCCTGAGATACTAAGGAAACTGAATGATAACGATGTGCAAAAATCCCTCGGAGCTCAACTCCTCGATAACAGGAGGCACCAAGACAGAATTCCTTCACATCGGCATCATATAGTTTCCAAAATACCCGCGTGATCCTAAAAAAAATTTTGAGTGAGAAGAGGATTAGAATCAAAATTCCTAAGTCGAATACCTCACCAGAGCATAGAAGAGGAGTAAAAAGAATCCTACTCTCTGATATATAACTAGACTCAAAATAGTTTTTCACTAGACTCGACTCGGCCAAGTTCGATCAATCAAGGGGCTCCTAGGTCGGTACAGGCTCTGATACCAACTTGTCACGCCCAAGATGCGATCCTATCCTTATTTTGGCACGAGGGCCTCGACAGGGATAGAAGCGCATCTCGTCGTTTCGCAAGAATGGATATCATTACAAGTACATGTAAAGAAGAGATGAGTATATGGAATTGGCTTACACTCGCCACAAGCTACATCAATATCACATCAATACAACAACATATCCAAACATCATACAGAAGAGCAGGGTCCGACTACGGACGAAAACAAACGATAAAATGACATCCATCCTTGCTATCCCAGGCTGCCGCCTGGAACCCATCCTATGATCGATGATGATGAAGAAGAAGAACGTCAAATCATCGCATTACCTGTACCTGCAACTGTTGTTGTAGTAATCTGTGAGCCACGGGGACTCAAGAATCTCATTTCCAAGGGTATCAAGACTATTAAAGCTTAATCGGTGAGGTATGGTTAAGTGGTGAGGCTGCAGCAAGCACTAAGCATTTATTTGAGTGGCTAACTTACGAGTACAAGAATAAAGGGGGATGATTAACGCATAAACGGATGTGAACTAGTAATGATCTCTAAGAGATCCTGAACATCTACTTACGGTCAAACATAACCCCACCGTGTTCTCTCTCGGATAAGGACTCATGAGAAGAGACACTCACGGTTAAGCACACGGTTGGTGTATTTTATTTGAGTTTACTTCAAGTTTGCTATGACCGGCTGTTAAACAAAGTTTCCAAGTTGCCACGTAACTGTGGGCACGGCTTTCCGAAAGATTTAACCCTGCAGGGGTGCTCCAACTCATCCATCACAAACTAACCACATGCAGCGGGAATAACCTCGAGCACGAATCTCATGATCTTCCTAGGCAATTCCATTGGAAAACCGCAACCTCGAGATAGCCCGAAGTATTCTCGGAATTCCTCGCATAAGACGTTCGAGAAAGGTAAAACAAGTCCAGCAAGGCCGCCCGACGTGCCGACAAACCCGATAGGAGCCGCGTATCTCGTTCTCAGGGCACAACTAGATGGGACTAGCTACGAGTAAAACCAATCCCCGATTTCCTCGAGGTGGCCCCGCAGGCAGCCCATATGGGACCAACACCATCAGCACTGGCCCCCCTATATTATGTTGATTAATCCGCGGGTAGCGCTAACTCCCTATGCATTACTAACGGTGTTCAGTATTATTATGTTGAGCAAATGTAGTACCAATGTTGGGCCTTGCCAGACAAGTTTTATCCTAACACAAAAATCAAGGGGGTCCCCATAACAACCCCAAGCATGTTAGGAGCGCTCAATTATGGAACATAACACCGGTACACAAATAACTAGGGCGGCAAGAGTGGAACAAAACACCGAGCAAAAGGCCAAGCCTTCCTCCCTTTACCATGTATATATGTGCATTAAATTAAATAGCAATAGTATTGAGATATATCAAAAGGATATCCATGTTGCACATGGAAAGAGCTTGCACCTGCAACTAGCAACGCTAAAAGAAGGGCTGAGCAAGCAGTAACATAGCCAAACAATGTTTTGCTAGGATGTGGAGAGGTTAGAGGCTTTTCATGGCAATTTGGGAGGCTTGACATACAAGTGGTAGGTAGCGAGACAAGCGATAGAAACGAGACATCTAGCATGGCAATGATAGTAATGGTATCCAGGGAAATGATCATCTTGCCTGAGATCCCGCTTGGAAGAAGATCGAGTCCATGAAGAAGACGAGCCAACGTAGTCGAACGAATCCTCAAACTCCGAAACGCTTTCGGAACTCTATCGAGAAGAAGCAATCGGGAAACAACAATCAACACATGATACACCACGACATATGCATGACATGATGCACTTCAAATATGATGCATGTCCGGTTTAATTATGCAATGCATGGAAATCACAACAAACAATACTACACATTAAGTGAAGCTCAATATGCGACGAGTTGCATATTGACGAAACTCCACGTTCAATTATTATATTCGATCTCGTTTAGCTACTCAACAATATTAAATGTTTTTAAACATGGGTGGTCATGGCATAGGTTGAAGAAGGAATTACGCAATTTTTAATGGAGAGGGAGAACATACATACAACAAATAATAACTCTCCATATTATGAGAAATGTGGTTAATATTGTTTAACTAAAAAATCATTTTAAATATTGCTTATCATGGCAAGAGGTGAAGCTTACATAACTACATCATCTAGTCATTTTAAATGAGGCCGAAAGCAACATATAGCACTTCCGAAACGACCTCACATGCAAATTATGAATTTGGTACAGATCTGTGCTAACACAATTTTATACTTTTTAAAACAGGAAAATAAAGTGTCTCATGTGATTCTACGCGTTTTTCTTATCAATTTACACATGTGGATCATTTTAATCGGAGCGACGGTTATTTAGTGATGATATAAACTGACTTTAACATGGCAAATATGCAAAAAAAAATGAAAACAACAAGTTAAATATTTTTATCACATGTGAGTGTGCCATATATGAATCTACACAACATTTTAGTCAAGTCTCATATGTAAATCATTTACAATGAAGCCCTGTGTCAAAAACTACGCATGATCAAAGTTGCCACATTTTGATAGATCTTGCCTTTTAAAACCTGATGCACTTTACAAACAAATATAGCAACATGCTAGCAATTTTTTTAATATGGATTAAAATGCGACTAGGGGATAGTTCACAATATGTAGACCAAAATATCAATAAACCACAATTACAAATGATGCTTAGAATAATAGTTATGCAATTTTGAAATACGCTAAACGTTGTTAAAAACAGACAACCAGAGGGGACTTGGTGGAAAATGGCTAAGTGTGTGTGCGTGTCAAATGAACGAAAAATAGGGCAAAATTTGGGGTTTCTTGGACTCGAACCCAGGATCTCCTGGTTGGATTTTTTTTAAAGCTATGACATATTTTATAGCAATTTTGAAAACTAGAGGGGTGAACCGAAAAAACCCAGAAATATGTCCCCATCGGCCACCAGTGGGCCAAGGAGTGGCCATTCGGCCTTCAGTTGGCCGAAGCGGGCTGGTCGGCCACCAGTGGGCCGAGGAGTTGCCCATCGGCTTCCGGGCGACCGAAAGGTGGCTTGTCGGCCTCCAGGAGACCAAAGAGGACCCGTCGGCCTCCAGCAGACCGACGAGCCCCTGGATAAGCCCGAGCGAGCAGCTCGCTCCTTTCTTCCTCCTCTGGTCGCTGCCTCCTCTCTCTCTCTCATTTCTCTGTTAATTTCCACCCCCGCGCCGATCTCTTCCCTCGTCCACCCATTTTCCTATCCAACTCGCAGAAATAATAGATCATTGCATTCTCCACCGGCCTACGGTATTTTTTTTTGCTATGGGGTAGTTTTTTGTGCGTGAGGAGGAGCCATGGTGGGGTGGAGGAGGTGTGGCTGGTGAGGAGGTGGTGGGGTGGAGAGGAGGTGGTGGGGTGGAGAGGAAGAAGAAGGGGACACACGCGTCGAAGGTATACCAATGTCGTCACAAATTTTCTATGAGCTGTACATTTTATTTAGTGTACATAGTCATTTTAGCGGATAGTTAGTGTAGCCGGTAATAATTTTGTTCGTTGCGATTAATGAGAAGGTGGCAATGTCTGACAGGTGAAAATGTCTGAATCAGTAAATTTGACTGTTTACTACGGCCCTGGTAATGTTCGATATAATGAGTTGGGGGTTGATCTTAGCGAGTTGAAAAATGGCGTCATGACACTTTCAGACCCGGACAGACTGGACATGAGACAGTTGAAGCCAATGTGGTCCCACATAATTGTGTGAGGAAAAACCTATTGGTTCGTCATCCAAACCTGACTTCAACTCTCATTGCGCAACTAATGTATACTGAGATAGTGGAGAAGAAAGATATGGAAGCGAAATACATCCAGACAGCAGTGAAGGTCAGATGGAATTATGACATTCCATATGGGAAGGCTTGGAGGGCTAAGCAGAAGGCTATGGAGGAAAGGTTTGGGACGTTCTTTGACTCATATGATAATGTTGTCCGTCTCCTTGACATACTGAAGGAGTGGAATCCCGATACTTATGTTAACATACAACACACGAGGTTGGAGATCATACCAGATTTCAAGGTGTTGAAACGAGTATTCTTCTCTTTCGCTATGTGCATCGAAGCTTTCCGGCATTGTCCTCCTATGATGTTTGTGGATGGTACATTCCTGACTTGTCAGTACAAAGGGCAAATCCTGGCTGCTATTGGTGTGGACGGGAACAATCAAATCATCCCACTAGCCATGGCATTTGTGGAGGGTGAGAACTTTCCGAGCTGGGTATGGTTCTTCCGGCAAGTTAAAATTGCGATCGTGAAGGACCGACCAAACGTGTGTGTCATTCATGACAGACATGCTGGTATATTGAAGGCCGTGAAGACACTAAGGAATCCAACAGCTGACGAACCAACACCTTGGAAGGACTTGCAGAGCCGGTGGTGCATGCGCCATCTTGGGGCTAATTTTTTCTCACAGTTCAAGAACAAACGGTTGATGAACTTGTTCAAAAAATTATGCAAGCAGAACCAGCTGCGCAAATACGAATTTATTTGGTCAAAACTAGATGAATTTACTAAGAAGCAGGTCCGTGCCAGGAAGAAAATGGAAAAAGACCAGGTTAAATTAGCAGCACTCATCGCGGAGCTAGAGGAGCCAGTAGCTCTTTGTGACTTGCCAGCAATTGACCCTCCTAATAATCAGAGAAAGAAGGGCAGGGCAATAAAGAATTTTTCTGAGTGGATAGAGAAAGACCCTCCAGTGAATTGGTCTTTGCTGCATGACACCCATGGAGCTAGGTATGGCCACATGACAACCAATCTTGCAGAGGTGTATAACTTTGTACTCAGAGGGAATAGAGCATTGCCACTGACAGCTATTGTGGAGGCTGTATTCCATGGCACTTTGAGATATTTTAGAGAAAGGCACGAGTTAGCAAAGAAGCATATTGCAGATAATCAGAACACACCTTATTGTAGCCGTGTCATGGAGTACATGGCAAAGAAGATAGAGAAAGCAAAGAAGCACACTGTCAGACTCATAGGTAATCAGGAAAGGAGGTATGAGGTTCAGCTTCCTACTGATGGTTTTGGTTCTGCAAATGAGGTGAAGACGCACGAGGTAAAAATTGGAACGGAATTTTATCCAACTTGTGAGTGTACATGCAACAAACCGAAGTTGTTGCAGCTGCCTTGCTCACATGTGTTGGCTGCCTGTGGCCAGATTGAGTTGGACGTTATCTCCTTCGTGTCCCCATACTATTTAAAAGATGCAGTACTCAATGTCTAGACAGGTGAGATGACAGGGTTTAGAGTCGTCGGCAATTTCAACAAGGTAAACGATGGGGAGAGAGTATACATCCTGGATCCAGAACTTCGGCGAAAAAGCAGGGGCAGACGTAACGTAAAGCGCATCCGTAATGATATGGACCAATCTGAAGCTGGTGGAGCAACCAGACAATGTTTGCTATACGCGGCTTATGGGCATAGGATGAAATATTGTCCCGACCTGAACAAAGACGGTGCTTCCACATCGACGACTGCGACAACAGTAGCAAGAGGCGGACGTGGTGGTCATGGAAGTCGAGGCCGAAGGGGCGGACAAGGAAGAAATAACTCACAAGCTATATAATGTGTCGGACTATGTTTTAATTTGTAATATGTCTGGACTATGTTTTAATGTGTAATATGTCGGACTATGTTTTATTCTGTAATATGTCTGGACTATGTTATAATTTGTAATATGTCGGACTATGTTTTATTCTGTAATATGTCTTGACTATGTTATAATTTGTAATATGTCTGGACTATGTTTTAATTTGTAATATGTCTGGACTATGTTTTAATTTGTAATATGTCTGGACTATGTTTTAATTGCAGATATGGCTTCGTATCCGTTGCTTAATGGTAATATCGATAGAGGGCACCGGGCCGCACTTATGGAAGCGGGCAAGAACTTAGACGTGTTGATCACTCGCACCCCAAAGTCTAACTGGATGATACACCCTTTATGGGTTGATAGGTATGTGTCGGTATAATGACTTACTATGTTTGACATCCTTTTGATAGCCGCTAACTGTATGCTACATTCTCTTTATTTTGTAGGTTAAGTTGGGCTGGACTTCTACCCTTGGCACGGCTGGTTCAGGGTACATTGGATGAGTGGGTTGAACATCCGGAATTGGATGAGGCAGGTGAACCAATGCAGTTACACAAGAGGCAAGTGACACGTTTCTCTTACGACAGGTCACTCCTAACCTGCTTAGTAGATAGATGGAGACCAGAGACACATACGTTTCACTTTCCCTGGGGAGAGATGGCGCCTACTTTACAGGATGTGTCTTACTTGTTGGGATTACCTCTGGCCGGTGCTGCCATAGGTCCTTTAGAGGCAGAACCTGGTTGGCTAGCATCGATGGAGGCCCGTTTTTTGGCTGCGGTGCCAAGTGCATCGGTCCTAGACAACGATCGTCACAGGCCTCGTTTTAGGTGGTTGAGCCAGTTTCAGGTAACCTTCACGACATGTTTAAAAAATGTTGTTTTCATTGTTGTCCTCATTGCATAGTTCATACAATCGTTTTCTATGTAGATTGTCTCCTTAGGATATCCCGATGTTTAGTTGTCAGAGACACAGATTGACCGATCCCTAGAGGCATATATTATGTGGTTGTTCGGCAAGACGATGTTCACGGAGAACCACGTGACCACTGTCGATGCACGACTCATCGGTATTGCACGAGAGATAGCTGACGCACGTTGCCCGGGGGACATTCTGCAGAGGAGTTTTGGTTCTGCTGTGTTAGCGGCTACGTACAGAGGCCTGTGCAAAGCTTGCGTGTTGAAGTCTAGAAAATCAGCTCTTGTTGGATGTCCACTATTGTTGCAGCTCTGGTCATACGACAGATTCCCTATTGGTCGACCCTATGTCTGCGTTGATAAACCTTTTGGTTTTGAGGACATGGCTGGGACTTATGTGCCTTCTATCAGCGACTTGCCTACTATGGGATCTTTGTGGGCACGGAGAGAGGTATTTTCATATTAAGTAACAATATGAATTACTAATGTTTATTTCTTGCCATTCAATAGAATTACTAATGCTTATTTGTTGTCATGCACAAAGACAGTTTGCGCATAGCCAGGTGAGGGGCTGCTACCCCTCCTTCACGGCGCAGTTTGATAGTTTGCACGAGGATCAAGTTATCTGGGAGCCATACTCCCAACATGCTATATTATCCAGGTGTCCAGCTGGGATTTCTGGATTGTGCACTAGAGATCAGCACTATTGGATGACCAAGGCCAAGTTGGTGTTCGACGTGACGGTTGAGGAGATGGCTCTTCATAGGGTGATGAGACAGTTCGGTCTATGCCAAGAGCCTGACATTCCAGTTATTCCACACTTACCAGATAACGTGCACAAGTAAGTATTACTATTTTAGTTCTCATGTCTGCATTCAGAATATAACATTTCAATCTCAGGTACAGTCGCGCAGGAGGAAACAAGTCCCTGGATTCTTGGCTTCGTGACATTAGCCCTTACGTGGACGAATGGACTACTGCGCCGACAAATATCTGGGATGAAGTTCGGCCCTTTGACTGGGACAAGTTAGGGTTGTATCTGCAGCGTTACCGGCTTAGCACGAGGATCTACTTCGTTCCATCAGCAGCTCCTCATCAGATCGAAGCCCCTCTCACTAGCGATCTGTTTCCAACTGCCTCTGTTGTGGGGACCAGACACCACGCGGTACGTGCTATGGTTCTCACATGTTAAGTTTTTTCTTAACCTGAACATATACAATTGGTTAAGTATTCGTGTTGTCTGCCATACAGGGTGACTTGACATGCGAGGCGCTAGAGGAGGTTTCCTCTTTAATGCAATGCTTTGAGAGGGGAGATAATATCCCACCGCGAGAGAACGTCTCATGGTTGAGGGGTCTTCATGAGAAGCTACGCGGGATTTACGCAGCTATTACATGTAGACGATCTTCGGATGTTGCTATTCCTCGTCCATCATATCGTCCGCCACGCCCCTCTCTGCAGCGTTCAGAACCTCGACCCTCTGTGCACCGTTCGGAACCACGACCTTCACAACCAGGGAGCTCTTCCTGGCAGCAGACACCTCCTTCACAACCAGGGAGCTCTTCCTGGCAGCAGACACCTCGTTCACAACCAGGGAGCTCTTCCTGGCAGCAGACACCTCCTTCACAACCAAGGAGCTCTTCCTGGCAGCTGACACCTCCTTCACAATGAGGGAGCTATTTCTACCAGTAGCCACCTCCTTCACAACCAGGGAGCTCTTCCTGGCATAATCAGATGGACCTAGGTAACACTACTTTGTACATTCTTTTAAACCATGTAGGTTCGGAAATCAATTTTACATGTTTTACTTTACCGCAGTCGGCAGCCAGTCGCAACCGTTCATGCATTCAGTCCAGCCGCCGATGCTTAGTGGTGCTGGTTCGTTCTTAGACGGCGACGGCGATGACGATGACCGAGCTGCAAACACCTATGAGTTCTCGCAGACAGTTCTTCACACTCCACCACCACCATGGATGCAGGAGACACAGACACTGACAGACGAGGTAGTCTATGGTCGTGGTCATCGTGAGACTCGTCCACCGCCTGAGCGCTTATCGCCTTCCGGTCGTCGTCCGAGGAAGACCAAGATTCGTCGCCGTCCCCAGCAGTGATATGGTTATCTATGTATGAGACATGACTATCTAATTATGTATGAGACATATGTCTATTTTATGTATGGGACAAATTACTATCTACTTATGTATGAGACATATTCATGTTCTATTTAAGTGGTCAATTGGTTTAGAGGGATAACACTTGTACTGCAAACTAAATGCATCCAAACTAAACACCGCGCTTTACATAAAACAAAATGCCCACAAAACAAGACAATACACAAACTTAATGCCACCCACTCCTAGCTAATGAGTGAGCCAACTCATTCATTATGGTGTCACTACTGATGAGTTCCTCCCATGGAACTACTCTATCGTCGATCTTGAAATTGGCGGCTAGATGGAGAAGACGATCGGACATACCCGAGTGAAAACTACGATCAAAAGGATAATGGGACATCTCCACGAAACTACACTTGCCTGCTCACCCACCTTACTACGGAGGGGGTTATACAGGTTCAGAAGAGAAGATGGCGGGAAAGAATGGCAGGAGAGAAAGGCGGGAAAGAAAATGGCGGGAGAGAATGGCGGGAGAGAATGGCGGGAAAGAAAATGGCGGGAGAGAATGGCGGGAAAGAAAATGGCGGGAGAGAATGGCGGGAAAGAAAATGGCGGGGAAGAAGGGCGGGAAACAAAATGGCGGGATAGTAGGGCGGGTAAAGAAAATGACGATCACTGCGGCAGAGGGCTGAAAACAACAGCAAGCTCCTGATCACGCTCTTTGAAGGTTATGAGCACCAAATTGTTTACTTCAATAGACGACGCCCGAAGAAAATTACCGAAACCTTCCTTCTTGAACACCATTCTACCACCCAAGCCAATAAAGTAGGAACAAGGAATGCTCACAGATATATCATCATCTTCAGAATCCAAAGTAATTTCAAGAGTTAAAGAACCAGTCCTAGGAATTGACAAAAAATCCTGCAAACTCCTCACAACCATGCTCGGAATAACCTGACAAAAAACATCAAGTTATATGATGTTCAGCTTACAAATTTAAAATAGTATACTAGAGCAAAGAACAAATAAATAAACAGTAGCCAAAAACAAAGCTCACCATATGTTAACCATTAACATTCATGGAATCAATCCTATGAACAAAAGGAGTACACAATATGTAGTTGTCATCAAAGAGTTGTCGCGACATGAAATACATTTGCTGATAATTCAGACTGACACCACGACTATAAAAACAACTGTCAACAAGTTCCCTCTCAGTTTCACTCAGATCCTCAAGAGCTACAAAAAAATAATTTCACAAATTGAGCCGAACAGCAAAACGTATAAGCTGAAACAAAACTTAAAATCACTCAAAAAAAAACTTACCAACACAGGGTAAAGGGAACAACATAACACCTTCCTGATGAAAATCAACACCAATCATAGTTCCATAGTGCTCAAGCCTAATAGTCATCATGTCACGATGACGGAGACCATAATCATTCACAAGTTCCTCCCAGGAAGGACCATGGAATCTACTGCTCACCCGACCATGTGTAAACATAACACTATATAAGTTACCCTCACTGCTGTGGAGAGCAAGATCAATATCTGTGTCACCCCTCCGAATAGCTAAAGCTCTGCACTCCTCAATGTACCGAGCAAGATGTGATCTAACACTGCACGGAACATACTACAAAAAGAATGGAAGCAAACATCATAATCATATAAACAAAGGCATTAGAATACATTCCAACCAAAACAACATCAACCATATGCCACAATCAGATAAACAAGATATAGAATCTTACAACACGCCTTGAACAGCGACGATCTAGCACCACAGTGAAGACAGACGCACAAGAATCAAAGGAAGAACAAGGGCCACCTGGAGCTCGGCAAAAGGGGCAAGCCATTACCACCTCGTGGACTCCTTGCACCACCGGACAACACCACCGGAACTCCTCCTCCTCACGCACAAAAAACTACCGCGTAGCAAACAAAAATACCGTAGGCCGGCGGAGAATGCTATCATCTATTGTTTCTGTGGGTTGGATAGGAAAATGGGTGGACGAGGGAAGAGATCGGCGCGGGGGTGGAAGCACCAGAGAGCAACGGGAGAGAGAGGAGGAGCTAGCGAGCAGAGGAGGAACAAAGGAGTGGCTCGGCCTTATCCAGGGGCTCTTCGGCCGCCCGGAGGCCGACAGGCCCCTATTCGGCCGCCCGCAGGCCGACAGGCCCCTCTTCGGCCCACCGCAGACCGACGGGGTCACATTTTTGAATTTTTTGCGTTCGGCCCTATAGTTTCCGAATTTGCTATAAAATACGTCATACTTTTGAAAAAAAATCTCCTGGTTGCAGACCAACACCCCGACCAGCTGGGCTACGAAGCCATTGTGATAAAATAACGGACTTTGCAAACATGAATCAACACTTCACGGATCTGAACGAAACTAAAAAACAGCGACAGAGTTGACTATCTGCACCTTACTGAACCCAGCAGATACAAGGGCCGGCCTTGCTCTGCTCGCGGCGGCATTCGACAAGGCAGCCTGGGCGTTGGGGCAGTGCTAGGAAGGTCGGGGATGAGGAACCGGCTTCCGGATCCGGCTGCGTCGGTGTTCTCCGGCGAGGTGGCACGGGCGGAGCTTGAGACGACGGCGACGCAGTCCAAGGCGCTGGGGATTCTCATGTTCGAACCTGTGAAGCAGAGAGAGAGAGAGATGTTGAGAGGGAGAGCAGAGGGAGGAGGCAACACGAAGAAGGAGAGATGCAGAAGTGCACGGTGACCCGCGGCTGACCGCAAACGAGCTCCTGGATGGCCCGGTCGAGCGACATAGGGGCGCGTCGGAGGCGGAGACCAGGCGGGGCTGCAGCTTCCTCCTGCTCGAAGCAGCAGAGGAGGAGGCAACCGCAGCAGGGCTGGGGCTGCACCGCGAAGAAGACAGCAGCGACGCGGTTCGCAGGCACGGGAGGCCGGCGGACGACGGGAATGGCCGGGACCGAATGCATCTGGCCGGCGATGGTCCCATGGAGGCGGTCGGCTGGAAGATCAGGGCGGCCATGGCCCCTATTCTTGGTACAGAGACAGTGAAAAAGTTCAGAAAGAGGGGAAGCAGGGAAGGGAGGCTGTAGGCACCACGCGAACCTTTGGGCTCGATGAAGAGGAGGCAGCAGCGATTAGATGGGGCCCTGGAGGTACGCGGAGACGACGCCGACGGCAGCTTGAAAGGCGGCTGGAGAAAGCTCAGCAGCCATGAACGGGAGCTCCTGTAGGCAGCGCCATGGCAGCTCCTGTCCATGCAGAAAGAGAAAGACAGAGAGCTTAGAGAGGAGAGCTCAGGGTGAAGAAAGGAAATAGAAGAGAGGATGGAGAGGAAGGGCACGGTCCTGCTGGTGGAGCTCCGGCGAGGTGGCCTCGAGTGCGGCCCCGTGCGGCGACCGAGAGGAAGGTACGGGGACGAGCGGCTCAACGGATGTGGGGCAGCTGCGGAAGCTCCTCCTGTGGACGCGCGGACAAAGTCGTCTGCGGGCGCCTGGGCGTGTCCAAAAGCACAGGTGATTGGAGGAATTTGGATCCGGGAGGATCCCGAGGTTGGGGAAGACAGAGGCGGCGGTGCGAGTGGGAGGAAGGGACAAGCGTCCTCGATTCTACGGTTAGGCTAGAAATGGACATATATATAGTAGGTGGATTTTTGGGTTGGGGCTATCTGGACCTTCCGATCGCAATCGGCCGAGAAATATAGGCTAGGGAGTCCAATTCAAAAACGGATGATAGTTTGGGGTATTACGGGGTTGATCCGGACCCAACGGTCACGACCGCCGGGTTTGGGTCTGGGGGAGTTATCGAGCGCACGTGAGGTCTGTGCACTGTGCAGAGGGGTTAGGCATTTTTTAGCAAATAGGGAAACGGATGTCCGGTAATAGAGTTTTATAAAACGAAAACATCCGACGGTTTGACCGACTATAGTGCCGCTAGGTTTAACCGTTCGGGTATCAAACGGACTCCGGTTGCAACAAAATTTGACAGGCGGTCTAGCTACACTGTATTAAGACCGCACGCCATCTTTCGACCCAATCCAAGAATATTTTTCGGACGCTTCGGTAAACATTTTTTTAAAGATGTCGCGGGCGCGTGCAAGTGTGGTTGGTCTCGAAACGGTCGACGACACGAACGGAGAGAACCGGCGACTACGAACGGATGCAAGTTTTCAAAAACGAGTGACGATGCTATGCAGATGATGCGAATGATGCGATGATTGATGCGACAAACAAATGGAATGCACGATGACAATGGAATAAAAGGGGAATCTTCTAGAGCATCGGTTCCATGCTGTTACAACTCTCCTCCACTTACAAGAGATCTCGCTCCGAGATCTTAGAATGAGAAGGGGATGAGGAAGAAGAAAGGAAGAGGTAAAACTTAGTTGCTCCTTTGACAAACGAGTGAAACCCATGAAACTTGAAGGTTGCAAAGAGATGTAGAAATGGCATGAGGAACAAACAAGAATTCAAAAGAAATTTCGGCAGCACTTCGGTAGAAAAGAGAGGCAGAACTTGAATAGGGGCACAACACTCCTGATAAAGATAAGGAAGAAACGATCATGATCTTGACAAAACGAGACGACGGTCAAAGAGAGCCACATCAGAAAGCCTCCGGAACAAAAGAATAGAAGCTAGATCGTTGGAAAGAAAGGAACAGAGAAGAAAATGACAACTTCTACCATAAATGAATTTGAAAAGAACAGCCTTACAAGGAAGGATTGAACGGAGTTGTTGGAAATCAACAACGAAAAGAATAGACTAGTTGTGGGCTTATGGAAAACATCTCAAATAACAAGGTGACAACTGGCCACTAATGGAATGTAACAGCCCAAGAGAATTCCTTGCCTTATTTGTAATATATTTCTCATGTGTGACCTTCTATGGATGTTATCAATGCCATCATGAGTTTGAGTTCTACTTGCCATTGTCATTTCATGCATCATGCATCATGCCATCATGATCATCATATCAAATGCATAATAATTCTTGCCATGTTTGCATTGTGAATGTGGTGATGATGTGAGTGTATGTGTTGTGGAGTGAGTGCATGTGTTGCTTTGTTTGGAGTGCTACTCTAATCCCTCCCATTTCAAAACCCTCACCTCTTCTCTCTCATTCAAATATTCCACATGATAACATTTTACTTGCTGTTTTCACATATTAAAAATGTTGGTCATTTTAGAAATAATCTAACATGTGTGCTAAACCAGCCCCTACCCATGTTCGAAGTGCATCCACTCTCTACCCCCCTAAACAGATTGCATTTTTTTAAAACATGAATTTAATTTGTTGCTCTAAAAATGCCTTTTTCGTTTTTATTAAATAGCATGCATTTTTGTGAACTCAAAAATGTATTTCTTTTCTTTTAACACATATCTCTCTAAGACATGGGCATTTTGTTTCTCTGAGTTTTTAAATAAAGCTTATTGTTTCGGTTTGTGAGAGAGAGAGAGGAAGCCGGATGGGCTCTTCCTGGCCCATCTAGCTGGCCCGTGACCCAACTCCTCTCTCCTGACGGTCACCTGCTCGCCGTCTTCCACCTTTCCGTCAGCTTCAGAGAGCGCGTGAGAGAGAGCGCGACGCCGTGGCTCACGGACGTCGAGGCGCCGTCCCATCCTCGCCCCTATAAAGCCGCCTGCCTAGCCTAGGGTTCCGCGCTTCCCTCTAGCCGCCGCCATCTCCCTCTCCCCTCTTTCTTCTCCCTCCTCGCGGTAAGTTTCAGAGGGGCAAGGTTCAGAGATTCAGAGAAGAGATCAGAGAGCCGCCGTTTGATTCCGTCGTCTCCTTCGTCGCCGGTGGCCTCTCCATGGAGTCCGAGATGCCCGCGGGGTTCCTGATGCCTTCCGCGTCCCATTCCCGGTGCTAGGGCGGCCAGAGCGTCCCCGCGTTGCCTTCCCCTCGGCGCGTCGCGCGGGTGGGGCTAGGCTTCAAAAGGCTGCGCCAACCCGTCGTCTCCGCCTCGCCGCAACCTCGGTTAGCCCCGCAGTGAGCATCGCCGCCTCCTTCCCTCTCTTTGTCTCGCGCGTAGCCCACTTAGTCGTGTCCCGATCGTCGATTCGCCGTCGTCTCCATTGTCGAGCCGAGCGCAAGCTCGTGCTCGAGCTCCTCGCTGCTGCCGCGTTCAGTTAGAGTTGGGTGCGGGAATGGGTTCGCTTTCGTGCTCGCAACCTCCGCCAGTGCCCGCTGTCTTCGATTGTCGTCGTATCGCCGCGAATTGCATCGCCGTCGTGTCGCTGTTGCCGGTCAGAGGGGATGCCTTGGTGTTTATATTGGTTGCGTAGATCCCCCTCTCTGTTCAGTAGCCGGCTCGGTAGCGTAGTGGCATCGACTAAGGGGGAGGACCAAGAGGTCAGGGGTTCGAATCCCCCCTGCCCTTTTATTTTTCGTGGCTCTGTGCGTGTACTGTGCGTGTAATGCCCTTTTATTATAAAACGAAAACATCTGACGGTTTGACCGACTATAGTGCCGCTAGATTTAACCGTTCGGGTATCAAACGGACTCCGGTTGCAACGAAATTTTACAGGCGGTCTAGCTACACTATATTAAGACCGCACGCCAACTTTCGACCCAATCCAAGAATATTTTTCGCGCGCTTCTGAAAACATTTTTTTTAAAGATGTCGCGGGCGCGTGCAAGTGTGGTTGGTCTCGAAACGGTTGACGACACGAACGGAGAGAACCGGCGACTACGAACGGATGCAAGTTTTCAAAAACGAGTGACGATGCTATGCAGATGATGCGAATGATGCGACAAACAAATGGAACGCACGATGACAATGGAATAAAAGGGGAATCTTCTGGAGCATTGGTTCCGGGATGTTACAATTTGAAAGAAACATTTCATAATCTGCGGGTTTACAAGATGATGCTTAACCCGGCCAAGTGTGTGTTTGGTGTGCCTGCAGGCAAGCTCTTGGGATTCTTGGTCTCCGAAAGGGGCATTGAGGCTAACCCAGATAAGATAAAGGCCATCACTTCTTTGTCTATGCCGGCGTGCGTCAACGATGTCCAGCGCTTGGTGGGTCGTATTGCCGCTTTAAGCCGGTTCATAAGCCGCCTAGGTGAGAAAGCTATTCCTTTGTATCAGATGATGAAGAAGACAGATGACTTTGTCTGGAGCGATGCTACCAATGCTGCCTTTGAGGAACTCAAAAAGCAGTTGGCTGAGCCGCCCGTTTTGGCTGCTCCGATGGAAAAAGAGCCTTTGCTCCTGTACGTGGCGGCTAATAATAGAGCCGTCAGTGCTGCAGTCATTGTGGAGCGTAAGGAGGCAGGCAAAGAATATCCAATCCAGTGGCCGGTTTATTATGTCAGCGAGGTTTTGACAGAATCCAAGCAAAGATACCCGCATTGGTAAAAGCTGGTGTTTGGAGTATTCATGGCAAATGGCAAGCTGAAGCATTATTTCCTTGGGCATCCAATCACGGTGGTCAGCTCTGCCCCATTGGGAGATATCATTCAAAATAGAGAAGCCACCGGCCGGATTGCTAAGTGGGCAATTGAGCTAGGGCCTCTGAATCTAAAGTATATACCTCGGACGGCTGTTAAATCTCAAGCCCTAGTGGATTTTATCAATGACTAGACAGAATGTCAAGCACCCGAGGACAAGCCGGACAACATGTATTGGATGATTCATTTTGAGGGATCCACCCAATTGGAAGGCTCGGGGGCTGGAGTTGTTTTAACTTCCCCGCGAGGTGACAAGTTTTGTTACGTTTTGAGGCTAATGTTTCCTTGTACTAACAATGCAGCTGAGTATGAAGCTTTGCTTCATGGGGCTTCGCGTGGCCAAGGAAATGAATTTGAGCCAGGTCAAATGCCTCGGCGACTCAGATCTGGTGGCCCAGCAAGTGTCTGACACGTGGGATTCTAAAGACCCTCGCATGGCGGCTTATCGCCAGGCGGTTGATGTTATTGCTGGTCACTTTAAGGGCTATCAGGTGGATCATATTGATCGTCGGAAGAATGAGGCTGCTGAAGCGTTATCAAGACTAGGGTCTCAGCGTAAGCCGGTGCCACCTAATTTGTTTCTGGATGTACTGCATCACCCGTCGGTTAAATTACCGTCGGAAGAGGATCTTGCTATACCTGACCCGGAACGACGATTGGTGGCGGCTCTCTGTGCAATCCCTGATTGGTTGCTGCCTTATCTGGCATATCTAACTCGTGGCGAGTTACCCCAAGACGAGACTTTGGCACGAAAAATCTTAAGGCGGTCTAAATCCATGACTATTATCAATGGCGAGTTGCACAGATGCAGCGTGACTGGAGTTTTTCAATGGTGTGTTTCTCCGGAAGAGGGTCTGGAAATCTTGCAAGAGATACATGCTGGCGATTGTGGTCATCACGCCGAGTCAAAATCCTTGGTGGCAAAAGATCTTCGGCATGGTTTCTACTGGTTGACAGCTCATGGAGATGCAGAGAGATTGGTTAGCAAGTGTGATGGGTGTTAGAAATTTGGGCGACATCCTCACGTGCTGGCTCAGGAGTTGCCGATGATTCCAATCACATGGCCGTTTGCGGTTTGGGGGCTCGATATGGTTGGACCATTCAAGAGGTCTAAACATAGGAAGACCCACCTCTTGGTGGCGGTTGACAAGTTTACTAAGTGGGTGGAAGCAGAGCCGGTCAGTAAGTGCGACGCAGCAACAGCAGTTCAATTCGTCAAAAAGCTGATTTTCCAGTTTGGTTACCCTCACAGTATCATTACTGATAATGGTACAAATCTGTCCAAGGGGGCTATGAAAGAGTTCTGTGACAGGGAACACATCCGCCTTGATGTTTCCTCTGTAGCTCATCCACAATCTAATGGTCAAGCAGAGCGTGCTAACCAGGAAATTTTGAGAGGGATAAAACCCCGTCTTATGGTTCCTTTGGAGCGGACGCCGGGTTGTTGGGTGGAGGAATTACCTTCAGTTCTTTGGAGTATAAGAACCACCCCCAACAGGTCAACTGGCTACACGCCTTTTTTCATGGTTTATGGCGCAGAAGCTGTTCTCCCCAGTGATATCCATCATGACTCTCCCAGGGTGGCGGCTTACGTTGAAACTGATAATGAGACGGCGCGTCAGGATACTTTGGATGCCTTAGACGAAGAACGGGACCTTGGACCAGCACGATCGGCGATTTACCAGCAAGATCCGTGTCGCTATCATAGCCACAGAGTCAAGACCCGGACGTTCCAAGAAGGCGACTTAGTGCTCCGGCTGATTCAAGACCAGTCAGATGTGCATAAGTTGTCACCTCCCTGGGAAGGACCTTTTGTGATCAGCAGAAATCTCAACAATGGTTCCTATTATCTCAGTGATATACGGGAGGGCGATAAATCACGCACTTCTGGAGAGGAGACTACCAGGCCGTGGAACATTGCTCATCTTCGGCCATACTATACTTGAGCCACCGGCTCTCATCAATGTACATACTTCTGTCATTGTATATACCATTTTTTATAATATAATAAAGCTGGCATCACTATAAATTCGGGGCCTCTGCCGTTTTCCTGCACCAAATTTCGTGCAAAGAGATGCTTCTTCATAAGCTCACTTGGGGGCTTCCAACCCACTGGGTTTAGCTTTCATACCCTCTTGACTGGCTTTATATGCCATATTCGAGTTAAACCTGCCTGTTTGCAACTTCCTACTCCAATAGGTGACCCGCCGAACTCTTGACTGTCAATCTTGCAAAGAGCCCCTGAACTCGATAGTCAATCTCGCAATAAGACCCTGAACTTGTCAAGGTTAAAACGACGGCTTTTGTCACGAGCGAGCCGACTTACAGTGAGCTAGGATAAACTCGCCTTGTCTGTTGTAGTCTCTCCGTTATGTGGCCCGTTCGTACTCTTAGCAAAGTCAATCTTTTTATAAGACCCTGAACTTGTTAAGGTTTAAACGACGGATTTATGTCACGTGAGAGCCGGCGTACGAGGTTTTAGGCTTTTATGCCTGGCTTCTTTGAGGCAAAACAATTTTTGTTATAAAAAAAAAAGAGTTATCTCTTCTTGATGTGCCTTTAAAGCCGGCTTACAAAACATGAGACATACAAGTATATATTCTACTGTTTGTTTTTGCAGGCGTCTTTCATGATAAGATTATAAGTTTCTGGGTAATTCCAGCTTACCGTTGCTCATGGAGTATAACCCGCTAGTGGGAATCGATGAATTCATACTAAGGCGTATAAGCATGTCAAGATAATCATACTGGACAAATTTTGACCCGCCGGCCTATGAGTTGGAGAGTTTCAAGAAGTGCGCGAAGGCACAGCAGCAGGCAATCAAGTTTTTCCTACCGCTATTACAAGGCCTCACAGGACCCAAAAATGTGGGGCTCAAGTTTTTCACACAAGTAATAACACAGCGGCTCAGCTATGCCCGGGTTAACATCCTTGAAGACCGGCTCTTCGCCTAGCTTGTCGACGGGACAACCCGCGCCGAGTCTTCGCTTTCCTGAATCTGAAGGTTGTCCACATCGCAGTTGCAGTTGAGTAAAGCTTCAAATTCAGCTTCACCATCCAAGATTGGAGACGGGTCAACATCAGGGGCAAAGATGTGCTTACGCCGTTGAGGAGTCAGGTCTTTTGGCTCGAATGTGGCGCCCGATCTCGAGTGTTGTTGTCCTTGTAAGCCGCCTGGTATGTCTTCAAATCAGCTTTTGCGCCTAACAGGCTGGCTAACACTCGAGATGCCCTGAAGTAGCGGGCGTAGTCGTCTTGAGTAAACTCTGACCCGTCAGCCTTCAGCTGCGGGAAGCCTCTTGTCATCTCTTCCGGGTTGAGCTCTGGCGCATATGCTAAAGCCCAGCTTAGAGCAGAAATTGCACCCTTGCGGGCGGCTGATCTCTTCATCTCCTCAAAGTGCTTGGGGACGGTGGAAAGGCACTTCACCACATCGTTGATCAGCTTTGGTATTCCTTTCTCGCCAAAGACAGCCCTGATGGTGAACAGGCTTCCGGCATACAGCTGTTCAGTGAAGGCATATAAAGCCTTCAACTTTAACAAGCTATCGTCCGGAAGCTGGCAATTCCGTTGCCCTACAAACATGTCAAATTTGTAAGTCGCCAGGCGAGTCTCAATAAGAATATTTGGACAATGGTCATAATGTAATTCGCAATGCTTACCAAAGACGGCTTCGGTCATCCAGGTGATATGGCGCATCAGGCTGGTCAGCTCTTCGGCAACAGGTTTCAGACGGCCCTCGGCATTCTCGGCACGTTTGGTCAGGATGGCTTGGCTGGCCTCAGCAGATTTTTTATATGCCTCCAGCTCAGTCTTGATTTTTTCTAGTTCTGCCGCAGAGAGCCGCCAATTGGTGTCAGCTTCAGCCAAGGCGTCTTGTTGCAGTGCTAGGCTTTTCGTGATGTCGGTCAAGGTAGACTCGGCCGCGTGTAAAGATTCCTACACATGACAAATTGTCACACGGCAAGATTGTCAATTTTAAGCCACCAGTCCGGCTCATAGTAGTGCTCAGCGGTACTACAGAGGATTGTTACAAGTCTCAAACAGATTGCAAGCAATATGGTTTACACTTGGGGGCTAATGTGCATCAATTATTTCAAGTTTATCAAAATACAAATAAGACCCGGATCATCTTCATCAAGATATCCCGGCCCTTGGGGGCTACGCATTGCTCTACAAATCTAAGACAATAAGTACCTGCTCATTATTGGCATAACAAGCCGACCCTTGGGGGCTACATGTTGCTCTCTCACAATCTGCATATTACTGAAGACCTGGCATATCTTCGCGAATATTAGCCGGCCCTTGGGAGCTACGAAAGGGTATACAGAGAATAGAAAGTGCAATACCTCATATTTTTTCTTCATCATATCAACCAGTTTGGCTTCCTTGTCCTGGCTCGCGACAAGATGGTTTAGATAACCCGAATGCAACTCATCAGCAGTTAACTCCTCTAAGTTGGGCAAATCAAGTTTGGCCTTCTCCTTCTCATGTGAAGGCGCCTCATCTTTGCTGATGTGCTTTGTTAGCACGTTGGAAGGAGCTGGAGCGGTGTAGGCTGAGCCGGTGATGGTGACCTCTTCTTCTTGAACAGGCAGATCTTGGGTTGTCGGCAGGGGGCTGGGCAGCTTAGGATCCGTCTCCAGATGGGCTGGGAAGTATCGTCATGAGCACCTTGGCCAGCCTCGGCTGGTTCCACTTGAACTCCAGGAGTGTCAGGCTTCGGGTCCTCCGGCTCTGAGACATCCGGGCGGGGCGATGACCCGCTCAGTTTTCTTTTCTTAGCCTGGGCCCTGCGAACAAAGGTCTTCATTGTTAGTTATATGCAAGGACAGAATAGTAATAAGCAGAAAGAGGATGCAAAGGAGCTTACCCTGAGTTGATAACAAGGGGAGGCAGTTTGGAGGCAGTCGAGTCGCCAGATGAAGGAGGTGTTTCCTGATACAATTAAATTAAGCAACATGAGCAAGGGACAGCATAAAACTAAAATGCAGAAGTATAAATATGAGTTATGTGGTACCTCGTTGCGACGTTTCCGACGATTCGGAGTATAAGATAAGCCGGCCAACAAGTCTTCAAAGCCGCCGCTTCGGGTCTGACGCCTAGCGTCATGTTGCTATTTCTTCAAAAGAAAGTCGGGGTCCAAGTGAGCAAGTGGATGTGAAAATTTTACTTTCCGGATGACCCGCCAGATTCTCTCTGTTGGCAGAGGTTCTGAGTTGGAGGATATGATAGTTACCTCTGCGGCTCCAGCCTCGCTTGCCTCCGTGTCAGCCTGGGAGGAGTCAGCGTTAATAAGTTGCATGAAAAGAAGGCCAAGGGAGTCAAGTTCTACCTCTGAATCGTCTAGCCCAAATAGTTCCTCAGTTGTTTGCTTCTTCTTACGAGACGGAGCTCGGGCTTTGGTTGCCTTGCTTTTCTTCTTCTTAGAGATAGTGGTTAGTTTCTTGTTCCAGAAAGAAGAGCCGGCCTACATATATATACATTGGCAGAAAGATTAAGTAGGGCATATGAAATGCAGCGTTTAAAGAAAGAGTGAGGATTAGGATGAAAAGGTTCACTTCCAGAGCCGGGTTAAGGACATAAAAAAGACTTAACCCCAGCTTGTTGCAAGCTTCTTGTGGCTCACCCACTAGGGATTTAACGAATGCATTCAGATCCTGGTCTGTCAAGGGGGCCTGGTTGAAGCGCTGAGGGTCATCCACTGCACCAGTGTATTGGCACATTAAGGCGTTGAAGCGGCTCAGTGGCATAAGTCTCCAAGAGACCCAGCAGCGGGTCAGATCTACGCTAGTTAACCCGTTGGCTAACAGGGCCCTTATCTTTGAGAAAGTTGGACCGTACTGGGCGCGCTTTGCAGCGGACATCCGGTCTGGGAGCTCAGTGTCGGTGCTGAGCCGGTAAGGACGATAACCCGGCAGTGGATTCTCTCCTTCTGGGGAAGTACCTTTGCAGTAGAACCAGGTCTTATTCCAGTACTTGGGATGACTGGGCAGAATTGCCGACGGAAAGGTTACATCCCTCCATCTCTGAATGTAAACACCTCCAAGTTCAAGGCTTAGACCATCCGCCATCTCTGTTTGGCGGTTGATATAGAAATAGTCCTTGAAGAGGTCAACAGACGGCTCTTCTTGCAGATAAGCCTCACAGAGAATTTGGAACTGGCATAAATTGGTTACAGAGTTGGGGCCAATGTCTTGATGGTGCAGATTTGTCAAATCCCTAGTCTTTGCTTGCACTGTGATCCATGTTTGGAGTTTCATCATGTTTAAATTTCCTTAAACAGGAAATGGGGATGATCAAAAGCCCTAGCACTATTTGAATTCAAATAGGTTCAACTAAAATAATTTTCAATGAACCAGAATGGCTCTTCAAAAATGTTCCTCCTCTCTGGAAAAATGTGGAAACCTCAACCAGTGGTGAAGTATATTTTTACATGCTATTCTTGTCTACTGAATCAAATTAATAACTATTTGAATTGGAGCTATAAAATGCTATAACTACTTTCAATAGCTCCAATAATTCTGGAAATTTTTATGTGGCCCTGGATATTTTACATCTAACCACATATTTATTTTCAGAAGAGATACAATTGATTTAGTATTTTTACTAAATCAGAAACAGATGCAAATATTAGGAAAACTGAAACAAAAGAGAAAACAAAAGAGGAGGCAACTTTACCTGGCGGCCCATCTGGCCGGCCCAGCCCACCGGGGGCAGTAGGGTCTTCTTCCTCCTGGCGCGAGTGGACATGGCGTGTGGCCGACGCGCGCGCGTGGGCGTGCCGCCACGCAACCTGCCTGTCTGGCCTCCCCTGTCCAGCGAGGCGCCGTGCATTAGCTCGCGAGAGCCATACACATCGAGCAGACCTCCCCTCTGGCCTCCTCCTCCTCTCTCTCGCCCTCCCATAGCCATGGCCGAAGCTCCATGAGCTCCCCGCCGCTGAAATCGTAGCCACGGTCGCCCCCTCGCCCCTGCTCCATGTCTAGCCGCTCAGCCTCGACGTCAGCTCCATCCTCGACAAGCCACGGAATCCCGGATGCCCTGCAGAGCCTCCATTGCGTCGCCTTCAACCTCCGGCGTCGTGGATCACTGTCGTTGCTTCGCTACCTCCGGTGCCTCCCCGAGCCAGCCAAGCCTGCCGTCCGACGCGCCATGAGCCTCTCCGTCGAACCCCTCTCTATCCCGCCTGTATTAGCCGTCGTTTCTGTTGGAAATATGCCCTAGAGGCAATAATAAAATGGTTATTATTATATTTCCTTGCTTATGATAATCGTTTATTATCCATGCTATAATTGTATTGATTGGAAACACTGATACATGTGTGGATACATAGACAACACTGTGTCCCTAGTATGCCTCTAGTAGACTAGCTTGTTGATCAAAGATGGTCATGGTTTCCTAGCCATAGACATGAGATGTCATTTGATAACAGGATCTCATCATTAGGAGAATGATGTGATGGACAAGACCCAAACTATGAACGTAGCATATGATCATGTCAGTTTAGTGCTATTGTTTTCTGCATGTCAAGTATCTGTTCCTATGACCATCAGATCATGCAACTCACTGACACCGGAGGAATACCTTGTGTGTGTCAAACGTCACAACATAACTGGGTGACTATAAAGATGCTCTACAGGCATCTCCGAAGCTGTCTGTTGAGCTGGCATGGATCGAGACTGGGATTTGTTACTCCGTATGATGGAGAGGTATATTAGGGCCCACTCGGTAATACAACATCACAATAAGCCTTGCAAGCAATGTGACTAAGTGTTAGCCACGAGATCTTGTATTACGGAATGAGTAAAGAGACTTGCCGGTAACGAGATTGAACTAGGTATACAGACACCGACGATCGAATCTCGGGCAAGTAACATACCAAAGAACAAAGGGAACAACGTACGGGATTAACTGAATCCTTGACAAAGAGGTTCAACCGATAAAGATCTTCGTAGAATATGTAGGAACCAATATGGTCATCCAGGTCCCGCTATTGGTTATTGACCATAGAGGTGTCTCGGTCATGTCTACATAGTTCTCGAACCCGCAGGGTCTGCACACTTAACGTTCGGTGACGTTTCGATAGTATTGAGTTATGTATGGTGGTGACCGAAGGTTGTTCAGAGTCCCGGATGAGATCTCGGACGTCACTAGGATCTCCAAAATGGTCCGGAGGTAAAGATTGATATATAGGAAGTCCCGTTTTGGTCACCGGAAAAGTTCCGGGTATTTCCGGTAGTGTACCGGGAGTGCCGGAGGGCCATCGGGAGGGGCCACCCACGCCGGGAGGCCACATGGGCCTGAGGGGGGGGGTACACCAGCCCTTAGTGGGCTGGGCAAACCAGCCCCACAAGGCCCATGCGGCTAGGAGGTGGGCAAAGGAAAAAAAGCCCAAGTGGGGAAGGTGGACTCCAAGTAGGAAAGGAGTCCTACTAGGAGTAGGATTGGAGGTGGAATCCTCCGCATCCACCTTGGTTCAGCCGACCCCTAGGGGGAGCCCTAGCCCGGATGCCTCCTCCCCTTCCCTCCTATATATACTAGAGGAATAGAGCCCCCAAACACACAAGTCCACGTGCTAGTTCTCTATTCCCTAGTTCCTCCACCAAATAGATTCCGACGGTGCTCAGGCGAAGCCCTGCCGGAATTGTTCCACCATCACCGCCGCCGCACCGTCGCGCTGCCGGAGAACTCATCTCCCTCTCTGCCTCCTCTTGCTGGATCAAGAAGGTGGAGATCTTCATCGAGCTGTACATGTGCTGAACGCGGAGGTGCTAGATCGGGACGGATCGTGAGACGGCTGCGATTTGGATCGCGAAGACGTTCGACTACATCAACCGTGTTTCTTAACGCTTCCCGCTTATCGATCTACAAGGGTATGTAGATCCACTCTCCCTCTCGTAGATGCTCATCACCATGGATAGAACTTGCGTGTGCGTAGGAAATTTTTTGTTTCCCAAGCAACGTTCCCCAACAGTGGCATCAGAGCTAGGTCTATGTGTAGATGAGATCACGAGTAGAACACAAAGGAGTTTGTGGGAGTTGATATTCAGATTGCTTCCTCCCTTGGTCTTTTCTTGATTCGGCGGTATTGTGGGATGAAGCGTCCCGGAACAACATTACTCGTACGCTTACGAGAGACCGGTTCCATCAACTGACATGTAACTTTGTTGCATAAAGATGGCTGGCGGCTGTCTGTTTCTCCCACTTTAGTTGGATCGGATTCGACAAAGGCGGTCCTTGAGAAGGTTGAATAGCAATTTGTGTATAACCGTTGTGGTTTTTGCGTAGGTAAGAATTGTTCTTGCTAGATACCCGTAGCAGCTACGTAAAACATGCAACAACAATTAGAGGACGTCTAACTTGTTTTTGCAAGGTATGTTGTGATGTGATATGGCCAATTACATGATGAAATATATGTGATGTATGAGATGATCATGTTTTGTATATAATATCACGACTTGCATGTCGGTGAGTATGGCAACCGGCATGAGCCATAGGGTTGTCTTTAATTTATTTTCACCGTTTTGCTTTACTTTATCGCTATGAGTTAGCAATAGTCATAGAAGCAACAGTTGGCGCGACAACCTCATGGCGACGCGTTATTGGAGATCAAGATGATGGAGATCATGGTGTCATGCCGGTGACGATGGAGATCATGCCGGTGCTTTGGAGATGGAGATCAAAAGCACAAGTTCATGGCCATATCATGTCACTTATGATTTGCATGTGATGTTAATCCTTTTATGCATCTTATTTTGCTTAGGACGATGGTAGCATTATAACGTGATCCCTCACTTAAATTTCAAGATAAAATTGTGTTCTCCCCGAGTGTGCACCGTTGCAAAAGTTCGTCGTTTCGAGACACCAGATGATGATCGGGTGTGATAGACTCTACGTTCACAAACAACGGGTGCAAGCCAGTGTTGCACGTGCGGAACACTCGGGTTAAACTTGACAAGCCTAGCATGTACAGATATGGCCTCGGAACACAAGAGACCGAAAGGTCGAACATGAGTCATATAGTAGATATAATCAACATGAAGATGTTCACCATTGAAACCACCTCATCTCACATGATGATCGGACTTGAGTTGGTGGATTTGGATCATGTGACACTCGGATGACCGGAGGGATGTCAATTTGAGTGGGAGTTTTTAAGTAATATGATTAACTAAACTCAATATCTTGAACAATAGTCTAAGTTGTCTTTGCAATATTTATGTTGTAGATCAATGGCTCGCGCAGTAGCACCCCTGAATTTTAATGCGTTCCTAGAGAAAGCTAAGTTGAAAGATGATGGAAGTAACTTTGTGCACTGGGCCCGTAATCTAAGGATTATCCTTACGGCTTCCCAAAAGGCTTATGTCCTTGATGCACCACTTGGTGAACCACCCGCTGCAGTAGAGTCTCCAGACATTGTGAACGCCTGGCAGGCATGTTCTGATGATTACTCAATGGTTCAATGTGCAATGTTGTATGGCTTAGAACCGGGACTTCAAAGACGTTTTGAACGTCATGGAGCATATGATATGTTCCTCGAGTTGAAGTTTATTTTTTAGAAGAATGCCCGGATTGAGAGGTATGAGACCTCCGATAAGTTCTATGCTTGCAAGATGGAGGAGAACGGGTATGTCAGTGAACACATACTTAGAATGTCTGGGTATTCCACCCGTCTGGCTGAATTGGGTATGCCCCTTCCGCCAGAGGCGATCACTGGCAGAGTTCTTCAATCATTGCCACCTAGCTACAAGAGCTTCGTGTTGAACTATAAAATGCACGGGATGAACAAGTCGGTCGCCGAGCTGTTGGCAATGTTGAAAGTCGCTGAGTCTGAGATTCAGAAGGAGCATCAAGTGTTGATGGTTAATAGAACCACTCGTTTCAAGAAGAATGGCAAGGGTAAGAAGGGTAACTCCAAGAAGAGTGGCAAAGAAGTTGCCCCTCCCGTGAAGAAACCCAAGGCTGGACCCAAGCTAGAAACTGAGTGCTTTCATTGCAAGGGAACTGGTCACTGGAAGCAGAACTGCCCCAAGTATTTGGCTGACAAGAAGGCAGCCAGCAACAAACAAGGTATATATGATATACATGTTATTGATGTGTACCTTACCAGCTCTCGTTGTAGTGCCTGGGTATTTGATACCGGTGCGGTTGCTCACATTTGCAACTCAAAACAGGAACTGCGGAATAGACGGAGGCTGGCAAAGGACGAAGTGACGATGCGCATGGGAAATGGTTCCATGGTTGATGTGATCGCCATCGGCACGCTCTCTCTTCGATTACCATCGGGATTAGTGATGAACCTGAATAATTGTTATTTGTGCCTGCGTTAAGCATGCATTATATCTGTATCTTGTTTATTGCGAGACGGTTACTCATTTAAATCGGAGAATAATGGTTGTTCTATTTATATGAGTAATATCTTTTATGGTCATGCACCCAATGTGAGGGGTTTATTCTTATTGAATCTCGATAGTGATGATACACATGTTCATAACATTGATGCCAAAAGATATAGAGTTGATAATGATAGCACCACTTTCTTGTGGCACTGCCGCTTAGGTCATATTGGTGTAAAACGCATGAAGAAGCTCCATGCTGATGGACTTTTGGAGTCACTTGATTTTGAATCACTTGACACATGTGAACCATGCCTCATGGGCAAGATGACTAAGACCCCGTTCTCTGGAACAATGGAACGGGCAAGTGACTTGTTGGAAACCATACATACTGATGTGTGCGGTCCGATGAGCATTGAGGCGCGCGGTGGATATCGTTATTTTCTCACCTTCACTGATGACTTAAGTAGATATTGGTATATTTACTTAATGAAACACAAGTCTGAAACGTTTGAAAAGTTCAAGCAATTTTAGAGTCAAGTTGAGAACCATCGTAACAAGAAGATTAAATTCCTATGATCTGATCGAGGGGGAGAATATCTGAGTTATGAGTTTGGCGGTCACTTAAGACAATGTGGAATTGTTTCACAATTGACACCGCCTGGAACACCACAGCGAAATGGTGTGTCCGAACGTCCTAATCGAACCTTATTGGATATGGTGTGATCTCTGATGTCTCTTGCCGATTTGCCACTATCGTTTTGGGGTTATGCATTATAGACAGCCGCATTTACTTTAAATAGGGCACCATCAAAATCCGTTGAGACGACGCCATATGAACTATGGTTTGGCAAGAAGCCAAAGTTGTCGTTTCTTAAAATTTGGGGATGTGATGCTTATGTCAAAAAGCTTCAGCCTGAAAAGCTGGAATTCAAAGCGGAGAAATGCGTCTTCATAGGATACCCAAAAGAAACAGTTGGGTATACCTTCTATCTCAGATCCGAAGGCAAAGTGTTTGTCGCTAAAAACGGAACATTTCTTGAGAAAGAGTTTCTCTCGAAAGAATTGAGTGGGAGGAAGATAGAACTTGATGAGGTTGTTGAACCTTTACTTCAACCAGAGAGTAGCGCAGCGCAGAAAGATGTTTCTGTAGAGCCTGCATCAGTTGAAGAGGAAGTTAATGATGATGATCATGAAGCTTCAGATCAAGTTGCTATCGAACCTCGTAGGTCGACAAGGACGCGTACTGCTCCTGAGTGGTACGGCAACCCTGTATTAGAGGTCATGTTGTTGGACAACGATGAACCTACGAGCTATGGAGAAGTGATGATAGGCCCAGATTCCGAGAAATGGTTAGAGGCCATGAAATCCGAGATGGGATCCATGTATGAAAACAAAGTATGGGCTTTGGAAGTATTACCTGAAGGGCGAAAGGCCATTCCGAACAAATGGATCTTTAAGAGGAAGACGGACGCGGACGGTAATTTCATCGTCTATAAAGCTCGACTTGTGACAAAGGGTTTTTCACAAGTTCAAGAGTTGACTACGATGACACCTTCTCACCCGTAGTGATGCTTTAGTCCATCAGAATCATGTTAGCAATAGCTGCCTTTTTCGATTATGAAATTTGGCAGATGGATGTCAAAACAGCGTTCCTTAACGGTTTCCTTAAGGAAGAGTTGTATATGATGCAACCAGAAGGTTTTGTCGATCCAGAGAATGCTGACAATGTTTGCAAACTCTAGCGATCCATTTATGGACTGGTGCAAGCATCTCGGAGTTGGAATCTTCGCTTTGATGAGGTGATCAAAGCGTTCGGGTTTATACAAGTTTACGGAGAAGCTTGTATTTACAAGAAAGTGAGTGGGAGCTCTATAGCGTTTCTAATATTATATGTGGATGACATATTGCTGATTGGAAACAATATAGAAATGTTGGAAAGCGTGAAGGAATATTTGAACAAGAGTTTTTCAATGAAGGACCTGCGAGAAGCTGCTTTCATATTAGGCATCAAGATCTATAGAGATAGATCGAGACGCTTAATAGGACTTTCACAGAGCACATACCTTGACAAAGTTTTGAAGAAGTTCATAATGGATCAGTCCAAGAAGGGGTTCTTGCCTATATTGCAAGGTGTGAAGATGAGTAAGACTCAATGCCCAGCGACTGCAGAAGATAGAGAAAAGATGAGTGTCGTCACCTATGCTTCAGCCATAGGCTCTATCATGTATGCAATGCTGTGCACAAGACCCGATGTCAGCCTTGCCATAAGTATGACCAGAAGGTTTCAAAGTGATCCAGGAATGGAACACTGGACGGCGGTCAAGAATATCCTGAAGTACCTGAAAATGACTAAGGACATGTTTCTCGTTTATGGAGGTGATCAGGAGCTTGTCGTAAAGGGTTACGTCGATGCAAGCTTTCACACTGATCCGGATGACTCCAAGTCTCAAACCGGATACGTATTTCTTCTTAATGGGGGTGCGGTAAGATGGTGCAGTTCCAAGTAGAGCGTGGTAGCTAATTCTACATGCGAAGCGGAGTACATCGCTGCCTCGTAGGCGGCGAAGGAAGGTGTCTGGATGCAGGAGTTCATGACAGATCTTGGAGTAGTGCCTAGTGCACTAAACCCAATGACTCTGTTCTGTGACAACACTGGTGCCATTGCTCTAGCCAAGGAACCAAGGTTTCACAAGAGGACGAGACACATAAAGCGACGTTTCAATTCCATCCGCGATTATATCAAGGAGGACGACATAAATATTTGCAAAGTGCACACGGATCTGAATGTTGCAGATCCGATGACTAAACCTCTTCCAAGGGCTAAACATGATCAACACCAGAACTGGATGGGTGTTAGATTCATAACAATGTAAATCACATAGCGATGTGAGCTAGATTATTGACTCTAGTGCAAGTGGGAGACTGTTGGAAATATGCCCTAGAGGCAATAATAAAATGGTTATTATTATATTTCCTTGTTCATGATAATCGTTTATTATCCATGCTATAATTGTATTGATTGGAAACACTGATACATACATAGACAACACTGTGTCCCTAGTATGCCTCTAGTACACTAGCTTGTTGATCAAAGATGGTCAAGGTTTCCTAGCCATAGACATGATATGACATTTGATAACACGATCACATCATTAGGAGAATGATGTGATGGACAAGACCCAAACTATGAACGCAGCATATGATCGTGTCAATTTATTGCTATTGTTTTCTACATGTCAAGTATCTGTTCCTATGACCATGAGATCATGCAACTCACTGACACCGGAGGAATAACTTGTGTGTGCCAAACGTCACAACGTAACTGGGTGACTATAAAGATGCTCTACAGGTACCTCCGAAGGTGTCTATTGAGCTGGCATGGATCGAGACTGGGATTTGTTACTCCGTATGACGGAGAGGTATATCAGGGCCCACTCGGTAATACAACATCACAATAAGCCTTGCAAGCAATGTGACTAAGTGTAAGCCATGGGATCTTGTATTACGGAACGAGTAAAGAGACTTGCCGGTAACGAGATTGAACTAGGTATAGAGATACCGACGATCGAATCTCGGGCAAGTAACATACCGAAGAACAAAGGGAACATCGTACGAGATTAACTGAATCCTTGACATAGAGGTTCAATCAATGAAGATCTTCATACAATATGTAGGAAAATATGGGCATCCAGGTCCCGCTATTGGTTATTGACCATAGAGGTGTCTCGGTCATGTCTACATAGTTCTCGAACCCGCAGGGTGTGCACACTTAACGTTCGGTGATGTTCCGGTAGTATTGAGTTATGTATGGTGGTGACCGAAGGTTGTTCGGAGTCCCGGATGAGATCCCGGACGTCACTAGGAGTTCCGGAATGGTCCGGAGGTAAAGATTGATATACAGGAAGTCCCGTTTTGGTCACTGGAAAAGTTTCGGCTATTTCCTGTAGTGTACCTGGAGTGCCGGAGGGCCATCGGGAGGGGCCACCCACGCCGGGAGGCCACATGGGCCTGAGGGGGGGTACAGCAGCCCTTTGTGGGCTAGGAAAACCAGCCCCACAAGGCCCATGCGGCTAGGAGGTGGGCAAAGGAAAAAAAGCCCAAGTGGGGAAGGTGGACTCCAAGTAGGAAAGGAGTCCTACTAGGAGTAGGATTGGAGGTGGAATCCTCCACCTCCACCTTGGTTCGGCCGACCCCTAGGGGGAGCCCTAGGCCGGCTGCCTCCTCCCCTTCCCTCCTATATATACTAGAGGAATAGAGCCCCCAAACACACAATTCCTTGTGCTTGTTCTGTATTCCCTAGTTCGTCCACCAAATAGATTCCGACGGTGCTTAGGCAAAGCCCTGCCGGAATTGTTCCACCATCACCGCCGCCGTGCCGTCACGCTACCGGAGAACTCATCTACCTCTCAACCCCCTCTTGCTGGATCAAGAAGGCAGAGATCGTCATCGAGCTATACGTGTGCTGAACGTGGAGGTGCCGTCCGTTCGGCGCTAGATCGGGACGGATCGTGGGACGGCTGCGATTTGGATCGCGAAGACGTTCGAGTACATCAACCTCGTTTCTTAATGCTGCCCGCTTAGCGATCTACAAGGGTATGTTGATCCACTCTCCCTCTCATAGATGCTCATCACCATGGATAGATCTTGTGTGTGCGTAGGAAATTTTTTGTTTCCCATGCAACGTTCCCCAACAGTTTCCCGGTCGACCGGATCGCCCCGCCGCACGAGCCCATCGCCGGCCCAACTCCGGTGAGTTGTTGCCCACCCCACCGTGCGCAACAACCTCGTGGGCGAGCGTAGAACCTGTAGGTGGAAAGAAACGGGTGCTTGAGCCACCCCAGAGCCAATTCTGACGATGACCGAACTCCAGCCACCACACAAACCACCGTGTCGGGGATATACCCTGCGGTGTAACCCGGCCGGAAGCATGACCCGGCCAGGACTTGGCGGCTCGCCGGCTAACCCGGCTGAGGCTTGGAGACTCACTGGAGCCCTGGCCGAACTTGACGATTCATTGGTAACCCGGCAGGAGGTATGACCCGGCTCATCAGTATGGCGGTTCATGGCGTCACCTCTATTACCTGGTCACAGGACGACCAGGCCCATGGCCCAGCGTGCGAGCCGGTGCAAGGCGGCTCATGGACGGGCTTGGATGGGCGACTCACAAAAGAAGGCCCAAGAAGAGAAAAGAAAGACTCCTTCGCAAAAGAAACAAGACCCGGATTAGGACTCAAGGGAGACTAGTCCTAATCCTACTCCTAGTAGGACTCTACATGTAAGCCGCCCCTTCAACCTTTATAAGGAGGGGTAAGGCGCCCCAAGAGGGACAACCAAAAGTCATTAGAGATAGACAGATTAGAGGCTCTCGAGATTAGAGGTAGCAAGACAGCACCCTTGTAACCGAGATTGCCCTCATCATCAATACAAGACAAGCAGGACAGAGGCTTTTACCTCCATCGGAGGGGCCGAACCTGGGTAAACTCGCGTCTCTCGATTCCGACCAACCCCTCTCAAGCCGCCACATAGCTGCGATGGCCTCACACCTCAAGTCCGCTAACCCGGACATCTTGCCGTGACAAAACCACGACACACCGCCTTCGTCGTTTTAGACCCCCCCCGGCTCGAGCTGTATGTACAACTGGATGCGGCGCACCACCAGCTCGCCGTAGCAACAAATGGTGCTCCAAACGGGACTCTGTAGCGCAGTCCCGAGCTTCTCTGGCGCACTGCCGCCGCGGTTTTGGTCACCGGTGGCTCGCCGCCGGCTAGCGCTGACATGGCCATGTCATTAGCGCTAATTCCCCCTGCTTAATAACCCCCACAGAGGCTGACAGCGGGCCCCGCAGCTGGTCAAACCCCAGTAGGCGCGGGGATTAACCCTGTGTCTATGACATATGGGCCCCGCGTGTCAGTTTTGACCTGGATCGGTTTTGTTGACTGGCTGACGTCATGATGACGTCAGGCTGACGCAGTAAATGCATTTCTGGGTTTTAAATAATTCCAGAAATTGCTGAAAACTTAGAAAATTCATATAAATTAATCTATAAGTCAGATGAAAATAATTTATGCATGAAAACTGATCAGAAAAATCCAATGAATCCATCTGTACCATTTTCATGCATGATAGAGCAACCTAAATAGGAGGAGTTGGACATTTTTGTTCAAGTGCAATATGAAACCTCACATATGAAGTTGAATTTGAACCTTGGGTTCAAGCCTACTTCATTTCAATCTGTTGCTAGATGCATTAGCTCAACCACATCATATTGCCATGTCATATTCATGCATCATAATGTTGCATTTGATGTGTATTGATTTGTCCCCCTTCGATGGTTGCTCTTCGTGTTAGGCACTGTTCCAGAGGATACGGTCGAGTATCCATCTGAGGAGCAGTAACGTGGTTACGTCTTATCAGGCCAGCAACCTCCTTGAACATCTCCGATACAATCCCACTCTCTCTCTTGCTCTCACTTATTGCATTAGGACAAAACGTTTAAACTTTTACTTGTTCCGGTAGTTGAACCCATTCCTCTGCATGACCTGTCATTGTCACAGTAAATAGGTGAACCAAGCAACCTAGCATACCTGGTAGATGCTTGAGCCATGTTGTGTCATCACCCTGCTTTGCTTGCTATGCTTAGAGTTGTGTCAGGTCTGATTCATCTGGGTGATGAACCAGAGTGAACTGAATATGTTCTGATGATGAGAGTTAAGTGGTGAACCTGATTTGGTAAAGGTAGCGATGAGAGGCCATGTAGGAGTACATGGTGGGTTGTCTCATTGGGACCGTCCTTAAGAACTGAGTACTATGTATGTTATCCAAGACTAGCTACTACCGCGCATTGGGCCCCAAACCAATGGACCCTCTCGACTTATTAATTGACCTGATCTCTATCCAGGAGTTGCAACTAGTTGCTGGTGTTTGTAGGCCGTGCTAGTAGTCTACTGAATGGCACCCCGTACAGGTGGGCTTGGGTCAGACTAGGCACCGTGGCCCGGTGTATCAAGCGTAGTACCATCCGTCGAGGTGGGCTTGGGAACCCTGCACACATTGTTTGGGACCATAATGGAAACTTCGGCCGGACTTCCGTTGCGGGTTCAGTCTCAAATAGGCGATAAACCTGGTCTAGAGTCTTGTGTGGTTAACGGTCGTGGCCGACTCCCTCGCTAGGCTTCCGCTTGAAGGTTGCCGATGTGCCTTTTACGTGCACATGCCGGTAAGTGGCGGGAGCGTGTGTGACGAAGTACACCCCTGCAGGGTAATCATCTATTCGAATAGCCGCGTCCGCGGATATGGACTACTTGGAGACTTATATGGTTCGTAGACAACTGTAATGGTTACTCATAAAAGCTTCAAGACAAGTGTGAGTTCCGTGGATGGCACTCTCGTAGGAAGACGGGAGCGGATCCATGGTGGTGTATTGTTGTGGTGTTAGTGGACTCGTGTACGTTTCACAAACTTATTCAAAATACTGATAGTTGTAGTACAGGATAGCCACTGAGTCAAAGCTGGCTTTCTGCATTGAACCCCACAACCCCCTTTGTTAATACCGATGCATATGTAGTTAGTTCTGATGTAAGTCTTGCTAAGTACCCCCGTACTCACCGTTGCTTTATTAATGTTTTTGCTGAGGAGACACCAGTCTCGCTAGTGGTTTCTACGACAAGATTGATGCCGACCAAGTAGCTTGGGAATCCCAGACAGAGGTCTGGTTCCTATGGAGGGTCTTGTAGATAGACAGGCTCCATCAGCCTTCTTCTTTTCTAGATGTCTGTACCCAGACATGTTATGCTTCCGCTTGTTGCTTGTATGACTTGTGTGTTGGGTCATGTGACTCCTGCTTGTAATATCACACTATGTTGGCTCTTATGAGCCTTCTGAATAAATGTTGTGTTGTTGTATGGTTATGTTGTGATGCCATAGTTGTATCTATGCATATCGGGCATGTCGTGCGTACGTGTGACGTGCAACGGTATGTATGGGATTCAACACCTAGTTGTGTGCCTTTAGTAGTACTCTTTACAGGGAACTGCCTCTTTGTGCTTCCACTAAGCCTTGGTAGCTTGCTACTGCTCCGGACACATTGATTGACCGGCGTGTATCCTTCTTTGCTGCTGTGTCTGTCCCTTCGGGGAAATGTCTCGCAGTGTAATGGAGTCCATGTAGCCTGCTATGACTCGTCTATGCGCAGTTGATGACATTTATGTCCCACGGCGTAATGGAGTCCCTGTAGCTTGCTATGACTCGTCTACACACGCTGAGACCGACACCTGCATTGTTGGGTTACGTATGCCTGTCCCTGTATGGATGTGCCACTTGGGTTCTATGACTAGTCATGTCGACCCGGATTTCTTTGACATTTGAGTGCTAGCGACTTATTCACATACGTGAGCCAAAAGATGCAAACGGTCCCGGCCAAGGTAAGGTGGTAGCCGTGGGGATAACCGTGCATGAGGCCCCAATGTGATGTGATGTGTTAGATGCTAGATTCTTATGGCTTAGGATCGGGGTCCCGACAAGATTGTCGAAGTGCAGGGCGTCCCGGAAGAATTTTGAGCCGGGCGGAGAGAAACCACGGAGAAGATGATCCGTGAAGACAACAACTTCCCCATCCTGGGGCTTGGGAGTGACTTCGTTGCCGGGGACCTGCCAATGGATAATATCTTTAGCCAGCAAAGCTCCCATGACGACAAAATCATTGAGCATTTCCTCGGTAACCCCAGATCCTACCTAGTCGCAGGAGGCAGGGGCTTTAGCCATGGCAGCGGTTTAAAAGACTGTGGAAAAGCATGATTATGTGGCGGGTTAAAAACGCGGCATGACCAAAATAACTATGACTCTAAAATGGTAATGGTATTTGGCGGGTCATTATTAAGTTGTGAGCCGCTGGTCATTACAATAGCGAGGGGGATTGCGACATTACAAGGAGAGCCGGCAGCATGATGGCGAGTCAAGTCTGCTAGCTAATGTTGAAAAAATTACTAAGTGTGGACAAACAGGTTCCAACAACTATGGCTACAGTTATAAGATCTGCGAGCGAAGATAAAAGGAAAATATTTCTTAAACTTAAAACGACAGCGAAGAACAGATGGTTCATAGACAAGTTTCCCGTGAAGGGATGATCTACAATGAGCATGGGAGACGCGTCTAGCGGAGCGCCGCTGGTCCTTGCTAGCGGATGGGAGCCTAAAAGCTTTTGTTTTCCTCATCTATGGCAAGAACACTGATGAACGGCGGCAGACCCGTAGAAAACCTGATGAACTAATGTAGATTTAGAGGGGGAAGAAGACAGAACCTTAGAAGCTCAGGAGATGCGGGCACACGCCGGTGAACTCTGGACGAAATCAGGTTGATACAGTGGCCCTGGTCGAGGATGACGGCGAGGTCTGGACGGCGCGGAGGAGCTTTGACTGCGCGAGTGTCTGGAGGAAGAAGAAGAAGATAGAGGTGGCGACGAGGGAAAGTGAAAAGGATAAGGACCTCATGCGCCTATTTATGAGGGGTATGGAACAACAATAGTCTCACGCGGGAATCGAGGAGACAAAATGATGATTGACCAAAAAACGCCTCGATTCTTGAGTTGACTAGTTAATGAAAAGATCCATTGTGATGTCATCCGGATTTTTTGGATTTGCCAGAGATGACGTCACCCATTCTCACATGGCAGGTCATGAAGATTTATCACAGGTCAGATGCTTACAAAGAATGCAAGACTCGCCAACTAGAAGACTTGGAGGTTGACATGAACCGGTTCAAATCAATCTGGGCCTAATGTTGGGGATATAACCTCGTGGTGAGACCCGCCAAGGAGGGGCTGGGTCATGAGGTTGGTGGCTTAGTAGTAAGGCCTGAGCAGGCTCAAAGGTCAGGACAGGGCCTGGAGGTGGCTTACTAGACGGGCCTGGAAGAGGCCCAGAGCCGGTAGGCTAAGTGTGACCCGGAGGCTTGAGCCGCCGGGGGTAGTTTGCTAGACAAGGCAAGGATAGCTAGAGATAAGGTCGGTTACCAGATGTAACCCGGCCCGGACTCTTGTAAGCCTAGGGCCTTGACCTGTGTATATAAAGGTGGGTCCCCTGGGCGGCTTCAGCCACAAAAACCTTTAATCGAGTACCAGGTCAAGCGAATCCGCTCCCTTGTAATCGATATCCAATCAATACAAGTCAAAGCAGGACGTAGGCTATTACCCCCTTCGAGTTAACTGCCGTAGCAATGGCTTCACCCCTAAGTCCTTGTCCTAGGACATCTGCCGTGACAAAACCACGACAGAAGCGTTGGCAGCCATTGCACTTGTCGACTAGGTCCTTGGCATCTTCTGAGGCGGTCGATGTCGGTGCACTAGTACAGGGGTACCCAGTGCCCCTGACTTATGCACAGGCGGTAGTAGCTGAACCCTCCAATAAGCCCGGACTGCAACGCGCCAAGCACGTCCCCGGCGCTTGCCGGGGACCAAGACATGCGCACCTTCCTGAAGACCCGGCAAGCCATCCCCCGGCAGGTGCGAGCTGATCGGCCACCGCTCCACCTCATTGCTACAGCAGTCACTTATAAATGCGGTGCCGAGCCCTCATGCGGCTAATCAGCTCTCGCTAAGCATGTGGCGAAACACCGGGAGGCAAGTTATACTCAGTTGACACCCGCCCTGCAGCGTGTCATGACCATAAGCAACGACCGGCCAAGCGGTGGCAAGAGCTTGCCGAGAATGCACCCCCGAGCACCACCTAGACTAGTAATCATGGTATTTTGTCCTAAATGCCAGAGTTAGGTATGATAGCTCTGCTAAGCTATCTAATCTATAGATAATGACTGTTTTGCCATTGTGGTAACCCCTTGCACTATAAAAGGAGGCCCAAGGCAACCTAGCTCAAGATTCGGACCTTTGGACACTTGTACTCAGCTAGTTGCTCACCCTGACAGCAGCTCTTGCCGGGGTTAGGCGCTGCGCGTTCTTCCTCTGATCAATCGACCAAAAGCAGGAGTAGGGTTTTAAGCTTAGCAGCGGCCCGAACCTGGGTAAAAGGCCAGTGTCCTGATCGTCACGCCGTATGATGCTCTCCGCTCTTTGTGCAACGTGACCCCCCTTGTCGAACCACAAAGGGGCCTCTGGTCCCGTAGGTGATCGTGAGCATCCGTGCCCCGACATCTTTGGCGCGCCGGTAGGGGGCGTGCGTCATTTGTGCGAACCCGAGTTCGTGAACGGCGAGTCGGTCTTCATCATCATCTTCCCCAACAATGGCTCCCAAGAAGAAATCCGGTGCGGCCATGCGTCCCTCCACTTCGAAGGCTCCCTCACACGCGTCCGCCGGCGCCGTAGACACCGCGGCGGCTGCGGGTGAGGCGGGCATCGTGGACGACGCGGTCGGCGCAGGCGGCGCCCCCGTCCAGCCCTTCATGACCGGAGATTGAGCAGGAGACGCCGGACGGGAGCAACTACAACAACAACTTGGCGAGCTCGGCCCCGGTGCCATGGGTGAGGGAAACAACCATCCATCACCTCCCCGCCGCGCGGATGGCCACGGCCGCGTCAGCGGCGCCCGGTCCGGCATGAGCCGTGTCTCTTCGACCACGCCCGTCGCCGGCGAGACTACTGGGCGTTCGCCTCGGGTGGAACGAGACGGAGCGCCAAGCGGGGCCACAGCCCCGCAGGTTCGGCCCCTGCATGCGAGACAACCCTGGCGAGTGGCACACGGCATCAAGAATGTAGCGACGCTTCTCTTGGTCTTACCAGGAGTAGAGCGACGTCACGGTCCACCTCTTTCACCATACTGAGCACCGCAGAGGAAGCCATGGCGCGAGTCTAGATGCTTCTCAACTTTATGCCAACAGCTGATAAGATGGATGAATGGAGGGCCACCATTCAAAGTTTGGTTTTGTCACGCCCAAGATGCGATCCTATCCTTATTTTGGCACGAGCGCCTCGACAGGGATAGAAGCGCATCTCGTCGTGTTGCAAGAATGGATATCATTACAAGTACATATATAGAAGAGATGAGTATATGGAATTGGCTTACACTCGCCACAAGCTACATCAATATCACATCAATACAATAACACATACAAACATCATACAGAAGAGCAGGGTCCGACTACGGACGAAAACAAACGATAAAATGACATCCATCCTTGCTATCCCAGGCTGCCGCCTGGAACCCATCCTAGATCGATGTAGAAGAAGAAGAAGAACTCCAAATCAAACAAGCATCGCGCTCACGTCATATCATCGCATTACCTCTACCTGCAACTGTTGTTGTAGTAATCTGTGAGCCACGGGGACTCAGCAATCTCATTTCCAAGGGTATCAAGACTATTAAAGCTTAATGGGTGAGGTAAGGTTAAGTGGTGAGGTTGCAGCAAGCGACTAAGCATATATTTGAGTGGCTAACTTACGAGTACAAGAATAGAGGGGGATGATTGTCGAATAAACGGACGTGAACTAGTAATGATCTCTAAGAGATCCTGAACACCTACTTACGTCAGACATAACCCCACCGTGTTCTCTCTCGGATAAGGACTCACGAGAAGAGACAGTCAAGGTTACGCACACGGTTGGTGTATATTATTTGAGTTTACTTCAAGTTTGCTATGACCGGGTGTTAAACAAAGTTTCCAAGTTTGCCACATAACCGCGGGCACGGCTTTCCGAAAGATTTAACCCTGCAGGGGTGCTCCAACTCATCCATCACAAATTAACCACACGCAGCGGGAATAACCTCGATCACGAATCTCGTGATCTTCCTAGGCAATTCCACTGGAAAACCGCAACCTCGAGATAGCCCGAAGTATTTTCGGAATTCCTCGCACAAGACGTTCGAGAAAGGTAAAAACAAGTCCAGCAAGACCGCCCGGCGTGTCGACATAACCCGATAGGAGCCGCGTATCTCGTTCTCAGGACACGACCAGATGAGCGCAGCGTACAGTGGCCTGATAGACATCACCCGAGTTGCCCCGGGTTGGCCCCGCACACGACTCTAGTTTGGACCAACACTCATGAGGAGCACTGGCCCGGGTTGTTGATTAAAGATCCTCGGGGTCCGGAAAGCCCCTATGCAATTTTATTAGTTATTAGGCAAATGTAGTACCAATGTTGGGCCTTGCCAGACAAGTTTTATCCTAAAACGAAAATCAAGGGGGTCCCCATAACAACCCCGCGCATGTAAGGAGCGCTCATTTATGGAACATAACACCGGTACACAAGTAACTAGGGCGGCAAGAGTGGAACAAAACACCGAGCAAAAGGCCAAGCCTTCCACCCTTTACCAAGTATATATGTGCATTAAATTAAATAGCAATAATATTGTGATAGCTAGAAACAAATGCACCTGCAACTAGCAACGCTATAAGAAGGGCTGAGCAAGCACTAACATAGCCAAACAATGTTTGCTGGGATGTGGAGGGGTTAGAGGCTTTTCATGGCAATTTGGGAGGCTTGACATACAAATGGTAGGTAGCGAGACAGCAATAGAAACGAGACAACTAGCATGGCAATTATAGTAATGGTATCCAGGGAAATGATCATCTTGCCTGAGATCCCGCTTGGAAGAAGAACGAGTCCATGAAGAAGGCGAAGCAACGTAGACGAACGAATCCTCACACTCCGAAGCGGTTTCGGAACTCTATCGAGAAGAAGCAATCGGAAACAACAATCAACACACGGGAACACCACAACAAATGCATGACATGATGCGCAGCAATTATGATGCATGTCCGGTTTAAATATGCAAGGCATGGCAATCACAACAAACAAACACTACACATTAAGTGAAGCTCAATATGCAACGAGTTGCATATTGACGAAACTCCACATTTGAATATTTAGTTCACTCTCGTTTAGGTACACAACAATATTAAATGTTGTTAAACATGGCAAGAGGTGAAGCATAAGTAAACTACAAATCTAGGCATATTAAATGAGGTCGGAAACAACATGTAGCATTTCCGAAATGACCCCATATGTTAATTTCGAAATTGGTCCAGATCTGAACTAATCAGGTTTTATATTTGTTAAACAGCAAAATAAAGTGAACCATGCAATTCTACACGTCATTCTAGTCGATTTACATATATAGAACGTTTGAAACGGAGCTACGGTCTAAAAGATATGACATCCGCAAGATGCATATGACATGAATGCAAATGCATGCAAACACCCACCACAAACATGTTAAAAGATAGATGCAGCAAGTTATTATGAAACTACATGGAATTCTAGTCAAGTTACATATGCAACATGTTCAAAACGGAGCTACGGTTCAACCACAACAAGCAACACAAGTTTTAGTTCAAATCTGCCCAAAACAGCAAGATAGCGTTTTGCACACATGAAAACAACAAGGTACAAGATTCTAAAATGCACAAGCTAAGCATGGGGCAGTAGCTTACAACACACACATCATTTCATCTTCACATATAATACTCAAAAGAGTCATGGATCACATGGTACGAAGCTCACAACATGGCAACAAAATATGGCAGATTAGGACTTAGTGAAAATAACAGTTTTTAGCATGGCAGATTTCACGGAGGCATATTGACAGCAGTAAAACTATATGCTACAGGGCATATAATGACATGAAAATCTACAGCATGGTAGAGGGCATGATGCACTACAAATCATTACTTTATGGCAACATCAAATTATGCTCAGATTCATGGCAACCATCAACACAACATGGCATATTGAAGAAAACAGATTCTCAGACTTAGTGAAAATTAGAGTGGGCATGTGCAGCAGTTTTAACAGATTGACATATTGAGCAACAGAAATAATTATGATGCAAAACCTATTCATGCAAGCTATTGACACAACATGGTAGAGCATAACATGCTTAATCAAAGACTCCATGGTGGCATCACCAAAAGACTCCTAGAACACTAGCAAATCACATGACAACATAGCAACAAAATAACAGATTTCCAGACTTAGACATATTTTGGACCCTCAAAACATCAGATTTTTATAGCATGTTGGCAACAAGAAAACAACACCTAAACATGCATTTCTATGACAACCAAAAATACCAGGGCCTAGCACACATGTTCAAGGGCATATCTCATGTTCAAAATTATTTCATATGATGCACGGATTAAATCCCACAAAAAGACAAAAGGGCATCATGGCAAAAAATGACATGCACAAGAACTTCCTCCAATGACAAAACTAAATGCACAGTTAAATTCTATGGATTTTTCTACCCCGAAAACACATATAATATACATAGGTTATGAGGAAAAATAAGTCACAATTAATTATGCAAGTTTATGGCCTAATCCCCTTTCTAGCAATTATAAATGCAAGTTAAATGCAAATATTGCAATGGACAAGTTTGTCATGCATGAAAATGCGATGCCGATAATAGGAACATTTTTAATATATTGTTTGATTACTTCCAATGCACGTTAATTAAATATGACAATGCAAAATGATGGCAATTATGCAAAATGGTGCAAACACCGAGTGTAAGTATTTTAAACATGGATGAAAATGTCCTATTATTAATCTACACATTTTCTGAGCATTTTACATATATAAAACATTTGCATATGAAGCACGGTTGATTATTTATTGTCATATCAAATGCATGGCAGTTTTCTGCAATTTTGAAATTCTCAGGATTTAGCTAAATTCGCAGACTAAAATAAAAACGCTACGGGCTGAATCTGTAGCAACATGGGCTAGCACATGACTGAGCGCATGATAACAATTCAACGCACGCGGGCGTGGGATAGGGGCACTGGGTCGTCACCTTAGCAGGCCGTGGCCCAGGTGGCGTTGGAGCGGGCGAGCTGGCCCGATGCGGGGGGGTTGCAGCCGTCGTCCCGCACGATCCCCTCGTGCGCCCGCACGAGCAGGGAGGCCGGCGGCGCATGGGACTCTGGGCGGCGGCAGGACTGGTGCGGAGGCCGACGGGGATGGCCGGATCTGGCCCCACGCGGCCGGATCCAGGCAACAACGGCGACGGATGGAGCTCCGGCGGCGAGCTGCGGCGAGGCCGCCATGGCTGAGACCTCCTGGAGATGAACCGCAGGGAGAGGGATTAGAGGAGAGAGGAGGAAGGAGAGAAAGCACGGGGCGGCGGCGGCGCTCATCCGCTGGTCCGGTCGCCGGAGCTGCGGCTGGCAAGCTGGTGGTCGGCGGCGACGGCTCCGGCCGGTCGGCGGCTCCTACAAGGGCGGCGGCTGACCCGGGGAGGCACGGCTGCGGGGTGCGGGAGGAGCTCCGATGGATCTGAGGCTCCTGTGGTTGCCCGGACATGTCCGGGTTGGCCGCCGGACATGTCCGGTAGGTGGGGTTTTGGGCGAATCTGAACCATTGGAGGGGGATCCGATGGTCCAGATCTGAGGGGCTGATGGGGCTGCGGGATTTGGAGGAGGAGGGATAGCAGGTGGGGTTTTCTAGGGGTGTGGCTGCGATTTGGCAAGGGGGAAACCCTAGAGAGTGAGAGGGGTCTCTCCATGGGGGTTTAAATAGGGAAGGCACTAGGGTGGGGGTTGGACCTTGTCCGTCCGATCGCGATCCGATGACCACGAACGGAGGGGGGCTAAGGTTGGGCTAGTGGGCTGTGGAGAGGTTGTGTGGGCTAAGAAGAGAGGGAGGTTTGCGTCCCATGACATGATTTGAAATACCGAAAGCGTCCGATAATAAACTGATGTCGCGGGCGCGTGCGTGTGTGGTTGGTCTCAAAATGGTCGACGACACGAACGGAGAGAACCGACGACTACGAACTGATGCAAGTTTTCGAAAACGAGTGACGATGCCATGCACATGATGCGAATGATGCGATGATGAATGCGACAAACAAACGAATCACACGACGACAACGGAACAAAAGGGGAATCTTCTGGAGCGTCGGTTCCGGGCTGTTACAACTCTCCTCCACTTACAAGAGATCTCGACCCGAGATCTTAGAATGAGAAGGGGAATAGAAAGAGAATGGAGAGGTAAAACTTAGTTGCCTCTTGACAAACGGGTGAAACCATAGAAACATGAAGGTTGGAAAGAGATGAAGAATGACATGATGAAGAAGTAAGAATTCACAAGAAATTTCGGCAGCACTTCGGTAGGATAGAGGGGCAAAATTTGATAATATGGGCGAACTTGAAAGAGAACACAACACTCTGGTTAAAAGATAAGCAAGGAATGAACATGATCTTGACAAGCGAGATGATGAGCCGAAGAGAGCAACAATACCATGCCTCCGGAGCAAAAGAAAAGAAGCTAGATCGATGGAAAGAAAAGAATGGAGAAGGAAAAGACAACTTCTACCACAAATAAATAGAAGCATCCTTACAAAGAATGGTTGAACGGAGTTGTTGGAGATTCAACAAGGAAAAGAGAACTTGTTGTGGGCTTATGAAAAACATCTCAAAATTATGATGTGACAAACGGCCACTAACGGAAAGAAATGATTGGTTGGGAGCATCAAGATATGCAAGTTTCTTTAACGAAGAGGATACATTAAGAACTTGGATCATTGACAAACACCATGATAGCAACGATCTTTAGGAAACGTTTTAGGTGAAATCCGATCCAAGGTAACTCCAAAGAAGCGAAATGGTTTAGATATCTCATTCTTGACAATTCCCTTCAAAACTCCTCATGACTCAAGAATGATATAGCTCCATCTCAAAGGATAAGAGAGAATGAATTGCACTTTGAAATGCCAGATAAAGAATCCTTGAGCTACTCCAATAAGAATATTGAAGAACGCTTCGAGAAGGAATTAATCCTTGAAGAAACACCATGAGAACCTCCGTATACGAAAGAATGAACAACATAAATGAAGGTTGAAAAGGATAGACTATGACATTGCAAGATTTAGATGAAGCTTCGCGATGAGATGCTTGAGAACAACTTGGACTCCGGAAAAGAAAGATGAAACACTTAGAACCAAGAAATTGATATCATGAACAACTCCGGAAGATGGATTAAAATCACTAGATGAACAAGAATAAGAATTATGTTATGCCTATCCTTCATCAAGTTAAATTGATGACAAGCAACGGATTAACATCCCGCTTATTCTTCTTGAAAAGAATTGAAGAGAGAGATTGGGCACAAACTTGAAGAAGTCTTGAACGAGAGCACCGGTAAGAATTGCAAATGAATGAGAATACTATGAATGAATAAGATACATGGGAACGAAGAGATCATGATCCGCCTAACAGAAAACTTGATTGAAGCACCGGAATAATTGAGATACGAACGAAGGGACAACAATTGAGAAGACTTGGAGAACGAAAGCTGAAAGCTGAGAACGAGAAATCTTCTGAAATGATGGCCTTCAGAGGATCGAGAACTGAAAACAACTCTGAAAAGCTCCGGATAGATATGGAAAGAATTACTCATGAATGAAAACAATTGAGAGGATAGCATGATGCTGAAACCATGAATCTAGGAGGATGGAACAAGATTTAAGAGAAACTCTCCTTCGGTCTTCAATGAAGAGAATGATGACGAGAAACCGCACCATGAATTAATGAGACACTCCGGAACAATGAATAAGGAAAAGGTTGAGGCAACGACGAAAATGATTTAGAAGCGATCTTGGAGAAGGAATATGACCGATGAAAATCATTCATACGTCATATTTGAAAAGAACTTGAGGACATCTCCGGGAAGATTAAAAGAGTCAGGTTAGATCCTGGGAAAAAACCTGTGGTTATGGGCCCACTCAAAGAGATCACCGTTGAAATGATTGCTTAGGAAGATATTGCACCGGTACAAATGAAAAACTTGATGAGGTGAGAACCTCGAAATAATTTGAAAGGATTTGAATGGGAACATGAATCTTCTAAGATATCTTCAGCACTCCGCATTGAATAGAGAGAGATGAATAAAAGGGAGAGGCTTGGACAAGAACTTCCACATGGAAAAACATTTAGAGAATGAAAAAGGACATGATGAACTCCAAAGCTTGAATTGAATCCCCGGGAAGAAAACGAGATGAATAAATGATGAACTTTGAATCACTTGAGCATCTCCATAATGAATCACCAGATATCAAATGGAAGAAAAGATAGCGGAAGCATCAATGAAAAGAAAGGCATTTGAATGTGAATTTAATTATTGAAGAAAAGGGCGGGAGGGTGGGAAAAACAAATACAACTTGAGACAGATGAGACGAACTCCAGAAAGAAATATGAGGATTGATCTTGCAAAAAAAATTGGAAGGGATCGAATCATCTAGAAGAGAAGCACACCGGTTGGAAAGAATTGACATGACAACTCCGGTTGAACAAAAGGATTAGCATTCCCATAAAAATGTGAGAACACCATTTAGAAAGATATGAATTCACCACTTGACATCGAAGCAACTCGAATAACCATACTCCAACAAAACAAAGGATGAGGCTTGCAAATTAAGCCGGAAACAAATACAAACCCATTTGCATTTGTTGGAAGGATAATCCTAGGTAAACTACTTGAATTCCCACCTAAGAATTCCCGAAGTCTTTCTTGTTTATGCGATTCGGGTTGAGGACCCAGGAACGTACCCAAGGTAATAAGCTACAACTGCACCCGCAACCTTCCACACCATAATCCAAGAAACTCCGCAAACTCATCTACCTCAGACACTCGTAATCACAACGATACTAAGTATGGCAGTACATCCGAACTCTCTCCACCAGTACTGGGGATGCCGGACTCCTCTCGCCACTACCAGTATTGAAGCAATTTCGAATATCCTCCGTCCTGAGATACTAAGGAAACTGAACGATAACGATGTGTCAAGAATCCCCTGGAGCTCAACTCCCCGGAAGAAATCAAGTCAGACAGGAGGCACCAAGACAGAACTCCGTCACATCGGTATCATATAGATTCCAAAATACCCGCGTGATCCTAAAAAATTTTGAGCGAGAAGAGGAGTAGAATGAAAATTCCTAAGTCGAATACCTCACCAGAGTATAGAAGAGGAGTAAAAAGAATCCTACTCTCCGATATAACTAGACTCAAAATAGTTTTTAACTAGACTCGACTCGGCCAAGTTCGATCAATCAAGGGGGCTCCTAGGTCGGTACAGGCTCTGATACCAACTTGTCACGCCCAAGATGCGATCCTATCCTTATTTTGGCACGAGCGCCTCGACAGGGATAGAAGCGCATCTCGTCGTGTTGCAAGAATGGATATCATTACAAGTACATGTATAGAAGAGATGAGTATATGGAATTGGCTTACACTCGCCACAAGCTACATCAATATCACATCAATACAATAACACATACAAACATCATACAGAAGAGCAGGGTCCGACTACGGACGAAAACAAACGATAAAATGACATCCATCCTTGCTATCCCAGGCTGCCGCCTGGAACCCATCCTAGATCGATGTAGAAGAAGAAGAAGAACTCCAGATCAAACAAGCATCGCGCTCACGTCATATCATCACATTACCTGTACCTGCAACTGTTGTTGTAGTAATCTGTGAGCCACGGGGACTCAGCAATCTCATTTCCAAGGGTATCAAGACTATTAAAGCTTAATGGGTGAGGTAAGGTTAAGTGGTGAGGTTGCAGCAAGCGACTAAGCATATATTTGAGTGGCTAACTTACGAGTACAAGAATAGAGGGGGATGATTGTCGAATAAACGGACGTGAACTAGTAATGATCTCTAAGAGATCCTGAACACCTACTTACGTCAGACATAACCCCACCGTGTTCTCTCTCGGATAAGGACTCACGAGAAGAGACAGTCACGGTTACGCACACGGTTGGTGTATATTATTTGAGTTTACTTCAAGTTTGCTATGACCGGGTGTTAAACAAAGTTTCCAAGTTTGCCACATAACCGCGGGCACGGCTTTCCGAAAGATTTAACCCTGCAGGGGTGCTCCAACTCATCCATCACAAATTAACCACACGCAGCGGGAATAACCTCGACCACGAATCTCGTGATCTTCCTAGGCAATTCCACTGGAAAACCGCAACCTCGAGATAGCCCGAAGTATTTTCGGAATTCCTCGCACAAGTCGTTCGAGAAAGGTAAAAACAAGTCCAGCAAGACCGCCCGGCGTGTCGACATAACCCGATAGGAGCCGCGTATCTCGTTCTCAGGACACGACCAGATGAGCGCAGCGTACAGTGGCCTGATAGACATCACCCGAGTTGCCCCGGGTTGGCCCCGCACACGACTCTAGTTTGGACCAACACTCATGAGGAGCACTGGCCCGGGTTGTTGATTAAAGATCCTCGGGGTCCGGAAAGCCCCTATGCAATTTTATTAGTTATTAGGCAAATGTAGTACCAATGTTGGGCCTTGCCAGACAAGTTTTATCCTAAAACGAAAATCAAGGGGGTCCCCATAACAACCCCGCGCATGTAAGGAGCGCTCATTTATGGAACATAACACCGGTACACAAGTAACTAGGGCGGCAAGAGTGGAACAAAACACCGAGCAAAAGGCCAAGCCTTCCACCCTTTACCAAGTATATATGTGCATTAAATTAAATAGCAATAATATTGTGATAGCTAGAAACAAATGCACCTGCAACTAGCAACGCTATAAGAAGGGCTGAGCAAGCAGTAACATAGCCAAACAATGTTTGCTGGGATGTGGAGGGGTTAGAGGCTTTTCATGGCAATTTGGGAGGCTTGACATACAAATGGTAGGTAGCGAGACAGCAATAGAAACGAGACAACTAGCATGGCAATGATAGTAATGGTATCCAGGGAAATGATCATCTTGCCTGAGATCCCGCTTGGAAGAAGAACGAGTCCATGAAGAAGGCGAAGCAACGTAGACGAACGAATCCTCACACTCCGAAGCGGTTTCGGAACTCTATCGAGAAGAAGCAATCGGAAACAACAATCAACACACGGGAACACCACAACAAATGCATGACATGATGCGCAGCAATTATGATGCATGTCCGGTTTAAATATGCAAGGCATGGCAATCACAACAAACAAACACTACACATTAAGTGAAGCTCAATATGCAACGAGTTGCATATTGACGAAACTCCACATTTGAATATTTAGTTCACTCTCGTTTAGGTACACAACAATATTAAATGTTGTTAAACATGGCAAGAGGTGAAGCATAAGTAAACTACAAATCTAGGCATATTAAATGAGGTCGGAAACAACATGTAGCATTTCCGAAATGACCCCATATGTTAATTTCGAAATTGGTCCAGATCTGAACTAATCAGGTTTTATATTTGTTAAACAGCAAAATAAAGTGAACCATGCAATTCTACACGTCATTCTAGTCGATTTACATATATAGAACGTTTGAAACGGAGCTACGGTCTAAAAGATATGACATCCGCAAGATGCATATGACATGAATGCAAATGCATGCAAACACCCACCACAAACATGTTAAAAGATAGATGCAGCAAGTTATTATGAAACTACATGGAATTCTAGTCAAGTTACATATGCAACATGTTCAAAACGGAGCTACGGTTCAACCACAACAAGCAACACAAGTTTTAGTTCAAATCTGCCCAAAACAGCAAGATAGCGTTTTGCACACATGAAAACAACAAGGTACAAGATTCTAAAATGCACAAGCTAAGCATGGGGCAGTAGCTTACAACACACACATCATTTCATCTTCACATATAATACTCAAAAGAGTCATGGATCACATGGTACGAAGCTCACAACATGGCAACAAAATATGGCAGATTAGGACTTAGTGAAAATAACAGTTTTTAGCATGGCAGATTTCACGGAGGCATATTGACAGCAGTAAAACTATATGCTACAGGGCATATAATGACATGAAAATCTACAGCATGGTAGAGGGCATGATGCACTACAAATCATTACTTTATGGCAACATCAAATTATGCTCAGATTCATGGCAACCATCAACACAACATGGCATATTGAAGAAAACAGATTCTCAGACTTAGTGAAAATTAGAGTGGGCATGTGCAGCAGTTTTAACAGATTGACATATTGAGCAACAGAAATAATTATGATGCAAAACCTATTCATGCAAGCTATTGACACAACATGGTAGAGCATAACATGCTTAATCAAAGACTCCATGGTGGCATCACCAAAAGACTCCTAGAACACTAGCAAATCACATGACAACATAGCAACAAAATAACAGATTTCCAGACTTAGACATATTTTGGACCCTCAAAACATCAGATTTTTATAGCAAGTTGGCAACAAGAAAACAACACCTAAACATGCATTTCTATGACAACCAAAAATACCAGGGCCTATCACACATGTTCAAGGGCATATCTCATGTTCAAAATTATTTCATATGATGCACGGATTAAATCCCACAAAAAGACAAAAGGGCATCATGGCAAAAAATGACATGCACAAGAACTTCCTCTAATGACAAAACTAAATGCACAGTTAAATTCTATGGATTTTTCTACCCCGAAAACACATATAATATGCATAGGTTATGAGGAAAAATAAGTCACAATTAATTATGCAAGTTTATGGCCTAATCCCCTTTCTAGCAATTATAAATGCAAGTTAAATGCAAATATTGCAATGGACAAGTTTGTCATGCATGAAAATGCGATGCCGATAATATGAACATTTTTAATATATTGTTTGATTACTTCCAATGCACGTTAATTAAATATGACAATGCAAAATGATGGAAATTATGCAAAATGGTGCAAACACCGAGTGTAAGTATTTTAAACATGGATGAAAATGTCCTATTATTAATCTACACATTTTCTGAGCATTTTACATATATAAAACATTTGCATATGAAGCACGGTTGATTATTTATTGTCATATCAAATGCATGGCAGTTTTCTGCAATTTTGAAATTCTCAGGATTTAGCTAAATTCGCAGACTAAAATAAAAACGCTACGGGCTGAATCTGTAGCAACATGGGCTAGCACATGACTGAGTGCATGATAACAATTCAACGCACGCGGGCGTGGGATAGGGGCACTGGGTCGTCACCTTAGCAGGCCGTGGCCCAGGTGGCGTTGGAGCGGGCGAGCTGGCCCGATGCGGGGGGGTTGCAGCCGTCGTCCCGCACGATCCCCTCGTGCGCCCGCACGAGCAGGGAGGCCGGCGGCGCATGGGACTCTGGGCGGCGGCAGGACTGGTGCGGAGGCCGACGGGGATGGCCGGATCTGGCCCCACGCGGCCGGATCCAGGCAACAACGGCGACGGATGGAGCTCCGGCGGCGAGCTGCGGCGAGGCCGCCATGGCTGAGACCTCCTGGAGATGAACCGCAGGGAGAGGGATTAGAGGAGAGAGGAGGAAGGAGAGAAAGCACGGGGCGGCGGCGGCGCTCATCCGCTGGTCCGGTCGCCGGAGCTGCGGCTGGCAAGCTGGTGGTCGGCGGCGACGGCTCCGGCCGGTCGGCGGCTCCTACAAGGGCGGCGGCTGACCCGGGGAGGCGCGGCTGCGGGGTGCGGGAGGAGCTCCGATGGATCTGAGGCTCCTGTGGTTGCCCGGACATGTCCGGGTTGGCCGCCGGACATGTCCGGTAGGTGGGGTTTTGGGCGAATCTGAACCATTGGAGGGGGATCCGATGGTCCAGATCTGAGGGGCTGATGGGGCTGCGGGATTTGGAGGAGGAGGGCTAGCAGGTGGGGTTTTCTAGGGGTGTGGCTGCGATTTGGCAAGGGGGAAACCCTAGAGAGTGAGAGGGGTCTCTCCATGGGGGTTTAAATAGGGAAGGCACTAGGGTGGGGGTTGGACCTTGTCCGTCCGATCGCGATCCGATGACCACGAACGGAGGGGGGCTAAGGTTGGGCTAGTGGGCTGTGGAGAGGTGGTGTGGGCTAAGAAGAGAGGGAGCTTTGCGTCTCGTGACATGATTTGAAATACCGAAAGCGTCCGATAATAAACCGATGTCGCGGGCGCGTGCGTGTGTGGTTGGTCTCAAAACGGTCGACGACACGAACGAAGAGAACCAACGACTACGAACTGATGCAAGTTTTCGAAAACGAGTGACGATGCCATGCACATGATGCGAATGATGCGATGATGAATGCGACAAACAAACGAATCACACGACGACAACGGAACAAAAGGGGAATCTTCTGGAGCGTCGGTTCCGGGCTGTTACAGGTTTCCTTCGTTGAAGCCAACAAGCCCCAGCATGCAGAGCCATCGCGACATACGCGAATAGCAGTAGCGGCCCGGGCCAGCGAGCGCGTCGAAGGGGCCACCCCAACGGTGCAATCCCATCCGCGACAACAGGTCCAGAGGCAGCCGCAGCAAGCTTCGCATGCTAATGAGCACGACGAGGCATCCATAGTCTCGTCTGGCCCGCGCGACCGCCGAGATCAACGGCGTGTCCTTGGAGACCGACGGAAAGAAGAAGCATGCATCCGGGAAGCGCACCGTCAATCCGACAAGCGCAACGGTCCAGACGTCGGTCACCCCGTGCCCAGTGCTGGCGGGTACCTTCCCTACGAGGTTGGTTGCCCTGCCTTCACTAGCGAGCTTTGACGGGTCCGCTGGCCGCCGACCTGAGCTTTCAATTCCGAGCTGCCTGAGAAATACGACGGGAAGCTGAACCCGACAGAGTTCTTGGGCATATACATGATAGCTGTTCAAGCTTCAGGAGGAAGAGATGAAAAGGTGTTCGCCAACTACTTCCCTTTGGCGCTCAACCGAACGTGAGATCGTGGCTGATGCATCTACCGGAAAATTCAATTTCTTCATGGGCGGATCTATGCAACGAGTTCATTGGCGCCTTCACCGGTGGTCATCAAGAACCAGGACAGCCCAGCGATCTCCAAGTCCTCCCGCAAAAGGAGAGAGAAACCTTGAGGAAGTATATCCTGAGATTCCGCCGAGTGCATCGCAACATCCCAGAGATACATCCCGCAGTGGTGATTGCCGTGTTCCATTCGAATGTGAGCAACAGGAGAATGCGAGCCAAGATGAATGTCAAGCTCCCCAAGACTGTTAATGAGCTTTACACCTTGGCGGATAAATGTGTTCGAGGTGAAGAAAGAAGGCGACTTCCCGGGGAGGAGGCGAACGTCGAAGTGGACTCCGATGACGACGACGACGCCCCCGACCCGAAGGGAGGAAGCAGGAAGCGCAACAGGAAGCGTAAGGGAAAATCAGTATTGGCTGTCGGGAGCTCTGGAGACCTTAGCGCAGGCAAGAAGGCGAAAGCCAAAACCCCCGGCAAGGGAGCTGCCACGTGCGCTGATTGCCGGGAGGCTGCTGCCGCTGAGAAGACTGGGAAATGGAGGCTTTGCAAAGACTTCATTGACTTGAACAAAGCTTGCCCGAAGGACCCTTTCCCCTTGCCACGTATAGATCAGATTGTTGATTCCACCTCCGGATGTGACTTGCTCTCCTTTTTGGATGCCTACTCTAGATACCACCAGATATTTATGACTAAAGAAGATGAGGAGAAGACCGCATTCATAACTCCCTGTGGCACGTACTATTTTGTGAGTATGCCCTTCGGGTTAAACAGTGCTGGTTCAACCTTCGCCAGAGCTGTTCAGATTGGTTTTGGACCTCAGCTGCACAGAAATGTGGAAGCCTACATGGATGACATCGTGGTCAAGACCAAGGATGAAGCCACTCTCAGACAAGATCTGGAAGAAACTTTTGCGAACTTGCGCAAGATCAACCTGAAGCTCAACCCTGAAAAGTGCATGTTCGGTGTCCCATCCGGCAAGCTGCTTGGGTTCTTTGTATCTCAGCAAGGAATAGAAGCCAATCCCGACAAGATCAAGGCAATTGAACAGATACAGGCACCCAAGACTGTCAAGGATATCAGACGCTTGACCGGATGTGTTGCCGCGTTGAGTAGGTTCATCTCCAAGTCTGATGAATGCGCCTTGCCGTTCTTCAAGATCTTGAAGAAGGACGGCCTGATGAGGTGGACCCCGGAGGTAGATGCAGCGCTGCAAGACCTGAAGAATTACCTATCCTCTGCTCCCACCTTGGTCGCTCCTAAACCGCAAGAGCCATTACTGCTATATTTGGCAGCGACGAATCAAGTGGTTAGTGCAGTGCTGGTGGCGCAACGGGAAGTGGATGGAGATTCAGCGGCTGTCGCTAATGCTACCAGGGACGTGAAAGAAGCATCCGCGGCAGGACTCGATACAGATCAAGGGGGACCTCAGCAAATGATCGACAGCGGATCCAAAGAGGTGGCAAAAAAGAAAATGGTGCAACGGCCCGTGTACTTTGTCAGTTCCCTGCTGCAGGGGGTTAGATCAAGGTACTCTGGAGTACAAAAGCTGATCTTCAGCCTCATCATGGCCTCGAGGAAGCTGCGCCACTACTTCCAAGCCCATGAGATAACAGTTGTTACCCATTTCCCATTGTAACGCATACTGAGGAACCCCGAAGCCACTGGCAGGATAGTTGAGTGGGCATTAGAGTTGTCAAGTTTTGGATTGAAGTATGAGAGCACTTCCACCATTCAATGTAGGGCGTTGGCAGAGTTTATTGCAGAATGGACACCCACGCCAGATGATGAAGCTCCGGAGATAATCCGCCCCAGCAAAGAAGCGCCCAAGGATTGGATCCTGTACTTTGACGGTGCTTTCTCACTCCATGGCGCTAGAGCAGGCGTGCTCCTCATTGCCCCTACCGGAGAGCACCTCAAGTACGTCGTCCAAATGCACTTTCCCCGGGAGGAAGCCAGCAACAATATCGCTGAGTACGAGGGGCTCCTTGCTGGGATTAGAATCGCAGTGGAGTTGGGAATAAAGAGGTTGATCGTCCGAGGAGATTCTCAGCTTGTGGTGAAGCAAGTCAACAAGGATTATTAGAGTCCACTGATGGAGGCATACATGGAAGAAGTGAGGAAATTGGAGGAGCATTTTGATGGACTGCAAACAGAGCATGTGCCACGAGCAGAAAACTGCATTGCCGACCATCTATCGAAGTGCGCTGCGCAGAAGCTTCCTGTGGAACCAGGGACTTTCGTTCTCCGCCTCGCTCAACCATTAGTATCCCTATCAGCGATGTCCAAAAAGAGAAGGAAGCTGAACTTCAGTTAGCATTTCCTGGCAGAGCTTCCCGAAGCCGCTGGTAGAGAAGCTGTCGGGGAAAATCCCGTTCCGGTTGAAGAGCAGCTCCCTCCCGAAAGACCTCAGGTTCTTGCGGTTGAGACAAGCGCTCCCGGGGACGAGGAAACGCCTTTATTCCTTGTTGTCGAGCCGCGGGCTCCAACTTGGGCGCAGCATATAGTCCATTCCCTTCAAACAAGAGAACTCCCCGAAGAGCAAGAGGAAGCCGAAAGAGTAGCCCGTCGGTCAAGTATGTACCAGTTTGTCGATGACACCCTGTACAGAAGACGACCGAACAGTGTGAAATTAAGGTGTATCTGCCGGGAGGATGGACTGAAACTGTTGGCAGAGATTCACGGAGGAGTATGTGGTTCCCACATTGGATCAAGGGCCCTTGCCGGGAAAGCTTTCCGACAGGGTTTCTATTGTCCCACTGCTCTCCAGGACGCTACTGATCTGGTCACCAAGTGTGAAGCCTGCCAGTTCCATTCCAACAACATCCATCAACCAGCACAAGCCCTGCAAACAATCCCTCTATGCTGGCCATTCTCGGTCTGGGGGCTCAATATTCTGGGCCCTTTCCCCCGTGCTGTCGGGGGCTTTGAGTTCTTGTTCGTAGCAACCGACAAGTTCACAAAGTGGCCTGAGGTGGAGCCAGTGAGAAAGGTGACCGCGCAGTCAGCTATCAAGTTCATGAAAAGACTGGTGTGTCGCTTTGGAGTGCCTAACAGAGTGATCACTAACAACGACACCCAGTTCACGAGCCGTGCCTTCATGCAATATATCCAAAGCCTTGGAAGCAAGGTCTCCTTCGCCTCTGTTGCTCACCCAAGAAGCAACGGGCAAGTCAAGAGGATGAATGCTGAAGTGCTGCGAGGGCTCAAGACAAGGACTTTTGATAAGCTGCAGAAGTGCGGCAAGTGCTGGATAGACGAACTGCCGGTGGTTCTTTGGTCCCTTAGGACGACACCAAATCGAGCTACCGGCCAGACGACCTTCTCCCTAGTGTATGGGGCAGAAGCAATACTCCCCACAGAACTCATATATGGGTCACCTCGAGTGCTTGCCTACGATGAAGTAGAGCAACAACAGCTACGGCATGACGATGCCATGCTCCTAGAGGAAGATCGTCTCTGGGCTGCAGTGCGTGCTGCACGTTACCAGCAAGCCCTATGTCGTTACCATAGCCGCAGGGTCCATGCCCGGAGCCTTGAGGACGTCGACCTTTTCCTTAGGCATGTTCAGTCCGCCAACGGTGCTAACAAGTTGACGCCGAAGTGGGAAGGCCCTTATCGGGTAGCACGAGTCACCAGACCTGGCGCAGTCCGTCTGTAGACCGAAGATGGCACCAAGGTGCTTAACTCATGGAACATTGAGCATCTTCGTAAGTTCTACCCATAAGGCGCGGCTGCCGGGTTCAGTACCCAGCAGCCACCTTTTGTACAAGCCTTGCCGATGTTGCATGTAACCCTTGGTACAAAGCCAGGCGCTGTCGGCGTTCTGGATACCATGGTACCCAGACTTGCCTGCTTGCGGCCCAAGGCGTGGCCCACCTGGCGGTCCGTACGGCCCTGAGCGGCCTCACTCAAGACAAGACCCTCGTGACGAGCCCATCCTCGCAGGAAGGGTAGCGTCAAGGTAGAAGGGGAAGGCCTCCTTAGGCCTCCTCCCGAGCGGCGGAGATCCCTATGCAACGCCGGGCCTCAGGAGGACAGGGGTAACGATAGCTAGGCCAGGCGGGCACCAACGCGCCAGAAGGAGCAGTTTCCTCTTTTGTGCAAAGGCGACAAGGACGAATGCGGGTTCCCAAGGAGCCCCGTCAAAGGTTTCCATTCTGGTGCAACAAGACCGAGTCAGCGAGCGCAACAGGACGGATGTCACCGGCGAGCTCACCACCGCGTCACCACCACCAACTTTGCACGCGAAGACCGCCTTTCGTCAGGATAGGACATACCTCCTGTCCCCTTTCAAATTTGGCCGTGGTGGGATTCCTTCCCGCCATTGCGATAAGGGAAGAGGACCCGGGCCGCTATAAATAGAGGCTAGGTAGCTCGGTAGAGGGGGATGACCGGACAGAGGAGAACAATCACCTCGCAAACACACCACTATAGTAGTTCATCCACAAACGTCCTCGCGAGGCAATCCACCAAAAGTAGGAGTAGGGTTTTACGCTTCGCAGCGGCCCGAACCTGGGTAAACTCTTGTGTGCCATCGTCTTCCTCGCCATCGAGCGGGGTACTGTGTTGTGAGCTTGGAGGGGGCGAAGCTGTTGGGGAATCTCCGCACACGCCCCTGGGTTCGAATTCCTTAGGGTTTTGCGGAGCCTGAAATCCGACATTTGGCGCGCCAGGTAGGGGGCGCGTCGGAGTCTCCCTCAAGCCTCGCTCTTCCTCCGCCTGGCTGCTCCGATGGCCGACGCCCGCCGAGCCCGCACTGAGCGCCGTGCTGCCCGTGTCGCCCAAACGGCGCCCGTGGGCCGCACCGCTGCGCGCCGCTCTCCCTCTCCTGTGGCCAACGCTGCCATGGGCCCGGAGGCCCACGAGCAGCAGGATTCATCTCAGCCGGTCACCGCGCGGCGCGACGGCCGCTCCACCATTCCGTCAATCATTCCAGCTACTGGGTCGTCCTCCCACGCCCTCCCAGGGCCGGCGCGTGGATAGGGCGCACTGAACATGGTGCGTGAGCTGCTATGCTACCGCCCCGGTCCCAACCGCCTCGACGATTGGCTCAGGCGCTTCGTAGAGCTCGTCAGCGCAGTCGGCAACGCTTCGGCATTCACCTACTCGTTCCGGCCCCAACCCTCCCAGGCAGGTGATGAAGCTCATGATGCGCCGCCTCCTCCTCCACAGCGCGACGTCGACCCCGAGCCCAGGCGTAAAGCACGACCGCGCAACCATCCGCGTGGGCCCCCGGCGAGGGCGAGAGAAGAAGTGAGCTGCCAGGTGGTTCCGCGGCCGCGCGTTGACGCGCGTGCGCTCCCAGCGCCGGCGCGCCAGCGGCGCGACCGGTCACCCCTAGAGGCAGCTATGCAAGAGCATCAAGACCAGGTTCCCCCCGAGCGCGCACCGCCCATGGGCCCGGTTGGCTGCCGCGCCATCGCCCCGGAGCTCCATCCGACCGTGTGGCCTTGCAAGTTCAAGCCTGACCTGCCCCCTCGTTACGACGGCACCGCGGACCCCGCCGAGTTCTTACAGCTCTACTCGCTGAGCATCCAGGCGGCCGGTGGGAACGACAAGGTCATGGCAACCTGGTTCCCCATGGCGCTCAAAGGAGGCGCGCTTTCCTGGCTCCTCAACCTCCCAGAAGGGTCAATCAGCTCCTAGGAAGGCCTGCGTGAGCGCTTCATCGCCAACTTCCAAGGCACCCACGACCGCGCGCTGGGGGTGGGAGACCTCCGTCGCGTGAAGCAACAGCCTAAAGAGACGCTGCACAAGTTCATACAGCACTTCACGACTACCCGCCTCAAGATCCCGAGGGCTTCCGATGAGGCCATCATCTCGGCGTTCACCGACGGCGTCAGGGACCAGAGGCTGAGGGAGGAGCTGGCTATCCACAACGACCTGAGCTCAGCCTTGGAGATGTTCAACTTGGCGAACAAGTGTGCGAAGGCCGAGGAGGGCCGACTCTCCCTCCGCGAGCTTCCGGAGGTGGAGCCCGAAGACAAGAAGACCAAGGCCAAGGAGCCAAAGCGCAAGGCACCCGCGGTACTGGCGGCATAGCCCGAGGTAAAGCGTGGCCAGGATGAAGAACCCCTCGCGGGCGGGCGACCATTCTGCATCTTCCATGGCACCAACAGCCACAACACCATCGACTATCAGGAGCTCAGAGTGGTCCGCGACGAACACTTCGGCCGGCGCCCTGGGCGCAATGACCGAGGCTATGGACATGGCGGAGGCCGCGGCGGGGGCCGCTGGGACAATCGTGACCCATGTCAGGAGTGGCGAGACCAGCCTCGGGAGGACCGCTGGCGCGATCAAGCTCGTGAGGACCGCTGGCGCGATGAGCCTCCAGAGGGATCACGTCGAGGTCAGCCTAGTGAGGTCCGCCCTCGTGAGGCCGATCTTCCCCCGCTGCCGCCTCCACCCAGAAGGAAGGAAGAGGATAGGCAGAATGATGGGGCAGGGGGCTTCCAGGAGGTAAGGGCAATAGCTTGCATCCTAGGCGGCGCCCAAGCCCCGGCCTCGAACCGCATCTTCAAGAAGTTTTCACGGGAGGTGAACGCGGCGCTTCCAAAGGTTGAGGCCGTGCGCCCCCTCAAGTGGTCCCAGTGCGCCATCACCTTCGACTCCAAGGATCAACTCAGATGTTCAGCCATGGCGGGCGCGCTCCCCATGCTGTGCATGCCCACCATCAGCAACGTCCTCGTCACCAAGACCCTCATCGACGGGGGCGCCGGACTCAATGTCCTCTCCATCGAGATGTTCGAGACTCTCCAAGTGCCTTACGACCAGCTCATGCCAACCAAGCCCTTATCAGGAGTCACTGACGGCTCCACGGTGCCCATCGGGCAGGTGCGCCTTCCCGTCACATTCGGCGGGCGCAAAAATTACCACACTGAGATCATCACCTTTGACGTCGCCCACATCCACCTCCCATACAACGCGATCCTTGGATACCCAGCCCTTGCCAATACATGGCGGTGACCCACCATGGCTACAACGTGCTCAAGATGCCGGGAAGTGGCGGCGTCATCACTATCGCCTGCGATGAGAAGGATGCCGTCTACTCCCTCGAGCGCGCCTACCGTGCCGCGGTGGCAGAGCGCTCGGACGACGAAGGAGGTGCCCTGCCGCGCGAGGACGCCCCCAAGAAGAAGAAGCAGCAACTGTCCAAGGGACACCAGGGGGCTGAAAACCCTAAGGACGGCACCTCAGGATCCGTGCCTGGAGCACAGGCCCCTTGCTCCCTCACATAGGAAGGCGCGCCCGGCGCCTCTCTTGGGCCGGGCTTGGGGGCTTCCACCTGGAGGACTACCAACCTGACCAGTGAGACAAGAGAGGTGCTCGGGCACAACTCGGGGGCGTGCGCCGGCACGCACCCGTCCAAGCAAGGAGCACAGCGCGAGGCGCCAAGTCCGCGGGAGTTCATCACCAGAGCAATCGAAGAGCTTCAGGAAGCACAGGCTGTGCGAGGAGGGCGCGACTCCGCGCCCCCCGACGCCGTCGCCGTCATCGACCCGGGCGGCGCGCCGTGCATCTGCGTCAACGTACCGAGCATCAACAGGGCTGCATCATCGGACATCTTCTGGCCGACGTGCGTCAGTCACGGCAGGGCCTACCCGCGCAACCACGTCAGCATGCCCTTCGGGCTGGCGAATGCGGCTGACACGTTCCAGCACCTCGCCCGGGCCATGTTCGCGCCATACCGGGCCAGGCACCTTGAGGAGTTGGAGGAGGTGCCGGGCCCGAGCGGGAGCCCCAAGCCTCCGGAGGCGACGGGCTCATGAAGGCTGAGCTTGCGGAGGCACAAGGCCGAGCTCCTGCGACTACCTCCATGCCCCAGTGGCATCGCCGCCAGGTGATCCATTTGCCCAGTACCAGGTAACCTTTCAGTTTGCTCAGGTAACTTTTTTGGTTTGCTCAGTTTAGAGGGCGCCCATCGGGCTGCGTTATCCTCGGACGGCTAGAACTCAGCCCAGCCGCGTTTTCCCGCATGATTAGGACTTTTACATGCTTTCAATTTATTTCCCTAAGTATTTCGACCTGCGTGCTCGGTGCTTTGCCACCATGAATGTCGCTGTGCCCTAATGAGCCTTCCCTCGACCGCCTCATGATTAAGGGCTGGCACGGCGTCTGTGCGCGGGTCCATCCCTGCAGCGTCGAAAAACCCAAGTGGTCGAGCTCTGTCTCGCGGGCCGGCCCCGTGTACGTCACCTCGCATGGCCCTTGGTGCTTCGCCCTCGTGTGAGCTAATCGGGGGTGGGTGAGTCAGGGCGCGCGGCACAGTTCCGGTCGGCCTTTTGCCACCCTAGGGGTCACGCGCCGGGTGTTTTCTCCTCGGAGCTGTCACATGAGAAGACTGGGCATGGCGTCTGTGCTCGGGTTCGTCCCTGCAGCGTCGATAAATCCAATGGCTGAGCTTTGTCTGGCGGGCCGGCCCCGTTCACGTCACCTCCTGGGGTCATTAGTGTTTGGCCTTCTCAAGCGATGGCCCTTGGAAACCCATTCGGCGCAGGTTTCTCCAAAATGTACAGGACTTGAAGCGGCGATTCATACCGAAAGATTCAGGTGCAACCCGCCTTTGAGGTAGGGCCACGTGAGACCTAAGCTGTCTCATGTCGCCCATATACACCTCCCAGTTCTACCGTGCAGGCCACGCGTACGAACTTAATGGGCTGTACATGCCCGGAGCCCCCGAGGACGCGGAGGGGTTCCATTCCCACGCCCAAGTGGTAGCCCCATGCTCCGCGCTGGCGGACAACATGGCCCACCAATGGCTATGCCCACGCAACGTGGAAGCCCTATGCTCCGCGCTGGGGATAAACAACTGAGGGCGCCTCAGCGGGTGCATTCAACCTCAGGATGGCTCCTCGCGGCTCCATCTCGCGACATTCCCTCAGGATGCACGCGTGAGGGGGCTGCGAGGGGGCTACGCCACCACACCAGGTCCCTGGCACCTGGTCTTCACGCGTCCCCCCGGACAAAAACGAAGGTATGGGAGCTGCTCGTACGTCAAGGGGGACTCCTGAGCATCGCGACTCAGGAGCGTCACTGGCCTCGTAGCCCCTCGCCTCTTGGGACCGTCCTGGTTATCCGGACGCCCCAACGACGGTCGAGGTACGCGCGAGGCCGGGCCCTGCCGACGCAGAGCTCAAAGCGCTCCAGATCCCCAAATCAACCCGGTCTTCCACCGCGTTCCCTTCATGAGGGCTGCTCGCACGTCAAGGGGGAACCCTGACCATCGGGACTCAGGGGCCTCACTGGTTTCGTAGCCCCTCACCCCTTGGCATCGTCCTGGCGATCTGGACGCCCCAACGGCGGCTGAGGTATGCACGGGACCGGGCCCTGCCGACGCAGACCGCTACAGCAAGCAGGAAGGAAACGGAGTGAAGAAAAAAAAGCACACAACTTAGCAGTCATTACAAGCATTAAAATGTCTTTGAAAATGCAAACGAGTCTGACGCCTCCACGAGGCACGATAAACATTACAGGGGACGACCCAGGAAAAGAAGCTAAGAGGAGCTGGCACCACCGCTCGCCCCGGTCGTGGGGAGCTCATCGTCGACGTCGCTGCCACTGTCATCGTCATCGGCAGCCCTCGCAGTGGCAGGCGGAGCCGAGGGAACGGCGATGCAGGCGAACTTCTTCATTAGCGCACCTACGGCGCCCTCCACGGTCGTCGCCGTAGCGGCGCGAACCCAAGGATCGACTGGGCGAATCACGGAGCCGAAGTCGAAGCTCGGCTCATGAAGGTAGAGGTGGCTGAAGACGCGTGTCACAGCCTCGGAAAAGAGGTCGCGGCACTCACTCTCCAAAATGTTCTCCACCCTGGCGATGGCACCCTCAAGCACCTCGACAAGCTTCGAAGAGAGCCCAACGAAGCCATCCTTAGAAGCCGCCAGGGGCTCTGAGAATCCTCCTCGGCAGATGGACTGCAGCACCCGGCGGAGCCTGAGCTCGATGGAGGGGAAGGCCTCGAGCTCCGCAACCTTCTTCTCCTTAGCCGCGGCGAGGGACTCCTCCCTGGAGGCAAGCCAGGCCCTCTCCGCAGCCACTTCCTCCTTCAACTCGTCCCACCGCCCGCGCTCGGCGGCTAGGTCGACCGCCGCCTTGGACAGTGCGGAGTCACGATCGGCGATCTTGACCTCGCAGGCCTTCAGGTCCTCCTCTCGTTGGCGGAGCCTCTCCACGAGCGCGGACCTGTCCTCTTGAAGGGCCTTAAGGCGGGCCTCCGCCTCGTGGTAGCGCTTCATGGCGGACTCTGTGTCAGCCAGTGCAGCATCTCGGGCAGCCCTGGCCGACGCGGCCTCCTCCCTGCTCGGAGCCGCGGCGGATTCGACTTGGCCCCAAAACGCCACGGCCGAGGCACAGATTGGAGCCACCTAGAAAGAAGACCCAGGCGCCCCCTTGCGAGGCGATCGTCAACGCCACCCAGAGCGCCTCAGACCTGATACAAGACGGAGTAGGCCCCGTCCAGGGCGCTTGACTCAACCGGAGGGCCACGAGTCGCTGGCACCAGGACATGGCCCGGGGACGGCGTCCATATGGCATCAGAGGCCGCCTCCGGAGGAGCGGAGGTATGGCGGGCAGAAGGCACCGGTGGCTGGACCGCCAGCACGGACAAGGAAGGGGCGGGCGACTCAACACCTAGCTGCCCCTCGGGCTGCAGCACGGGCTTGCCCCCGGAGGCAGAGATGGCCTCTTCAGCAGGCATCGAGGGCTCCGCGGCCGCGACAAGGAGAGTCGCCCCACGGGCCTCCTCGCCCCCGACGCCCGGCGCCTCGTCAGGCGGCGGCAAGGCACCAGGAGCAGGCGTCGCGTCGGAGGGCCCCTTGGCTTGACGCCGGCCTTCTTCTTCCTCAACTTCAGCCCGGCGGCGCCCCTAATTGTCAAACAAAGAGAGGCCCATTAGAACATAAACCACTGGAAGGCAGCATGAAACCGAGCGGGATTACTTACTCCTCGACGTCAACCCACTTCCTCTTCCTCTCCACGTCAGCAAAGGCGGGGAGGCCTCCGTCCTTCTCCAAGGAGCGTCTGTTGCGTGGAGGAGTGGTGGAACCGCTCGAAGCAGCCACGACCGGCAAGGTCGTGCCAGCCCCGGACGCGACCGCCTCGCCCGCGAGTTGCGGCTCGGGCAGGGGCAAGGCGAGCGCCTCGGCCACCGTACCAACGCAAGCTGGGGGCTCCAGGGGAGGCCCAGCCTCACTCTTCCTCGGGGTCACCCGGCAGGTAGATCGGGCGGTCCCGAGGTGTAGGGTCTGGACCCCCGAGAACCCCGGCGAGTCGCTGAGGACTTGCAGCAACGGGCTCGCCGGCGTCGTCATCATCGAAGCCGCGGAGAAGGGCACTCCGCGACGGAGGAGACTCCTCTTCCAGGTCGTCATCCGCCGTCTCCTCCGAGTCCCCTGCATCGACGGTGTCATCGGAAGACACCGCCACAGGGGCGCCGGGGCTCTCGGCCGGAGAGAGCCCCAACTCGTCGAAGCTGGGAATCGCAGTGACCAAGTCAGCCTTGTCATCGCGGCAGTACAGCGGGGGGTAGGCCTCGGGAAGATCCTCGGGATCACCGTTTAGCAGGGTCGCAACAATCCTGTTCAACTCCGCGGGGGTCAGCGGTGTAGAATGGAGCCTCATGTCGTCACCGCCACCCTGATAGTCCCACATGGGCCACGAATGAGCCTGGAGGGGCGCCAGGCGCTGCACCAGGAACTCCTTCACTATCATTCCCCCAGTCAACTTCCGGGCGCTGATGTCTCGAAGGACCCGCTCCAAAATGGGCTTGGCTCGGGGGTCGGAGAGCTTCGCGGAGCTCCACACCAGGATCTTCTCGGGCAGCCCCTAGGGGGGCTCCAGGTGGTGGTCGATGCCCTGGAGATCCAAGAAGACCCAACGGTTCCTTAACTTTTCCACCTTCTTCCCGGCCTTGAAGAGCATGTTCCCGCTCTGGACCGCGACGAAGGAGACGCATGCTGACCGCTGAGCCCCGTCATGAAGACGCAAGCTGAAGAAATGACGGAATTGGGGCACCGACGGCCTCATGCCCACGAAAGCCTCGCAGTAGGAGGCAAACACGGACAGGAGCAGGATGGAGTTGGGCTGAAGGTGGAGGGCCTGGATCCGGTAGTGCGCGAGGACGGCGGTGAAGAATGCGGAGAAAGGTGGGACAAGCCCGGAGAAGACGCTGTGGAGGAAGAAAGGATAGGCTGACTTGGCCAGGCGACGTCCCACCACGGAGCCGCACCATATCAAGGTCCGCTTCCACTCATTGGAGTCATCGGCCGTCGACGGGAGCACCGGGGCAAGGTCCCCGTCCTTGGCTATGGTGGACTCTGAGAGTGCCGGCGAGATTGGAGCAGAAGTCGGGCCCTGGACCTCAGGCTTCGACTTGCCGGCGGGAGCCATCGAGAAGTTTCGGAGGCCATGGGAGCGAGAAAGAGGATGGAACGGTGCTGAGATCTGGGGAGGATCGCGCAAGGGATGAAGATCTGGGAAGAAGAGCAAGGGCGCGGAAGAGGAAAGCAATAATGTCTCAGCGCTGGACGTCAGGCTTTTGTCGGTTCGGGCAGTTGCCAATGAGACACGGGGCGGGACACCCGTGCCCCACCGAGCACCGCACACCAAACTAGGACCGCAAGCAATAGGGGCCCACGGCGCTCTGGGCCACCCCCTTCGAATTTCCCCTGGAAGCCGGCTCGAGCGCGCCTCGGGCCCGGGGGCTACAGTCAGCATTCTAGATACCAGGGTACCCAGACTTGCCTGCTTGCGACCGAAGGCGTGGCCCACCTGGCGGTCCGTACGGCCCAGAGCGGTCTCGCTCAAGGCAAGACCCTCGCGAGGAGCCCATCCTCGTGGGAAGGGTAGCGTCAAGGCAGAAGGGGAAGGCCTCCTCAGGCCTCCCCCCGAGCGGCGGAGATCCCTATGCAACGCCGGGCCTCAGGAGGACAGGGGTAACGACAGCCAGGCCAGGCGGGCACCACCGCGCCAGAGGGAGCACTTTCCTCTTTTGTGCAAAGGTGAAAAGGACAAACGCGGGTTCCCAAGGAGCCCCGCCAAAGGTTTCCATTCCGGTGCAACAAGACTGGGTCAGCGAGAGCAGCAGGACGGATGTCACCGGCGCGCCCACCACCGCGTCACCACCACCAACTTTGCAGGCGAAGACCGCCTTTCGTCAGGATAGGACGTACCTTCTATCCCCTTTCAAATTTGGCCGTTGTGGGATTCCTTCCCGCCATTGAGATAAGGATAGAGGACCCGGGCCGCTATAAATAGAGGCTAGGTAGCTCGGTAGAGGGGGACGACCAGACAGAGAAGAACAATCACCTCGCAAACACACCACTGTACTAGTTCATCCACAAACCTCCTCGTGAGGCAATCCACCAAAAGCAGGAGTAGGGTTTTACGCTTCGCAGCGGCCCAAACCTGGGTAAACTCTTGTGTGCCATCGTCTTCCTCGCCATCAAGCAGGGTACTGTGTTGTGAGCTTGGAGGGGGCGAAGCTATTGGGGAATCTCCGCACACGCCCCTGGGTTCGAATTCCTTAGGGTTTTGCGGAGCCCGAAATCCGACAGGCGCAGACCCTGTGCAACAATAATAAAGCTAGACGTTGCATCATATCATCATTTTTACATGCTCATTACGCATTTTTTATGAATGCAATGTGATCACTTTCGAGTTATAAACATTTGCTAGAATACTTGATGAACCCGTAATCTTTGTTACTGTTCTCACCCTACATGTTTGGTCATCGGGAAAACAGGGAAGGGAAACAAAGAAACAAGGATGGCAGCCCATCACACTCTAAAAGAGGATACTGCTTGGAAAAGATAAGTATATCGCATATCCCAAGTTCAGTAACTTTCGATTCCTCAAGGAAATCCTTAGTATCTTCCTTACTGCGGGTATTGGAGTCATCCACGTGGTGAAAACCCTTGTCGGGATGAGCCGTCCTCCTGTCCATGTTTAAAGACTGTGGGGAGGGGTGGCGGCACTGACACCGACAAGGAGCTCTGTCGGGGAAAAACGCCAACTGCTGCCGGGGGCTCATTTTCCCTTTTTGGCACTCGTGGTTTGAATGATGACCCGGCAAGTAGCTCCGTGTAGCGAGGACAAAACATACTGATATAGTATAAATAAGGAAGGGAAGGGATAGTACTTGCGAAAGAAAGACGTCACCTTTTCTCATTCATTTTCGATACAAAGTGGATAAGAAATTACCTTCTGATCAGCTAAAATTTGGCAAATGCCTACATTTTTGGCTTACAAAAAGATAAATGCCCCGTAATGCCTTTCTTGTCCCTCTCCTATCAGGGATTAGGTGAAGAAGGAACAGAGGGCAAAAGGAGCGCCTGGCTGGGATTCGACGCTTCCCAACCAGGACCAGAGGGACGCGTCCGGCGAGCAGAAGGGCTCTGTCCCCAGGCTGGGCGGACGAAGCAGACGGAGCAGACAAGACCGACAAGGGGAAAGAAGGAGGATGGCAGGTGCAGATGGTGGCACTGCCGGAGCCCAGCTGTTGATGATGGTGCTACCGGGGAACACGTCGCGTCGGAGACTTCATCCATGCTGGTGATGCGTCGTAGGTATCCGACCGCCATCGTCTTCCTCATCGCCACCGCTCGAGGGGACGCCCACGCCATCACCCAGGCTCCAGATGCGGCAACCCGGGGACCCCACTGAGAGCATGGTTGTCCCCGGTGGCCAAAGGCGGGGAATTCCATCCCTCGCCTTAAAAGAGCACGCGTAGAGGAAGAGCTCCCTCCCGTACGCTCCATCCAAAACACTGCGGGAGGAGAGCCTCACCGCGATAAACGACGACTCACGGCTTCAACCATATGCACGCCCGTGGCGGCCGTGTGGACGATTTTTCTCCATCACCTTGAAGGAGGAATGCGGGAACCGTGAACCGCCGCGATGCTGAACCTACAATATAGATCCCGACGCGATGTCAACAACATGGTGCTCCATCAAGGCTAAAAAAGCGGGCTGCACGGCGGTAGGCGTGCCGCCGTAGCTGTCCCCGACACCGCCACCACGCTGCCCGCTCCCCCATCCAAGACTTCCCCGACCAGCCTTCAGCTCAGTGTCATCTATCCACGACGGGGACTGAGCATGGGTACAAGGGGAAGGCCCTGCAAACGCACTCGTTAGGCCCCGCCCCCTAAGCATCGGGAGGGGAAGCGCGGCTCAAGACAAGGAAGCAGAAGGGGAAGGCCCTCCAAACGCATTCGAACTCAAGAAGGAAGAAAGGATGGCTGAGCATCGCCCCTCGCGACCCCCAATTTATAGGGGAGAGGGCGGGGGCTGGCTGTCCTCGGCTCCAAAGGTCGCCGCCCATCTCCACCAATTCCACCACCCAAAATCACGGGCGAACAGGTAACCACCCCGTTGCTCCAATCCATGGCGCTGAGGTTTCTGCCACAACCAGGGCTTTAAGTCACGCGCGCGCTTCGCTAAACCATAGCTATGGATGCGGCGCGTGTGGCGGAAACGGCCTGAGGTGGTGGGTCAGTGCAGACCAATAAATTGGCAGTTACTCCCTCCCATTGCGCGCATGTGCATAGATTTTGGGCCTGACCCAACGGCACTTGGCGAGCGCGTGTGGGTCAGACCCGGGGGCTCCTATCAATGCACTAGTACAGGGGTACCCAGTGCCCTTGACTTATGCACAGGTGGTAGTAGCTCAACCCTCCAACAAAGCCTATGCGGCAGCCCAAGCCCGGACTGCAACGCGCCAAGTACGTCCTCGGCGCTTGCCGGGGACCAAGACATGCGCACCTTCCTGAAGACCCGGCAAGCCATCCCCCGGCAGGCGCGAGCTTATCGGCCACCGCTCCACCGCATCACTACACCAGTCACTTATCAATGCGGTGTCGAGCCCTCAAGCGGCTAATCAGCTGTCGCTAAGCACGTGGCGACACACCGGGAGGCAAGTTATGCTCAGTTGACACCCGCCCTGCAGCGTGTCAAGACCATAAGCAACGACCGACCAAGCGATGGCAAGAGTTTGCCGGGAATGCACCCCCGAGAACCACCTAGACTAGTAATCATGGTATTTTGTCCTAAATGCCAGAGTAAGGTATGATAGCTCTGCTAAGCTATCTAATCGATAGATAATGACTGTTTTGCCATTGTGGTAACCCCTTGCACTATAAAAGGAGGCCCAAGACAACCTAGCTCAAGATTCGGACCTTTGGACACTTGTACTCGTGTAGTTGCTCACCCCGACAACTGCTCTTGCTGGGGTTAGGCGCTGCGCGTTCTTCGTGTTCCTCTGATCAATCCACCAAAAGCAGGAGTAGGGTTTTACGCCTCACAGCGGCCCGAACCTGGGTAAAAGGCCAGTGTCCTGATCGTCGCGCCGTCTCATGCTCTCCGCTCTTCGTGCAACGTGACCCCCCTTGCCGAACCACAAAGGGGCCTCTGGTCCCGTAGGTGATCGTGAGCATCCGTGCCCCGACAGTCGACAAGCACAAATGGTGATGGAAGGCCTTGGCCACCAAAGCACGTGAGGCCGCATGGTGGCTGCACTCGCCCCGGTGGATATCCCGAAGGATTTTGCATCCCTTGGCCGGCTCGACGCAACGCTGGAACACGCCGGTCACGATGCGTTTGACAAGCTCATTGTTGATGATGGTGTAGGCAGTTGAGCACCGTTGGATTTGTCGGGCTTCGACCTTGTCGGCGGGCCACTCGCCGCTAACGAGGTAGATGAGGAAAGGTTGCCCAGGACGGCACCGTGAGAACCATTAGGACGGCTGTTGCCTCTTCACCGGCCGGAGCGCGACCGGCAGCCCCCGGGCCGGTTAGAGCAGTCCTTGGGCCGGAGCCGGCGGCCCTCGGGCCGGACGAAGCAGTCATCGGACCGGTGCCGGCAGCCCTCGGGCCGGACGGAGCATTCCCCGGGCCGGGGCCGGGAGCCCCCGGGCCGGATGGAGCAATCCTTGGGCCGGACAGGGTAGTACTCGGGTCGGAGACAGCTGTGGGCGGGGCGGGGCTGGGAGACCCCAAGGTGGGGTCGGGAAGCCCCGCTTGAGTCGGGATGAAGATGGACTCGAAGTCCGGCGATGGCTTGTTGGAGGGCTTGTGAAAGCACATTTGCTCCCTTGGTGGTTTTGGTAAATAATAACAACATATAAGTCATTGAACTAATGTTTCCACTAAGTATATTTCAGGAAAAGTTCAATGATAGGATTGGCAAAAGGATTGTGGAGATTGTGGAAATACCACAAGATGCAAGGAAATGGATTGGCAAAGCTTCAAGCAAGAGGACTGTACATTTTACTTTGTGAGAAATCACATTGAGTCCATAGGAAAGCCAATACTATTAAAAGGGGGTAAGGTACTATTGGTGAACAAAATGCTCATACGTGCACAAGTGATAGTCACCAAAAACACCCACAAGCTCTTCCACAAAAGTCTGTCCAAAGTCAAATATCCAAAATCGGTGCAACCAACACTTTCCACTCGGTGCCACCGATTCCCATACTCAGACAGACATTAGCCAAACCCTAGCCTTTCGGTGCAACCGATTCTGCTTCGGTGCCACCGAGTTTAGGTTGCCAACTTTCTGTTACGCAAATTCACAATATCGGTCCGACCAAGATTGTTGAATCGGCATCACCGAGATTGGGCAATCTGACCATTGGTCACCTTATCGGTGCAACCGAGTTTCCTATATCGGTCTCACCGAGATTCAAAAGTTGCCACCTTTTGGTCACTTCGGTACCACCGAGATTAACACATCGGTGTCACCGAGTTGGTCATTTTGTGTGTAACAGTTGGATTTTTGGGGATGCCTATATATACCCCTTCACCACCACCTACTCGAAAGAGAAGCACTCATAACTATTCCATACTTGCCCCATCCAGTTTCCTAAGAGAGAGCCACCTACCCTTGTGTTGAGGTTAAGATCATCCACTCCAACCACATGGATCTTGATTTCTAGCCTCCCCAAGTTGCTTTCCACCAATCCCATCTCTTCCACCAAGCCAAATCTATGAGAGAGTGATTGTGTGTTGAGGAGTCTATCATCTTGAAGCACAAGAGCAAGGAGTTCATCATCATTGCCGAGCCTATTACCTTTTGGAGGGTGGTGCCTCCTAGATTGGTTAGGTGTCGCTTGGGAGCCTCCTACTTCATGTTGTGGAGTTGAACCAAGAAGTTTGTAAGGGCAAGGAGATCGCCTACTTCGTGAAGATCTATCCATAGTGAGGCTAGTCCTTCGTGGACGGAAGCCGTTATGGAATAGTCAAGGTTGCTACTTCGTGGACCCTTATGGGTGGAGCCCTCCGTGGACTCTCGCGACCGTTACCCTCCGTGGGTTGAAGACTCCATACACGTGGATGTACGATAGCACCACCTATCGGAACCACGGGAAAAATCATCGTGTCTACAATTGCGTTTGATCCTCCTACCCTTTCCTTTCTACTCATGGTTGTTGTTACTTTCCGCTGCTATACTCTTAGACATGCATCTGTAGGGTGTACTTGACTTGCCATGAATGTTAAAATCTGCCAACTCTAAAATTTGGGAAAAGGTAGAATTTTTATTTTGTCAAGTAGTCTAATCACCCCCCCTCTAGACATACTTTCGGTCCTACAAGTGGTATCAGAGCTTTGGTCTCCATTGCATTGGTCTCACAACCTAGGAGAGTATGGCGTCTAGTGAGGGAAATTATAACCGTTGAGTTCCATACTTTGATGGCACAAATTTTGCTAGTTGGAAGCACAAAATGAAAATGCATATTCTTGGTCATAACCCCGCCGTATGGGCTGTTGTTCGTGTTGGCTTGCAAGGTGAATTCTTTGGTGATGGAAAGGAACCAGATCGTGAAGCGACCACGGATGAATTGAAGATGTTGCAATACAACGCTCAAGCATGTGACATTCTCTTCAACTCCCATGCCCCGAAGAATTCAACAAAATCAGCCGTCTTGAGAATGCAAAAGAGATTTGGGATACGTTGGTTGATATGCACGAAGGAACCGAGTCCGTGAGAGAATCCAAGTTAGATGTTCTTCAAAGTCAGCTTGACAAGTTCAAGATGAAGGATGGTGAAGGAGTCGCATAGATGTACTCTAGGGTAGCTCTCATCACTAATGAGATTGTCGGCTTGGGAAGCGAAGAAATGACCGACAAATTCATCATCAAGATGATACTTAGAGCTTTGTGTGACACCCTGATTTTGGCAACTTTTTCTTTTCAAAATCTTTTTGGGTTTTATTTGCAATTTGGTTGATTTTAAAACCTTTTCAGTTGAATTGGACCTATGACTTATTGAATCTTTTTCCAAGCAACCCAAAACCCTCATCACCTTGCCAAAACCTTTCTACACCTCTCTTGGATCAATTTCCAATAATTAATCTTTTCCAATAATCCTTTTCTTTATTTGGGAAATTATGTCATCACTATGGGTTGTGAAGCAACCCATAGTTTGGATGATCAATAAATTCCCAAACTTTTCCCACATCTTCTCATCATCATATGATTCCATAATCTTCAAAAATATTCCATTGTCCAACGCAAAGTTTTGGCCAGAATAATTATTTCATTTCTGGTCAGAATTTGTCAGTTGTGAAGCAACCCCTATTTTCCTATCTCAGAAAATTCTCAATAAATTCCCCAAGTTCCTAGGGATCCTATCTAGCCACAATATCCAAAAATATCATCTGGTCCAGTACAATTTTTCAGCAGCAAAACCCTGACAAGTTTCTGCTTATTTCAAACCATTGTGAAGGAAGTACCAGCTAGAGATGGCTCCATGAGATGAAACTTTGTCAGCATCTCCTATAACTCAAATAACTTTCCCCAACCAAGTTTCATCACTAGTAGACCATCTATGTGAGTGCCACAAGCAGATCAAGCTTCTGGACCAGAATTGTAGTTTTCAAAGGAGCTATGTTCAAATCTTCTTCAAACCTTCTCAAACTTTGCCAGTCTGTAGTCCTTCCAACCTAGATGGCACCAGACATCTCCTCTAGCTCCATCTCCATCTTATCCCTCCTCCAGAACCTCCTCAAGATTGCTGGCAGAAGCTGTAGCTGAAGCTACACTTCACAGCAGGGTGAATCTAGTCGAGCCAGTGGCCCAGAGAGGCTAAGTGGACGAAGGTCGACACTATGGACAAGGTGCGCCAGGCATGCGTGTCCTCCTGGTGGCCGCAACCGTGGTGAGCACGGCACTGGCATGCCAGTGCGCGCGCTCTGCACGGCGCCAGAGTTGGATGAGCTCGCCCGAGCCGTCCTTCGCTGCCCCCCTTGTCCCTTGGTGCCGACATCGCCCCCGCCGCACGCGTGGCCCCTCTCGAACCCTCCTGGTCGCCGGAGAAGGCCGCCGCCGCTCCCGGCCAAGATTTGCCACGGGCGCAACAGTGAGCTTCAGCCACTGTGGTTGTCCGCAAACCATTAATGGCGCCGGACCCGTCCCATCGCTCCTCTGCCCTCCTCCATCACCTCGCTCCGCGCCGCGACGGCCAGCTCGCCATCCTTGCTCCAGTGGCATGGCCGAGCCTCGCCGCTTCGGGATAGCTTGCCCGCCTTCGCCTCCCACCTATTTCAGGCCGCGCCCAGCCCCTCCGAGCTCCTCACCCCTCCTCGCCATCCTCCAATCGCATCCATAGCGCCCCAGCAAGAGCCGGGAGCTCGTCTCCCTCAGCTCCGGCGAAGGCTCCACCGCCCGAATCCCCTCTGTCGCCAGCCACCTCCACCCCGTCCCAGCCTCACCTGAGACCACAATCGCACTCAGCTTGTTTCCCTAGTTCTTCCCGAGCTCCTACCCAACCGGATTGCTGCCGGAGTCGTCGCCGCCGACGACCCCCGAAGCATCCACCCGCCGGAGAGGAAGGGGGCGACGCCGTCCGTCCAGCTCCGGAGGAGCTACGGGTACAGGGGGAACCGCCGTTGAGCGCCCGATCCATTCCAGTCATCTCCTAGCCCCGCCGTCGTCCCTATCGCCGGCGAGCGCCGCCGGTGAGTCGCCCCACCTCTGCCTCCCTTCCCTCCCTCTGTTTTAAACAGAGCGGCCCCACCTGTCAGCGGCCCACGCCCGCGCCGAAGCGGTATAAGTGGAGGTGGCCCTCCACTTTACGCCTTCGACGTGGCCCGCTGGAGGTTTTCTGATTTTTCTAAATTCTATTTATTTAATTCAGTTTGACCAGAAACTTTGACCTTAAATAACTTTTTATCTATAGCTCCAATTCAATTGATTCTTTTTGCATTGAGTTGGTATTGAACCCCTTTAGTTGCTGACAAATTCTGGTATTTTTCTCTTATCCACAGAATTTCTGGTTAACAAAAGTACATTATGTGACATTTTCCTTTGCATTTTTAAAATATTTCCAGAAGGGAACTTTGGTGATTTTGAAGACCAAGAGTGTTTGAACAACCCAACAAAGCAAGGCAAGCTATGATACCCATTTCATGAAGCATTTCAATAGCATTGCATATTTTCATACATTATGCTTATTTATTTGCTATAGGTTAATTCATAATAATTGATTTAAACACTTAGTTGCCTATTTTGACGAACCACTATATTTGAAATGAACTTAGTGGTTGATCTTGAGACACCTGTCCGGGCTTAACCGTGCAACCACATTTGCCGGTATGGGACAGCCTTGACTTGGTCTGACCGCGTGCTCTTTCACCGGTACCTCCAAAGAGGGAGGGTTATGCGCACGTGCTACCCTGATTAGGTAGGCGGCGATAACCCTGTGAGCCAGTTGAGTATTCCGCCGGCGTCCCCGTTTGGGACAGTTTAGTTTGGCCACGACGGTGGCATGTGTCATGAGGACACAAGGGCCACCCAGGGCACGACTCCGTTGGAGGATGAATGCCGGTGGTACGATGGAAGAGTCACGGGTTAGGCAGGTTTCGTTGAAGCAACGCTGGTCCACCCGAATGGGATCACGAGGCCAGGTGCTTCATGGTGTGGGTAAAGTGCGCAACCTCTGTAGAGTGAAAAATCTATTCGAATAGCCGCGTCCAAGGAATTGGGCAGCCCGTCCAGACAACAGTAGGTGGTCAACCGTAAGAGTGTTAGTAATGATGGAAGAACTCTTCGTATGATCGGAAGTACTCGATGCCTTATGAGTATTCCGAGGGTTGTGAGACAACCCGGAAGAGAGTAAGTTGGTAACTGGTACAGTAAGTGAATTATTTCAGTATTTAACATGTTGATTTCCATGCTATTGTTTGCTGCATTATTTGGTTGTCGTGAGCTTGCGAGTACATTCAAAGTACTCACCTGGCGTATCATGCCAGATGCAGGAGAAGCCGAGGACGGAGGTCCTGATGGTTCGCACTACGCTAACTAGGATGTGTCCACAACAGTGTCCCTGTGGATGGAGTTGCCGCTATGTTCCGCTACGCCGTAGAAGTACTTAGTAGTTCCGAGGCCCTGCTATGTTTCATAAATAATGTAGATACTGTCATAGCATCGATTGTGCCTTTGGCCTCGCTAGCATTGTAAAAATATGAGCTTGTACCCGAAAGCTATCAATAAAGTCAGTTCAGTTCTGTTCCAAGTTGTTGTGTGTTTTCAGAGGACATGATCTCTTGGCTGGAAACACTGGTAATCCGGTTCTCTGAGCCGGGGTGCCACAACGCTTGGTATCAGAGCCGTGCTGACTGTAGGACACCCTAGTTAATCCGCGCTAGAACCGCGATTAGTATAGGGTTTTGGTGTGTGCATCTTGCTTGCCGCATTTGATTGTTGCATAGCATGTAGCATGATTCATTGTTTTACTAACCGTTGGCATTGTGAGTGTAGATGGCACCAATTGCATACCTCCATCATCATGAGCCTGCACCATTCACCTTTCCAGTACTGATCCATAACGTCTGGCTTCGGCTGTACCCCCACGGCGAAGATCCAGTGTACCAGGTGTATCAGGAGCAGCTTGCTGACTCAGTGTATGAGTATCACACAGAGGCTTTGCTGATCGCAAGCTCGGACCTTGGTAGCTATTCTCGCTCTTCCAAGGGCGGAACGGCTTCTACTCCGGAGCTGGCGATCCAGTTTGCTGCGATGGAGGCTCTCACTGACTTGCGCTTCCACGAGGTCGAGATGCAGACTCATCCAGGTTTCTTCCACTATCCCACCATGTCGCCTGCGACAGGGCGAGTCATTCTCGCTCCAGTTGACCCGGCGTGTGATCGTGTGACTGCTGTTCTGTCTCATTATCTGAACGCCAGTTATCGTACGATCATATCCTTGGCTGAGGAGCTGTCTCGTGTCCAGGCAGCACTTGCAGCAGCGACCTCAGTTCCACCTCCACCTCAGCCTACCTTTCCACCCATATATCCACCACCAGTTCCACCTCCACCTAGGTTTGATACCCCATCGAGCTCTACTGTGCCACCAGGCTTTTCGTCTGGTAGCCGTCGTGAGACCCCGGCAGAGTGGACCTCACTCCTAGCCACTCCAGCTGCTCCGATGCTGAGGCGTCGCGCTCCTTCTTCCCCGGAAGGAGAACCGTCCCAGCAGCGTCGTCGTGTTTCCTTTGATCCGGAGGATGAGATCTATATCATCAGTTCTGACTCCAACTCAGGATCAGACGACGAGGAGTCTTTAGTCTGCCAGTGTTCGTGCCACCCGCACCACTAGAGTAGAGGCTTGAGCTGTTATGCATGCATCTTTGCATATGTCAACTGCCATATGAGCAGTCTAGCCATGTTATTCCCCTACTAGCTTGCCATGTATGATGTTGGGTTATCTTGTATAATTATGTTGTTTGCTTTATTCGCCTTTATTTCACGTATTTTCTCTCTGGTGTCATACTCCTGTGTTTCCCTTATGGATGTTGCTCATCGATTCGGTATTTTGCAATAGGAACAAATTTAGGATGAAGAGAAGTTGTAGCCAAGGCGGCGATGGAACCCCCGTCCGTCGATCCGCCAGACAAGCAGGACAACCACCAGAAGATTTACCACCCCCACCACCTCAAGCACCAACCACTGATCAGATCATGAGAATGTTTGAGGAGAAAAGAAACCAGGACCTTATGGAATTTCTGAAAAGCATGCAGACTATGGTGGGCCAGAATCACAACCACAATGGAACACATTCCAAGTTGTCTGATTTCCAGCGCACCAAGCCACCCAATTTTGGTCAAGCTGTGGACCCTATAGAAGCCGATGATTGGCTGAGGACCATAGAAACGAAGCTGGACATAGCCCGTTGCGAAGAATCGGATAAGGTTCCTTTTGCCACTCACTATCTGGAAGGGCCAGCAGCTATATGGTGGGACAACACAAAGGCAACATGGCCTTCTGGAGAAGATATCACCTGGGAGAAGTTCAAGGAGCTATTCCGCAAATATCACATCCCCACAGGCATAATGAAGGTGAAGCAAAGGGAGTTCCTTGCTGTTACACAAGGAAATATGTCTGTGGCAGAGTATCTGAACAAATTCAACAATCTGGCACGATACTCTACCCATGACGTGTCCACTGAAGAAAGGAAGATAGATCGGTTCCTGGGAGGACTGAATCACACTCTCCGCTATCAGCTCTGCATGTTGGACTTTTCGGACTTCCAGACCTTGGTAAACAAGGCTTTCATAGCAGAACGAGAGCATAAGTCCGGATATGAGGACCGCAAGAGGAAGTTTGAACCCAAGAAGGACAACCGTGAGCCGTTTGCGCAAAAGCCACGTACTTGGCAGCCAGGCCCATCGGAATACAAGCCTACATGGAGCAGTGGCAACAACAACAATAAGACCGTGAGCCAGAATAAGTCCTTCGGCAAACAGCCAGTGATAGAGGAGTGCCGCCGCAACAACACCTGCTTCACTTGCGGCCAAAGCGGACACTACTCCAAACAGTGCCCCGCCAACAATGGGAAGCCATCCTCTGACGTCAAGCCGCAGGTCATAACTATTGGACGACGCCCCGCTCATAACTTCAGCCACGGACGCGTCCATCATATCTCCGCTGAGGAAGCCTGCGAAGCTCCAGAAGTAGTCCTTGGTATGTTTTCTGTTAACAACATACCCGCAGTAATTTTATTCGATTCCGGGGCTTCCCATTCGTTTATTTCGCGGAGTTTTGCCACCTTGCACAAATTTTCTCCTTCACTTTTGGACAAAATCATGGTGGTACAATCCCCTGGCTCCCTGCTCAGACCAAATCTGATATATAGAGATTTGGAAATTTTGATACATGGAGTTAAATTTCCAGCCGCACTCATTGCCATTGAATCTTCGGGATTGGACGTAATACTGGGGATGGACTGGTTGACACCCCATCAGGTATGCATCAACTGTGCCACCAGGACAGTGACACTAGTCAATCGGGCATGACAAACAGTCCAATTCCTTGCGAGCAAAATGATGACAAGGAAGGGAATGGCATACCAAACTACCGTCACGGATATGAACTTAATTCCGGTAGTTTGCGAATTTCCGGATGTATTTCCCGAGGAATTACCAGGGATGCCCCCTGACCGGGAATTGGAGTTTGCAATCGAAGTGGTTCCCGGTACTGCTCCAATTTACAAGAAATACTACCGTATGCCAGGCCCAGAGTTGGCAGAACTAAAGAAGCAGTTGGATGAATTGTTACAAAAAGGGTACATTCGCCCAAGCATCTCGCCATGGGGATCACCAGTACTTTTTGTCAAGAAGAAGGATGGAAATCTACGAATGTGCGTAGACTATCGTCACCTGAATGAGGTCACCATCAAGAATAAGTACCCGCTCCCTTGCATTGATGATTTGTTCGACCAGCTGAATGGAGCACGGGTATTCTCCAAGATTGACCTCCGAACCGGGTATCATCAGCTAAAAATCAGAAAAGAGGATGTACCTAAGACAGCTTTCACCACCCGATATGGACTGTATGAGTTTACAGTCATGTCAATTGGACTAACAAATGCTCCAGCTTATTTCATGAGCATGATGAACAAAGTCTTCATGGATTTCTTGGACAAATTCGTGGTGGTGTTCATCGATGATATCCTGATATATTCCAAGGATGAAGAAGAGCATAAACAACACGTCTGTGCTGTCTTGGAAAGGTTGAGAACCCATCGTCTGTATGCCAAATTCAGTAAGTGTGAATTTTGGCTAAAAGAGGTGGGATTTCTGGGGCATATTCTATCAGAACAAGGAGTAGCAGTCGACCCCAGCAAAGTAACTGTGGTATTGAATTGGAAGACACCAGCCTCGGTGACCGAAGTCCGTAGCTTTCTGCGATTGGCAGGCCATTACCGTCGTTTCATAGAAGGCTTCTCCAAGATAGCTAAGCCATTGACGGAATTGCTCAAGAAAAAATCAAAGGTTTGTCTGGACGGCGGAGTGCGACAACAGCTTCCTAGAACTAAAGACAAGGCTAACCACAGCACCTGTCTTAGTCCTTCCAGACATTCACAAGAGCTTTGATATATACTGCAATGCCTCCAGACGTGGAATCGGCTGCGTATTAATATAAGAAGGAAATGTTGTAGCGTATGCATCCAGACAACTACGACCTCATGAGGAGAACTACCCCACGCATGACTTGGAATTAGCAGCCATGGTCCATGGTTTGAAGATTTGGAGGCATTACCTCATTGGACAACGTTGTGAAATATACACAGACCATAAGAGTCTCAAGTATATTTTCACCCAACTTGACCTGAATCTCAGGCAACGAAGATGGCGTGAACTAGTCAAGGACTATGACATTGGAATAAACTATCATCCGGGAAAATCCAACGTGGTCGCTGATGCCCTCAGCAGAAAACAGGGCACCGTGAATGCACTGATGGGAAGTCTCCATCCAAGGTTACAAGAAGAATTCGCTGAGCTCAATATGGTGCTATGCGGCCCAATTACCTCGGATACTTTGGAAATTACTCCAACGCTTATGGAAGAAATTAAGAAGGCCCAAGAGCCAGATGAAGGAATAAAAGAGATCAAGGAGCTGATTCTGAAAAGGAAAGCCAAGTCTTTCCGCGTGGATGACCAAGGCACCCTATGGTTTGAGAAACGGATATGTGTGCCCAATCAGAATAACTTGAGGCAGCAAATACTCAGGGAAGCTCATGAGTTTGCATACTCTATCCATCGGGGAGGCACAAAGATGTATCAGGATCTGAGAGAGACATCTTGGTGGCCAGGAATGCGAAGGGATATAACATACTATGTCGCCTGCTGTAACATCTGCAACAAGGTCAAGGCGGAACACCAAAAACCCGCTGGGCTACTGCAACCCTTACCAGTTCCCCAGTGGAAGTGGGACGACATATGTATGGACTTCAATGTTGGACTACCCAAGGAAACAAGAGGCAATGATGCTATCTGGGTCATTGTGGATATACTCACAAAAGTGGCTCACTTTATTTCGGTAAAGACCACTTTCAACGCAAATCAGCTGGCATAGCTCTACATGTCCCGGATAGTCAGCCTTCATGGAGTACCCAAGTCTATCACCTCAGATAGGGGCTCCCTATTCACCTAAGCATTCTGGTTGCGATTGCACCAAGCCTTGGGCACTATGCTGAAGCATAGCACAGCGTACCATCCACAGATAGATGGACAGACCGAAAGAGTGAACCAGATACTGGAGGATATGCTCCGGTCCTATGCTCTCACCCATGGACCCAAATGGGAAGATAGCCTACCCTATGCGGAATTCTCGTATAACAACAGCTATCAGTTAAGTTTGAAGATGTCACCGTTTGAGGCACTATACGGGCGGAAGTGTCGCACCCCATTAAATTGGTCCCAGACAGGAGATAGCCGTATCTTCGGCACGGACTTGATGCTCGAGGCTGAGAAACAGGTTAAGGATATTCAGGAGCGTCTTCGAGCAGCCAAGTCCCGGCAAAAGAGCTACTATGACCCAAAGCACCGGGAAGTGACCTTTGAGCCCGGAGAATATGCGTACCTCCGAGTAACCCCCATGAAGGGAGTGAAGAGATTCCATACCCGGGGAAAGCTTGCACTCAGATATATCGGTCCCTTTCCAGTGGTTGCTAGAAGAGGCAGAGTGGCATACCAGTTAGAATTACCACCGGAGTTGTCTGATGTACACGACGTCTTCCACATATCACAGCTAAGGAAGTGCATTGCACCACCAATCAAACAAGCGGATATGAGTGAGCTAGAACTGCCTAAAGATTTGACCTATGAAGAGAAACCCGTCAGGATCTTGGATGAGATGGAAAGGACTACCAGGAGTAAGGTGATTAAGTTTTACAAGGTGCTATGGGAGCACCATACTGAGGAAGAGGCTACCTGGGAAAGAGAAGAATTCCTGAGATCTGCATATCCGTACTTGTTCCCTGAGCAACCGAATCTAGAGGACGAGATTCATCCTAAGGGGGGTAGGTTTGTGACACCCTGATTTTGGCAACTTTTTCTTTTCAAAATATTTTTCGGTTTTAGTTGCAATTTGGTTGATTTTCATACCTTTTTAGTTGAATTGGACCTATGACTTATTGAATCTTTTTCCAAGCAACCCCAAACCCTCATCACCTTGCCAAAACCTTTCTACACCTCTCTTGGATCAATTTCCAATATTTAATCTTTTCCAATAATCCTTTTCTTTATTTGGGAAATTATGTCATCACAATGGGTTGTGAAGCAACCTATAGTTTGGATGATCAATAAATTCCCAAACTTTCCCCACATCTTCTCATCATCATATGATTCCATAATCTTCAAAAATATTCCATTGTCCAATGCAAAGTTTTGGCCAGAATAATTATTTCATTTCTGGTCAGAATTTGTCAGTTGTGAAGCAAACCCTATTTTCCTATCTCAAAAAATTCTCAATAAATTCCCCAAGCTCCTAGGGATCCTATCTAGCCACAATATCCAAAAATTTTATCTGGTCCAGTACAATTTTTCAGCAGGAAAACCCTGACAAGTTTCTGCTTATTCCAAACCATTGTGAAGGAAGTACCAGCTAGAGATGGCTCCATGACATGAAACTTTTTCAGCATCTCCTATAACTCAAATAACTTCCCCCAACCAAGTTTCCTCACCAGTAGACCATCTATGTAAGTGCCACAAGCAGATCAAGCTTCTGGACCAGAATTGTAGTTTTCAAAGGAGCTATGTTCAAATCTTCTTCAAACCTTCTCAAACTTTGCCAGTCTGTAGTCCTTCCAACCTAGTTGGCACCCCCTTGTCCCTTGGTGCCGACATCGCCCCCTCCGCACGCGTGGCCCCTCTTGAACCCTCCTAGTCATCGGAGAAGGCCGCCGCCGCTCCCGGCCAAGCTTCTCCATGGGCGCAACGGTGAGCTTCGGCCACTGTGGTTGTCCGCAAGCCATTAATGGCGCCGGACCTGTACCGTCGCTCCTCTGCCCTCCTCCATCACCTCGCTCCGCGCCGCGACGGCCAGCTCGCCGTCCTTGCTCCAGTGGCATGGCCGAGGCTCGCCGCTTCGGGAGAGCTCGCCCGCCTTCGCCTCCCGCCTATTTAAGGCCGCGCCCAGCCCCTCCGAGCTCCTCACCCCTCCTCGCCATCCTCCAATCGCCTCCATAGCGCCCCAGCAAGAGCCGGGAGCTTGTCTCCCTCAGCTCCGGCGAAGGCTCCGTCGCCCGAATCCCCTCTGTCGCCAGCCACCTCCACCCCGTCCCAGCCTCACCTGAGACCACCATCACACTCAGCTTGTTTCCCTAGTTCTTCCCGAGCTCCTGCCCAACCGGATTGCTGCCGGAGTCGTCGCGGCCGACGACCCCCGAAGCATCCACCCGCCGGAGAGGAAGGGGGCGACGCCATCCATCCACCTCCGGAGGAGCTACGGGTACAGGGGGAACCGCCGTTGAGCGCCCGATCCATTCCAGTCATCTCCTAGCCCCGCTGCCGTCCCTATCGCCGGCGTGCGCCGCCGGTGAGTCGCCCCGCCTCTGCCTCCCTTCCCTCCCTCTGTTTTAAACAGAGCGGCCCCACCTGTCAGCGGCCCACGCCTGCGCCGAAGCGGTATAAGTGGAGGCGCCCCTCCACTTTACGCCTTCGACGTGGCCCGCTGGAGGTTTTCTGGTTTTTCTAAATTCTATTTATTTAATTCAGTTTGACCAGAAACTTTGACCTTAAATAAGTTTTTATCTATAGCTCCAATTCAATTGATTCTTTTTTGCATTGAGTTGGCATTGAACCCCTTTAGTTGCTGACAAATTATGGTATTTTTCTCCTATCCGCAGAATTTCTGGTTAACAAAAATACATCATGTGACATTTTCCTTTGCATTTTAAAAATATTTCTAGAAGGGAACTTTGGTGATTTTGAAGACCAGGAGTGTTTGGACAACGCAACAGAGCAAGGCAAGCCATGATACCCATTTCATGAAGCATTTCAATAGCATTGCATATTTTCATACATTATGCTTATTTATTTGCTATAGGTTAATTAATAATAATTTATTTAAACACTTAGTTGCCTATTGTGATGAACCACTATATTTGTAATGAACTTAGTGGTGGATCTTGAGTCACCTGTCCGGGCTTAACCGTGCAACCACATTTGCCGGTATGGCACGGCCTTGACTTGGTCTGACCGCGTGCTCTTTCACCGGTACCTCCAAAGAGGGATGGTTATGCGGGCGTGCTACCCTGATCCGGTAGGCGGCGATAACCCTGTGAGCCAGTTGAGTATTGTGCCGGCGTCCCCGTTTGGGACAGTTTAGTTTGGCCACGATGGTGGCAGGTGTCATGAGGACATAGGGGCCACCCAGGGCAGGACTCCGGGGAGGATGAATGCCGGTGGTACGATGGAAGAGTCACGGGTCAGGCAGGTTTCGTTGAAGCAACGCTGGTCCACCCGAATGGGATCACGAGGCCAGGTGCATCATGGTGTGGGTAAAGTGCACAACCTCTGCAGAGTGAAAAATCTATTCGAATAGCCGCGTCCACAAAATTGGGCAGCCCGTCCAGACCTCAGTAGGTGGTCAACCATAACAGTGTTAGTAATGATGGAAGAATTCTTCGTATGATCGGAAGTACTCGATGGCTTATGAATATTCCGAGGGTTGTGAGACAACCCGGAAGAGAGTAAGTTGGTAACTGGTACAGTAAGTGAATTATTTCAGTATTTAACATGTTGATTGCCACGCTATTGTTTGATGCATTATTTGGTTGTAGTGAGCTTGCGAGTACATTCAAAGTACTCACCTGGCGTATCATGCCAGATACAGGAGAAGCCGAGGTAGGAGGTCCCGATGGTTCGCGCTACGCTAACTAGGATGTGTCCACAGTAGTGTCCCTGTGGATGGAGTTGCCGCTATGTTCCGCTACGCCGTAGAAATACTTAGTAGTTCCGAGGCCCTGCTATGTTTCAAAAATAATGTAGATACTGTCATAGCACCGAGTGTGCCTTTGGCCTTGCTAGCAATGTAAAATATGAGCTTGTACCCGAAAGCTATCAATAAAGTCAGTTCAGTTATGTTCCAAGTTGTTGTGTGTTTCCAGAGGACATGATCTCTGGGCTGGAAACACTGCTAATCCGGTTCTCTGAGCCGGGGTGCCACACTTTGGATGAGAGATACGACACCGTGTGCACATTGATCCATGTGAGGCCCAACTACAAAGATCTCAAGCCTACGGAAGTCATTGGAAGGATTGTAGCTCATGAGATGACACTCAAAGACAAAGAAGAGATTCACAACAAGTCTAGCGGTGCTTACAAAGCCACAAGTGATGCTCTCGCAACTTCAAGCGACAACCTTGTCACCAATGAAGAGATAAGCCTCATGGTCAAGAAATTCAACAAGTTCTACAAGAATAGAGGCAAAGAACGAAGCTCCAACTCAAGATATGATGAGAAGCGTTCGTCAAGTCATGACCGCAACTGCTACAATTGTGGGAAGCCCAGACACTACTCCAATGAGTGCACGGCACCCTACAAATGAAGAGAAGAGTCACCTCGAAGACGAAGCTCAAAGAATGAATAACCTCAAAGAGAGAGAAGAAGTAGAGATGATCGTTATGAACGAAGACCCTCAAGGAGAAGTAGAGATTCAGAGAAGAAGGACAAGTACACCAAGAGCTACACAAGAAGAAAACATCAAGCTCATGTTGGTGAATGGGTTTCCGGCTCCGACTCCGACAACAACTCCGAGAGAAGCTATCACTCCAACTCCGACTATAGTCAAGATGATGGTGTTGCCGTAATTGCTCTAGTGACTACCAACTCCTATGATCTATTTGATTCACCAAATGAAGGGAGTGGAAGTTGCTTCATGGCTAAAGGCCCCAAGGTATCACACCCCGTGTATCTTGATTTCAATAGTGATGAAGATGATTTGCTTTGTGATGATGACTTGCTCTTTGATAAAACTAGTGATGTTAGTCAAAATGAACTTGATAATTTTCATGCTAGTCAAGATAAGTCAATTGATGATGATAAGATGAAAATAGAACAACTAACTAAAGAACTAAACACTCTTAAGTTAGCTCATGAATCTACTCTTGAAGATCATAGAGAGCTTGTAAGAACTCATGAGAAGCTACGCTTTGAGAAGCTCAACTTGGAGCAAGAGCATGAGTTTCTTAAAGCTATCAATGACGATCTCCGAAAGAAGACTTCATCTTATCTAGCCAAACGACTACTCTTGTCTACATTCATGCCTCAAGTTAAAACTAAGCAAACTAGTAACAAAGGAAAGAAAGGTTCTTCATCTAGTAGCAACAATAAAAATGTTAAACCTAATGATGTTGCTTCTGGTAGTTCTATTGATTCCACTAATGATGATTCTCTTAGCCAAGTTACACTTGAGCAAGAAAATGCTTTATTGAAAGGAATTATAGAGAAAGGTATCTACAAGAGTCTTGCCGGGTGTAAGCAATTTGAGGAAATTGTACGCAAGCACGGAGGATACTGAAAGAACCATGGTGTTGGCTACTTCAACGCTAATGGAGTTGAATGGGAAGAAGGTCAATACCCCATGCTCAAGTTTGTTCCTCAAAAGGAGAAGTATGAAAATACTCTTCCTAAGGGGACAAGCACTCAAGATGACCTTCCACCACAAGACCACAAGCTCAAGGGCAAGAACAAGCTTCAAGAGGACATTGACTCATATGAAGATGAATCCCTAGCTTTGGTGGAGTGGGTTCCCAAGGCTACTTCAAGCTCAACTTCTACAAAGGCTACTACAACCCCAAGGATCCCCATCAACTTGATGTGGGTCCCCAAGAAGAAGAACTAGAGAGTTCTTGAGGGGTGACTCCGCCAATGAAATTCACTCACATTCATTATTGGCAAGAACTATTTGCAATCAACATCAACTCTATGCAATAGTTCAAGGAGTCACACATTCCCTCAAAGGTAAGCAAGGGACAAGGTAATCAACAAATCAATGGACATCATTACACATACTTTGCACTCCATGTCCATAGATATCCTTGTATTTGTCTCTTGTGTGTTGGGACTAACCCATGTAGGTGAGAAGAGTAAGGAAACAACAAGGATGCTCCCAACTCTTGGTGATCTTCATCAACCTTGAGCATCTACCACTACCTCACCAACATGAAGTTTTCATCGACAAAACCCAAGGTTAGTTTATCCCTCCTATGGGGGGATGTCACATCAAGGGGGAGCTTTACTCTAAGACTTGAGTTAAAGCATCTCTTAGAATGTTACAACATTAAATGCTTTATGTAAAAGTGGTAACCCCACTTGTGCTTAAACGATGAGTATGACCTATGATCAAGTATTCTTACTTGGCTCCTAAGTCAATATACTCATATATAGATGACTTCGTCATCGCCCAAGTGCTTGTTAGATGCTAGTATGTATGTGCATGTTTGTCATGATTTCATTTGACATCTTATTGTGTGAGCATGTTGGTCTGCATTTATTTTCCCATTCGAGGACATCCAATTGTTGCTATTTGGCTTTTGATTTATCTTTTGCCAATTGGATGGACAAGAATGCCTAGGACCACTCTCTAGCTATCTATGCTTTCTCACCTCATATTCCATTCATGCTGCATCACAAAATTTGAACAAGTACTTTTCAATCCCTCTGTGTGTGGAGCACTCGGAGTTCCGTATCGACAAGGACTGACCATTAAAACCTCCCAAGTGCATCCCGGTGGAACCAACCCACAATTCTTGGTCTCACCGAATGCCTAGGGTTGATCTGGTTTTCAATCTCGGTACTACCGATTCCATATTCTCGGTTACACCGAGTTTCCCTGTCAGCTGACAGTTGAGGAACTCGGTGACACCGAAAATTTAGAATCGGTGGCACCGACAGTGAGGGGTATATATGCTGTGGACCCAACATTTCAAAATTCAATCTTCAAACCGTTGCGCCCCAAAACCCTAAGCTGCCGCAAAGGACCCCCTGGTCGTCGCCCTTGTCTCCCGGCGCTCCTCCGCCGCTGGGATCCTCGCCGTCGACGGGCATCTTCGCCGCCGTCGCCACCGTAGCGGATCCGTCGCCAAGTTAGGGTACGGATTCGATTTTTCTTGCGCTCCCCGTCCGATTCTTGCGCAATGAAATTGATTTTATCTATAAGCCACTGTTTGCACATTTTTCGATCCACGAGAAAACTCCATAGATTTGCGAATGATGGATTTTTTAGGTTTTGCCGTCCGCCTCATGAATCTCGGTAGGACCGATGCAAAATAATCGGTAGCACCGATTTTGTTTTCTGGCACACTGAGAACACCTCGGTGGAACCGAGTGCTATTTTCGGTGTAACCGAGGATGGTGCCAAGTTCCTGGAAAGCAGGTTGTTTGTCTCGGTGGGTCCGAAAATTTTGTCTCGGCTGTACCGAAGTACATTTGGCAGAATTCAAAATATGAGAAATTCTTAATTCAAACTTTTAAAAGCAGCTGTACTTTTTGTGATGACTCATCTTCTTCTACTCCTCTATACTCTATTCACAGGGTCAGCATGTCAAGTGCTGAGGACAGTGAGAACAACTTCCAAGAGGAGAACATTGTCATGAGTTCAGGCACTAGTCCTGAGTCCAGTTCCCCTTCAGATCCAGGCACTCCCAGTTCTCATGGGTTGCCCAAGGCTGCTACTAGGGCCAGGAAGAAGCTGAATTCAGATGAGGAGGATTTAGATTTTGTGCCAGAGGAGATTCTTGCCAAGAAGCAAGAGAAGGCTGCTAAGAAGTCTGCAAATGAAGCCACTTCTTCAAGGAGGACTGTCAGCAAGGTATATGCTAGCTCTGAAGCTATGAGAGCACCTGAGAGTGCTAGGGCTACCATGACTGTTGAGCCGCCAAGAAAATCTTTGCCTAAGAAGGCAGGGGAGAAGAAGAGAGCTAGGAAGAGGATTGTCTATGTCACTGGTAGGCAAACATCCATGTTTGAAGATCCAGAGGAGGCTGCTGGTGCTGCTGCTGAGGAGGAGGAAGAACATGTTAAGAAGGCCCCTCCCTAGAAGAAAAAGAAGCTTATGGCTGATGCTATGCCAAAGACTGGCACATCCAAGAGCACCAAGTCTGCCCCCAAGAAAGTTGCTGCTGAAAAGCCAAAGAGGTTATCTAGACAGATTCCAGCTTCTGAAAAGAACAAGGGAACTACCTCCAGAGTTGAGGATGAGGATGCCATGTCTGCTTTGATGAAGCTTAGACCACACCTTCCTGAACATAATGCCAGCCAGCCACCTGCTGAAGATATGAAGAAGAGGAAGGAATCTGGTTTGAGGGCATGGAGAGCTATTGATCCATATGCCCAAAGGAGAAAGACAGCTGTGGACTACAGATTCTACACCAAGGAGCAACAGGATTTCTATGAGACTGTGCTGCTTGACAAGAGTCCAGCTGTGAGTGACATGAGATATTTAGACTAGAAATACATTAAGGAGAATGAAGACTACTTTCCAAATGTTCAAGACAACTTTCACTGCATTGGTTTGGATGAGTTTGTTGGAAGAGAGTTTACAGCATGGAATGATGAGATGATCATGCAATTCTACTCCACTGCTCATTTCTATGGAGATGGTAGGATTGTATGGATGACTGAAGGAGCTAGATATGAGTCCACTGTTGATGATTGGGCTGCAATCTTAGGAGTCCCAGAGGTATAGGATGGTGACTTGGATGTCTACTCTGAATCCAAGGAGAGCCACAATGCTATGGCCAACATTTACAATAAGATTCCTGCTGCTCATGTGAAGTCTCATAGGCTAGGTTCTATCTATTTCCTCCAAGCTGGCCTCTGTACCATGAACACCATTTTGAGGCATACTTTGATGCCCAAATCAGGAGATGAGAAGATGATCCGAGGCTACTCCATCAACATGCTGATCCATCTTGACAGACACACCAGGATTAGAGTCATGGATTTGATTGTAGAGACAGTGAAGAGGGTGGATGCTGATCAGAAGCGCTCTTGCTGCTATGCACCCTATATCCAGATGCTTATCAACTCCAAGCTGGAGAAGCACATCTTTGCTCTGGACAAACCCCACTTGCCCCTACAGCCAGATTTAGAGGACAACATTGTGGTGATGGACCCGGAACATCCCACATCAGCTACAGCTCAAGCACAGGCAGAGGCAGAGGCAGCTAGAGCCACTAGTGCTCAGGTCCCTAGATCCTGGAATGAGCAAATGGATCTGTTGATATCATCAGTTCAGGGCATGCAGAAGGAAATTAAGAACATTTTGAACAATCAAAATAGTCTTGTCAGGATCTTTGAGAACAGAATCAAGACCCTTAATGATAAGGTGGATGGGCTGACCAAGACAGTCAATGAGCTTAAGAAGGAAGTTGACTATGTGCCTCTTCCCCACTCTTCAGATGATGATGATGATGATGAGGATGATTCACCTCTCAGGCCAGGCACACAATTCACTACCCAGGCCAGATCAGCCATAGTGCCAGCTCCAGACTTGAGGCCCTCTTCATCAGCTCCTGCTACTGTCACCTCAGCTCCATCAGCTCCAGTTCCTCCTGTTGTCACTCCAACTCCATCGACGACATCAGCTGCGATCTTCGCCGACTCTGTTCTCTCGACTCCTTCATCAACAACCGGAGGAGATCAGCCCAAGAACTCTTAGATATATGCCTTTGAACTTTTTGGTAACTTGTTGCCAAAGGGGGAGAAGTGTATATAGATCTTTAGGCTTCGAGTGAGAGAGCCTTTGGTTTTTATCGCTTATTCAAAAACAATTGTCTTTTGATGTGTTTGTGTTGAACCTTTGTTGGTGTTTTGATCATACGCTTAATGTGTGTTGCTACTATTTCCTATCATTATGCTACTTATGAGATGATCACTCACCTTTGCTTGATTGTGTTGTGCTATGATGTTCATTCTAATTATTCTCGCACACCACCAAGATGTATGTGACATGGAAGAAGTGCCCCATGTACCTAATCGATTGTGCATTTGCATTCAAACGCAAATTTAAAATAATGCACAAATTTAGGGGGAGCTCTTGCTTATCACATACTTCTCAAAGCGACGATTACATTCATTGATTATATCTTTGTCGAAGCTTTGATCTATATGTTGTCATCAATTACCAAAAAGGGGGAGATTGGAAGCACATTTGCTCCCTTGGTGGTTTTGGTCATTAATAACAACATATAAGTCATTGAACTAATGTTTCCACTAAGTATATTTCAGGAAAAGTCCAATGATAGGATTGGCAAAAGGATTGTGGAGATTATGGAAATACCCCAAGATGCAAGGAAATGGATTCGCAAAGCTTCAAGCAAGAGGACTCTACATTTTACTTTGTGAGAAATCACTTTGAGTCCATAGGAAAGCCAATACTATTAAAAGGGGGTAAGGTACTGTTGGTGAACAAAATGCTCATACGTGCACAAGTGATAGTCACCAAAAATACCCACAAGCTCTTCCACAAAAGTCTGTCCAAAGTCAAATATCCAAAATCGGTGCAACCAACACTTTCCACTCGGTGCCACCGATTCCCATACTCAGACAGACATTAGCCAAACCCTAGCCTTTCGATGCAACCGATTCTGCTTCGGTGCCACCGAGTTTAGGTTGCCAACTTTCTATTACGCAAATTCACAATATCGGTCCCACCGAGATTGTTGGATCGGCGTCACCGAGATTGGGCAATCTGACCGTTGGTCACCTTATCGGTGCAATCGAGTTTCCTATATCGGTCTCACCGAGATTCAAAAGTTGCCACCTTTTGGTCACTTCGGTACCACCGAGATTAACACATCGGTGTCACCGAGTTGGTCATTTTGTGTGTAACGGTTGGATTTTTGGGGATGCCTATATATACCCCTTCACCACCACCTACTCGAAAGAGAAGCACTCAGAACTATTCCATACTTGCCCCATCCAGTTTTCTGAGAGAGAGCCACCTACCCTTGTGTTGAGGTCAAGATCATCCACTCCAACCATATGGATCTTGATTTCTAGCCTCCCCAACTTGCTTTCCACCAATCCCATCTCTTCCACCAAGCCAAATCCGTGAGAGAGTGATTGTGTGTTGAGGAGTCTATCATCTTGAAGCACAAGAGCAAGGAGTTCATCATCATTGCCGAGCCTATTACCTTTTTGAGGGTGGTGCCTCCTAGATTGGTTAGGTGTCGTTTGGGAGCCTCCTACTTCGTGTTGTGGAGTTGAACCTAGAAGTTTGTAAGGGCAAGGAGATCGCCTACTTCGTGAAGATCTACCCATAGTGAGGCTAGTCCTTCGTGGACAGAAGTCGTTATGGAATAGTCAAGGTTGCTACTTCGTGGACCCTTATGGGTGGAGCCCTCCGTGGACTCTCGCGACCGTTACCCTCCGTGGGTTGAAGACTCCATAAACGTGGATGTACGATAGCACCACCTATCGGAACCACGGGAAAAATCATCGTGTCTACAATTGCATTTGATCCTCCTACCCTTTCCTTTCTACTCATGCTTGTTGTTACTTTCCGCTGCTATACTCTTAGAGATGCATCTGTAGGGTGTACTTGACTTGCCATGAATGTTAAAATCTGCCAACTCTAAAATTTGGGAAAAGGTAGAATTTTTATTTGGTCAAGTAGTCTAATCACCCCCCCCCCTCTAGACATACTTTCGGTCCTACAGCTTGCGCAGATACTCGAGGGACACGCCGGCAGGGATGGGTTACCAAGTGGAACCGATCTTGGTGAGTGTGTCTGCGTCCTCATTGCCGACTCGAAGCATGTGATGGAACACACAGCCCTGAAAACCGCCTATCAGTTGCTGGACCAGGAAGCGGTAGTTGGCCATGTTCGTGGCGCATTCGCCAGTGACTTACTACACCACCAGGTCGAAGTCTCTGAACCACAAGATGCGCCGGATGCCGATCTCCCTGTCCAGGCGGAGGCCGTGGGTGAACGCTTCGTACTCCGCCATGTTGTTCGAGGTGGCAAAGTGGATCTGCAGGACGTACTTTAGCCAGCCCCCCTTCGGAGAGGTGAGGACGATGCCTGCTCCAAGGCCAGTGCGAATCTTCTATCCGTTGAAGTGCATGTGCCAAGAGTGGAGTCGGGGTGCGGCGGGAGGTATTCCGTCTCTGTCCAGTCGATGAGGAAATCCACCAAGGCTTGAGACTTGACGGCCATGAAGGGCTTGTACGTGATGTGGTGGTCGTCTAGCTCGATGGCCCACTTGGCGATCCGGCCGGCTGTGTCCCCATTGCCCATGATTTCCCCAAGGGGTGAGGTGCTCACCACCATGTCGGGGTGCCCCTGGAAGTAGGGTTTGAGCTTTCATGCCACCCGGAACACGCCGTAGCACATCTTTTGGTAGTGGGGGTAGTTCTGCTTCGAGGCGGATATGACCTCACTTAAGTAGTAGACCGGCCGCTCGTTAGCCATGACGACGCTGACCACCCGGCTAGTAGTTGTGATGTAGAGCAGCATTGGCTCCTTGTTAGCCGGGGCGGCCAGGACGAGAGAAGTGGAGAGCACGCGCTTGAGGTTGTGGAACGCCTCGTCCGCTTCTGCGGACTAGTCAAAGGTGTCCATTTTCTTGAGTAGGCGGTAGAGGGGGAGCGCCTTATCCCCCTACCGACTAAGAAAGCGGCTGAGCGAGGCCAGGCAGCCGGTGATCTTCTGGACTCTGGCCAGGGTGGCCGGCCTGGCCATGAGCTCGATGGCCCGGATCTTCTCTGGGTTGGCCTCGATCCCTTGCTCGGAAAAGAGGAAACCGAGGATCTGCCCAGCCGGGATGCCGAACACGCACTTATCTTTGATATCGTCAAGGAGGGTGCGGCTTTCCTTGGTTTTGACCACAACATCGTCCACATAGACGTGCATGTTGCAGCCGAGCTGCCTGTAGAGGCATCGCTGCATGCAACGCTGGAAGGTGGCACCGACGTTTTTCAGCCCGAACGCCATGGTGATGTAGCAAAATGCGCCGAAGGGGGTGATGAAATTTGTCTTGATTCGGTCAGCCGGATTTAACTTGTCTGATGGTAGCCTGAGTAGGCATCCAAGAAGTAGAGCAGCTCGCAGCCAGCCATTTTGTCGCTCACTTGATCGATACGGGGCAGAGCGAATGGATCCTTGGGGCATGCCTTGTTCAGGCTGGTGTAGTCGATAAACATGCGCCAAGTCTTGTTCTTCTTGAGCACTAGGACCGAGTTGGCTAACTAGTCTGGGTGGAAGACTTCCATGATGAAGCCGGCTGCTAGCAGCCAAGCGATTTCTTGACCGATGGTTTTTTGCTTTTGCTCGGAAAAGCGGCGCGGTGATTGCTTGACCGGTTTTGCGTCCTGTCGGACGTGCAGAACGTGTTCGGCGAACTTCCACGGAACTCCGAGAATGTCCATTGGCGACCATGCAAAGATGTCCCAATTATCACGGAGGAAGTCGACGAGCTCGCTTTCCTAATTGCGGTCGAGGCTGTCCCCGACTACGACATACTTGCTGGAGTCAATCACGACGAGCGGGATCCTCTTGGTATACTTGCCGGTGGGCAGCTGGAACTGTGATTCTCCAGGCGGCTACTTCAACTTGGGCTCGGGCATGGCTGGCTACTCGCGGGCAAGGGCTATGAGCCCATCGATCTGGCGCCACTCCTCGGCAATGACGAGGGACTCTGCTAACTTCGACCCAGCCAAGGCGCACTCGGTCGATTTCTTGTAATCTCCGGTGAGGGTGATGATGCCGCTGGGGCCCGACAACTTCATCTTCAGGTAAGCGTAGTGCGGGACCGCCGTGAACTTGGCTAGTGCAGGCCGGTCCAGGTGCGGCTGGTAGGGGCAGGACAAGTCCACCACCTCAAACCAGGTGGGTTCACGGCAGAAGTTCTTCACCGCGCCGAACACCACGTCCAGCCGGATCTTGTCGATCGGGGAGCACGAGAGGCCGGGCATTATATCGTGGAACACTGTCCGGGTCGGCTGGAGCTCAGACTAACGGATGCCCAACTTGTCCATGGTGTCGCGATAGAGAATATTGATTCTGCTACCGCCATCGACGAGGACCTGTGTGAAGCGGCAACCGCTTCTCTCGGAGACGAATGTGGGGTCGAGGACCAGAGCATAGCCTCCCGGCGTGGGCATCACGGCCGGGTGGTCTTCACTCCCCCAGGTGATGGGTTTGTCCGACCAGTGCATGTGCTGGGGGACTGGAGGGATAATGGTGTTGACCTCCTGCACGCGCCTGCACTGGTTGTGTTTGTCGTTGTCCTCAGAGGTGAAGACAACATAGGTCCCATCCTAGCTATGGTAGTAGTTACAGGCCCCGCCGGCTCCCGGAGCAGGCAGCGGCAGTTGTGGAGCCAGAGCTGGGGCAAAGTGTCGCCCCGCGCAATCTTGGGGAACCAGCTGCACTGGCAATCCATGTGTGTTGCCGTCTTGGCCCCGCTATGGAATTTGCAGGGCCCGTCGAGCATCTGCTCGAATGTGTACTTGGACTGCCAGGGGTTCTTGCCCTCGTTGGTGCGTTGATGCCGGTTGGAACCCTGGCCATCTGCCATCTTGCCATTGGCCACAGCGGCGACTTACCAGCTACCGTAGCAGGCATCCGGCTGGCCAGACTTGCGCTTGCCCTGATTGTCCTGGAAGTGCCTGGAGGAGTCGCCGCCGGCTGCCAGAACAGAAGTCGGCTTGGCCTGGGTTGGTTTGCCAGCCGCGTTGACTTGGACTGGAACCTTCATGGAGGACTCGGCCATGGCGTACCCATCTACCACACCCATGAGCTGCACGAGGGCCTCCGGCTCCCGACGTATGAGTTTGTGCTCGAGAAGGGTGCCGTCTCGACAACCGTCGATGAAATAATGGATCACCTGTACCTCGTGGACGCCCTCGTAGGAGTTGCGAAGTTCGGTCCAACGCGTGAGGAATTCATGGAGGAGCTCAGCCGGCATCTGGACGGAGAGGGCCATCTGGCGGGGCCGCCCGGGATGCTTGTAGGTGTCGGTGAAGTTGCGCACAAATACCTCTTGGAAGTCCAGCCAACCGTTTACGCTGCCGGTCGAGAGGCTGTTGAACCAGGTGTGGGCCGAACCAAGCAGCAAGAGGGGCGCATAGCGCGCCACCACATTCTTGTTGCCGCCGGCGATATCGACGGAGGTGATGTAGTCGGTCAACCAATCTTTGGGATTGGTCGAGACGTTATACTTGGGTGTGTCGCGCACCAAGGTGAAGCCCTTGGGGAACGGTTCCTTCACAATGCGCGGTCCAAAATAAATTTCGGGCCGGCAGTGCTTTCTTGCTTCACGGTCTGGGACTCCACAAGCCTCTTGAGGTGGAAACGAGCGTCCTGATTGTCTAGGAGACGCGGGCCGACGTGCTCGTCTACCGGACGCTGGGTGGCCGGCTACTTAGGAGCTGGGCCGCCGGCTGCCTAGCCGCTGGGCCACGGTCTCGTCTCCCACGCGGGTCGCTCCGCGCCGACCGGCTGTTGCCCCGGCCAACCGGCTTGTCCGGGCGGTTGTCCGCCGCCAACGGGCTGCGGTCGTGCCGGCTTCAGCTGCCCGTGCACCGGCAGTGGGCGAAGAAGCATGGTGCGTGTCCTGTCGGCCGCCCGTGGGCCTGTGAGGGTCGATGGTCGTGGTGTTGGTTCTTGAGCGGGAGCCGGCGGGTATCGAAGTGACTAGGCCGACTGGTCCTGTTGCAAGTTTGCAGTCTCCACAAGGATGCAGATGTGTTCCTTCGGCGTCTCACGGGACGACCCGTCGAGCTCCTCTATCTCATTGAGGGCGTCCTGCGTGGCCCTAATGTTCTTTGTGGGCGTGTTGTAGAAGGGACGAGCGTCGGCCAGCTCTTGGCCAACGACGCCGCAGCGGGGCCGCACTTCCGCCTGCTTACTAGGTGCGATGCCAGCCGGCGTGAGGCCATAGGCCGCATTGTACTTGCGTTGTGTGGCCTTGAACTCGCGCTGCGTGGCCTCCACTGCCTCCACCTCCACGATCAGGCGGTGGCCATCCAGCTCCTCGGCCGCGGCAGCCGCGTCAGATACACGCGGGATGGGTTCATGCAGCGTGTCCACCGCCGCGCGTAGCTTGGTCTGCCACGTCGACCTACCACCGAAAGGTGCAGCTATCATCACATCCATATGAGTGTAGAGGTCGTCGATCTTGCCGGAGAAGTAGCCATCGCTGGCTGGCGGCAGCTCATTATAGTTGTGCACCTCAGCCTGGTACTCGTTGGGAACGATCGCGACATTGACGCGGCAGTTGCCGAAGGGGATGATCGAGCCTCCCTCGGGGAAGTTCACGTCCTCGAGGCGGTGGGCGTTGTCGTTGATGCAGTCGAGTGCGCTGTAATGCACAACCAAGCAATCTGTGATGCTCGCGCCGGAGGGGGTGAAGGATCCCACCCGGAACTTAACTCTAGCCGGTGTCGCTGCCGGCTCCACGGTGGGCGCCAACTGTCGTGGTATTAATATAGCAGATACCAGGGGTGGCTTAAGTCGTGGTTTGGGGCTGAGTGGCGCCAGCGACGTCCAGAGATGGGTGAGGGTGTGAGACACATGACGCTGGCTTACCCAGGTTTAGGGCCCTCCGATGGAGATAAGACCCCTAGTTCTGCTGGAGTGACTATAGACGATCACAATACATGGTGCTCCTTGAGCTGTTCGTGAGGGGGAAGATGAAGCTCTCGCTACGAGTATCGCCGCCTCCTGTGTGTGTGTGTGTGTGTGTGTGTGTGTGTGTGTGTGTGTGTGTGTGTATGTGTGTGTGAATTAAGGAATGGTTGAACCCCTCTCAGGGGGCCTGGGGGTTGTCTTTATAGTGTTGCCGGTCTGTTACAATATGGGATATTAAAGGGGCGCGGGCCCTGGCTAGCAGCCTCTCGGGCCAGCCGCGGGCCCCGCAAGCTGTCGGGTCTTTTCAAGCACGGGGCCCGCCGGCTGTCGGATTTCGGGCTCCGCAAAATCCTCAAGGTTCGAACACAGGGGCGTGTGCGAAGCTTCCCTGCGGCCTCGCCCTACTTAGCTCGCTACACGATGGTAACTACGGCAAACTCGCACGATGACGAGGAAGAAGATGAACACGGTAGTTTACCCAGGTTCGGGCCGCTGCTAAGCGTAATACCCTACTCCTGCTTTGGTGGATTGCCTCTCGGGGAGGTTTGGTGGATGAACTAGTACAGTGGTTTCGAGCCTCGCGAGGGTGCTCGAGCGGTGTTCTTGGCTCTCTGCCTTGTCTTGTGTTGGTGTGTTCCTCCCCCTCTATGGTGCGGCCTAGGCTCTATATATATCAGTGGCCCGGGTCCTCTTCCCTTATCACAATGGCGGGAAGGGATGCCACAACGGCCAAATTTGAAGGGGGACAGGAGTACATCCCTGCCCTGTCCAAAGGAGGTCTTCGCCTGCAAAGTAGCCGTCGGTGATGCAGAGGTGGGCTCGGCGATGACATCCGTCCTGCGGGGCTCGTGGTCGTGGTCTTGTTGCACCAGAATGGAAACCTTTGGGGGATGCCTTGGGAACCCGCGTACGTCCTTGCTCCCTTTCCACCAAAGGGGAAACTGCTCCACCTGGCACGCTAGCGCCCGCGTGTCCTTCCTTGCATCATCTTTGACCCCTGAGGCTGGCTGCTGCATAGAGATCTCAGCCGCTCCGGAGGGGGCCTGCGGAAGCCAACCCCCTGCTGGTCTTGGCGCTGCTCTCCCTCGCGAGCCTAGGGTCCTCGCGAGGGCCTTGCCTTGTGTGGGATCGCGCCAGGCCGTGCTTGGCTGACGAGGTGGGCCATGTCCTGGGCCGCAGGCAGGCAGGTCTGGGTACCCCCGTTCCCAGAACGCCGACAATAGCCCTCGGGCCCAAGGCGCGCTCGAGATGGCTTCTGGGCGAAGCCTTGATGACGGCCCGAAGCGCCGCGGGCCCCAAACGCCTGCGGGCCAGGCTTTACACACGTCGAGCGCCTGGGCGGCGACGCCCCCGCTCCCCGAAGGCATCAGGAACCACCCCAAGCCAAACTGACGCGACGCCCGCGTGCAGCGCCGCCATCATTGCCCTTCCTTGAATGTTGTTGTTCCGTCGGCCTTCTCTCCTTGGGCCGCGCGGATGTGACCCTTCGAAGGCTGCATGCCTCCCGGGATGCGAGGGGGCGCCGATTGGCCCTTGGTCGTACATAAGCAGGCGAGGGCGAGAAAGCCCTCAACTCATCTTCGTCTTCTTCGTCATCCAACTTCCAAGACGCCGCTCTCCCAGTCATGGCTTCAGTGAGGAAGTTCTTCGCCGCCGAGAAGGAGAAGGCTTCCGAGGAGAGCCCCGCCCCACCGCCGCCCAGGAGGGGCCGCGGTCGTCCCCGAAAGCACGCCGCGACGCCAGCGGTGGTTCCTCGTGGGCGCGGTCGTGCTCCAACACGGCCCGGGGTTGCCATCGGAGGCCGCGGAGAGGCTCCGTCCAGCGCGGGCGGCCGCAGTAGTCGAGGAGGTGGCGCCAGCAATGGGAGGGAGGCGGTGGCAACCCGGCCGCCACGCCCGCGGTTCCATAGGGCCGACACGGCCCAGGAGTTCGTGGTGTGGGCGGATAGGCCGGAGGCTGCCTGGTTCCAACTTCCACGATTCTTCGCGGGGGCGCTGCCTATCGGTGGGCCTGGCGGCCTATGGCTGCAGGCCGACGGCTGCTGCAGCGCGGCATCTTGGGTGGAGGTCGAGGTCACCTCCGGGGGTTACGTGTACCTGAAGCGAGGGTGGCAGACGTTTGCCCGCGCCCGCGGCCTGGTGGGGAGGCGCACCCTTCACTACAAGTACGATGGGGAGGTGACGCTCTTCGTCAAGATCTTCAGGGGAGAGGGCGAGCGCCTGGGGTGCTGCCCGGAAGACGTCGGTCGCGGCGATCTTGGAGATGAGCTTGCCCTTCGTGACGGGCGCCGCGCCTTCAGCAGCAGCGACACCCCTTCCGAGGGGAGCCCGAGCGACAGCAGCTACGACGCACCACCGCGCCGGCGCGCCCGGACCTTGGGGGGTAGCCAGCCGCCGCGGCGTCGCTCCTTCGCTCCGGGGGCGTCCGTGCCGGCTCGCCTTCAAGGGCCCGTGAAGGAAGAGGAGGACACCGACTGAGCGCTGGTGCGCCAACGCCGAGGCTCCTGGAGGGGCAGCCCCCGTGGGGGCTTTCTCACTTTGTTTCTCCTCCTCTTTTCCTGCTCCTGCAATCAAAGAACCAAGGGAGGCCTTGTGGGCGTGTAAAGAATCTAGGCGCTTGCCTCTTTTTATCTGCGCTTCTGTTACGTGCCCTGGCTTGTGCATTTTTGTTAGTCGAGACCGCCTTCCGGTTGTGATTAGGGTACTTAGCTTGACATGCTCGCGGTAGGCACCAGGGTCGGGGAGGCGTGACTATGGCGCTTGGGAAGTCCGGATGTCCTGTGGACCTCTTCTTCATACGGGTGAGGCAGGTTGGGAGCCCTTTCGGCACTCTGTGTCTTCCCCCAGCGCTGAGCGTAGGGCATCCACGTTGCATGGGCATAGCCATTGGAGGGCAGTGTTGAGTTGTCCGCCAACGCGGAGCTGTGGCTTCCACGTTGCATGGGAAGGAACCCCTCCGCGTCCTCGGGGGGCTCCGGGCGTATACAGCCCACTCATTGTTACGTGAGAGTGTCACGGGTAGAACTTCCGGAGGTGCTGGATGTTCCAGGCATTCTGGATGGGGACCCCGTCCTGAGTCTCCAAGCGCACGGCGCCAAGCCTGGAGACATGAGCGACCTTGAACGGGCCCTCCCACATGGGTGAGAGCTTATGCAAGCCCTCCCTAGAGAGAAACCGCCTCAGGACGAGGTCTCCGACTTCAAGGGTCCTGGAGCGGATGTTACGCCAGTGGTAGCACCGTAGCGCCTGCTGGTACCTCGCAGCTCGGAGCGAGGCTTGGCGACGTGCCTCCTCCCCGAGCACGAGGTCCATTCCCCGCGCGGCACTCTGATGCTCCTCGTCGAATGCCAAGACCCGCGGAGAGCGGTGCTTGACCTCGTGGGGGAGGACGGCTTCGGCTCCGTAGACGAGGAAGAATGGGGTCTCGCCGGTGGGCTTAGTCATGGTGGTACGGATGGACCACAGCACGGACTGGAGCTCATCGACCCAACCCCTGCCGCATGCCTCCAGCTTCTTCTTGAAGCTCCTTGTCTTGAGGCCTCGCAGGACTTCCGCGTTGGCGTGCTCCACCTGGCCGTTGCTCCTTGGGTGGGCTACCGACGCGTAGCATATCTGCGTTCCAAGGTTAGCGCAATAGGTCTTGAAGAGGTTACTTGTGAACTGCAAACCGTTGTCGATGATGATGCGGTTGGGGACGCCGAATCGGCTCACGATGCCCTTGATGAACTTGACGGCCGATCCAGCTGGGATAGCGCGCACGGGCTCCACCTCTGCCCAATTGGTGAACTTGTCGATGGCGACGTAGAGGTAGCGGTACCCGCCCACTGCCCGTGGGAAGGGCCCCAGAATGTCCAGCCCCCAGACCGCAAAGGTCCAGGAGAGCAGGATGGTCTGGAGGCCCTGGGCGGGCTGGTGGATTTGTTTGGCGTGGAACTGGCAGGCCTCACAAGACCGGACCAGCTCGATGGCGTCGTTTAGCGCCGAGGGCCAGTAGAAGCCTGACCGGAATGCCTTCCCTGCAAGTGTGTGCGATGAGGAGTGGTGTCCGCAGTCCCCTCCGTGGATATCCGCTAGCAGCTCGCGCCCCTGCCCCTTGGAGATGCACCGCAGCGCGACGTCGTTCGGGCGCCTGCGGTACAAGTCGCCGTCCTGCAAGCAGTAGGCCGTGGCCTGCCGCGCTACGCGCTCCGCCTCTTCCTCCTCCTCCAGTAGCGTGCCATGAAGTAGGTACGTCCTGAACTCCTGCATTCAGTCGTCGTCCTGAGGCTCCAGTGCCAGGAGCAGTCGGGCCCCTGAAGCCTGGCCATAGTCCGGAGCCCCCAAGGGCGGCGCTGGGGGGAGCTCCTCACCTCGTGGCGCCAGGTCCTCAGCGGGTGGCGCCATGGAGGGTTTGAAGAGCCGCTCCTCGAAGACGCCCGGTTTCTGGGGCTCACGGCGTGACGCCCTCTTGGCGATGTCATCGGCCTCCTTGTTCGCGCCACGCGGGATGTGCTCCAATTCCAAGCCCTAAAAACGTTTTTCAATCTTATGTACCTCTTCCAAGTACGCCTCCATATGCTCGTCCTTGGGTGTGTACTCTTTGTTGGAGAAGTTGACGAGGAGCTGGGACTCGCCCATGACGGTGAGGCACCGAACCCCCAAGGCCGCCGCTGTCTTGAGGCCGGCGATGAGGCCCTCGTACTCTGCGATGTTGTTGGAGACCTTCTCTCCATGTTGGAAACAGAGTTGCACAGCGTACCGGAGCTTGTCTCCTGCCGGGGAAGTGAGCACGACCCCAACCCCTGCTCCCATGCGCGTGAAGGCTCCGTCGAAATGCATGATCCAACCCTCAGGTGCCTCATCGCCAGGGGTGAGTGACTGGCTTCCATCCAGCCCCCGGTCAGGGGCGTCCGTCCACTCCGCCACGAAGTCTGCCAGGGCTGCTCCTTTGATGACCCTGGTCGTGCTGAACTCTATGTTGAAGGCCTGCAACTCGATGTTCCATTCGCCGACTCTTCCCGCCGCGTTGGGGTTGCACAGGACCTTCTCCAGGGGATACGCGGAGACGACCTTGATGGGATGTCCCTGGAAGTTGTGGCGCAGTTTCCTCGAAGCGACAAGAAGCGCTAGAAGGAGCTTCTGTTGCCTGGGGTAGCGCGAGCGCGCGTCCCGTAGCACTGTACTGACATAGTACACCGGGTGCTCGATGAGGGTGAGGTCTCCTGCGGTGTCATGCCCCGTGACGGTGCCGCCTGCAGCGGCGGCTGGGGCCTCATGAGGGTTGAGCACTTCAGGGGCCGTCGGAGCGGCTGTGACCTCATGAGGGTTGAGCGCTTCAGGGGCCGTCGGAGCGGCTGGGGCCTCGGGAGCACCTTCTTGGGGAGAGATGGGCTCCTTGGGATCCTGCGAGCCCCCTTGCTCCATGCTTGGGGGCCCGCCGTCGTCCGTCGATGCGGCGCGTGGGTCGGCTTGCTTCTCCCTGACCGCCACCAATGCAGCGCTGGCGGAGTGGGGGTGGCAGCCAGGTATAGTAGCAAGGGCTTCCGAGGGCGAGGTGCCACCATCACCGGTGGGCTCGTGAGGTATTGCTTGAGTTCCTCGAAGGCCGCGTCCGCCTCCGGGGTCCACTCGAAGGGGCCCTTCCTTTTCATGATCTTGAAGAACGGCAGGGCCCGTTCGCCGAGTTTGGAGATGAAGCGCCCCAAGGAGGTCACGCAACCCGCCAATTTCTGCATTTCCTTGAGGGTCTGGGGCGCGCTCATCTTGCTTATGGCCTTGACCGTCTCCGGGTTCGCCTCGATTCCCCGGTGCGACACTAGGAAACTGAGCAGCTTGCCCGAGGGGACCCCGAAGACGCACTTCTCAGGGTTGAGCTTTAGGTTCACGTACCTCAGGCTGGCGAATGTCTCTTCTAAGTCCTTGATCAGGGTCTTGGCCGCCATGGACTTGACCACGATGTCGTCGATGTAAGCTTCTGCATTCCTCCCGAGCTGCGGCCCTAGGGCGATGTGCATCAGCCTCTGGAAGGTCGCCCCGGCGTTTCGCAGCCCGAAGGGCATGCACGTGTAGCAAAACACCCTGCACGACGTGAGGAAGGCCGTTTTCTCGACGTCCTCCACCGCCATTTTGATCTGGTGGTAGCCTGAGAAAGCGTCTAGGAAGCATAGGAGGTCACACTCCGCGGTGGAGTCCACGATCTGATCAATGCGCGGCAGCGGGAATGGGTCTTGGGGGCAGGCTTTGTTGAGGCTCGTGAAGTCAACGCACATACGCTCCTTCCCGCACTTCTTTGGGATGACCACCGGGTTGGCAAGCCACTCCGGGTAGCGCACCTCCCGGATGACCCCGGCCTCCTTCAGCTTGCCGACCTCCTGAGCGATGAACACCTGCTTCTCCTGAGCCTGCCTTCTTGCCTTTTGCTTCACTGGACGCGCGTTCGGGCACACCATGAGGTGGTGCTTGATCGCGTCCCGCGGGACCCCCACTACGTCGGAGGCGCTCCATGCGAACGCGTCCTTGTTCACACGTAGGAAGGCCACCAACGCCTCCTCTTGGTCCCGAGGCAGGTCGGCGCCGGAGGTGAAGGTAGGGCCAGGGTTTCCTTCATCCACGGGCACCTGCTTCGTCTCCGCCCGACTCTGGGAGAACAGCTGCCTCTTCTTTACCGGCATGACGTCGAGGACACCCCCGTAGTCCTTCGTGACCAGCGCGGGATCCTCAGCACTGGGGCGCGCCGCGGCCGCCGCTTTGTAGGTGAGCTGGAGCGCGTGGGACGCGTCCTTGACGTTTCCCACGATGCTGAGGATGCCACCGCTCCCGGGCATCTTGACGATGTTGTAGCCCGGGTGTGTCGCCGCCATGAACTGGGCGGCGGGTGGGGTAGCCCAGTATCGTGTTGTACGGGAGGTGGATGTGGGCGACGTCGAAGTCGACCTCCTCAGTGCGGAAGTTGGAGCGGGTGCCGAAGGTGACGGGGAGGCGCACCCGCCCCACGGGGGCGACATGCCCCCCGACCACCCCAGAGAAGGGCCTTGAAGGCGTGAGTTGGTCTCGAGGTAGCTGTAGCACATCGAAGGCCTCCACGGAGATGACATTGAGGCCGGCACCACCATCTATGAGGGTCCTGGAGACGGCCACGCCGCTTATGGTTGGCGTGCATAACATGGGGAGGGTTCCGGCGGCTGTCTTCGTCTTGGGGTGGTCGTCGGGGCCGAAGGTGATGTCGGTCTCCGGCCAAGTACGGGACGGCGCGGGCTCGGGCCGCGGCCGGACCGCTCCTACGTGGCTGAAGAACTGCTTGACCTAGCGGTTGGAGGAGAGCGCCTGTGACCCGCTGAGGATGCAGGCGACCGCTGAGCCGGCCCTGCGCGTCCCGGCGCCATCGCGCGCCAAGGGCCAGACGGCGTCGGGGATCTCGTCCGCCATGGGGTTGCCGAACCAGGGCTCGACTGGCCGCGAGAGGGGGAGCTTCGACACGCCTCCTACCTGGCGCGCCAAATGTCGGATTTCGGGCTCCGCAAAACCCTCAAGGTTTGAACACAGGGGCGTGTGCGAAGCTTCCCTGAGGCCTCGCCCTACTTAGCTTGCTATACGATGGTAACTACGGCAAACCCGCATGATGACGAGGAAGAAGATGAACACGGTAGTTTACCCAGGTTCAGGCCGCTGCGAAGCATAATACCTTACTCCTGCTTTGGTGGATTGCCTCTTAGGGAGGTTTGGTGGATGAACTAGTACAGTGGTTTCGAGCCTCGCGAGTGTGCTCGAGCGGTGTTCTTGGCTCTCTGTCTTGTCTTGTGTTGGTGTGTTCCTCCCCCTCTACAGTGCGGCCTAGTCTCTATATATATTAGTGGCCCGGGTCCTCTTCCCTTATCACAATGGTGGGAAGGGATCCCACAACGGCCAAATTTGAAGGGGGACAGGAGTACATCCCTGCCCTGTCCAAAGGTGGTCTTCGCCTGCAAAGTAGCCGTCGGTGATGCAGAGGTGGGCTCGGCGATGACATCCGTCCTGCGGGGCTCGTGGTTGTGGTCTTGGTGCACCAGAATGGAAACCTTTGGGGGATGCTTTGGGAACCCGCGTACGTCCTTGCTCCCTTTGCACCAAAGGGGAAACTGCTCTGCCTGGAACGCTGGCGCCCGCCTGTCCTTCCTTGCGTCATCTTTGACTCCTGAGGCCGGGTGCTGCATAGAGATCTCTGCCGCTCCGAAGGGGGCTGTGGAGGCCTACCCCCTGCTGGTCTTGGCGCTGCTCTCCCTCGCGAGCCTAGGGTCCTCGCGAGGGCCTTGCCTTGTGTGGGGTCGCGCCAGGCCGCGCTTGGCTGACGAGGTGGGCCATGTCCTGGGCCGCAGGCAGGCAGGGCTGGGTACCCCCGTTCCCAGAATGCGGACACCGGCCAAGTGCCACTGTGGCCAGCACGCGTCGTCGTCATAGAGTAGGTAGGCGCACCCTCGCTACAGGGCCGGCCCACCTGGTCAAGGTCAGCGGTACCCCGGGGTCCTGTAGCCTCGCCTTGCTCGCGTCACGGGGACCTGTAGCCACGCGCGCCCTGTCAGCGAGTCATGTAGCCATGCATGCCTCGACATGGGGGTCTTGTCTTGTCGTCGTACGCTAGTACGGGAGAATGGGACGGGCGCTGACCCGCCAGCTGTCGCCATGGCCGACTGGTCTGGCCGGCCAGTTATAGGGAGGTCGGCCCGGGAGGGCAGCCGGCCGCCTCGCCAGGCAGCATGGGGGGCCAGCTGGCCCCCAAATGTTTTGGAGTTTGATCTCCTTTGCATTGTTATATACAGGGGTCATATCCCCATCAACAATCGAGTGATGAATACGTGTCTCACTCAGTGACAACGCGCGTACAGCTAACCGATGGTGCGTCAGTCGGCCGGGTGATGTAGACACATCCAACTGAGTGGCGATGCACGGGGCAGCTGAGTGATGAAGATGTGTCCCACTGATTGGCAACGCACGGGGCGACCGAGTGATGAAGACGTGTCTCACGGAGTGGCAACGCGCGGGGCGACCGAGTAATGAAGAAGCATACAGCTGAGCGACGGCGCACGTGTCGGCCGAGTGATGTAGATGCATCTAGCTGAGTGGCGCGCGTGATACGTCTCCAACGTATCTATATTTTTTATTGTTCCATGCTGATATATTCTCATTCTAGGATACTTTTTCTGTCTTTATTTACCAACTTATAATATTTTTGAGCACTAACCTATTGACCTAGTGCCCAGTGCCAGTTGCTGTTTTCTGCATGTTTTTTCCTTTTTAGGTTTACAGTACCAAACGAAGTCCAATTGCCATGAAACTTTTTGATGATTTCTAGTGGACAAAAAGAAGACCTGGAAGCTTTGGAAGGAGGTCGGGAGGCACACGAGGGCCCCACCACACATTAGGGCGTGCCCTGGGTGGCGCCCTGATATGTGGTGGCCCCCTCCTCGCTCTCCCGACGCCCCCCTCTGGCCTATAAAGACTCTAATATTGCAAAAACCCTGGAGGCAGTCCCGAAACCCTTTTTCCACTACCGCAAGTCTCTGTTCTGTCGCGAGGCCAGCTGGAGCTCCGTTTCGGCACCCTGCCGGAGGGGGATCAATCACGAAGGGCGACAGACCTATGGGTCCATATCTAGTACCTAGATGCCAATCTCTCTATCTCTTGATCTTCAATACAATGATCATCGCATCTTCGCTTTGATCTATCCGATGTAATCCTATTGTGCGGTGTGTTTGTTGGGATTCGATGAATTGTTGGTTTATGTTCAGATTATTCATGAAAAGTATTTGAGATACCTCTGATATATAATTTCTCTTAAATGCATGATCATTATAGCTTCGTAATGCTCTCCGGTCTATTGATATGCTTTGGCCAAGTAGATTGATATTTCATCGGTGGGAGTGGTGCGTTGTGGTAGGTTCAACCTGACGAGTTTCTATATCCCAGTGACAAAGTAGGGGACAAGATGCAGTATTGTGTTGTTTCTACTAAGGCTAACACGATGGGGTATATTCATATTGCTTGAGTTTACTTTGTCTACATCATGTCATCGTTCTCCATGCATTACTCTGTTTTACTTAATACTCTAGATGCATGCTGGATAGCGGTCGATGAGTGGAGTAATAGTAATAGGTGCAGACAGGAGTCGGCCTATTTGTTTATGGATGTGATGCCTATATACACATGATCATTGCCGTGAAAATTGCATAACTATCCGCTTTTCTATCAATTGCCCAACAGTAGTTTGATACCCACCGTATGCTGCCTACATGAGAGATGCCGCCAGGGAAAACTATGGCCCCCAGGTCTATTCACTTATATATTTACAAATGCTACAATTACCTTGCTGTGTTTATTTATATTTTATTTTATTTTGGAATTTATATTTATCAACAATTAACTACACAACTCATTTTCTTGCAAATAACGAGATCAAGGGGATTGACAACCCTCTTGCCCGCGTTGGGTGCAAGTTGTTTGTTTACCGTGTATATGTTCATGTATATGTTGTGTTGTTTACCGTGTCATTTGTTTGTTTCCATATTTTGTTCTTGTCGCTAGAGTTCCGATCCATTTCGGAGTGTGAGGATTCGTTCGACTATGCCCGTTCATCTACTTCACGGATTTGTTCTTCTCCCAAGTGGGATCTCAGGCAATATGATCATTTCCCTAGATACCACTACTATCACTACCATGCTAGTTGTCTTGTTTGTATTGCTATGTCTCACCACCTACTAGTTGTTTGTCTAGCCTCCGAAAAATGCCATGATAAGCCTCTAAACCTCCACATCCCGGCAAACCATTTCTTGGCTATGTTACCGCTTTCTTAGCCTTCTTATAGCATTGCTACTTGCAAGTGCAGGTTGTTCCATGTGATAACATGGATATCTTTGGGATATCACAATATTCTTGCTATTTTATTTAATGCATCTATATATTGGTAAAGGGTGGAAGGCTTGGCCTTTTGCCTGGTGTTTTGTTCCACTCTTGCTGCCTTAGTTTCCGAGTACCGGTGTTATGTTCCATACCGAGCACTCCTAAAATCCTTGGGGTTTTTATGAGGACCCACTTGATAATTTGTTTTGGGATAAAACTCTTCCGGCAAGGCCCAACATTGGTACTATATTTTCTCAACATAATAATATTGAACACCTTTATTAACGTATAGGGAGTTAGCGCTACACGTGGATTAATTCAACATAATACTCGTAGCTAGACCCATCCGGTCGTGTTCTGAGAACGAGATACGTTGCTCCTATTGGGTTTGTCGACACGTCGGGCGGCCTTACTGGATTTGTTTTACCTTTATCGAATGTCTTGTGCACCAGGATTCCGAGGATACATTGGGCTATCTCGAGGTTGAGGTTTTCCGGCGCAGCTTATGGTTAATTTGTGATGGATGACATGGAGCTCTCCTGTAGGGCTTAATCTTTCAAAGAGGGGTGCCCACGATTATGTGGGAACATGGAAATTTTATAATACCCGGTAATAGAAAACTTGAAGTAAACTCAATTGAAATACACCAACCGTGTACGTAACCGTGACTGTCTCTTTTCAAGGGAGTTGGGAAAGAGGACATGTGGGGTTATGATTGACTCATAAGGAGGTGTTTAGGATCACTTCTTGATCATTACTAGTTCGCGTCCATTTATGCTTAGATCACTCTTCTAATTCTTGTACTCGTGCGTTAGCCAGATAAAAAATGCTTAGTGCTTGCTGCAGCCTCACCACTTAACCATACCTCACCCATTAAGCTTGGCTAGTCCTCATACACTTGGAAATGAGATTGTTGAGTCCCCATGGCTCACAAATTACTACAACAACAGTTGCAGGTACATGTAAAGTGATGCTTTGACGTGAGAGCGATGCTTGTTTGATTTGGAATTCTTCTTCTTCATCATAATCGATCATAGGATGGGTTGCAGGCCGGCAGCGTGGGGTTCGCAAAGATGGATCTCGCTTTTATCATTTGATTTCATCAGTAGTCGGACCCTGCTCTTCTGTATGGTGATTGAATGTATTGTTGTATTTGAGATGATAATGATTTAGCTTGTGGCGAGTGTCAGCCCATTCCATATACTCATCTCCTCTTTACATGTATTTGTAATGATATCCATTCTCGCGAAACGACGAGGTGCGCTTCTATCCCTATCGTGTCCATCGAGCCAAAATAAGGATAGGACCGCATCTTGGGCGTTACAATTTGGTATCAGAGCCATAACGACCTAGGAGCCCCCTTGATTTATCAAACTTGGCCGAGTCGAGTCTAGTAAACAAAACTATTTTGAGTCTAGTTATATATCAGAGAGTAGGATTCTTTTTACTCCTCTTCCCTACTCTGGTGACGAATCGTGACGTAGGCATTTTAATCCTACCCCTCTTCTGACTCAATTTTTTTTAGGATCACATGAGTATTTTGGAACCTATACGATGTGGTTGTGACCAGGATTTTGTTCCTGGTGCCTCCTGTCAATTTGGGGTAGAAGTGTCTCGGGGAGTTGAGCTCCAGGGGATTCTTGTCACACGCTATCGTTCACTTTCCTTAGTATCTCAGGACGATGATATTCGAAACTGCTTCAATACTATTTGTGGCGAGAGGAGTTTGGCGTTACCCAGTACTCGGAAGAGAGTCTAGATGTACTGCCATGTTTAGTATCGTTGTGATTACGACGGTCTGAGGTAGATGAATTTATGAGGCCTTTGTTTATGTGTTGACGGATGTGATACATTGGAGAGTAGTATTACTTCTAGGAGTTGAGTGATGGATTTTACTCCATGTATCTATGGACCCAATTGCATAACCAAAGGATTTGGGTAGTTCTTCGGTGGGAATTCAAGTAGTTACCTAGGATTATCCTTCAAACGAATGCATAATGGGTTATGTATTTGTTTTTGGCCTAAATTTGCAAGCTTCATCCTTTGTTTTGTTGGATTATGGTAATTTGAGTTGCTTTGATGTCAAGTGGTAATTTCATATCTTTCCTAAGCGGTGTTCTCATATTTCTATGGGAATAATAATCCTTTTACTCAATCAAATTGTCATGTCTATTCTTTTCCATCCGGAGTGCTTCTCTTAAGAATAATTAAATTCTCTCCAATATTTGCAAGATCAATCATCATTTTTCGTTTCCGGAGTTCGTTTCATCCGTCCTAAGTTTTCTTTGTTTTCCCCCACCCTCCACCCTTTTTCTTCAATGATTAAATTATCATTCAAGTGTCTTTCTTTTCATTGATGCTTCCACTACCTTTTCTTCCATATTGTATCTGGTAATTCATTGTGAAGATGCTCAGGTGCTAAGTTCATCATTCTTTATTCTAGTTTTCTTCCCCGTGGATTCAATATAACATCTCGGTGTTCATCACATCCTTTTCATTTCCTAAATGTTTTTCCATGTCGGAAATCCTTAGCCAAGCCTCTCTTGTTATTCACGTCTCTCTATTCTATACGGAGTGGTAAAAATATCTCAAAATATTCGTGCATCGTTCAAATCCTTTCAAATTGTTTCGAGGCCCTCAATCTCATCAAGTTTTCAATTCTACCGGTGCAATCTCTCTTTCTAATCAATCGATTCAACGGTGTTCCTTTTAGTGCGCCTATAACCCATATTTTTTCCCAGGATCTTACCTGGCTCTTCTAATGTTTTCCAGAGATTTCCTCAAGTTCCTTTCAAGTGTGCTGTAAGGATGATTTCCATCAGTCATGTTCCTTCTTGAAGATCACTTTGAATTATTTTGACCAATGCCTCAACCTTTCTTTCTTCATTGTTCCAGAGTGTCTCAATAAGCCATGGTGGTATTTCTCGTCATCATTCTCATCTTGGAAGACCGAAGAAGAGTTCTCTTCAATCTGTATCCGTTCTCTTGAAGATTTCTGTGTTCAAACTTCGTGCCATCCTCTCAATTTTTTTCGATCATGAGTAATTCCTTCCATATATATGTGGAGCATTTCAGACTTGTTTTCATTCCTCGATCCTCCAAAGGCCATCATTCCAGAAGATTTCTTTGTTCTCAGCTTTCACCTTTCGATCTCAAATTCTTCTCAATTTTTGTCTCTTCATTCGTATTTCAATTATTCCGGTGCTTCGTTCAATTTTTCTGCTAGACGGATCATGATCTCTTTGTTCCTTTGAATTCCCATTCATTCCTATTAACCTCCTTCATTTTAAGTTCTAACCGTCGTTTCGTTCAAGACATCTCCAAGTTTGTGCTATCTCCCTTCAATATTTTCAAGAAGAATAAGTAGTATGCCAAATCTGTTGCTTGTCATCAATTTAACTTGATGAAGGATAAGCAGAAAATAATCCTTGTTCTTCTTTATTTGAAGTTATTGTATTCCTTGTTCCAGAATTGTTCATGATATCAAATTCTTGATTCTATGTTGTTCATCTTTTCTATTCCGGAGTTTCAAGTTTTATCAAGTATCTCATCGCGAAGCTTCATCTAAATCATGGCAAGTCCTCAATCTTGTTTTTTTGCTACCTTCAATTCTTTTCTATCACCCTTTCATTATGGAGTTCATCCAAAGTTTCTTCATGGTGGTTCATTAAGGATGTAATTCATTCTCGAAGTGTTCTTCAAGATTCTTGTTGAAGGATCTCAAGTATTCTTTGTCTTGCATTTCAAGTGCAATTCACTCTCCCTTTTCTATTGATATGGTGTTATAGCATTCTTGATTCATGAGGAGTCTCGATGAGAAATAGTCAAGAATGAGATATTTAAACCCATTTGTCTTCATTCGAGCTATTTTGGATTGGATTTCCCCTAAAGAATTTCCTAAAGATTGTTGCTACTTGCGATTCTTATCATTGATCCAAGTATTCTTCGATCCTCTTGGTGATAGAAGTTTTGCATATCTTGTTGCTCCCAAGAAATCTTTGCAACCTCCAAGATTCGTGGTTTCACTCATTTGTCAAAGAAGCAACTTAGTTTTACCTCTTCTTTTCCTGTTCCTCTTCCTCTTCTCATTCTAAGATCTCGGGTCGAGATCTCTTGTTAGTGGGGGAGAGTTGTAACAACCCGACACCGACGCTCCAGATGTCTTCCATTTATTTCATTATTGCCGAGTGGTATATTTAGTTGTTGCCTGCATCATCGCATCATTCACATTGCATCAACATTCCGTTGCCGTAATTTTTGAAAACTTGCATCTGTTCGTAGTTGCCCGTTCTCTGTTCTCGTCGACAACCGTATCGAGACCAACCACACACGCACGCGGCCACGACATCGTTAAAATGTTGTTTTTAAAATTGTGTATAAAACATTCTTGTAATGGGTTCAAAGTTGGCGTGCGGTCTTGTTATGTTATAGGTAGACCGCCTGCCAAATTTCGTTGCATTCAGAGGCTATTTGATAGCCCAACTGCTAAACCTAAAGCAGCACTATAGTGAGGTGTTTTTGGTTTTAAAACTCTATTGTCGGGCCACACATCTCCCTCTCATGTCATCCCAACACCTCTCCACATCCCACCACAGTCCACCTAGCCTAACCCCGCGACCAGAGATGTTTGATCGCAATCGGAGGGCTCGAATCGGTGCAAAAATCCCACCTAAACATAGCCCCTGCCTATTTAAACCGTGCCTCCCTTCCAAAAATGGAACCCTAACCCTCTCCCTCAAATTCCGTGCACCCCCAATCCTCCACCACACCCTGTCTCCTCCCACCTTCACCGCACCAGCACCAGCCCGTACCGGGCCCGATTTGGGCCGAGCCGCCTCTGCCCACAACGGCCGGCACCGTGACCAAGTGCCTCCCTGCGTGTGGAGACAGTCTCCTCATTCGCCCCGTGTGCTCCTGCCTCCTCCCGCCGGGCGCCAGCCCACTGGAGCTCGTCAAAGCCGCAGCTCGCAAAGCCGCTGCCATTCGCCGCGCCCGCCCCCGCGTCCTTGTCGGCGCCCGTCGTGAGCCGCCTCACCTCGCTTGCAAACTATGGAGGAGCCGCCCGTCAGCCATGCAGCGCCGTTGCCCCAAGCTCCGTCCGCTCCCCATGGAGTTCGCCACTGAGTGGATCTAGTCCCTTCACGACTCCCTCATCATCCGCCAGCCTCCCCATGCGCCGCCGCCCGCTGTGGCGTTGACCGGAGCCGCCATGGCTGTTGCCTCGCTCGGGATCGAGCAGCAGCGCGAGATTGCCACGACCGTCGCACCTTTGTGGGCCAACAACGCCAGCATCGCCCCGCGCTAGACCCAGCATCGCCTCGGCCAAAGCCCAGCACGCCTCCAGGCAACCTCCAGCAGCCGGCCCGTTGGCCCAATGTGAGCATCGTCCCTAAACCAAGCCCAATGCATGTTTTATTATGTTGCACTCAGTCCCGGTGTAGCCCAGTCAATGTTAGATTTGGCCCATATACGTTTTTTCCTGCTCTAGACGATTTTAGCAATTATCCAGTGAATTACAGATTTGTAGAAAAGTCCTCCTACTTCATGCATATAATAACTTTCAAACCGTGCATCGCATGTAAAAACTTTACATACGAAAAATGTTTAGAATTTCGTGCAGATTCACAATATTCAACTTTCATACATGATAAAAATATTTAAATTTGTTGTTTTTATTAATTTGTATAAAGGCCATGCTAAAATGATTTATTTCCTAACTAAATAACCGTAGCTCCGATTGAAATAATCCAGATATGTAACTAGACTAGAAAAACATGTAGAATCTTATGGCACGCTTTATTTTGCTGTTTATTAAAAATAAAATATGCTTAGGACAGATCTGGACCAAATTCATAAATTGCATGTGGGGTCATTTTGGATATGTTATATGTTGTTTCTGGCCTCATTTAAAATGCGTAGATGATGTAGTTGTGTATGCTTCACCTCTTGCCATTATGAACAACATTTAAAATGATTATTTAGTTAAACAACATTAACCGCATTTCTCATAATATGGAGATTTATTATTTTGTTATACGTATGTCCTCCATTTAGAATTGCTTTAATTCCTTCTTCACCTTATGCCATGAACACCCATGTTAAACAACATTTAATATTGATGAGCTCCTAAACGAGAGTGAACTAAACAATTAAAATGTGGAGTTTCGTCAATATGCAACTCGTTGCATATTGAACTTCACTTAATTTGTAGTGTTTGATTGTTGTGCTAGCTATGCAATGCATAATTAAACTGGACTTGCATCATACTTGATTGCACATCATGTCATATATATGTTGTGTTGTTTACTGTGTCATTTGTTTGTTTTCGGATTGTGTTCTCCTCGCTAGAGTTCCGATTCGTTTCAGAGTGTGAGGATTCGTTTGATTATGCATGTTCGTCTACCTCACGGATTCGTACTTCTACCAAGCGGGATCTCAGGCAAGATTATCATTTCTCTGGATACCACTACTATCACTGCCATGCTAGTTGTCTCGTTTCTATTGCTATGTCTCGCCACCTACCACTTATTTGTCAAGCCCTCCAACAATGCCATGATAAGCGTCTAACCCTCCACATTCAAGCAAACCATTGTTTGCCTATATTACCGCTTGCTCGGCCTTCTTATAGCGTTGCTAGTTGTAGGCGTAGGTTGTTCCATGTGATAACATGGATATCTTTGGGATATCGCAATATTCTTGCTATTTAATTTAATGCATCTATATATTGGTATAGGGTGGAAGTCTCGGCCTTTTGCCTAGTGTTTTGTTCCACTCTTGCTGCCCAGTGTTATGTTCCATACTGAGCGCTACTAACATTCTTGGGGTTGTTATGGGGACCCCCCTTGATAATTCATTTTGTAATAAAACTTTGCCGGCAAGGCCCCACATTGGTACTATATTTGCTCAACATAATAATACTAAACACCTTTATTAATGCATAGGGAGTTAGCGCTACCCGCGGATTACTTCAACATAATACAGGGGGCCAGTGCTGATGGTGTTGGTCCAAAACGGGCTACGTGCGGGGCAACCGTGAGTAACCTCGGGGATTGGTTTTACTCATAGCTAGACCCATCCGATCGTGTCTTGAGAACGAGATACGTGGCTCCTATCGGGTTTGTTGACACATCGGGCGGCCTTGCTAGATTTTTATACCTTTCTTGAATGTCTTGTGCACCGGGATTCCGAGGATACTTTGGGCTATCTCAAGGTTGAGGTTTTCCGGCGCAGCTTGTGATTAGTTTTTGATGGATGAGTTGGAGCACCCCTGCAGGGTCAAATATTTCTGAGAGTCGTGCCCGCGGTTATGTGGCAACTTGGAAATTTAACAATACCCGATAATAGAAAACTTGAAGGAAACTCAATTAAAATACACCAACCGTGTATGTAACCGTGACTATCTCTTTTCGAGGGAGTTCAAAAAGAGGACACGGTGGGTTTATGATTGACTCGTAAGTAGGTGTCCAGGATCACTTCTTGATCATTACTAGTTCACGTCGGTTTATGCGTAGATCACTCTTCTTATTCTTGTACTCGTAAGTTAGCCAGATAACAAATTCTTAGTGCTTGATGCAGCCTCACCACTTAAACATACCTCACCCATTAAGCTTTGATAGTCTTGATACCCTTGGAAATAAGATTGCTGAGTCCCTGTGTGGTGGGGATATAACCCCGTGGTGAGACCCGCCCAGGAGGGGCCGGGTCATGAGGTTGGCGGCTTAGCAGTGAGGCCTGAGCGGGCTGAAAGGTCAAGACAAGGCCTGGAAGTAACTTGCCAGACGGGCCTGGAAGAGGCCCAGAGCTAGAAGGCTACGTGTGACTCGGAGGCATAAGCCGCCGAGAGATGGTTTGCCAGATAGGGCAAGGACAGTTAGAGATGAGGTCGGTTACTAGATGTAACCCGGCCGGGACTCTTGTAAGCCCAGGGCCTCGACCTGTGTATATAAAGGCGGGTTCCCTGGGCGGCTTAGGACACGAAACCTTTGATCGAGTACTAGGTCAAGCGAATCCGCTCCCTTGTAATCGATATCCAATCAATACAACTCAAAGCAGGACGTAGGCTATTACCTCCTTCGAGAGGGGCCAAACATGGGTAAACATGTGTCTTTCGTCCCGATCAACCCCTTCGAGTTAACCGCCATAGCGATGGCTTCACCCCTAAGTCCTTGCACTAGGACATCTGCCGTGATAAAACCACGACAGTTGGCACCCACCGTGGGGCAAGTTCACGGTGGTTTGGAGTACTCGAAGGGCTCTCTCCCAGGGATCGAGGAATACGCCGTTGGCAGGATGACCAAGAGTCGCCGCGGCAAGCGCTACATCGACGACGCTGGCTGGGGCCCCGAGGCCGACTCAATTGAGTACGGGTACCGGGTCCCCTTCGGCGGAATTCATGTCTTCATCGGCAAGATCGGCAGATCTAAGCCCGGGCCGGACATCTACACTGACCTCGTCGAGTCGGCCCGGCGCGCGCAACCCGCCCGGATCAACTCGGGCCGGAAGCACGTCTTCGTCAGCTTCACCCAAGGTGCGGAACTTGAGGAAGGTTCCATGTCACGGGAAGAAACCCTCATCTTCTCAGAGGATGGATCTTCGAGCGGAGAGGAGGAATCAATCTACCAACTTCACAACGGCGGGCTTGGGGGCTACTTTGAGGGTTACCATGGCCCGGAGCCCTATGAACCGCCGAGCCAAGCCGCCGTTTTCATGGCTAGATCAGCGTCGGCTTCTGGCAGCATGGCGGCTAGGACGGCGGCGGCCGGCGCGGTGGGGGCCGGGTCAGCTAGGCCCCTGGCTCATGTTTTGCTGGATCTAATGAACGAACTTACGACTCTAATGGGAACCGAGGTCACGGCGGAAAACCAAGCAAACCGTAATGCGTAGATTGCGAGGTTGAAGGACCAGATGACCAGGGCCCAAGAGGAAATCAATGCATTGAAGGCTCAGATGGATGCTGAGTCGGAGCGCCTCAGGGCGGAGGCCTTTCGTCTCAATCTGGATCAACAAGCTTCAGATGCAGTTATTCGGATGAGGCATCAGACCCGCCTGCCTGATCAGTATGAGCCAAGGAATTTTTTCAACACGCAGGGGGCAGGACGGAACACACCTCTGACCGTGACCCGAACGGTGGAAGTACCTGGGAACAGGGCGGCAACTCAGCATCGGCAGCCAGACCCGCCCCGCAGGAACTAGACCCCGCCACAGCGTTTTCTGACAACACCTGGTCATTACTCTAACCTGGTGGAGAACATGGTGGCGGCGGCAGCTAGGCTCAATGCGCTCCCCCTTGCCGAGGGAACACCCTTCGCTGAGGAAGCCTGAAACGCGATTGGGTACTTCCAGACGGCGGTGGCGCAACAGGAGAAGTATACTTAAAGCCGGAGTCGTGTCCACTCAACCCCCATCCCAAGCCACAGTTATAGCCGGCATTTGGAGTCACCAACGGTCTCTAGCAGTGAACGACACCAGAATTCGCCCCGTGATGACCCACCCGTTGTTGATGCGCAGGCGATTGTGGATAACGCCAGAGCTCAGCGGGAGGCTACGGCCGCTGCGGCTTACCAGAAGCCGCCCCTGATGACCCCCTCAGCTTCGGTGGGAGCCGGAGTCACCTCCAGAGCTGTGGGAGTGCCGTGCTTAGCACCGGCTCTGCGGAACGAGCGCCTGCCAAACGATTTTAAGGGCCCGCGCAAAGTGCCTAATTATACAGCTGTTCTGCCCCCAGAAGCTTGGATCAAGAGTTATGAGTTAGCCATGGAGATGTTGGACGTCAGTGATGCAGTATGTGCTAAGTACTTCATCATGATGTTGGAAGGACCGACTCGTACATGGTTAAAGGGTTTGCCACCCAATACCATTAATTCCTGGGCTGTGTTGAAAGCGAAGTTCATCAAGAATTTTCAGGGAACATGCAAACAGCCTATACCGATCGTTGATTTGGATCATTGTCTGCAGCGTGAGGATGAGTCGGCCCATCATTGGGTCCGGCGGGTCTCAACCATCATCCACTCGTCTGATAACATCACGGCGGCTCAGGCGGTTCTAATTCTGGAGAAGAATTGTCATTTTTTGCCCCTTAAGCAGAAGCTTGGACGGCTCAAATGTTCTTGCCAATACATGGGTGAGCTCATGGCGGCTCTCACTAAATACGCAGATTCTGACAGCACGAAGGATCCTGGGTCTGATGATGAGAAATCAGCTAAGGGTAAGAAAAATGGCAACGGCAAGGGTTAGCAGTAGAACGGGGCAGGAAATAACAATCCAGGCAATGGTGGTAAGCGGAAGCATCCAGACGACGGGTCAGACCTTGTGGCCAATACCAACAGTGGGAACAACCGTGGCAAGGGCAACGGTAAACCACCTTTCGGCAAGGAAAACCTTTCAACATGGAAGCAATGCTTAACGACCCCTGCCCGAAGCATAGTCTTCCCAATAAGCCATCCACTCATGCTTGGAAGGATTGCTACATCATGCGGGAGTTTCGGAACTACGGTCTTAACCAGCATCATGGTAATGGCAATGGACCGCCCGGCGGGTCAGGTGTCGGCTCTCATGGGTCAGGTTTTGGTGCAGGCGTCTCAAGTTCTGGTTATCAAGGTCAAGGTAACCATGGAGGCCACAATCAGCAATCTGGCAATGGTGGTCAGCAGCAAAACAACCAATCAGGGTATCAGAGTAACCCAAAGCAGCTTAATGGAGGCCAGTATCACGTCTTTACCACAAGCCTATATAAGCGTGATCAGAAGGTGAGCAAGCGGGAGGTTAACGCAGCCATGCTGGCTCTTCCGCAGTACTTGAAGTGGTTTGAGTATATGATATCATGGAGTAGGGAGGATCACCCGCCGCGAATTAATAACCTGGGGCACTAAGCCCTCGTGGTAGCCCCTCAGGTAGGAGGCTATGTGTTTACCAAGGTGTTAATGGATGGTGGCAGCAGCATCAACATCCTGTACTATGACACTTTCCGTCGGATGAACCTGGTTGACAAGGATCTCAAGCCGTCGTCAACAGTTTTTCACGGTGTGGTGCCCGGCAAGTCAGCTTATCCAGTTGGAAAATTTGTCCTGGAGGTAGCCTTTGGTGATGAGTTCAATTACAGGGTGGAGAGCTTGTGGTTTGAGGTGGTTAAAATCAAAAGCCCGTATCACGCCTTGTTTGGAAGGCCGGCTTATGCTAAGTTCATGGCACGGCCCTGTTATGTTTACTTGCAGCTCAAGATGCCTGGTCTGAAGGGAACGATTACAGTCCATGGTGATCGGAAGATTGCTCTTGAGTGCGAGGAAGGTGATGATGCATCTGCGGAGTCAAGTTGTGCTGAGGCAGAGCTTAAGTTTTATAAGGACAACGTTGACCCGGCGGATATGACCCCGCTGAAGAAGCCCAGCATAGAGTCTGACCCACTCCTGAAGTTTGTGGCAGAAGATACCAAGTTGGTGGATTTTGCTCCTGGCGACTCATCTCAGCAGTTCACTATTGGGGCCAATATGGACCCAAATTAGGAAAGCGCGCTCATCGAATTCATCCGTGAGAATCGGGACATCTTTACATGGAAGCCTTCTGACATGCCGGGTATACCGAGAGAATTCGCTGAGCACCACCTTAATGTAGATCCTAAGTTTAGGCCGATAAGACAATTCCTCTGTCGTTTCAATGAAGTGCGGCCTAAAGCTATTGGGGAAGAGGTAGCCCGGCTCTTGGCAGCAGGGTTTATCGTGGAGGTTTTTTACCCGGAGTCGTTAGCTAACCCCGTGCTTGTACTTAAGAAGAACGGCACGTGATGCATGTGTGTAGATTACACAGATCACAACAAGGCGTGTCCGGTTGATCCATTTGCTCTCCCCCGTATCAACCAGATCATTGATGCAATGGCGGGTTGTGACAGTTTATGTTTTCTGGACGCGTATTCGAGTTATCAACAGATCAAGATGGCAGTCAAAGAGCAAGATAAGACGTCTTTCATGATGCCTTTGGAGCTTTCTGCTACGTGTCCATGCCTTTGGACTCAAAAGCGCGCAGGCGACTTATCAACGCTGTGTGCAGAACTGTCTTCATAGTCAAATTGGGTGCAATGTTCACGCTTATGTGGATGATATTGTGGTCAAGTCAAGGAAGAAGGAGACTCTACTAGATGATTTGAAGGAAACATTTGATAACCTGCGGGTTTACAAGATGATGCTTAACCCGGCTAAGTGTGTGTTTGGTGTACCTACAGGCAAGCTCCTGGGATTTTTGGTCTCCGAGCGGGGCATTGAGGCTAACCCGGATAAGATAAAGGCCATCACCTCTTTGTCTAAACCGGCATGTATTAATGATGTCCAGCGCTTGGCGGGTCGTATCGCCGCTTTAAGCTGGTTCATAAGCTGCCTGGGTGAGAAAGCTATTCCTTTGTATCAGATGATGAAGAAGACAGATGACTTTGTCTGGAGCAATGCTGCCAATGATGCGTTTGAGGCACTCAAAAAACAGTTGGTGGAGCCGCCCATCTTGGCTGCTCCCGTCGAAAAAAAGCCTTTGCTCCTGTACGTTGCGGCTAATAATAAAGCCGTCAGTGCTGCAGTCGTTGTGGACTGCAAGGAGGCAGGCAAAGAATATCCAGTCCAGCGGCCGGTTTACTATGTCAGTGAGGTTTTGAAAGAATCCAAGCAAAGATACCCGCATTGGCAAAAACTGGTGTTTGGAGTGTTCATGGCGAATCGCAAACTGAAGCATTTCTTCCTTGGGCATCCTATCACAGTGGTCAGCTCTGCTCCTTTGGGAGATATCATTCAAAATAGAGAAGCCACCGCTAGGATTGCTAAGTGGGCAATTGAGCTTGGGCCTCTTAATCTGAAGTATGTACCTCGGACGGCTGTTAAATCTCAAGCCCTGGTGGACTTTATCAATGACTGGACAGAGTGTCAAGCACCTGAGGAGAAGCTGGACAATACATATTGGACTATTCACTTTGATGGCTTCGGACAGTTGGAAGGCTCGGGGGCTGGAGTTGTTTTAACTTCCCCTAAAGGTGACAAGTTCTGTCATGTGTTAAGGCTAATGTTTCCTTGTACTAACAATGTAGCTGAGTATGAAGCCTTGCTTCATGGGCTCCGTGTGGCCAAGGAGATGAATTTGAGCCGGGTCAGATGTCTCGGCGACTCAGACCTTGTGGCCCAGCAAGTCTCGGGCACGTGGGATTCTAAGGATTCTCGTATGGCGGCTTATCGCCAGGCGGTTGATGTCATCGCTGGTCATTTCAAGGGGTATCAGGTGGATCATATTGATCGTCGGAAGAATGAGGTGGCTGACGCGTTATTAAGACTGTGGTCTCAGCGTAAGCCGGTGCCAGCCAATGTGTTTTTCGATGTACTGCATCACCCGTCAGTTAAATTACCTTCGGAGGAGGATCTTGCTATACCTGACCCAGAAGGACATTTGGTGGCAGCTCTCTGCGCTATCCCTGATTGGACGCTGCCTTACCTGGCATATCTGACTCGTGGTGAGTTAACCGAGGACGAGACTTTTGCACGGAAAATCATAAGGCGGTCTAAGTCCATGACTATTATCAATGGTGAGTTGCACAGATGCAGCGTCACTGGCGTCTTTCAACGGTGCGTTTCTCTGGAAGAGGGCCTGGAAATCTTGCAAGAGATACATGCTGGCGATTGTGGTCATCACGCCGGGTCAAAATCCTTGGTGGCAAAAGCTTTTCGGCACAGTTTTTACAGGTTGATAGCTCATGTAGATGCGGAAAAATTGGTTAGCAAATGCGGCGGGTGTCAAAAATTTGGGCGACGTGCCCATGTGCCGGCTCAGGAGTTGCGGATGATTCCAATCACCTGGCCGTTTGCGGTCTCGGGGCTTGATATGGTTGGACCGTTTAAGAGGTCAAAAGATTAGAAGACCCACCTCTTGGTGGCGGTTGACAAGTTTACAAAGTGGGTGGAAGCAGAGCCGGTCAGTAAGTGTGACGTAGCAACAACATTTCAGTTCGTCAAAAAGCTGATTTTCCGGCTTGGTTACCCTCACAGTATCATTACTGATAATGGTACAAATCTATCCAAGGGGGCTATGAAAGAGTTTTGTGACGGAGAGCACATCCGCAGTGATGTTTCTTCCGTAGCTCACCCACAGTCCAATGGCCAAGCAGAACGTGCTAACCAGGAATTTTTGAGAGGGATAAAACCCCGGCTTATGGTTCCTTTGGAACGAATGCCGGGTTGTTGGGTGGAGGAGTTATCTTCAGTTCTTTGGAGCATTAGAACCACCCCCAACAGGTCAACAGGCTATACGCCTTTCTTCATGGTTTATGGCGCAGAAGCTGTTCTCCCCAGTGATATCCGTCATGACTCGCCTAGGGTGGCGGCTTACGTTGAAATTGATAATGAGACGGCGCATCAAAACGCTTTGGATGCCTTGGATGAAGAACGAGATCTTGCAGCAGCACGGTCGGCGATTTACCAGCAAGATCTGCGTTGTTATCATAGCTGCAGAGTCAAGACCCGGACATTCCAAGAAGGCGACTTAGTGCTCCGGCTGATTCAAGACCAGTTAGATATGCATAAGTTGTCACCTCCCTGGGAAGGACCTTTTGTGATCAGCAAAAATGTCAACAATGGTTCGTATTATCTCATTGATATACGAGAAAGCGACAAATCACGCACTTCCGAGGAGGAGATTGCCAGGCCGTGGAACATTGCTCATCTTCGGCCTTACCACACTTGAGCCACCGGCTCTCATCAATGTACATACTTCTGTCATTGTATATACCACTTTTTATAATATAATAAAGCTGGCATCCCTATAATTGGGACCTCTGCCATTTTTTCTGCACCAAGTTTTGTGCAAAGAGTTGATTCATCATATTGTCACTTGGGGGCTTCCAACCCATTGGGTTTAGCTTTCATACCCTCTTGACCGACTTTATATGCCATATTTGAGTTAAACCTGCCTATTTGCAACTTGCTACTCCACCAGATGACCCGCCAAACATTTGATAGTCAATGTTTTTTAAGACCCTGAACTTGTCAAAGTTAAACCGGCGGCTTATGTCACGAGAGAGCCGTCTTACAGAGAGCAAGGATAAACTCACCTATCTGTCGTAGTTTCTCCGCTATGTGGCATGTTCGTACTCTTAACAATCAATCTTTTTTAAGACCTTGAACAGATTAAGGTTAAAATGACGGATTTATGTCACGTGAGATCCGGCTTATGGGATTTTAGGCACTCATGCCTAGCTTCTTTGAAGCAGAAAAATTTGAGTTTTTCTAAAAATATAAGAGTTGATCTCTTTGGGTTGTGCTTTCAAAGCCGCCTAAATTATACAACAAGCTATACATGTATTTTGTGCTTGTTATTTTGCAGGAATTCCTCATGATAAGATTCTAAGTTTCTGGTTAATCCCGTCTTAGCATTGCTCATGGAGTATAACCCGCCAGTGGGAATTGATGAATTCGTACTAAGGCATATAATCATGTCAAGGCATTCATACTGGAAAATTTTTGACCCGCCGTCCTATGAGTTGAAGAAGTTCAAAAAGTGCACGAAGGCACGGCACAGGCAATCAAGTTTTTCCTACAGCTATTACAAGGCCTCAGAGGACCCAAAATATGGGACTAAAGTTTTTGCAAAAGTTATAACATGGCGACTCAGCTTGGCTCGGGTTAACGTAGTTGGAGACCGGCTCTTCGCCTAGCTCGTCGACGGGTCATCCTGCACCGAGCCTTCGCTTTCCTCGATCTGACTGTTGTCCACATCCCAGTTGCAGTTGACTAAAGCTTCAAATTCAGCTTCATCATGCAAGATTGGAGACGGGTCAACGTCAGGGGCAAAGATATGCTTACGCCGTTGAGGAGTCAGGTCCTTCGGCTCAAATGTGGGCGCCCGGACTCGCGTGTTGTTGTCGTCGTAAGCTGCCTGGTATGTCTTCAGATCAGCTTCTGCGGCTAGCTGGCTGGCCAACACTCGAGACGCTCTGAAGTAGCGGGCGTAATCATCTTGAGTGAATTCTGACCCATCGGCTTTCAGCTGCAGGAAACCTCCTGTCATCTCCTCCGGGCGGAGTTCCGGCACATATGCCAAAGCCTGACTTAAAGAAGAAATTGCACCCTTGTGGGCGGCTGATTTCTTCATCTCTTCAAAGTGCTTGGGGACGGTGGAGAAGCAGTTCAGTACATCCTTGATCAATTTTGGAAACCCTTTCTCTCCAAATACAGCCCTGATGGTGAAGAGGCTTCCAGCGTACAGCTGTTCAGTGAAGGCATATAAAGCCTTCAGCTTCAACAAGCTGTCATCTGGAAGCTGGCGAGTTCGTTTGCCTGAACACAGATCAAGTTTGTAAATCGCCAGGCGAGTCTCTATAAGGATATTTGAAAAATACTCACACCATACTCAGCAATGCTTACCAAAGACGGCTTCGGTCATCCGGGCTATATGGCGCTTCAGGCTGGTGAGCTCTTCAGTGATTGGCTTTAGACGGCTCTCGGCATCTTCTACAAGTTTGGTCAAGGCGGCTTGGTTGGTTTCAGCAGTTTGCTTGTATGCTTCAAACTCTGCCTTGATTTTCTCCAGTTCTGTTGAGGTGAGCCGCCACTTTGTGTCAGCCTCAGCTTGGGCGTTTTCTTGCAAAGCCACGTTCTTCCTCAGATCGGCCATGCTAGATTCGGCCACATTTAAAGCCTCCTGTATAAGACAATAATCAATAGCAAATTCATCGATTTTAAGCCGCCAGTCCGGTTTATAATAGTGCTTGGAGGTGCAGCAAAAGTTTGTTTCAAGTCTCAAGAAGATTGCAAGCAATATACTTGACACTTGGGGGCTAATGTGTATCAGTTCTTTGAAATTTCTACAATACAAATAAGACTCGGATCATCTTCATGAAGATAACCCGGCCCTTGGGGGCTACACATTGCTCTACAAGTCTAAGATCAGAACTACAACAGTTCCGGCTCATTATTGGCATAATGACCCGGCCCTTGGGGGCTACACTTGTCATCTTTGCATTTATCAAGACAATAAGTTACGGCTCATTATTGGCATAATGACCCGGCCCTTGGGGGCTACACGTTGGTCTATCACAGTCTACATATTATTGAAGACCCGGCTTATCTTCGAGAAGATAGGCCAGTTCATGGGGGCTACGTAAGGATATGTGGAGAGTAGAGCACTGGGGTACCTCATACTTCCTCTTCATCATACCAAATAGGTTGGCCTCCATGTCCCGGCTCGCGGCAAGGCGGCTCAGATAACCCGAATGCAGTTCATCAGCAGTCAGCTTCTCCAAGTTGGGCAGATCAAGCTTAGCCTTCTCCTTCTCAGGTGAAGGCGCCTCATCCTTGCTGATGTGCTTGGTTAGCACGTTGGAAGGGGCCGGAGCATTATAAGCTGAGCCGGTGATAGTGACTCCTTCTTCTTGAGCAACCGCACCTTGAGTCGTCGGCAGGGGGCTGGGCGGCTTAGGATCCGTCTCCAGATTGGCCTCGGAAATCATAACATCGGCATCTGCCGGCTCAGCAGGCTGGGGAGTGTCGTTTTGGGCACCTTGGCCAGTTTCAGAGGGTTCAACTTGAACTCTATGAGTGTCAAGCTTCGGGTCCTCCGGTTCTGAGACATCCGGACGGGAAGATGACCCGCCCAATTTCCTTTTCTTGGCCTGGGCCCTGCGAACAAAGATTTCTTTGTGAGTTATAAGCAAGGACGGAATATTAATGAGAAGAAAGGGGATACAAGGAGATTTACCCTGGGTTGATAACAAGAGGAGGCAGTCTGGAAGCGGTTGAGTCGCTAGACGAAGGAGGTGTTTCCTGACACAGTTAAATTAAACAACATGAGCAAGTGATAGCGCAAGAAAAATATGCAGAAGTACAAATATGTGTTATGACATACCTCGTTGCGACGTTTTCGACGAGCCGGAGTATCAGGTAAGCCGGCCACCAGGTCTTCAAAGCCGCCGCTCCGGGTCTGGCATCTAGCATCATGTTGCTGCTTCTTCAAAAGAAAGTCGGGATCCAAGTGATCAAGAGGATGTCAAAACTTTACTTTCCGGAGGACCCGCCGGATTTTCTCTGTTGGCAGAGGTTCCGAGTAGGAGGATATGATAGTTACCTCAGCAGCACCGACTTCGCTTGCCTCCGCGTTAGCCTGAGAGGAGTCAACGTTAATAAGTTGCAAGAAAAGAAGGCCAAGGGAATCAAGTTCTACCGCTGAGTCATCCAGCCCAAATAACTCTTCAGTTGTTTGTTTCTTTTTACGAGCCGTAGCTCGGGCTTTGGTTGCCTTGCTTTTCTTCTTCTTGGGGTTAGAAGTTAATATTTTGTTCCAGAAAGAAGAGCCGGCCTGCATATAATATATGCATTGGCAGAAAGGTAAAATGAAGTAAAGTGTGAAAAAGGAAAAAAGTGAAGCTTGAAGTATAAGTTTACCTCAAGAGCCGGGTTAAGAGCATAAAAAGGGCTTAGCCCCGTCTTGTTGCAAGCTTATTGCAACTCACCTAGTAAGGATTTAACAATTGCATTGAGGTCCTGGTCTGTCAGGGGAGTCTGGTTGAAGCGCTGAGGGTCATTCACCTCACCAGTGTATTGGCACATTAAGGTGTTGCGGTGACTCAGCGGCATGATTCTCCAAGAGACCCAGCAGCGGGTCAGATCAATGCCAGTTAACCCGTTCGCTAATAGGGCCCTTATCTTTGAAAAAGTTGGACCATATTGGGCGTGCTCGGCGGTAGACATCCGATCTGGGAGCTCGGTGCCGGTGCTGAGCTGGTAAGGACGATAGCCCGGCAGTGGATTCTCTCCTTCTAGGGAGGTATCTGTGCGGTAGAACCAGGTCTTATTCCAGTCCTTGGGATGACTAAGCAAAATCGCTGACGGAAAGGATACATCCCTCCGCCTCTGAATGGAAACACCTCCAAGTTCAAGGCTCGGTCCATCTCCAATCTTTGTTTGGCGGTTGATATAGTAATAATCCCTGAAGAGGTTAACAGACGGCTCTTCTTGCAGATAGGCCTCACAGAGAATCTGGAACTGGCACAAATTGGTTACAGAGTTGGGGCCAATGTCTTGAGGGTGCAGATTGTAGAAGTGCAGGGTGTCCCGGAAATTTTTTGATCCGTGCGGAGAGAAGCCACGGAGAAGATGATCCGTGAAGACAACAACTTCCCCATCCTGGGGTTTGGGAGCGACCTCGTTGCCAGGAACCCGCCAATGGATAACATATTGAGCCGGCAAAGCTCCCATGACTACAAAGTCGTTGAGCATTTCTTCGGTAACCCCACAACCTACCCAGTCATAGGAAGCAGGGGCTTTAGCCATGACGACGGTTTAAAAGGCTGTGGAAAAGCATGGATATGTGGCGGGTTAAAAAACGCCGCATGACCAAAACATCTATGACTCTAAGATGACGACGCTATCTGATTGGTCATTATTAAAACTATGAGCCGCCGTCCGCTACAAGTATGAACTAGATTGTTTCTCGCCAGGGAGACCCGGCAGCATCCTGGCGCGTCAAATAGACAGCAAGCATTGAAAATATTGCTAAGTGTGGGAAAACAGGTTCCACCGATTACAGCTACCGTTTCAAGATCTACGAACGAAGATAAAAGGAAAATATTTTCTAAACCTAAAATGGCAGCAAAGAACAGACGGTTCATGTATGAGTTCCCATGAAGCGATGATCTGCGATGAGCATGGAAACCACATTAAGCGGAGCGCCGCGGGTTTTGGCTAGCGGATGAAGGCCTGAAGGTGTTTCCTTTTTCATCTACGGCAAGAACTCCGATGAACGGCGGCGGACCCGAAGGAAATCCGATGAACTAATGCAGATCTAGAGGAGGAAGAAGATGGAACCTGAGATGCGCAGGAGATGCGGGCGAGCGCCGGTGAGCTCTGGACACAGTCAGGGTGATGCAGAGGCCTTTGTTGGAGACGACGGTGAGGTCCGGACGGCGCGGAGGAGCTTCGGCTGCGCGGGTGTCTGGAGGAAGAAGAAGAAGAGATGTGGCGACAGGGGAAAGTGAAAAAGGATAAGCCCCACGCGCCTATTTATAAGGGGGATGGAACAACAACAGTCTCGCGCGGGAATCGAAGAGACAAGATGATGATTGACCAAGAAAACGCCTCGATTCTCGGATTGGCTAGTTAATGCAAAGATCCGTTGTGATGTCATTCAGATTTTTTGGATTTATCAGATATGACGTCATCCATTTCTGCATGGCGGGTCTTGAAGATTTACTGTAGGTCAGGTGCTTACGAAGAATGCAAGACTCGCCAACTAGAAGACTTGAAGATTGACATGAACCAGTTCAAATCAATCTGGGGCCTAATGTTGGGCATATAACCCCGTGGTGAGACCAGCCCAGGAGGGGCCAGGTCATGAAGTTGGCGGTTTAGCAGTGAGGCCTGAGCGGGCTGAAAGGTCAAGACAAGGCCTGGAAGTAAATTGCCAGACGGTCCTGGAAGAGGCCCAGAGCCGGAAGGCTATGTGTGACCCGGAGGCGTAAGCCGCCGGGAGATGGTTTGCCAGACAGGGCAAGGATAGTTAGAGATGAGGTCGGTTACTAGATGTAACGCGGCCCGGACTCTTGTAAACCCAGGGCCTCGACCTGTGTATATAAAGGCGGGTTCCCTGGGCGGCTTAGGACACGAAACCTTTGATCGAGTACTAGGTCAAGCGAATCCGCTCCCTTGTAATCGATATCCAATCAATACAACTCAAAGCAGTACGTAGGCTATTACCTCCTTCAAGAGGGGCCGAACCTGGGTAAACCTGTGTCTTTCATCCTGATCAACTCCTTCGAGTTAACCGCCGTAGCGATGGCTTCACCCCTATGTCCTTGCACTAGGACATCTGCCGTGATAAAACCACGACATCGTGGCTCACAGATTACTACAACAACAGTTGTAGGTACATGTAAAGTGATGCTTTGACGTGAGGGCGATGCTTGTTTGATTTGGAGTTCTTCTTCTTCTTCTTCTTCATCGATCATAGGATGGGTTCTAGGCCGGCAGCCTAGGATTAGCAAGGATGGATGTCGCTTTTATCGTTTGATTTCTTCCGTAGTCGGACCCTGCTCTTTTGTGTGGTGATTGAATGTATTGTTTTATTTGAGATGATCATGATTTAGGTTGTGGCGAGTGTAAGCCAATTCCATATACTTATCTCATCTTTACATGTACTTGTAATGATATCCATTCTTGCGAAACGACGAGATGCGCTTCTATCCCTATCGAGGCCCTTGAGCCAAAATAAGGATTGGACCGCATCTTGGGTGTTACATAAACTTTCTTTCGGATCCTATACTTTGAAAAATTGATTATTTCGTTGCTTGTGCCTACAAATATTACTATATTGATGTTTATTAATTCATCTTTTCTCAATGAGCATACATGCAAAAGATTACATATTGGGTAGCATGTCACATCAAAAATTCTGTTTTTATCATTTACCTACTCGAGGACGAGTAGGAATTAACCTTGGGGATGCTGATACGTCTCCAACGTATCTATAATTTTTGATTGTTCCATGCTATTATATTATCATTCTAGGATACTTTTTGAGTAATAATTTATCAATTTATATTATTTTTGAGCACTAACCTATTGACCTAGTGCCCAGTGCCAGTTGTTGTTTTTTGCAGGCTTTTTACTTTTCAGGTTTATAGTACCAAATGAAGTCCAATTGCCCCGAAACTTTTTTATGATTTTTTCTGGACCAAAAGAAGACCTGGAAGCTGTGGGAGAAGACCAAAGGTCGCACGAGGGAGGCACAGGCCAACAGAGCGCGCACAACGGATGTCTTGTCCCTCCCTGGTGGCCCTCCTACCCCCGTTCTCTGTCCTATAAATTCACATATATTCCAAAAATCCTAGAGGCCATCGTGAAACACTTTTTTCGCTGTCGAAAGTCTCTGTTCCGCCGCGATCCCATCTGGAGCTCTATTCTGGCACCCTGCCGAAGGGGGGATCGATCACGGAGGACCTCTTCATCAACCTTCCTGCCCTCATGATGATGTGTTAGTAGTTCACCACAGACCTACGGGTCCATAGTTAGTACCTAGATGGCTATCTCTCTCTTTTGAACTTCAATACAATGATCATCGCATCTTTGCTTTGATCTATCCGGTGTAATTCTTTTGTAGGGTGTATTTCTTGGGATCCCATGAATTGTGGGTTTATGTTACAGATTATTTATGAAAAGTATTTGAGTCACCTCTGCATATTATGATCCTTACTTGCATGATCATTATAGCTTCGTAAATCTCTCTGATCTATTGAAATAGTTTGGCCAACTAGATTGATATTTCTTCAGTTAGAGGGGTGCGTTGTAGTGGGTTCAATCTGGCGGTGCTCTATATCCCAGTGACAGAAAGGGACAAGACACGTCTTTTTATTGTTGCCACTAAGGAGAAAATGGTGGGGTTAGTTCATATTAATTGAATGCTCTTTGTCTACATCATGTCAATGTTCTCCAAGCATTACTCTATTTTACATAATACTCCAGATGCATGTTGGATAGCGGTCGATGGGTGGAGTAATAGTAATAGGTGTAGGCAGGAGTCGGTCTATTTGCTTATGGATGTGATGCCTATATATACATGATCATTGCCGTGAATATCACATAACTATGCGCTTTTCTATCAATTGTGTAAGAGGAATTTGTTTACCCACCGTATGTTGCCTACATGAGAGATGCCGCTAGGGAAAACTATTGCCATTATTTACCTTTCTTCATAAAACTTATATTTACCTTCATAAAACCTATCATTACCTTTCTGCCATTATTTACCTTTTATTTTATTTTGAAATATATAATTATCAACTATTATCTACACACTACACTTGCTGTCAAATAACGACATCTAGGGGATTGAAAACCCTCTTGCCACGTTGGGTGTAAGTTGTTTGCTCTTTTGTCTACAGCCACTAAAGACGGTTGTGGATTGATATTCCTATTAGTTTGATAAACCTTGGTTTCTTAACAGAGGGAAATACTTATCCGTATTGTGCTGCAATTACCCATTCCTCTTCACGACGAACCCAACGGAGATCACAAGTATCAATGAACCGCATGAACAGGAAATTAAACATGGATGACTAAAAATCCATTTGTATCATGTCTTGATAGACGCCATACCCCAAGGTGGGTGCCAACTATCGTGGGAACGATACCGACAATAGAAACGTGTAGGATGAAGGAGCATGATCTATCAAGATGGAAACGGGTGACACGAGTTTTTTTAGCGAGTTCGGGCCTCTTGCAGTCGAGATAACAGCCCTACGTCTCGTGCTCCGAAAAGACTTTCTTTTATCTATCATGAGCACGGAGTTACATGGTGTGATTGAGAAAGAGAGAGAGGGGAAAATGGATCACCATGCTGAGCTAAGTCCGGAGACTAATGGCGAGAGAGCCAAGGGAGAAGAATGAGCCAACCCTGAGCTATGTGGTGGGGTGGCTTATATAGAGTGCCCCCTCACCTCTTAATGCCATAATGTCAGTTGACTACCAAATCTCCACTATGAGGACGATGCTTCAACTGCCTTGTGGACTGTTGGCCTTCGCATATCTGAGTGAGTCATACAGCCGAGTGGTTGACTATCATCCGAGCGGATGGAATGTACTTGTCCGTGTGGATAGTATTTCTATATTTATATGGACCCACCTGATGTGTGGACCCCATGCTTTTATGATATCTTGACCCTTCATGACCCCACCTATTATGTGTATCCCCAATAGGTATTCTGAGGGAACCATGTCAGCTGAGTATACAATCGCAGACAGCTGTTTCATTCGAATTGTCTGCAATTTCTCCAATAATAACAATAACAATAATAATAAATAATAATAATAATAATATAGGAGCATTTCACAAAGAAAAAATGCGGGAAAGCGTCAGAACACACACCTGCATGTGGAACAAAAATATGTATGCAAAGGGTGGTTTGATGTTCAAATACCCAATGTTCAACTTTGATGTTGCACCTGTCTCGTCCATCCCCACTTAATGTCAGCGGTAGGAAATCCTAGGTATGGAAGCATGCCCCCAAATAGGTCTGGCATCTCACCCTGGTGTAACACGAAAATTAAACCTATACGAATCCATCATGGTTAAACCACCCCATCCTTCTTCCGACAAAGGTGGCCCCTGCGGGGCCATAGATGTTCGTGTGTGTGTGTGTGGCGCGAGATGGGTGACACCAGGACCACCTGCGGGTGGCCCAACTATATGTATGAAAGGGTGGTGTGATATTGATATATACCCAATTCACAACTTTGATGTGGCACATGCCCCTCGCAACCCGGACAACCACGACCCCACGGAGGTCCAGGACATACACCGTATAGTGCCCCCACTGCCCTCCCCCCCACGAATGCACACTACGAGTTGGTGGGAGGGCATGTTTCCTCGACCTTATGTAACATGTACCAAGAAGAATCGACCTTGGTCAAACCTCTCTCGTTGTCGGTCGAAGTGATCGATGTCCACCTAGGCCCACAGATGGGCATGTCGCCGATAACCACGCAATGGAGTGTCCGAAGATAGCCACCACCTTCATGTGGCCCAAACATATGTATAGAAGTGGTGTGTTGTGTTTGAATATATTGGATGCACAACATTAATGTGGCACCAGCTTTGGAACCGGAGAGTCCCCGCACAGATCGAGGGGTTCATGACGTGTACAGCTAGCCCCCCCCCCCCACTTTGAGCGCCAGTGGGAACGATTCATGCGTACGTACACATGCACTCAAACTTTAGTCAGGAAACTTCACCATGACCTATAATATATACCTTAACAGAAACCAAGAAGAATCCACATTGGTAACCTCTCTCATTGTTAGTCAATTTGATGGACGTCCACGCGGGTCCAGGAATGGGCTTGCCGCCGATAAGCACATATATATTTGAAGACAACCACCATCTACGTGTGTCCGAAACATATGTATGGAAGTGATGTGTGATGTTTAATTAGCCCATGAAACTTTGATGTAGCACCATGCCTTGGAAATCGTAAAGTCCTCATGTGGTGTGAGCATCACGACGCGTACGTAGTATATATGCTCCCCCCCCCCAATTCGAGCCGGTGGGAAGCATTCAGGCATACACATGCACTCAAATTATACCATGTAATTTCACCATCACCTACCTTAACACAAACTAAAAAGAATCCACATTTATTAAAATCTCTCACTGTGGTCAAAGTGATGGACCACATGGGGCCATGGATGGGAGCGACACAGATAACCATGCGAGGGGGTATCCGAGGACAACCACAGCCTCCATGTGGCGCAAACATATGTATGGAGGTGTTTTGTGATGTTTGAATACCCAATGCAGACCTTTGATGTGGCACCTTCACAAACCGGAAAGTCCCCCATAGAGGTTCAAAACGCATTATCCACTTAGTTTGACCTGGTGGGAGCACATGTACACACACGTTCAAACTTCCGTCTAGAATATCATGCACATGTACAATGTAACAAAGACCAAGATGAATCCACCTTGATCAATCCCCTCTCGCCGCCATTCAAAAGTGATAGACCGTGCGGGGGCAACGAATGGCTGCGTCACTGGTAACCGCGTAAGGGAGTGTCCGAGGACCACAACCACATGCATGTGACCCAAACATATGCATGAAAAAGGCCATGTGATGTTTCAAATACCCAATGCACGACTTTTGATGTGGCACATGGCTCACAAACCGGACAATCCCACATGAAGGCACACGACGCATAGTGTATCGGACCCCCTTCCCCCACCCATCCCACCACCACCGCCACTTTGAGGCATGTCAAACTTTTTCTGAAGTAAACATGTGACAATAGGAGTGCCGTGTTAAAATTTGATTTTTTTAGAGAACATTAAGAAATTTTCATACATTAATTGATTCACTAGGGGCTTATTTGTAAATTTCAAAGTTGAAATACAAGCACACGCCGCAGTGCACCAAAATGGATTTGAAAATCAAATTTGTGTCCTTGGGTACATGTTTAGTCACCATGCAAGAAAAGGCAATAAATTTCAAACATCTGGCATCGTGGCTCCCCCGCAAACATTGAGAATCTTGGTTTTCAAGTTCTAGTAAATCCCTAGCTAATCTAGAACTCATGAAAAATTGACATGTTGTTATGATATGGAACCAATATGTCATGGTCAAAAAATTGTCAATTTGAGACAAGTTTTTATCTAAGCTTCCTTTAAACACGAGCTTATAAATAGATGCATCACAGAACTGTCATGTTAACATTGCAAACGTTTTTTAGAACGATAATGTACGTGTCGAAGCTTCATTTAACTAACAATAAAGCGGCATCATTAATCCTCAAAAAAGAAAAACAATACATGTTTCGCGTGCCGTGTGAGGAGCTATGATTTGATGGGACATATCATACTAGGGCGCCGCGCAGGCTGACCGGGAGCCATGCGAGAATGTGTGTGAATTGACGGGAGGTGTCGAGGGAACGATCCTGACAATAGTACTGGGGGTACGAATGAGGGCAGACCCTAGCTACAACGCAGATGTATCACTCAGATTTAGCGAGTTAGGGCCCCTCTCGAAGAGGTAAAGACCCTACGTCTCGTCGGGCTTCATACAAGGGCAATTAATGTTAGTAACTATGGGAGTTACTAGAAACGGCAGCCCTAAGTACAACAGTTACAAGTAACGGTAACCATGACTGCACTTCATGCTTGGTGTTAAGTACCTCGGCCATTGTAGCTCCCACGTCTCTTCACTTTCAAGTGTTGATGTCTAGCCGACTGACTGGAGGACGTTTGAGTGCCTCATGGGTCTGAGAGAACCCGGCGTATGCATCCGAATGCATCCATAGTCCTAAGACTTCAATGACCATGTGGGGCCCTATGTGGGCCCTGGATATCTGGTCTGTGACCCTACCACTAGTAGGTGACCCCATCATTAGCTGCTGAAGCGATTGGGGTTTAATTGGTCGCGTAAATGACACTTTGGAGTGTCGCCGACGCCGCGGGGGTGCCTGGAAAGTAGCTCAAGGATTCTTTTACTCAGTTCCAAGATGAAGCCGCACAGGATCTAGGATCATAGGTTTCCGAATGATCAGATTGGTTTTACTATTGTACACAATCGGATGGTACTCGGTTTACTCTCGGGAGAGACAACCAAGTGACATGTGCGTGAGTCTGCTAGGAACTCCGAGTGATCACGTAAGAGCGAGGGGCATCTCTCCTTTTGTCCTGATGAAACTCCTTCAATCACGCCCGTGAGCATCCGAGTGAACAGAGTCCCGCGGGGGGTATTCGACGGACGGAAACACACTGTTTTGCGCAAGTGTACACAGACACCACTTGGGCTAATTCACTGGAAAAATTCCGCGGATTTGAAACATGCGCAATGTGCGCATGTGCATGGAAGCGGTTGCGTCGCGGTAGTGGGGAAAGCGGGCGCGACACCTTGATTACTATGCCGGGAATTCCGCCAAGTGCCTCAGAGGCGCTGTCCGCGGGATCTCGCGGATTTCCGCCATGTGCGCTGATTGACGTCTAGAGATACGCCTGTCTTGTTTATAAGAGCGGCGGGTGGAGAGAGAGAGAGAGATTATCAAATCTCATTTTCCCCCGTCGACTCCTCTGGCACTGCGCCACTTAGCCGAATCTCGCTGCCACTCTCCCACCAGGACCTTGTCCCCAAAGGCCGGCCTAACCGGAAAAGAGGATGAGGAGTACGACTGCGAAGGCCAAGCAGGCGAAGAAGGTCTCGCACGGGTCCACCTCGAGCGCTGGCACACCGACAGGGCGGTACCAGGGCGACTGGCTTGTGTCACGAGTCATCGAAGGCCACCTGCTGGAGCTGGAGAGCCAAGGGCTCATGGCTGTCGAGAGCTGGCGGCTGCCAGAGGAGGGTCAGCTCGAGCCATCGCCGTAGGGGGACGAGCGAGTCCTCTTGTTGACCCACATCGAGCGAGGTTTCTCTTTGCCCCCGCATCCATTCTTTTGCACCTTCCTCGACATTTTTTGGGCGCCACTCCACCATCTTCCCCCCAATGCAGTTTCTTATTTGGCCTTTTTTGTCTCCCTCTGTGAAAACCTCATCGGTTGTCCTCCCCATTGGGGGCTTTTCAATCATCTCTTTACCTGTCGAGCCATGACTGTGAAGAAATCCTCTCCGAAAGGGTAGAAAACAAATGTAGTTCAGTTGTGTGACGGTTTAGGCATACAGCTTAGGGGGAAGGGTAGCTTCCCACAGTTGTCGTTTTTCGACTCAGTGAAGGGTTGGAAGGATTCTTGGTTTAGGAATACACAGCTTAGGGGGAAGGGTAGTTTCCCACATATGTCGTTTCCCATAGTTGTGCGGCGGTTTAGTCATACAACTTAGGGGGAAGGGTCAGTCGGGCCTCCCACCATACTTGGCGAAATGAGTGCTGTCATTTCCATCCCTGGCCATGTCCAAGGAGGAGAGGAAGGATGTAGATATTTTGGTGGTTGCGGTGGTCGCCCTACTGAAGAAAGGCATCAATGGGATGGACCTGTTAGAGGTCTTCTTCCAGTTGAGGATCCAGCCCCAGGAGGCAAGGGCCCATCCCATGTGAATGTACGAGGAGCCGAGTGACCCTACGAGATCCTACCCGGAGGAGCTTAACGTGAAGGCACTGGAGGCGAAGCTCATGGCCGTCTCCCCCCTGATGGAACACCATAGGGGGACCAGGCTGGTGGCCCCCTTCGTCAAGGAGAACCCTCCGATTGTGGTAATCTTGAGTTTGTCTTGCTCGAGTGATTTCTGCACTGCTTGACTATTCTTTGACTTGGGTGTTTGCTGTCTTTTCACTCGGCTGAGTTTCACAGAGTGGTGAGTGTAGTGCCGGTTGTGAACCGCGCACCTGTTGATTTGGCGAGCGACAACGAGCATCTGGATTTCTCGGGAAGTGAGGATGACGACAAAGACGCAGACAACGAGATCAAAGGGGACGATGATGACCCTGAGGAGGGAGATGAGGCGGAGTCCTCTCTGCCAGAGGATATCCAGACTGAGACCCTCTCCAAAGCGCGCCTAGACCTAGGAGCCCGTATCGGCGGCGCCAAGGTGCCGAGTTCCTCTAAACCGACTGCGTCAAGCCTTTGGACATGCATCTCGAAGCGTGGGCGGGCCGAGTCTGCCGAGTCGCCCGATATGGCGGCCAAGCATCCCAAGATCCCGACGGCCAATACTCAGAAGGCACCTTGCCGCGGATCAAGGTGAACGTGCCAGTGGCATCAATGTAAGCGCCTCTGTCACTTGCCTTTTCTTTTCTAACTAATACTTCTAATGGTTGTCCGGATGGTTTGATCTCCCGAATGACTTTTGCTGTAGTGCTAATACTTTCACCGCCTCACTCAACCCTATGGCTCTGGAGAATGGCCAAGCGAAAGATGATGCCACGTCTTCCAAAGGTAATCCTGGCACTCTGCTTGATTTCATTTGACTTTCACGTTTCTCCCAAGCATTCAACGTCCGAGTGACATGTCACTTCATTTCATTAATCTTGATCTTTTGCAGGACTGGGTGAGGTGATCGAACTTGAAGGGAACGACAAGGTCGACCTGCCGAACCCTACAGTCGACAAGGATGTCGTGATGCAGGACCCCTCCCCTTCTCGAGTGACCAACATCTCTCCAGCCAATACTCCAAGGGCCGGAGCTGCACTCAGAGCTACTGCGCGTGCCCCTTCATCGGTCTCTGCAGCCGCCAACCTCTTCACGCTGCACCATGTCCCAGAGGATCAGGTGGGCGCGAGCAAGGAGGCCTTGATCCAGCTGGAATTGATGAATGGCCAGCTAAAGGAGGCATACGATGTGAGCAAGGCTTTGAAGAAGAATGTCCGAGTAAGTACTCTCGTAAGTATCCACTTCAGTTGGGGAGTATGACTTGCATGTAGTGTAGTTTGTTTTTTGGTTTTGGTCCCGAGTATGTTTGTGTGGTGCACACCCACTGGGTGTTCTCTAGGTCAAGTGGGGGCGCGCTGAGTGCACCCACTGGGTGTAGTCCCCAAGACTGTCATCGACTGTCACAGTCGGCGGGAGTCTTAGAGTCTTTTAATATTTTGTTGTGGGAAGGTTGCTGCCTGCGAGCACTCGATGGGTTCGTGAATGGCTATTCTACCTGTATGGATCAAAATCCTCCTGTTTGGTGGGTGGTAGGGTCGCGCGGCCGAGTGGTATTCTGTTCTGGTGGAACTTGCTGTTGTATCTAATACCACATTACTTTCCAGTGGGCACGTGCTCAGCGCACCCCCTGGGTGTAGTCCCCGAGATTGAGTCGACTGTGGCAGTCGGCGGGAGTCATAGAGTGATTTATCTTTGTTTCATTCGACTGATCAAACAATTTTTCTTGTAGAATCCGACTGGCATCATTTGACTCTCTTTTTTTCTTGTTGGCAGAGTGTGTGCGAGCTTGGAGCTCGATACAATGCCATGGAGAAGGAGGTACAAGACTTAAGGATCATCCTGGAGGCCGAGAAGACCAAGAGCACGCGCGTGGAGCAAGAGAAGCGCTCACTCGGAGGTATGCAAATCTCGTTCGACCGTCGCTTGGATCCCGTTATTTCACCCAATCCGACTGAACTTGCCTCACCAGATGTTCGTAGCGACAATTTTCAACTTGTTTAGAGGCTCAGGACTTCTATTTCTTTAAAAACCATGAAGGAGGACCTTCTTACGTATCCAACGTATCTATAATTTTTTATTGTTCCATGCTATAATATTATCATTCTAGGATGCTTTTTGGGCACGTATTTGACAATTCATATTATTTTTTAGCACTAATCTATTAACATAGTGCCCAGTGCAAGTTGATATTTTCTGATTGTTTTTGGCTTTTCAGGTTTACACTACCAAACAAAGTCCAATTGCCATGAAACTTTTTGTTGATTTTTTTGGACCAAAAGAACACCTAGAAGTTTCGGGAGAAGATCGGAGGCCCCACGAGGGAGACACGACCCAACAGGGCACGGCCATGGGGGTGGCCGCGCCCTGTTAGGCCTTGGCCTCCCCTCGCATGTCCTGACGTCCCTCTCTGGCCTATAAATTCACATATATTCTGAAAACCCTAGAAGACCCCACGAAACATTTTTTCCGCAGCCGCAAGTCTCTGTTCCGCTGTGTGCCCATCTAGAGCCCTGTTCCAGTGCCGTGCCGGAGGGGGAATCGATCATGGAGGGCCTCTTCATCAACCTTGTTGCTCCCATGATGATGTGTGAGTAGTCTACCACAGACCTACTGGTCCATAGCTAGTATCGAGATGGCTCTCTCTCTCTCTATGTTCTTTAATACAAAGTTCATCGCATCTTCGCGATGATCTATTTGATGTAATCACTTTGTGGGGTGCAGTTTTGGGATACGATGAATTGTTGTTTTATGTTCAGATTATTCATGAAAAAGGCATGAGTCTCTTCTTAATTATATGATTCTTATTTTAATTATTATAGCTTCGTAAATATCTATGATCTATTGATTTGGTTTGGACAACTAGATTGATCTATCTTCAGTGAGAATGGTGTGTTGTAGTTGGTTGAATCTTGCGGTGCTCTATATCTAAGTGACAAAGTAGAGGACAAGACACGTATTTTTATTGTTGCCACTAAGGATAAAACGATTTTGTTTATTCATATTAATTGAATTTACTTTGTCTACATCATGTCATTGTTCTCCAAGCATTACTCTCTTTGTCGTGAACTTAATACCTATAGAGGCAAGCATAGAAGCGCTCTCGAAGTGGAGTAATAGTAGTACGTGCAGGCAGGAGTCTGCCTACTTGTTTATGGACGTGATGCCTGTATGCATGATCATTGCCGTGAATATCACATAACTATGCGCTTTTCTATCAATTGCCCAACAATAATTTGTTTACCCACTGTATGCGTACTTCGAGAGAGATGCCACTAGGGAACACTATGGCCCCCGGGTCTATTCACTTATAAATTTACAAACGCTAGTATTTCCTTGCTGCCATTATTTCCTTTTTATTTATTTTTCAATTTATATTTATCCAATGATCAACTACTTTACTCATCTGCTTCCAAGTAACGAGTTCAAGAGGCTTGACAACCGTCTTGTCCGCGTTAGGTGCAATTGTTTTCTCTTTTGTGCGTAGGCACTGAAGACGGAAGTTGCGTGTTCCTCCTGTTGGTTCAATAACCTTGGTTCCTGAGGGAAGTACTAATCTATACTGTGGTGCATCATCCGTTTCTCTTCACGGAAAAACCCAACGCACATAACAAGTATCAGGAAGGTTTTTTGGCGCCGTTGTCGGGGAGTATCACCAACTTACTGTCAAGTACCTATTCACAAATTATCATTCACTTGTTATACTTTTTATTTGTTGTTATATTTTGCTTGCTAAAAAAAATAAAAAACACAAAAATATTTAACTCTCCTAGTTTGCTAGTTTACTTGTTTGCTTGCTTTACTTGCTTCGCTTGTTACTTTGCTTACTTGATCACCATGTCTCAAGATAATACCAAGTTGTGTGACTTCTCAAATACTAATAACATTAATGCCGCATTGCTAAATCTTGTGATGAAAGAACAATTTTTCGGAAGTCCTAACGAGGATCCGGCTACGCGTCTCTATACCTTTGTTGAATTATACGATACGCAAAAAATAAAAGGATATGGATAATGATGTGGTCAAATTAAAGTTATTTCCTTTTTCACTAAGAGATAAAGCTAAGGCTTGGTTTTCATCTTCACCACGTAATATTATTGGAACACGGGATAAATGAAAATATGCTTTTATTACCAAGTATTTTATTCCTGCTAAGATCATCTCGCGTAGGAAAAACATTATGAATTTCAAGCAAACATCACCAAGAACATGTTGCAAAAGCTTGGGAGAGGATGAAAATGATGATTAAAAATTGTCCAACACATGGCTTGAACTTATGGATGATTATAAAAAAATTCTATGCAGGACTAAACTTTGTATCTAGAAATTACGAAAGGCCACCAAACTTCTGGACAACATCATGACAAACTATTCACAATGGCATACCGAAAGAGCTCCAACTGGTAAGAAACTAAATTCTATTGAAGAAATCGCTACTTTGAGTGAAAAAGTGGATGCTCTTATGAATATGGTTGCTAGTAAAAATGCTCGTGTTGATCCCAATGATATGCCTTTGTCTACCTTTATTGAACAATGTGATGATGCTATTGATGTGAACTTTATGTCGCGAAACAATTTAAAAAGCATTGCTTATAGAGAAAATTTCAATGCTATACCGTATCCAGGTAATTCCTCTAATAATTATGGAAACTCTTATGGAAATTCTTCTACAACTAATATTAGGATACCCTTTGATCTCGAGAACACCATTGGTAGAAGAAAAGTTGCATAAAGTTGATGATTTGGCTAGAAACATGGATAGGATTACTCTTGATGTGGAAACTCCAAAAAATAATTTTTTGCCACCCAAGCATGATATTAATGAAACCATTAAATCTATCCAAATATCTATTAATGAGAGTAAGGGGAGGACCGCGAGGTTGTGAGCTAAGCAAGAAATCTTAGAAAGCGATCTACCACCCAGTTTTTACCGTAGTCATGATGAAGATCTTAAAATGATTGGTACTGCTCCTATTGAATCTTTGTTTACTATTCTCAAAATAGATGATAAAGGGACTGGAGATGATTCAACTTCAGCTAGAAGGCATCCCATTTGTTCAGATGGTGATGATTGTAATGATAAAATTTAAAAAGTGGGTTTGCGGAGGTCAAAACATTAACTAGTGATGTGCCCACTATCTTGGATGACAAGGACTGTAATGATGAAAGTTGTTCTTTAGTAGAATGTATTTCCTTGTTGCAATCCATTATTAGCTCGCCCAATGCTTATGAACAAAAAAAAGGCTTTTAGCAAACATATAGTAGAAGGGATGATAAAAGCTTATGATGAAAACTTGAGTTAGAAGTTTCTATACCTAGGAAAATCCATGATGAATGGGAACCTACAATAAAAATAAAACTGAAAGAGTATGACCGGAATGCTTTTTGTGACCTTGGTGCTACTGTTTCAGCTATACCTAAATCTTTCTGTGAAGTGCTAGGTCTCACTGATATTCAAGATTGTTCCCTAAACTTGCATCTTGCTGATCTACCATTAAAAAACCTTTAGGTAGAATAAATGATGTGCTTATACTTACAAATAGAAATTATGTGCCTATAGATTTCAATTTGCTTGATACTGAATGCAATCCTACTTGTCCAATTATACTTGGAAGACTTTTCTTACGAACTATAGGTGCAATTATTGATATGAAAGAGTGAAACATAAGATTCCAATTACCATTAAAGAAAGGGATGGAACACTTCCCTAGGAAGATAGTTAAACCACCTTATGAATCTATCATGAGGGCTACTTATGGATTGAGTGCCAAGGATGACAACACTTGATACTATGCATTATGCCAAGCTAGGGGCATAAAACAATAGCGCTAGTTGGGAGGCAACCCAGTAGTTATCTTATTTTTCTTGTTTTACTTTCTATTTTGGTTTAATAACATGATTGTTTCTACTGTAATTATTGTGTTTTTATGTTTAAACTAGTGTTTGTGCCAAGTAAAGCCTTTGGGATGACTTGCATGATGAGTAGAATTGATATGGTGCAAAAACAGAAATTTTAGTGTCCAGTGCAGAATTTCTATGATTTTAGTGGAACACATTTTTGATCTGAAATTTTTACCCAGTATTTATATACAAATTACTCAGTTTTTCCTAATTTTTTCGAATTATTGAAGTTACAGAAGTATAGGTTCTTTACAGATCATTACAAACTGTTCTGCTTTAGGCAGATTATATTTGTGCTTGCATAGTTTGCTTGTTTTGATGATGCTTTGTATTATAGAGGGGGGTATAAGTCATGGAGAATTTAGAATACAATACCTTATGCAATAACAAAATATGAATCAATTTGTAACAATACCTAAATTATTTGATATGTTTATGATACTAATGGATCTCATGAAGCTTTCTGTTGAGTTTTGTGTGCTGAAGTTTTCAAGTTTTGGGTCCTACCACAATGGATGAAGTGTGGGGACCCCGACTCATAATTCATTATCACCGAATGTACGTGCACAGTGATACCAGAGATCAATGCTCACTGAACACACAGAAACTGAATAATAAGAGTCTTACATCCATTACATACCGTTTGTACTCAAGTATGGCCTTTATGGCCAAGTCTTCATAAATTCGCAGCGGAAATCATCAACGATAGCGTGAACCCATGCCATCTTCCTTAACACTACATGCATTTTGACTGGGAAGCGTCCTAGCCAGCATGTTCGTCACCAAGGTAATATTCATCATAACCTGTTACTTCATGCCTGGCCAATAAAATAACCAGTGGCAAGCCAATGAGTACTTTAAATGTACTCGCAAGCAACTCATGTTTGGAACAAGGTTTAACAGAATCATGATATAGCACCAAATAGGTATCTTTGCGAAAAGCTAATTTTTATGCGATGATATGTCCTATCAACATGTAGAAGCATGCAACATGAGGTTCCGAGTAACCATATGAACAGGTTACATATATGAAAATGAATCAAGGTTTGAACATCCCATGTTCAATCATCACGTAGAGTCACCGACTCATTTCATGTGTCTCCCTTTTTCCACACACACACACCAAGTTTTGTAAACAATGGACGTAGCCCAAGAGCGGTCATCCAACTGACCTTGACCGTGGACACGGCTATTCGAATAGTTTTACACTCTGCTGAGGTTGCACACTTTACCCACAAGACTCGGGGAACTTCCGTGTCATCCACGACTCGCGGTATATTACATACCCGAGGTAAGCCCCTAAACAATGCCTTTCCCTTGACGACTCTAAACAAAGTGTCCATTCGTTGGTACCTAGCCCTCATGATGTACATCCCACGAGCCTCGCTCAAGAACGTAACATCCATGAGGGGACACAACGGTGTGCCCGGTGTCTGTAAAAAAAGCCCATGATCGTCCTTCCCGGCACGACCCCGTATCAAGAGTGACCACATCACTCCCGCCACTAGTATTGCGGGCTCTCTGCTAGTACCAAGCAAGGTAATCAACAAAGCCCCGTCCCATAAGGGGTATCATGGTTGTACATGTAAGGTTGGAATAACGGTCGCAACTTACACCAATCCGTTTTCGAAAAACCAACAAACTCAATTGCCTCGGTACACCACTTCTTTATCAAGTGATTGCATAGCTCATCCTCATCTCCCTCGGGCATTAGTGGCACCCGACGGGGTTTTCAAAAAAAGTCTTTGAAATCATTTCCTTTCTGACACCATTCATATTCCTGTCCCATTTTGTGTAGCAACTACTTAACATCCTAACTACTTCCCACCCGCACAACCTTTATCAAAATGTAGGGTCATGCACGATGCAACTACCAACGGAAAAGTAACAGAGGCATCCACCAAAGTGGTCACCACATCATCATGATCATCATAACAAAATAAAGTGCTATATGCCATGCAATAAAGTGGTTTCTTAAACATGGTCAAAGGGCTGCTTGCCTGGCTTAGCAAAGTCTTCGAGGTCTTCACACGCTCCTCGTCCAACTCCGAGCACTTCGTCTTTTTCGTCAACTACCACCGGAAACAACCACAATAATCAACACAACAAGCAGAAAATAAAGTAGTTGGACATCTCTGGTCATAAGAAAAATACTTGAAATGGCTCTTCTGGAGTTGGACCGATGAGGCTCCTTGAATGGTGGAAAATAGGGGAATTGGTGATCCTATAAGAAGTCTATAGGAAACATTTTTATAAAAATGGTTGGATGCACCCAACAAATAGGGCATGGTTTTAGAAGATTTTAGAAAGTGTTTTCACTTGATTTGGAGTTGGGATGATTTTCCTATGGATTTCCTAAGATGAAATGGAGGGAAAATGGACCATTTATTTACCCTAGCAGAATATAGCATAGGAAAAAATGTTGCCTATAGATAGCAAGATTTTTGGAGTCACTAAAAATTAGAATCACTCCATTTGGAGTTGATGTGGACACTCTAGGAATTTTGCAAGGTGACAATCACTAGTTCTAATTTGAATATAAATTTGAACAGTGCAAAAACCTAAAGTGGAAAAATCATGAAAGTTGTATCATTTAGTAGGATGAAATTTTAGAAGAATATAGAAATTTGAATCATCAAATTTGGAGGTGAAATTTTTTTAATATGAATTACTTAGTGGATTTGGAAAAAGTAAAAGAAAAAGAGAAATTACCACATGGGCTAAACAACGCACCCGGCACTGAATTGCCAACTGGGCACACTGGGCCACCCCAGCGGCTCAGTCGCATGTGCGCAAGGGCCATGCCGATGGCATATTCCGCTGAATACTCCTTCGATAGAACAGAGGCGTACTCTGGCGAGGGCGCGTCCACGTAACGGGGGGCCCGGGGCCACAGCCACTTACTGGCGGGCCCCACCTGGTGGGTTCTCCCTCCTCCTCCCGCTCAGGCAGGGGAGAAACAGGGGAGGCGAGTCCGAGGGGCGCCGGCGACGCTCCGACGGCTCAGGCCGCCTCTGGCGAAGCTCCGGCTACCGGGGTGCTCCGGGAGAAGATCTGCATCCGCCTGGGGCGCCAGCTTCCGCAGGGGAACGCTAGGGAAAGCGAGGACTTGGCCGTGGTAGAGGCCAGCTACTTTGGCCATGGGGGACGGTGTTCCGGCCATCGGGGAGAGAAAAAAGGGCACGGGGGAGGAATGCAGCGGTGCTGGGGGCGGTCTGGAGAGGTTCATGGGAAAAGGGGAGGCCGGGACATCGCCAATTTGGTTGAGGCCCGAGCGGTGACATGGCGGCACTGGGAGGAGGAGAAAGCCACGGGAAGGCAAGTGGGGACGCCCGGGAGGTTGGGGAGAGGGAGACAGAATGTCGAGGTTACAGCAGGGGCTCGAGGGCGAGGTGGAGATAGCAGGGCGGCAAGATGGGGCTCGGGCGCGCCTCGGATGCCCTCGGGCGTGGCGAGCACGCGTGCCAGAGTAGCGTTGGAGCCTTCCTGGTGTCGGGGAGAGGCGTGGGAGGTCGAGATGGAAACCCTGGCACGCGTGGACGACTTTCTGCAACCGGACGCGAGCTACAGGATGAGCTCAAGTGGCAGAGCACCACTTTTGCAAGTCATTGGCGTGGTCACCGTGCCACTTTGGCCAAAGTTGTCTGGCATGCATGGCATGCGTTCTAGAGGGCACTGGTGCAATTTCAAAGTAAATGGAGCTGGGTAGATGGGGTTTTCACAGGGGGTAAGTTTGTAGCACCAAACTTGGGGCTCTACCAGAGGGTTTTTACTGTAGGCCTCTTGGAACAAAACTTTGTCTAGTGTACCCAAGAATGGAAGGACTACATGTCCACAAAGTTTCAGATCAGGGAGATAAGAGGGCAAGGTACTTGTAGTTCAAGGCTATAATTGCTGCCAAAATCTAGTTTTTGATGAGCTGCTCATGTTTTCCATATGAGCATGACATATTTGGGTTTGGATTGGTGTATTAACATGCAAATGAGGTTGTGGTAAAGTTTGGGTTTGGATTGGTGTATTAACATATTTGGGTTTAAATCAGGTTTTTGTAGATCTAGTCATGCAAAACTATTCTCCTAGATGCACCACTTGGTGTGGTGGCATTATTTGGGCATTATAGCATGTCTACAAAGTTTGAGATCATTTGGAAATACTTGGCAATACAAAGTTGATCAAATTTGGATCTGGACAGAGAGGGTTTTGAGGGGTTTTGATGAACCAAAATTTTTGGGATTGATTTGAAACTTGTCCAGATGATCACATATGGTTTTGGAGGGATAGAAATATGCAGAAATGGTTTTGGAGGGTTTTGTCCAATATTTTGGGATAGAAATATTTCAAATACTTGAAATATGTAGAAAGGGTTTTGGAGGGTTTTGTCCAATATTTTGAACATGACCATGTGTTGAAACTTTTATATATGGACAATATATGTCCACTGAGTTTCCCTAAATTTTCTCAAATATTTTGAAAGCATAAAAATAATTTTTCCCTATGAAACACCATTTCTGGCCTTAAGAAAAAGCCTTTCAATAAAATAGGAAATTAATCTTTAAATATAATATTTGGTGGTTTTGGGAAGTATTATATATGGTAGGACCCAAATAAAGTATTTGGGGCAAAACATCCACCCTAATTTGAGGACTTGTAGTACAAACCTCAATTCAGGGGGTTTTGAAAACCTAAATTAATAAAATGCTTTCTGGCCAAAATAATTTTTTATAAAAATACTTTTTGGTCCTATACACATGGTATGATCATTGGGAAAAGATTTGGATTCAAGGAGATGAGTTTTTAGAGTACGAGGAATTTTATGAATTAGAGCACAAGCAAACAAACAAGCAATCAGCAATCAAGCCAAGTATCACAAGCACACAAAAAGTTTTAATTGGCCCTAATTTTTGAGCTATGTTAACTTAGTCAGGAGAAGCAAAACACAGGGTGTGACAGACCTACCCCCCTTACAAGAGTCTCGTCCCCGAGATTCCTAGGCTAGGCGTTGAAGAGGTACGGAAATTTGGAGCTGAGGTAGTCTTGATGTTCCCATGTTGCTCTTGCTCCGGTGTGGTTGCTCCACTGTTCCTTGAGGGGATTGACGATATGGCTTCGAGTGCATCGTTTGACTCCATCTGAGAGGTGGACGGGGTTCTTGTGGTAAGCTAGGTCTGGCTAGTAGTATTAAGGGCTTGATGAACGGGGTTTGAGCAAGGGTCTGGCTTGCGTGCGTATTCCAAAGTCGGAATATGGGGCAAACCAGTGTGTCTGCATGCTGGTCATGTGGGTTACCCATGCTGGTTAGTGACATCTAGATGTCTCGTGTTAGAATAAAAGGGATCAAGGTTGTGGCTTCCCATTGACGGGGAATCGTCGACTTTGTTGGAGTAGTTGATCTTCCGGTGCTCATGGCTCTTCAACTGTAAGGACGTCGAAGTTTGTTGGCGTAGGATTCTCATCGAGATCTTCCGCTTTAGTAAGTAGTCCACGCACGCTCCCTAGTCAGCTACACTTGCTTCTTGTCCATCTGTCTTCGTAGTCACGGACGAACGTCTCTGGCGGGTCTTCGAATGTTTGGTCTACTTGTCCCTTCGTTGCCATTGGTGGGTAGGTTTGGGTTGAGTCGTGTCCCTAAGACTAAGCTTAGAGACTTGATGTCAAAATGGGTTCTACCATCTGAGAGGGTTTGTGAGGGGTTCTAAATAAGCTGACTATCCATCAGTATAGAACAGCCATCTAGTCCTCATGGTTTGGGGCTTGGTAAGTGGGGTGAACTACCTTTGACAGGTGGCTTATCATGATCCAGTCAGGATTTACGACCTTGATTGGGCCAAAAAGGGGCTAGTAACGAAGTCATGAGAATCGTTCTACTCCGTTCCAGGCATCTGAAGAGGGTATGGACATCATGCTTATCGTGCACCATCAAAATGGTGGGGAGAGGGGTGCTATAAACTTCCCGGTTCTTTACTAGTCTGGAACGGATATGTGACCATTAAAATAAGGGACTATTAAATCCTCTTGATGTCCAAGGGCTCCATCGTGCTTGAACGTCGATGTTTCTTGATTTAGTCTAGCTAATGTAGCCGGCTGAGGAGCGGTGGTTGACTTGTCCAGGGGTTTGTGATCCAACTTAATATAGGTATTCGTGTCCACCTTCCATATGAACAGGATTGGTGGTGGTCGAGGTGGAGTATCGATCATAGTCCTTTGACTTAGAGTCAAAGCCTATGGTCATATTCCGACCATGTTATGGCTTGGTAAAACTTCGGGGTTTCAAGCAGCTTAGGATGTGAGTGAACGCCTATCATCTCATCCTTGAGCACAGTTCTTGGATGCCAATAGTCCTACTTATTACTCCAAACAAAATCATCCTATATCATCAAAGATATCATCTCATATAAGTCAACTCCAACATCACTCAAGCTATTCAACCCCGAGGTTTGAGAGAAGGACTAAACCAAAATCCCATATGTACTATAGCTAACGCATATATATATCCCTATGTAAAAATCCTCGGGAAAGCATACAACCTGCTAAGCTTGGTTGTGACACTACAAATCCATGTGTCCAGCCAATATATCCAAGGTCTAAGGTGTTGCACCTATATGCTAAGGAAAGACATAATATACCAATCCAAAATCTCATTTCCTTCCTATGGACCCAATCCAGTGGTTCATCAATCCCATCAATCATTACATGACCCACTACACCTATAAATCCAATATTGAGGTTGTTCTACATAATCTCCTAGAGTTCCTATAATCCTCATCTCATTGCAGGAACTATCTTATCACCGTGTACCCACCGATTCCCATCATGATGATCTAGTAACTCCAATGTCAGGTGCATGTAGATCCTCGAATCAATTCTGACATCGATCCCATACTCCTAGTTCATCTCCCACCGATAAACATGGTATCATAATCAGGATCATCGGTCCATCCAAATTACTCCGAACCATGTAGTTTCATTATCAAGAGCATCTATTAGGATCACCTATTTAAATCCACAGCTCGCATCTAGCAAGCATTCCTATTTGTTGCCCCAGTCACTATCGTAACATCATCAATCCACTATCAATATTACATGCGAAAGTCAAGTCATTTATCCACGAATAATTGCAACTTGTGATCACAATCTTCCTACTAAATTCAATTGACTCAAGGGAGAAGTAGGTTATGCTACTCTACCAACTTTAGTCCACCAAGTTTGTCTAGCAACATAAGGGTCTTACAATCCACCAAGGGGCCTCGCTACATCCTCAAGACACATATTATAGTCACAACAAACCATTGCCTACAAGTCGTATTTCCTTGGAACGATCCTTCCTATGGCATCAAGGTTCTGGTGCTAGCTTAAGAATGAAAGACATTTGTTCACTATGATCACTAGCTCCATAATGAACCTTGTGCTAAGAAGGGGTTATGGAAGCCCAACAGGAGCTTTGGCAAATCCGTGTATCAAACACGTGATCAGAGGCTTGAGCTAGGGAAGCTCGTGAGGTCTAGGTTGGGCCAGGGAGGGGATTCCAATCTTGAGGGAAAAGCAGAGCTGTACGGGGTTGCACTTTGTTGGGTACGCTATAGTCAAAGTCTTCAGTGCGGGTTGTCCGTCGAGGTGAATCATTGGTGCATCTTGTCTTGCTAGTCTTCAGTTGACGAGAGGGGAAAGAGGGAAAGTAGCATAGAGGGGAAGTGCCTAAGGGGTGGTATAGTGCAAGTGTAATCAAACAAGTGCCGAGAAGGCCAAACACAAATATTAAGATAAGGCAGGTGATTGTCACACCCTGTGATTTGCCTCATGACTAAGTTAACATGACTCAAAAACTAGGGCCAATTAAAACTTTTTGCGTGCATATGAATGCTTGACTTGTGTGCTATTTGCTTGCTTGTTTGATTGCTTGCTAGTGCTCTATATTCATAAAACTCCCTCCTACTCCCAAAGCTCTTTTCCTTGATCCAAACTTCTTGTCCAACGATCATGCCATGTGAATAGTACCCAAAACTATTTTTATCAAATATTATTTTGGCCAAAAAGAATTTATTCAAATTAGGTTTGCAAAAGCCCCTGAATTGAGGTTTGTACTACAAGTTCTCAAATTGGGTGGATCCTTTTTCCCCAAAGACTTTATTTGGAACCTACTATATATATGACTTCCCAAAACCACCAAATATTAATTTTAAAGATTATTTTCCTATTTTATTTAAAGGCTTTTTCTTAAGGACAGAAATGGTCTTTTATAGGGAAAAAATATTTAAATGCTTTCAAAATATTTGAGAAAATTTAGGGAAACTCAGTGGACATATATTTTCCATATATATGAGTTTCAACACATTGTCATGTTCAAAATCATGGGCAAAACCCCTCAAAACCCTTTCTGTCCAAATCAAGCTTTTGAAATATTTCTATAAGAAATATTCTCAAATTAATCCAAGAAAATTCTAGCATGTCACATATGACATATGTGATCATCTTGCCAAGTTTCATCTCAAATACAATTGTTTTGATTCACCAAAATATTGCAAAACCCCCTCTGTCCAGATCCAAACTTGAGCAACTTTACATTGCCAACTATCTCCTATTAATCTCAAACCTTGTGGACATGTTCTAATACTCCAATAATGCATCCACACCAAGTGGTGCACCAAGGAGAACAGATTTACTTGTCCAAATCACCCCAAACCCCTTCCTGCTAATTTCAAAAATTGGGAATGTTTTCATTGTCAAGTTTTCCCAATTGGTCCCAAACTTTTTGGGCATGCTCTAATATCCAAATAGTGCCACCACACAGAGTGGTGCATTAAGGAGAATAGCTTAGCCTGACCAGATCTATAGAAACCTATTTTTGTTGATTTCTAGGGTTTACCAAGTTTACATTGGCAACTTTCTTCATCTAATCTCAGACTTGGTGATCAGCCCTACTTTTGACCACCATTTGATCCTGTTAAATCTCAAGGCAAGTAGAATTCATTTACTTGGCCAAATCACCATCAAACACCTTCTGGTCATTTCTAAAAGTCACTGTTTTCACCCTATAACTTATTCTCCTTGATCCCAAACTTTTACCACAGTCCCTCATGACCCTCCTATACCTCCAGTAAGAAACACAGACCCCCAGCTCAATGATTTGTGGGGTAACAGCCCCATTTCTACCCCTGGACAGCAATGTTTTACCTTCATCTCCACTCCCTTCCTATTCTAATGGAACCTCCACAGCATCCCTGAAGCTTCTGGACATGCATGGCCGCGTCCAAGAGGCCAATGGCATGCCATGGCATGCCATATCTGCGCTCTGGAGCGCGCTACAGTGCTCCCGAGCACTGTAGCCGCCGCCCAATGGACGCCCTCAACAGCCTCGGGCGCCGTGGTCGTGTCCCTCGAGGTCGCCTCAACGTCCTCGTCACGGCAGCTGGTCGGCCCCCTCCTCTCTCTCCTCCTCCCGCGCGTGCCGAAGCCGCCCGGCTCGGCCAGTGGCCGGCCTCACACGCGCGAGGCCCCAGCGCTCCCCCGCTCCCTCTCTTGCCTCATATGGCCTTAGACCACCAACGCGAAGACCGCAGACACAAACCAGAGCGCCCCCGTGCGCGCCAGAGACGGCCACGACCTCGCCGGACCTCGGTCCACGGTGCGCCAGCACCCATGCTATAAGAGGCCCCTGGAGCGCACCTTTCAGCCCCCTTAACCCTCCTCTCACTCCCATAGACCCCCAAGCGAAGCCAATTAAGCACTCGAGCTCCGGTTCCTCGCCCACGACCGCAATGGCGCCACGTCGGCCTCGGAAGAATTCGTGCCCCACCGACTTCCTCCTCTCCTCTGAGCCTCTCCAGGACCACTCCATTGCCTCCGCTTTCCTCCCCGCGCTCCATTTTTCCCTCCTCGGTGGACGGAGCATCGCCACCACGGCCACCGGTCGCTGGTGTCCGCTGCCGCCGAGCCCCTGTCCTCCCCAGTGCTCCCCAGCGGCCATGGACTATCCAGGCAGGTGCGCCTCGCCCTCCCGAGCTCGCCCGTCACCAGACCTTCAGCGGGGACGGACCGTGGTTCCGGCAATCGCCGGCGGGAGCCGCTCCTCCCCCTCGGTCGGGCACGAGCGGGAGGAAGACGAAGCCGCCGCGTCATCCCTCATGGCCCTCCTGTCGGCCGATGGGCGAGCCTCTGGCGGGTGGGCCGCCCTGTTAAGTGGAGACGGGATCCACTAGAGGACGCCTTCTCCCGGGGAAGGCGTATTTCCCCGGGGCGCCTTCAACGTCGCCGGTTCCCCACGCGGCCAGGCTGATGGGCCGGCCCATCTTCTGTTCTGCGCCCTGCGCGCGAGATAGCCTTTTTGGTATAAATCCTTTTCCTTTTTTTTCAGAGAGACAAAATTAATTCCAGAGAATTCATTACAACTCCAAATTTGATGATTCAAATTTCTACAGTCTCCTAATAATGCCACCAATCATTTGGTGAAACTTCCATAAATTTTCTCAGCAAGTTTCTGCCCTGTTCAAATTTGAATTCAAACTTGAACTATTGGGAGCCACCTAGTAAATTCCTTAGAGGATTAAAATCAACTCCAAATGGAGTGATTCAAATTTCCAGTAACTCCAAAAATCTCTCTAGCTATGGTCAACATTTTTCCTATTCTATAATCTGCTAGACCAAATAGATGGCCCATTTCCCCTTCATTTCATCTTAGGAAAATCATAGGAAAAGCATCCCATCTCCAATCCAGTGAGACTAATTTGTAAATGTTTCTAAAATCATTCCCTACTTGATGAGTTCATCCACTCATTTTTACAAAAATATTTTTCTGTGGACATCTTATAGGATCATCGTTTCCTTCATTTCCACCATTCAAAAATCCCCCTTGACCCACATCCACCAAAACCTCCTTGGTTATTTTTCTCATAACCAGAGGTGTCCAAGAAAAATAAAACTCCTACTTATAGAGCAATTTATTTCTCCGCTTGTTGTGTTGCTTATTGTGATTGTTTCCGGCGATAGCTGACGAAGTAGACGAAGAGCTCGGAGTGGACGAGGAGCGTGTGAAGACCTCGAAGACGTTGCTAAGCCAGGCAAGCAGCCCTTTGACCATGACTATGAAGCCCTTTTATTGCATGGCATATAGCACTTTATTTCTTGATGTTGATCATGTTGATGTGGTGACCACTACTGTGGGATGCCACCGATACTTTACCGTTGATACTTGCATCGTGCATTACCCTACCATCCTTATGAGGGTTGTGCGGGTGGGAGTAGATAGGATGCTTAGTTGATGCTACACAAATGGGACGGGAATATGCATGGTGATGGAAACACAAATGATTTCAAAGACTTTTCGAAAACCCCGTCGGGTGCCACTAATGCCCGAGGGAGATGATGTTGTGCTAGGTAACCACTTGAGAAAGAAGTGGTGTACCAGAGCAGGTTGTGTGTGTGTTTTCGAAAATGGAGAGTTATAAGGTCTGCTGACCGTCCCAACCCTACATGTGCGACCACTCTACCCCTATATGGGAAGGGGCTTTGTTGATTACCTTGGTGGGTACTAGCATAGAGCCCGCATTACTAGTGGCGGGAGTGGCGTGGTCACTCTCGATACGGGGTCATGCCTGGAAGGGCGACCATGCGCTGTCTTTACAGGCATCGGGCACACCGGTGTGTTCCTTCATGGATGGTACTGTGTAGAGCAAGGCTCGTGTTTGTACATCGTGAAGACACGGACCAACGAGTGGACTCTTTGTTTAGTATCGCTAGGGGAAAGGCTTTGTTCGGGTGCTTACCTCGAGTATGTAATATACCATGAGTCGTGGATTTTACGGAAGTTCCCCGAGTCTTGTGGGTAAAGCGTGCAACCTCTGCAGAGTGTAAAACTATTCGAATAGCCGTGTCCACGGTCATGGATAGTTGGAGGTACTTCTTAAACTACGTCCGATGTTTTCATAAACTTGGTGTGTGAGCGTGTGTGGATGACACAAAGATGATATTTGAGTTAAGTCGTATGACTTGACGTGATGTCTGAACATGAGATGTTCAACCCCCTGCTTATGATGATATCTATAACTTGTTCATATGGATATCTGCCAACTATTGATGCATGCTTTCATAAGTTATTTGATCATGTCATTGCACTCAAAATTAGCTTTCTGCAAAATTACCTACTTAGTGCTATATCATGCTCTGTTGAACCTTGTTCCAAACATGGGTTGCTTGCGAGTACATTCAAAGTACTCATTGTCTTGCCACTGGTTATTTTATTGGCCAGGCATGAAAGATCAGGTTATGACGAAGATTACCTTGGTGACGGACATGCGAGCTAGGACGCTTCCCAGTCAGAATGCCTGTAGGGTTAAGGCAAATGGCATGGGTTCACGCTATCGTTGAAGATTTCCGCTGCAACCATATGAAGACTTGGCCATAAAGGCCATATTTGAGTAAACCGGTATGTAATGGATGTAAGACTCTTGTTATTCATTTTCTGTGTGTTTAGTGAGCATTGATCTCTGGGATCACTGTGCACGTGCATTCGGTAATCACGACTTATGAGTTGGGGTCCCCACAGTGATATAGTCACGTACTTGTTGCCTAGGGCAAAAGTGCGACTTATACCAAAGCACAAACAAGTAAAAACAAGCAACACACAACATGGTTCCATTCGAACCATCACACGGACTCGACTTCGCATAGGTAATATACGACTACTCCTACCCTAGGGGTTCTCGGACTCAGTAGTTGTGCTTCCTTCGTGTCTTGGAGAGGAGTCCGCTCAGTCTTCTGGGTCTTCTTCAGGTGTCGCTATGGCTCTTGCGCTTATTCGTTGAAATGACCCAGATTGAGCCTGAAGAATCTTTGACATCTTCTCATATGGTAAGTTGATGGGACGAAGGTGGTTTCTTGTGGCTGTCGTTGACAAGGTCTTCTGTTGTCTTCTCAATCACAATAATCCCTCTTGTCTTCTGAGGCGTTGAGGGTTCCAGGTAGGCAATCCTTTATGCAATGACATTGACAAGGCTTAAGTTATAACCTGCTGGTTACGTTGGTGGTAATATCGACACACAGAGCGGGGGATGAAGAGAACCGTTTTCCTGCTCACTATGGTGAGGCGTACCAAATGGCGAGGTTCTCATCCACCGGTGGTTGCCGATACAATAATGGTAAGGACAGGGTTGCTCTACTAGTGATGCATATTATGATATTGCACACCTTAAGCCCTTATCATTGTAGGCCAAGGTTGCATCATCCTGGGGCAGTGTCAAGGGTGTCACATCTTCTGAGTATTGATTCCCTCATTCCTCGAGAAGGTATCTTCTGTTGGTATCTTCTTGTTTGGTGTTGCCAACTTGTGTCCAAGATATGTGGGCAAATGCCTGGCAAGGTGGCTGCCTTCCAGGTTACCCACGAGGATTAGAAGGAATCCAGTGGTCAGGTGCACAAGGGTAGTAACGTCCGTTTGCAAGGTTTCTAAAAGCAGATGAGGAGAGCCAAGAGAAAAATGGTGGAAGTGCTGAGGTACAATCCTTTAGTTTCTTTGAAAGCTGAGAACAGGTAAGAAATATGGTAGTCTTTGCAAGTGATTTGAAGGGTCTGGGGAAGCAGTTTTGTCCTAACTAACATCCATGCTAACTAAGGGCTTCCTACAGTCAGGATGGCTCTGATACCAGCTCTGTGGGGACCCCGACTCATAAGTCGTGATCACCGAATGTACGTGCACAGTGATCCCAGAGAACAATGCTCACTAAACACACAGAAACTGAATAATAAGAGTCTTACATTCATTACATACCGTTTGTACTCAAGTATGGCCTTTATGGCCAAGTCTTCATAAATTCGCAGCGGAAATCTTCAACTATAGCATGAACCCATGCCATCATCCTTAACACTATAGGCCTTGTAACTGGGAAGCGTCCTAGCCCGCATGTTCGTCACCAAGGTAATCTTCATCATAACCTGTTACTTCATGCCTAGCCAATGAAATAACTAATGGCAAGCCAATGAGTACTTTGAATGTACTCGCAAGCAATCCATGTTTGGAACAAGGTTTAATAGAAGCAGGATATAGCACTAAATAGGTATATTTGCGAAAAGCTAATTTTTATGCGATGATATGTCCTATCAACATGTAGAAGCATGCAACATGAGGTTCCGAGTAACCATATGAACAGGTTACAGATATCAATATGAATCAAGGTTTGAACATCCCATGTTCAATCATCACGTAGAGTCATCAACTCAACTCATGTGTCTCCCTTTTTCCACACACGCACACCAAGTTTTGTAAACAATGGACATAGCCCAAGAGCGGTCATCCAACTATCCTTGACCGTGGACATGGCTATTCGAATAGTTTTACACTATGCGGAGGTTGCACACTTTACCCACAAGACTCGGGGAACTTCTGTGTCATCCACCACTCGCGGTATATTACATACCCGAGGTAAGCACCCGAACAATGCGTTTCCCTAGACGACTCTAAACAAAGAGTCCACTCGTTAGTACCCAGCCCTCATGACGTACATCCCACGAGCCTCGCTCAAGATCTTATCATCCATGATGGGACACAACGGTGTGCCCGGTGTCTGTAAAAACAGCCCATAGTCGTCCTTCCCGGCACGACCCCGTATCTAGAGTGACCACATCACTCCCACCGCTAGTAATGCGGGCTCTCTGCTAGTACCGACCAAGGTAATCAACAAATCCCCATCCAATAAGGGGTATCATGGTTGTATATATAAGGTTAGAATAACGGTCCCAACTTACACCAATCCGTTTTCGAAAAATCAACACACTCCCCTGCCTCGGTACACCACTTCTTTATCAAGTGGTTACCTAGCTCATCCTCGTCTCCCTCGGGCATTAGTGGCACCCGACGGGGTTTTCGAAAAAAGTCTTTGAAACCATTTCCTTTCCGACACCATGCATATTCCCGCCCCATTTTGCGTAGCAACTACTTAACATCCTAACTACTTCCCACCCGCACAACCCTCATAGGAAGATAGGGTCATGCACAATGCAAGTATCAACGGAAAAGTAATAGAGGCATCCACCAAAGTGGTCACCACATCATCATGATCATCATAACAAAATGAAGTGTTATATGCCATTGAATAAAGTTTTTTCTTAAACATGGTCAAAGGGCTGCTTGCCTGGCTTAGCAAAGTCTTCGAGGTCTTCACACGCTCCTCGTCCAACTCCGAGCACTTCGTCTTTTTCGTCAACTACCGCCGGAATCAACTACAATAAGCAACACAACAAGCAGAAAATAAAGTGCTCTGTAAATAGGAGTTTTATTTTTCTTGGACATCTCTGGTCATATGAAAAATACTTGAAATGGCTCTACTGGAGTTGGACCAATGAGGTTCCATTAATGGTGGAAAATAGGGGAATTGGTGATCCTATAAGAAGTCTACAGGAAACATTTTTATAAAAATGGTTGGATGCGCCCAACAAATAGGGCATGATTTTAGAAGATTTTGGAAACTGGTTTCATTGGATTTGGAGTGGGGATTATTTTCCTATGAATTTCCTAAGAGGAAATGGAGGGAAAATGGACCATTTATTTACCCTACCAGAATATAGCATAGGAAAAAATGTTGCCTATAGCCAGCAATATTTTTGGAGTCACTGAAAATTAGAATCACTCCATTTGGAGTTGATGTGGGCTCTCTAGGAATTTTACAAGGTGACAATCAGTACTTCAAATTTGAATATAAATTTGAACAGTGCAAAAACTTGAAGTGGAAAAATCATGAAAGTTGTATCATTAAGTAGGATGGAATTTTAGAAGAATATAGAAATTTGAATCATCAAATTTGGAGGTCAAATGAACTTAATATGAATTATTTAGTGGATTTGGAAAAAGAAAAAGAGAAAAAAAAATTACCACATGGGCTAAACAACGCACCCGGCGCTGAATAGCCAATTTGGCGCACTGGCTGGCCCAGCGGCTCAGCCGCGTGTGTGCAAGGACCACGCCGATGGCGTATTCCGCCGAATACGCCTTCGGTAGAACGGAGGCGCACTCGGGCGGGGGCGCGTCCACTTAACGGGGGGGGGGGGGGGCGGAGCCGCAGCCACTTACAGGCAGGCCCCACCTATCGGGTTCCCCCTCCTCCTCCCGCTCGGGCAGGGGAGAAACAGGGGAGGCGAGGTCGAGGGGCGTCGGCGACGCTCCGGCGGCTCAGGCCGCATCCGGCGGAGCTCCGGCTACCGGCGTGCTCTGGGAGAAGATCTGCATCCACCTGGGGGGCCAGCTTCCGCAGGGGAACACTAGGGAAGGCGAGGACCATGCTGTGGTGGAGGCCGGCTACGGTGGTCGTGGGGGACGGTGTTGCCTCCATCGTGGAGAGAAAAAAGGGCGCGGGGGAGGAGTGTGGCGGTGCTGGGGGCGGTCTGGAGAGGTTCAAGGGAAAGGGTGAGGCTGGGACATCGCTAATTTGGTCGAGGCCTGAGCGGCGACATAGCGGCCGTGGGAGGAGGAGAAGGCCACGGGAGGGCAAGTGGGGAGGCCCGGGAGGTTGGGGAGAGGGAGAGAGAATGTCGGGGGTACAACAGGGGCTCAGGGGCGAAGTGGAGATAGCAGGGCGGCGAGATGGGGCTCGGGCGCGCCTCAGATGCCCTCGGGCGCAGCGAGCACGCATGCCAGAGTAGTGTTGGAGCCTTCCTGGTGTCGGGGAGAGGCGTGGGAGGTCTAGAGGGAACCCCTGGCGCGCGTGGATGACTTTCTGCAACCGGACGCGAGCAACAGGACGAGCTCAAGTGGCAGAGCACCACTTTTGCAAGTCATTGGCGTGGTCACCGCGCCACTTTGTGTCCAGGGCATTATTTTGGTTGGCCAAAGTTGTCTAGCATGTAAGGCATGCGTGCTAGAGGGCACTGGTGCAATTTCAAAGTACATGGAGCTGGGTAGATGAGGTTTTCACAGGGGGTATGTTTGCAGCACCAAACCTGGAGCTCTACCAGTGGGTTTTTACTGTAGGCCTCTTGGAACAAAACTTTGTCAAGTGGACCAAAGAATGGAAGGACTACATGTCCACAAAGTTTCATATCACGGAGATAAGAGGCAAGGTACTTGTAGTTCAAGGCTATAATTGCTGCCAAAATCTAGTTTTTTATGAGCTGCTTATGTTTTCCATATGAGCATGACATATTTGGGTTTGGATCGGTGTATTAACATGCGAATGAGGTTGTGGTAAAGTTTGGGGGCATCTGCATATACTGAATAATGGGAGAGAGGAAGAAGAGGCCTTGCCATGGTAAAAAGAGAGGGAATCTTGGGGTTTTACCCCCCTCAATGATTGAGCCACGGCAATAGAGACTTAGTGGAGGTAGAAGAGGTACGCGAGTGTTTGTGGTAAAAGTTTGAGAGCAAGGAGAATGGGGGAAGGGGTCAAAACAACAGTTTTACCAATCTACCAGAAGGTGTTTGTGCTGTGTTTGGGCTAGTAGATGGAGTTTCCTTGCCATGAGATTTAACAGGATTAAATAGGATGTAAAACAAGGTTGATCACAAGGTTTGAGATGATCTGAAGAAAGTTGACAATGTAAACTCTGTATTCCCTAGAAATTAGCAGAATAGGTTTCTATAGATCTAGTCATGCAAAACTATTCTCCTAGATGCACCACTTGGTGTGGTGGCATTATTTCGTCATTAAAGCATGTCTACAAAGTTTGAGATCATTTGGAAATACTTGGCAATACAAAGTTGCTCAAATTTGGATCTGGACGGAGAGGGTTTTGAGGGGTTTTGCTGAACCAAAATTATTGGGATTGATTTGAAACTTTTCAAGATGATCACATATGGAGTATGTGATATGCTGGAATTTTCCTGGATTTATTTGATAATATTTCTTATAGAAATATTTCAAATACTTGAAATATGCAGAAAGGGTTTTGGAGGGTTTGTCCAATATTTTGAACATGACCATGTGTTGAAACTTTTATATATGGACAATATATGTACACTGATTTTCCCTAAATTTTCTCAAATATTTTGAAAGCATAAAAATAATTTTTTCCTCTGAAACACCATTTCTCGCCTTAAGAAAAAGACTTTAAATAAAATACGAAAATAATATTTAAACATAATATTTGGTGGTTTTGGGAAGTCTTATATATGTTAGGATCCAAATGAAGTATTTGGGGCAAAACATCCACCCTAATTTGAGGACCTGAAGTACAAACCTCAATTCTGGGGGTTTTGAAAACCTAAATTAATAAAATGCTTTTTGGCCAAAATAATATTTTATAAAAAAAATTGGTCCTATACACATGGTATGATCATTGGTCAAACTTTGGATTCAAGGAGATGAGTTTTTAGAGTAGGAGGAATTTTATGAATTAGAGCGCAAGCAAACAAGCAAGCAATCAGCAATCAAGCCAAGCATCACAAGCACACAAAAAGTTTTAATTGTCCTTAATTTTTGAGCTATGTTAACTTAGTCAAGAGTAGCAAAACACAGGGTGTGACATGAAGCAACAAGGAGCAGCAAAGAACCTAGGATTGGGGACACCAGAGGCACCCAAAGTCAAATTCTAGGAAGACTCAAGCATCTAAACTTGGGGATGCCCCGGAAGACATCCCCTCTTTCGTCTCAATCCATTAGTATGTCACTTGGAGCTATATTTTATTCATCACATGATATGAGTTTTTCTTGGAGCGTCGTTTGTTTTAGCTTGCTTCTGTTTTAGTTTTCCACAATCATTGTTCGCTGGACACACCCACTTGAGAGTACACATGTTCATCATGATTTGTTATAATACTCTATGTGTTTCACTTATATCTTTTGAGCTTAGCAGTTGCTCTAGTACTTTAGTTATATCTTTTTGAGCATGGTGGCGTATAGATTTTAGAAACAATTGCACTCTAGTTCTTCACTTATATTTGTTTGAGAGATAAAAAATAGTGACCGTAATTTGAATGGGTTATAAGACTAGTGCAAAAATAATAGGTATTCAATGAGTGCATAATCAAAACCACATGTAGCACATAAATTGTGGATTAATGATATTGATGTGGTAATATGAAAGGGCATGAGTGCATGGTTGTTGGTTAGTAGAAATATTTGTAGTTAAAGGATGTTAATTTTCTGTTAATATAAATATTGGTCATGTCATAGTGATGATGTGTGAGCATTCTTATTCCTTGTTGAAATCCTAGTGCTGTTTAGGTCGGTGGCGCGCGATGGTTGACTCCTCCCAACCTCCTCCCAAGGGGCATGCGAGTAGTACTTTGCTTCGATAGAGCTAATAAAACATTGCAATAAGTATGTGAGTTCTTTATGACTAATGTGAATCCCTGGATGTTTGCACTCTCACATTTTTCATATTTTCTAGCCACTTCGGTACCGTGCATTGCCCATTCTCACCTCGAGGATTGGTGCATACTTCGCCGGTGCATCCAAACCTCACGGTATGATACGCTCTGTTGCACATAAGCCTCATTATATCTTCCTCAGAACAGCCACCATGCCTACCTATCATGGCATTTCCACATCCATTCCGAGATATTTTGCCATGCAACTTCCACCGTTACATCATATGACTAGCACACTCATTGTCATATGGCTTTGCATGATCATGTATCTTATAGTATTTGTGGCGAAGCCACCGTTCATCATTGTTTACCACTCAATGTCATATTGCTTTGCATGATCTTGTATCTTAGAGTATTTGTGGCAAAGCCACCGTTCATCATTCTTTACATGCTACACTCGATCATTGCACATCCTGGTACACTGCCTGAGGCATTCATATAGAGTCATATTGTTCAGTAGTTTTTCATATCGAGTTGTATGTAAATAAAAGGGTGATGTTCATCATTATTAGGGCATTGTCTCTGTGATGAAAGGATGACGGAGACAATGATTCCCCCACAAGTCGGGATGAAAATCCAGACGAAAAATAAGGAAAAAACGAAAAACAAAAAAAGAGAAAACGAAAGAAAAAAGAGAAAGAAAGAAAAATAAAAAAAGAAAAAAGAGAGAGAAAAAAGAAAAATATAAATATAAATGAGGGAAAGAGAGAAGTGATAGTGCTACTATCTCTTTTTCCAAACTTGTGCATCAAATTGGCACCATGTTTTTCATATAGAGAGTCTCGTGTTTTGTTACTTTCATATGCTAGTAGGAATTTTTCATTACAGAACTTGGCTTGTATATTCCGATGACGGGCTTTCTCAAATGCCCGAGGTCTTCAAGAGCAAGCAAGTTCGATGCACACCCACTTAGCATAATTCAAGCTTTCATACATTTATAGATCTGGTGCATCTATTGCATGTCAATCCCTACTCTTTGCATTGATATATATTGATGGGCATCTCCATAGCCCGTCGATACACCTAGTTGATGCGAGACTTTCTTCTCCACTTTTTACCCCTTTGAAACCTACCACCACTATTCCACATTTATGCTATACCCACCGTGGTTCTTCACATTTGTATTTATGTGGTGAAGACAGAGTCATGCCATGCTAATATGATAAAATGAATGGGGGGTAAACATTCTTTAGGGATCGTACATTTTGAACATTGATGATTATGTTACTTATGTTTATGGATATTACTATGTTTCTCAATGATCACACCTGAAATGGATTACATGTTGGGTAGCATGTCACATCAAAAATTACGTTTTTATCATTTACCTACTCGAGGACGAGCAGGAATTAAGCTTGGGGATGCTGATATATCTCCAACGTATCTATAATTTTTGATTGTTCCATCCTATAATATTATCATTCTATAATGCTTTTTGGGCATTTATTTGCCAATTCATATTATTTTTGAGCACTAACCTATAAACCTAGTGCCTAGTGCGAGTTATTGTTTTCTGCATGTTTTTGGCTTTTTAGATTTAGATTACCAAACCAAGTCCAGTTGCCAAGAAACTGTTTGACGATTTTTTCTGGACCAAAAGCACACCTGGAAGCACGAGGGAGCCACAACCCAACAGGGTGCACCCAGGGGAGTGGTCGTGCCCTGTTAGGCCGTGCCCCCCTCGCATCTCCCAACATCCCTCTCTGTCCTATAAATTCACATATATTCTGAAAACCGTAGGAGAGCCCCTGAAACACTTTTTCCGCCGCCGGAAGTCTCTGTTCCGCCGTGTGCCCAACTGGAGCCCTGTTTAGATGCCCTGCCTGAGGGAGGATTGAACAAAGAGGGCCTCTTCATCAACCTTACTGCTCCCATGATGAAGTGTGAGTAGTCTACCACAGACCTACAGGTCCATAGCCAGTATCGAGATGGCTCTCTCTCTCTATGGTCATCAATACAAAGTTCATCGCATCTTTGCGATGATCAATTCGATGTAATCACTTTGTGCGGTGCGTTTGTTGGGATCTGATGAATTGTGGTTTTATATTCAGATTATTCATGAAAAAGTTTTGAGTCTCCTCTGAACTATATGATCCTTATATGCATGATTATTATAGCTTCATAAATCTCTCTGATCTATTGATTTGGTTTGGCCAACTAGATTGATCTATCTGCAGTGAGAGGGGTGTGTTGTAGTTGGTTAAATCTTGCGGTGCTCTATATCTGTCGGGGGGGATGCACACGATCACCTATGGGACCAAGGGCCCCTTTGTGGTTCGGCAGGGGTGTGGTCAAGTTGCACAAAGAGCAGCAACCATGAGAAAAAGCGACGATGGGATGCTGGTGTTTTACCTAGGTTTGGGCCGCTGGGAAGCGTAAAACCCTACTCCTTCTTTGGTGGATTGATCAGAGGAACACGAAGCACACGCAACGCTCAAACCAGGCAAGGTTGCCTTCGGGGGAGCTGCTACGCGAGTACAAGTGTCCAAAGGTCCGAATCTTGAGCTAGGTTGCCTTGAACCTCCTTTTATAGTTCAAGGGCCAACCACAGTGGCAAAACAGACATTTTCTAGTGATTAGATAGCTAACAATGCTATTATACCTAACTCTGGCACTTAAGACAAAATGCCATAAATGCTAGCCTAGGTGGCAAGCGGAGGTGCACCCCCGTCAATATCTTACCACCACTTAGCTGGCTATTGCTTAGTGTCTTTCCACGCCTCTGGACGGGTGTCAAATGGATGTAATCTGTCTTCCAGTGCATCGCCACGTGCTTAGCGAGAGCCACTTAGCCACCTGAGGGCTCGACACCGCATCGATAACTGACTGGTGTTGCAATGCGGTGGAGCGGTGGCCGATCGGCTCGCGCTTGCCGGGAATGGCCTGCCGGGTCTTCTGGAAGGCGTGCGTGCCTCGGTCCCCGGCACGCACCGGGGACATGGCTGGCGTGGCTCGGGCTCGTCTTGGGCCATTGCATTGATCTTGTCGGTGTAGCTAGCCAGCGTAGGCTGCTCCTACCGGGGTCTTGGATGTTGGCTTCGTCTTCTTGATGTGCTCCTTGATCTCACGAAGAGTGGCCTCTCAGGCTTAGGCTGGTCTTGACGGGGTTCTGCTACTACTGCCTGTGCATAAGTCAGGGGCACTGGGTACCCCATTCTCGGTGCACCGACAGGAGCCCCCGGGTCTGGCCCAAACGAGCTCGCCAAACGCCATTGGGTCAAACCCAAAATTTATGCACAGGCACGCAATATGAGGGAGTAACTACCGATTTTTAGCCAGCACTTACTTGCTACCTCAGGCCGTTTCTGCTACGCACGCCGCATGCATTGCGGGGAGTTTGCGGTGGATGTGCATGGCCCATAGGCGTGGGAGTGGCCGAAACTGTAGCGCCTGGGATTGGAGTGATGGGGCGGTTACCTGTTCGCCTGTAATCATGGATAGTGGGTTAAGTGGAGACAGGCAGCGGCCTTGGAGCAGAGGAGAGCCAGCCCCCATGCCCTTCCCTATAAATTAGGGGGTCATGGTGGCGATGGTCATCCATCTCCTTCTCCTCCTCAATCTAAGTTCACATGGCTCGCCCTTCTTCTCTGGTCTTCGGATGCACTAGTCTCCCCCATGACGAGGGGACGAGGACGACTCCTAGCTTCCGCCGCGGCGACGAGAGCTTCTCTTCGAGATCATGCCACTGCTTCAGCCGTGGCGACGGGAGGCGGTTCCAGGGGCCGGGGCAGGAGTGCTGGAAGAGGCCGGGTGTCGGTGTCAAAACCGGCGGATCTCGGGTAGGGGGTCCCGAGCTGTGAGTCTAGGATCGATGGTAACAGGGAATGAAGGAGACGATGTTTTACCCAGGTTCGGGCCCTCCTATGGAGGTAAAACCCTACGTCCTGCTCGATTATATTGATGTGTATGAAGGTTACAGAGTTGATCTACCACGAGATCGAATAGCTAAAACCCTAGATGAGTTTCTCCTCCCTACAATCTAAAACCTCCCCGGTTTATATAGACATCGGGGGGTACCTAGAGTTTACACATGATAGGTCTCATTCCGGGGATGGAGATGCCGATTTCCTCATCTTAACTTGGAGTGCACGACGCGCCTTCGAGGTTTCCTTCTTGAACACGGGGTCGTGGCATATCCGGCCCATCCTGCGATAGTCAGAGAGAGGCCCACCAAGACAGCCTATTGAGAGATAGGCCAGTGGCCCGAGGACCCCGTAGTCCAGGACTCCCTCAGTAGCCCCTGAACTAGCCCCCAACGCCAGGGGTCATAGTACCAGCAGCTCCATTCGATCGGAATCTTCGGCCTGCGGGGTGAGTTCTTCTTCCCCTTAATGATCGGCTAAGACTAGTCCGGCTTCCGATGACACGTAATTTTTCCGATCATACAATCGTCCGGACGCCATGAGTTGCTTAGCGCCAAAGGCCAAACATCAAAGTGTAAACAATGTTTCCTGTCAGCCCTTTTTGACGAAGGGTCGCGGCCTATCACGACCACTGAACCAATTATAGAAACTTGATTCGCGGTTCGAGGCCGTTTTTACATAGGCTCGACTCATCAATGTTCAGATCGTGCTTCGTTCCACATGGGATATGATTAATGCCCTAGGTTTTCTCAGGCGTGCGTAATGGCACGGATATCTCGGGAAGCGGAGAGGCTTGCGGCGCAGCAGAGGGAGGCTCATCGGCGTCATGCCTCATAAAAGGGAAAAAAACCTTGAGGCCTATTCACGCTTCCCATTCTCATCCCTTGCTTCCTCAATCTTCCCAAGCTTGAAAGCACATTTGCTCCCTTGGTGGGTTTCGTAATTAATAACAACATATATGTCATTGAACTAATGTTTCCACTAAGTATATTTCAGGAAAAGTTCAATGATAGGATTGGCAAAAGGATTGTGGAGATTGTGGAAATACCCCAAGATGCAAGGAAATGGATTGGCAAAGCTTCAAGCAAGAGGACTCTACATTTTACTTTGTGAGAAATCACTTTGAGTCCATAGGAAACCTAATACTATTAAAAGGGGGTAAGGTATTGTTGGTGAAAAAAATGCTCATACGTGCACAAGTGATAGTCACCAAAAACACCCACAAGCTCTTCCACAAAAGTCTGTCCAAAGTCAAATATCCAAAATCGGTGCAACCAACACTTTCCACTCGGTGCCACCGATTCTCATACTCAGGCAGACCTAAGCCAAAGCCTAACCTTTCGGTGCAACCGATTCGGCTTCGTTGCCACCGAGTTTGGGTTGCCAACTTTTTGTTACCCAATTTCACAAAATCGGTCCGACCGAGTTTGTTGAATCGGCGGCACCGAGTCTGGTAATTTGACCGTTGGTCACCTAATCGTTGCAGCCGAGATTTATATATCGGTCTCACCGAGATTCAAAAGTTGCTACCTTTGGAGCAACTCGGTACCACCGAGATTCACACATCGGTGTCACCGAGTTGGTCACTTTAGGTGTAATGGTTGGATTTTTGGAGATGCCTATATATACCCCTTCACCACCACCCACTCGAAAGAGAAGCACTCAGAACTATTCCATACTTGCCCCATCATATTTTCTGAGAGAGAGCCACCTACTCTTGTGTTGAGATCATGCCATTCCATTCCAACCATATGAATCTTGATCTCTAGCCTCCCCAAGTTGCTTTCCACCAATCCCATCTCTTCCACCAAGCCAAATCTGTGAGAGAGTGATTGTGTGTTGAGGAGTCTATCATCTTGAAGCACAAGAGCAAGGAGTTCATCGTCATTACCGAGCCTATTACCTTTTGGAGGGTGGTGCCTCCTAGATTGGTTAGGTGTCGCTTGGGAGCCTCCTACTTCGTGTTGTGGAGTTGAACCAAGAAGTTTGTAAGGGCAAGGAGATTGCCTACTTCGTGAAGATCTACCCATAGTGAGGCTAGTCCTTCGTGGACGGAAGCCGTTATGGAATTTCAAGGTTTCTACTTCGTGGACCCTTATGGGTGGAGCCCTCCGTGGACTCTCGCGACCGTTACCCGCCGTGGGTTGAAGACTCCATAAACGTGGACGTACGACAGCACCACCTATCGGAACCATGGGAAAAATCATCGTGTCTACAAATTGTGTTTGATCTTCCTACCCTTCCTTTACTACTCATGCTTGTTGTTACTTTCCGCTGCTATACTCTTAGACATGCATGTGTAGGTTGTACTTGACTTGCTATGAATGCTAAAATCTGCCAACACATAAAATTGGGAAAAAGTAGATTTTTATTTGGTCAAGTAGTCTAATCACCCCCCTCTAGACATAATTTCGGTCCGACAAGTGGTATCAGAGCTTTGGTCTCCATTGCATTGGTTTCACAACCTAGGAGAGTATGGCGTCTAGTGAGGGAAATTATCACCGTAGAGGTCCGTACTTTGATGGCACTAATTTTGCTAGTTGGGAGCACAAAATGAAAATGCATATTCTAGGTCATAACCCCACCGTATGGGCTGTTGTTTGTGTTGGCTTGCAAGGTGAATTCTTTGGTGATGGAAAGGAACCGGATCGTGAAGCGACCGTGGATGAATTGAAGATGTTGCAATACAATGCTCAAGCATGCGACATTCTCTTCAACTGCCTATGCCCCGAAGAATTCAACAAAATCAGCCGTCTTGAGAATGCAAAATAGATTTGGGATACTTTGGTTGATATGCACGAAGGAACTGAGTTCATGAGAGAATCCAAGTTGGATGTTCTTCAAAGTCAGCTTGAGAAGTTCAAGATGAAGAATGGTGAAGGAGTCGCGGAGATGTACTCCAGGCTAGCTCTCATAACCAATGAGATTACCGGCTTCGGAAGCAAAGAAATAACCGACAAATTCATCATCAGGAAGATACTTCGAGCTTTGGATGAGAGATACGACACCTTGTGCACATTGATCCAAATGTTGCCCAACTACAAAGATTTCAAGCCTACAGAAGTCATTGGAAGGATTGTTGCTCATGAGATGACACTCAAAGACAAAGAAGAGCTTCACAACAGGTCTAGCGGTGCTTACAAATCCACAAGTGATGCTCCCGCAACTTCAAGCGACAACCTTGTCACCAATGAATAGATAAGGCTCATGGTCAAGAAATTCAACAAGTTCTACAAGAATAGAGGCAAAGAACGAAGCTCCAACTGAAGATATGAAGAGAAGCGTTCGTCTAGTCGTGACCACAATTGCTACAATTGTGGGAAGCCCGGACACTACTCCAATGAGTGCACGGCTCCCTACAAACGAAGAGAAGAGTCACCTAGAAGACGAAGCTCAAGGAATGAATCACCTCAAAGAGAGAGAAGGAGTAGAGATGATCGTTATGAACGAAGACCCTCAAGGAGAAGTAGAGATTCGTAGAAGAAGGACAAGTACACCAAGAGCTACACAAGAAGAAAACATCAAGCTCATGTTGGTGAATGTGTTTCCGGCTCCGACTCCGAGAACAACTCCGAGAGAAGCTATCACTCCAACTCCGACTATAGTCAAGATGAAGGTGTTGCCGTACTTGCACTAGTGACTACCAACTCCTATGATCTATTTGATTCACCAAATGAAGGGAGTGGAAGTTGCTTCATGGCTAAAGGCCCCAAGGTATCACACCCCGAGTATCTTGATTTCAATAGTGATGAAGATGATTTACTTTGTGATGATGACTTGCTCTTTGATGAAACTAGTAATGTTAGTCAAAATGAACTTGATAATTCTCATGCTAGTCAAGATAAGTCATTTGATGATGATAAGATGAAGATAGAACAACTAACTAAAGAACTAAACACTCTTAAGTTAGCCCATGAATCTACTCTCGAAGATCATAGAGAGCTTGTAAGAACTCATGAGAAGCTACGCTTCGAGAAGCTCAACTTGGAGCAATAGCATGAGTTTCTTAAAGCTATCAATGATGATCTCCGAAAGAAGACTTCATCTTATCTAGCCAAACGACTACTCTTGTCTACATTCATGCCACAAGTTAAATCTAAACAAGCTAGTAACAAAGGGAAGAAAGGTCCTTCATCTAGTAGCAACAATAAAAATACTAATCCTAATGATGTTGCTTCTAGTAGTTCTATTGATTCCACTAATGATGATTCTCTTAGCCAAGTTACACTTGAGCAAGAAAATGCTTTATTGAAAGGGATTATAGAGAAAGGTATCTACAAGAGTCTTGCCGGGTGTAAGCAATTGGAGGAAATTGTACGCAAGCACGGAGGATACCGGAAGAACCATGGCATTGGCTACTTCAACGCTAATGGAGTTGAATGGGAAGAAGGTCAATACCCCAAGCCCAAGTTTGTTCCTCAAAAGGAGAAGTATGAAAATAATCTTCCCAAGGGAACAAACACTCAAGATGACCTTCCACCACAAGACCACAAGCTCAAGGGCAAGAACAAGCTTCAAGAGGACATTGACTCATATGAAGATGAATCCCTAGCTTTGGTGGAGTGGGTTCCCAAGGCTACTTCAAGCTCAACTTCTACAAAGGCTACTTCAACACCAAGGATCCCCATCAAGTTGATGTGGGTCCCCAAGAAGAAGAACTAGAGAGTTCTTGAGGGGTGACTCCACCAATGAAATTCACTCACATTCATTATTGGCAAGAACTATTTGCAATCAACATCAACTCTATGGAATAGTTCAAGGAGTCACACATTCCGTCAAAGGTAAGCAAGGGACAAGGTAATCAACAAATCCAAGGATATCATCACACATGCTTTGCACCCCATGTCCATAGATATCCTTGTATTTGTCTCTTGTGTGTTGGGACTAACCCATGTAGGTGAGAAGAGTAAGGAAACAACAAGGATGCTCCCAACTCTTGGTGATCTTCATCAACTTTGAGCATCCACCACTACCTCACCAACATGAAGTCTTCATTGACAAAACCCAAGGTTAGATTATCCCTCCTATGGGGGGATGTCACATCAAGGGGGAGCTGTACTCTAAGACTTGAGTTAAAGCATCTCTTAGAATGTGACAACATTAAATGCTTTATGTAAAAGTGGTAACCCCACTTGTGCTTAAACGATGAGTATGACCTATGAGCAAGTATTCTTACTTGGCTCCTAAGTCAATATACTCATATATAGATGACTCTGTCATCGCCAAAGTGCTTGATAGATGCTAGTATGTATGTGCATGTTTGCCATGATTTCATTTGACATCTTATTGTGTGAGCATGTTGGTCTGCATTTATTTATCCATTCGAGGACATCCAATTGTTGCTATTTGGCTTTTGTTTTCTCTTTTGCCAATTGGATGGACAAGAATGCCTAGGACCACTCTCTAGGTATCTATGCTTTCTCACCTCATATTCTATTCATGCTGCATCACAAAAATTGAACAAGTACTTTTCGATCCCTCTGTGTGAGGAGCACTCGGAGTTCCGTATTGACAAAGGACTGACCATTAAAACCTCCCAAGTGCATCTCGGTAGAACCAACCCAAAATTCTCGGTCTCACTGAATGCCTAGGGTTGATCTGGTTTTTAATCTCGGTACTACCGATTCCATATTCTCAGTTACACCGAGTTTCCCTGTCAGCTGACAGTTGAGGAACTCGGTGACACCGAAAATTTAGAATTGGTGTCACCGACAGCTGAGATTATAGAAGAGGCGGACCCGACATTTGAAAATTTCTTCAAACCGTCGGCCCTCCAAAACCGTACGCTACCGATTCGTGACCCCTGGTCATCGCCTTTGCCTCCCCGAGTGTCTCCGCCATTGGGAATCGCCGCCGCCAACGGAATCAACACCCCCGTCGCCGCCGTAGCGGATCCGTCGCCAAGTTTGGGTATGGATCCGACCCTTCTTTGCGCTCCCCGTCCAAATCTAGCGCACTGAAGCTTATTCCATCGATAATCCACCGTTTGCAAACCTCTCCATCCACTAGAAAGCTCATTAGATTAGCGAACCAAAAATTTTTAGGTTTAGTTGCCCGCAAAATCGCATCTCGATGATACCGAGTTAGAAAAAACGGTTCCACCGATTATATTTTTGTGCTACTGAGGACAGTACTCAGTGAAACCGAGAGGTAGTTTTTGGTCCCACTGAAACTGCTGCCAAGTTTCTGTTAAGAGTATTGTGAGTCTCGGCTGCACCGAAAATTTTGACTCGGTGACACCGAAATCCTTTTTTGCTGTGAACTACATCTAAGATTTTTCTATTCAAACTTTCAAAAATAGCTGCATTTTGTGATGACTTATCTTCTTCTACTCCTCTATACAGTATTCACAGGGTCAGATATGTCAGAGGCTGAGGACAGTGAGAACAACTTCAGAGAGCAGAGTGTTGATTTGGATTCAGGCACTAGTCATGAGTCTAGTTCCTCTTCAGATCCAGGCACCCCCAGTTCTCATGGGTTACCCAAGGCTGCTACTAGCACCAGGAAGAAGCTGAATTCAGATGAGGAGGATTCAGATTTTGTGCCAGAGGAAGTTCTTGCCAAGAAGCAAGACAAAGCTGCTAAGAAGTCTGCTAATGAAGCCACCTCTTCCAGAAGAACTGTCAGCAAGACATATGCCCCTCCAGGGGCTATGAGAGCACCTGAGAGTGCTAGGGCTACCATGACCATTGAGCCCCCAAGGAGGTCAATGCCTAAGAAGGCAGGAGAGAAGAAGTCCAGGAAAAGGATCATCCATGTTGTTGGCAGGCAAACCTCTATGTATGAGGACCCAGAGGAGACTGTTGGTGCTGCTGCTAAGGAGGAGGAGGAAGAGCATGTTGTCAAGGCCCCTCCCAAGAAGAAGCAAAAAAAGATTTTGGCAGAAGCTATGCCAAAGCAAGATCCCTCCAAGAGCACCAAGTCTGCCCCCAAGAAGGCTGCTGCTGAAAAATCCAAGAGGTCATCCAGACAGATTCTAGCTTCTGAGAAGAACAAAGGAACTACCTCCAGAGATGAGGATGAGGATGCCATGTCTGCTTTGATGAAGCTTAGACCACACCTTCCTAAACACAATGCCAGCCATCCACTTGCTGAAGACATGAAGAAGAGGAAGGATTCTGGTTTTAGGGCATGGACAGCTATTGATCCATAGGCCCAGAGGAGAAAAACAGCTGTGGACTATAGGTTCTACACCAAGGAACAACAAGATTTCTATGAGACAATCTTGCTTGACAATAGTCCAGTTGTCAGTGATATGAGATACGTTGACTGGAAGTACATCAAGGCTAATGAAGATTACTTTCCAAATGTTCAAGACGATTTTCATTGCATTGGCCTAGATGAGTTTGTTGGCAAAGAGTTCATTGCATGGAACGATGAGATGATCATGCAATTCTACTCCACTGCTCACTTCTATGGAGATGGTAGAATTGTATGGATGACAGAAGGAGCTAGATACGAGTCTACTATTGAGGAATGGGCTGCCAGCTTAGGAGTCCCAGAGGTGCAGGATGGTGACTTGGATGTCTACTATGATTCCAAGGAGAGCCATGATGCTATGAAGGATATGTACAATGCTATCCCTGTTGCTAACTTGAAATCACACAAGTTAGGATCTATTTACTTCCTCCAGGCTGGCCTCCGCACCATAAACACCATCTTGAGGCATACATTGATGCCCAAGTCAGGAGATGAGAAGATGATTCGAGGCATTCAATCAACATGCTGATCCATCTTGATAGACACACCAGGATAAGAGTAATGGATCTGATTGTGGAGACAGTGAAAAGGGTTGCTGCTGATCAGAAGCGCTCATGCTGCTATGCACCCTACATTCAGATGCTCATCAACTCCAAGCTGGAGAAGCACATCTTTGCTCTAGACAAGCCCCATTTGCCCCTACAGCCAGATTTAGAGGACAACATTGTGGTGATGGACCCAGAACATCCCACATCACCTGCAGCTCAAGCACAGACAGAGGCAGAGGTAGCTAGAACCACTAGTGCTCAAGTCCCTAGATCCCGTAACGAGCAAATGGATCTTTTGATCTGATCCGTTCAAGGCATGCAGAAGGACATCAAGGACATACTGGAGAACCAGAACAGTCTTGTCAAGATCTTTGAGAACAGGATCAAGACCCTTAGTGACAAGGTGGATGGGCTGACCAAGACAGTTAATGAGCTCAAGAAGGAAGTTGACTCTGTGCCTCTTCCTCAGTCTACAGATGATGATGATGATGAGGAGGAGGAGACTCTCCTCTCAGGCTAGGCACACACTTCACCACCCAGGCCAGATCAACCACTGTGCCAGCTCCAGATTTGAGGCCTTCTTCATCAGCACCTGCTACTATCACCTCAGCTCCATCAGCTCCAGTGCCTCCCGTTGCTACACCAACTCCATCCATGACATCACCCGATATCTTCGCCGATGCAGTGCTCTCGACTCCTTCATCAACAACCGGAGGAGATCAGCCCAAGAACGTTTAGCTTTATCTCTTTGAACTTTTTGGTAACTTGTTGCCAAAGGGGGAGAAGTGTATATAGATCTTTAGGCTTCGAGTGAGAGAGCATTTGGTTTTTATCGCTTTTTCAAAAACAGTTGATCTTTTGATTTGTTTGTGTTGAACTATGTGGTGTTTGATCATACGCTTAATGTGTGTTGCTACTACTTCCTATTATTATGTTGCTTATGAAATGATCATTCACCTTTGCTTGATTGTGTTGTGCTATGATGTTAACTCTTATTATTCTCGCATATCACCAAGATGTATGTGACATGGAAGAAGTGCCCCATGTACCTAATCGATTGTGCATTTGCATTCAAACGCAAATTTTAAAATAATGCACAAATTTAGGGGGAGCTCTTGCTTATCACATACTTCTCAAAGCGACGATTATATTCATTGATTATATCATATGTCGAAGCTTTGATCTATATGTTGTCATCAATTACCAAAAAGGGGGAGATTGAAAGCACATTTGGTCCCATGGTGGTTTTGGTAATTAATAACAACATATATGTCATTGAACTAATGTTTCCACTAAGTATATTTCAGGAAAAGTTCAATGATAGGATTGGCAAAAGGATTGTGGCGATTGTGGAAATACCCCAAGATGCAAGGAAATGGATTGGCAAAGCTTCAAGCAAGAGGACTCTACATTTTACTTTGTGAGAAATCACTTTGAGTCCATAGGAAAGCCAATACTATTAAATGGGGGTAAGGTATTGTTGGTGAACAAAATGCTCATACGTGCACAAGTGATAGTCACCAAAAACACCCACAAGCTCTTCCACAAAAGTCTGTCCAAAGACAAATATCCAAAATCGGTGCAACCAACACATTCCAGTCGGTGCCACCGATTCTCATACTCAGACAGACCTAAGCCAAACCCTAACCTTTCGTTGCAACCGATTCTGCTTCGGTGCCACCGAGTTTGGGTTGCCAACTTTCTGTTACCCAATTTCACAAAATCGGTCCGACCGAGTTTGTTGAATCGGCGTCACTGAGTTTGGCAATCTGACCGTTGGTCACCTAATCGGTGCAACCGAGATTTATATATCGGTCTCACCGAGTTTCAAAAGTTGCTACATTTGGAGAAACTCGGTACCACCGAGATTCACACATCGGTGTCACCGAGTTGGTCACTTTAGGTGTAACGGTTTGTTTTTTTGGAGATGCCTATATATACCCCTTCACCACCACCCACTCGAAAGAGAAGCACTCAGAACTATTCCATACTTGCCCCATCATATTTTATGAGAGAGAGCCACCTAATCATGTGTTGAGATCATGCCATTCCATTTCAACCATATGAATCTTGATCTCTAGCCTCCCCAAGTTTCTTTCCACCAATCCCATCTCTTCCACCAAGCCAAATCTGTGAGAGAGTGATTGTGTGTTGAGGAGTCTATCATGTTGAAGCACAAGAGCAAGGAGTTCATCGTCATTACCGAGCCTATTATCTTTGGGAGGGTGGTGCCTCCTAGATTGGTTAGGTGTCGCTTGGGAGCCTCCTACTTCGTGTTGTGGAGTTGAACCAAGAAGTTTGTAAGGGCAAGGAGATCGCCTACTTCGTGAAGATCTACCCATAGTGAGGCTAGTCCTTCGTGGACGGAAGCCGTTATGGAATAGTCAAGGTTGCTACTTCGTGGACCCTTATGGGTGGAGCCCTCCGTGGATTCTCGCGACCGTTACCCTCCGTGGGTTGAAGACTCCATAAACGGGGACGTACGATAGCACCACCTATCGGAACCACGGGAAAAATCATCGTGTCTACAAATTGCGTTTGATCTTCCTACCCTTCCTTTACTACTCATGCTTGTTGTTACTTTCCGCTGCTATACTCTTAGACATGCATGTGTAGGGTGTACTTGACTTGCTATGAATGCTAAAATCTGCCAACACTTAAAATTGGGAAAAAGTAGATTTTTATTTGGTCAAGTAGTTTAATCACCCCCCCCTCTAGACATACTTTCGGTCCTACAAAGCTCCTAGAGCCCAGATCCAGTTTCCCCTCAATCTCTCCTCCGAGCTTAGCCATGGCGGGTTCAGGCTCTATGGGCAAGTCGGAGGCTTCTACGGTCACCGATAAGGACATCCGGGAGTTAAAGCTCGCCGGCTACCTCCCCGCCAACGTCTTCCACCGCGCTCCGGAGGCGAACCAGGTGATCCCCACCCCTAAATCAGGAGAGAGGGTGGTGTTCGTCCCCCATTTCATTCGGGGACTGGGCTTTCCGCTCCCCCCCTTCGTCAGGGGCCTTATGTTCTTCTACGGGCTGGATTTCCACGATCTTCCCCCAAACTCCTTCGCGCATATTTCGGCATTCATTATTATCTGCGAAGCCTTCCTGCGGGTCGAGCCGCACTTTGGCCTGTGGCTCAAGGTGTTCAACGTCAAGCCGAAGATAGTTGCGGGTAATCAGTAAGCCCCCCGCGTCGAGTGGTCGGCCGGTACCTTCATCGACACAATCAAGATCTGGTAGAAGGAATGGTTCTATATCACCGAACCAAGGGACGCGGGCTGGGCGGCACCTGCCGTGTTCAGATCTGGACCTCCTGCGAGGTTGACCTCGTGGCTCAAGAAGGGCCTTGACTGGGGGTCGGACGCAGAGGTAAAATCGCTGCAGAAGCGCATTTCGTCGGTGATCGCGGCCAAGGTCGAGCTGGTCAATGTTGTCCAGGTCATGCTCCACCGCCGCCTTCTTCCCTGCCAGTGCCGGGCCTCCCCAATGTCGGCCTATCAGCTCGAGGACCAGCCTACAGTGCAAGGATTCTTCCGCACTACCCACCAGAAGTTGTGGAAGGCATTATTCAAGCCCCAGAAGAGCTGGCCAGCCGAGGAGGAGGACTCGGGCCTAAGCACCGATAACCCTCCTAAACAGGTATGATATTATTTTGATACTCCGGCCCTGTTGTTTGACAAGAGCTGGACAACCTCCCTCTCATCTTTACAGAAGTGGTTGAGCAAGGCCGTCAAAATGGACTGCCCGGCCCCACAGCTCGAAGGCCCTGGGTCGGATCTGCTAACGGCGATGCTCGTCGTTGTTCCGTACACAGCGCCGGAGAAGAAAGAAAAGAAGAAAAGCCGAGAAGGCCTCCGCACAAGGGACCCGCCAGACGCTATGTCCGAGGAAACCCATTCCTCCTCTACTCATGAGTAAGAGCACGAGGACGGGGGGAAGGCGATTCCCCCCTTACAAGAAAGAGGGCAGCATCGCAGGACGCCGCAGAGGATCTACCTCTTCCTGCCCAGAAGAGGGCGCGTTGGCCGAGGTTAATCCTGGCCGACGACAGCTCGGACTCCGACGCTGAGTCCGAGGACTTTGAGAGGGTTCCCCGAAGGAACCTAAGGGTCAAGCCCCCGGCCCAAAGGTACGAATCCGAAGACTCCCTGGGTCGTTTATGTGAAGTTTTTAACGTTTTAAATGGACAAATGCCTTTTAATCTGCAGCCCACCGCGCGTTCTCCCCACCGAGCAAATATCGGACGGGGAGTCTCCACCCGCCGAGCTAGCGGAGAGCGGGACTGCGTCGCACTCCACACCTCCAGGGGCCGTGAAGGAGGCCGCGGATGTGTCATCCCGCCCGGGTCCTGTGGAGCCGAACACCGGCGGCGGGGGTGACGATGTTATGGCCGAGGCTAACGCCTCGACCGCCGAAGACCAGGAGGGGAAACTCCCCTGGCTGCTGAGGAGGGGGGATGATATACTGTCCAGTACCCCTCGAAGACATCTCCGGAGGGCACCGTGCCTCCGGAGCTACCGGCTCAATCCCCCATCAGAGATCGGGTTGGCCGGTCACCACTGGTGCCACCCATGACTGGGTGGCCGGTCATGATGGAGGAGGCTTTATCAAGCGCCTCCATCTCCGAGGATCACCGCACTCTTATGGGTGCGGTTTTGCAAGGTATTCAGTCTGTTGACAGTGGACTGAAAGAGGCCTTCAATGGTCTCTTGACGGGCTTCAAGATGAGCCACGTAATACCATTTTCGACAAGTTTAATTTTATTAAGTTTGCACTATCTTTATATATGCAGTAGCCCCCGAGCCCTGGGTGGGTTTGCAAAAAAAAACCGGGGGTCAAAATAACCCGTAGTGACCAACGATGCATAAGGCACCATTTGTCCCATACTGCTCTTAAAGCCCTTAAGAGGACCGAGCACAGGGTCATATTCTTAACAGTTCGGGGGTTTGAACCCTCATAACTTGATATTGTACAATTTATTTTTTGCAGGCCTCGTCGGCGGCGGCGGCCGTCAACACTGCGGAGCTTGCCGAGCTAAATCGGAAGCTCAAGAGCTCCGATGAGGAGCTCGACCGCCTGAATAAGAGGTTCGACGAGGCGCAAGGTAAGTCGAATTAAAATATCCGGGCTATCTATCGTTATTAATGCAAACTCTTAACCCAGTGTAATGACTCATTTACTGCTAACACAGCTTCAGTTGTGGAGGTCGAGAACCTCAAGGCCGAGCTAAAAAAGATGAAGCAAGCGGCCACGGATGAGAAGGCGGCGGCCGAACAAGCAGCAGCCGTGCTATCCACATTAAAAACTGCGAGAAATAAGCATGAGGCCCAGGTGGAGGAGGTGCGGCAGGAGCTCAAGGATGCCAGCACGAAGTGCGAGGCCCTTGAGCAGAAAGGCAAAGAGCAAGCCACCGAGCTATCCTCACTGAAATCTGAGCTCCAAAAGGAGCGGGTGGACATGCGGTCCTTTGAAGAAGAGGTTCGCCATGTCAAGGCTATCACAGATGGTAAGCCGTATTCACTACAATGCGCCTTTGGTGGTAGCAGGTTTGCTTTGCTCACCCAGGTGTGGCGTTCCTCAGGCGTCTGTGCGGATCTCCAGAAGAGTGCAGCGGACGCGAACAAGTTCTATGCTTCGCGGGAGGAGGATGATGAGGCTCCGCTATTCTGGGCACAGTTTGAGTCCCCCGAGTGTTCTCCTCTTCTGATCGAGCAGATGAAGCAACTGATGGAGCTGCACAGGATGGCGGAGCCGGCCATGAAGGATCTCTGCATCCGGTTGTGGCCTGAAGAGCTGTTGCCGAGCAGTTACTTCGGCTTGGTGCGAAAATAGTGCGATGGTGCGCCTCGGATTGATGCGCTAAAGCGTTCTACATGCATCGAGGGAGCTCGAATGGCCTTTCAAAAGACCATGGTGCACTGGCCGAAGCTCAAGCCGACCGAGATGGCCACCACCCCTCCGCCCCCTAGAAAGGGGCATAGGCGCCCCGAGCTATACTTCTTCGGAGTGATGGAGGGTGCTCGGGCGATAGAGGCCCAGTGCTCTAAGGATGTATTTTATGAATGAGCGCGTTGTAATATGTCCGAAGACTGTTAACGCTTTATAATGAGGTTGCATGGTTTATCATGTCTTTTTGAGTTTTGTATTTATTGTGACTCCTATGTGGCCGTTTTATCTGAAAGTTGCGAGTCGTCGGCTTTAGCCCCCACGTAGATACTACGCGAGGTGTTTCTGCCTGCGCACTGTGACCCTTAGCCGAGGTATCGGTGCCTGAAGGTGGTAGTGCGAGGGGAACAAGGCAATCGGACTATGATGCTTTATTGCTTTCACTTAGCCGTAGGAAAAAAAATGCGGGGGCTGATGACTAGCCCCTAGTGTTTTGTGATGTTCGGATATACCAAGACTTAAGCCAGCATCACATGGCTCGTACAAGTGAGAAACCGATCGTATGACACGGAATAACCTCTATCGATTTCTTTAGTATGACACTTATGCTCGGATTTGCAGACCGGTTCTCGCTTACTATGACAGTCAGTTTTCGGCTTTCTCCCATGAGGTGCTCGATCAGGTGAGCTGGAAGCACAATCGCAGGGGTTCTCCCTTTGCCCTGTTAGCCGAACGAGCGGAACGTAAAATGGCAAACACAGGAGCCGGGCAACCCAACTATTGACCCAAGACATAGTTCAGATCCGATGCATATAAAACAAAATCCAAGACACCGAACACATGATCAATTGTGTCAGGGTGATGCTTAGGGTGATATGTTTAAATTCAATCCCCCGGTCTATTAGCCGGTTGCATCGCAATGTATACCGAACAGTTTCGCAAGAAGCGTAGATGAGGGAAGAAGAGAGCATGTAGCATAAAATACAGCGAAGAAGCCATGTACAATGGTCTATTATTTGCTCATTAATTCTTATAACTCAAATTGCCGAAGCCACTATTTACAGGTATTTGACGAGGAAATATAAAGTTTACAGAGGAGGGGTTGTACCAGGGGTCTTCGATGGGTGGCTTGATAACCTCGATGTGCCCGGCCGCATGTCCGCTCCTACGCCTCCTAGGGAGTTGTATTCCTTTAAGGGTGATGGTGTCGGCGATCGGACCTTGGGAAGAAGATCTTGAGAAGTCGCCGAAGTATGTATGAGCTTTACGCTTTAGCAGGTCCTTGATGGTACCTGTGGTATGTCCGAGGACATGTACTGGCAGTAGTTCGGTCCAGCCGAACACTTTCCCTTTGGTAGTTGTTCCTCACTGCTGCCCAGGGAATTTTGAGTGCAAAGTTGTGCCATCTTGGCACATGTTTGACGGGCACTAGGGCTGCACAAGGAGTGTGTCCCTATTTCTGGGGAGAATAAGATTCCGGGAGTTTGGACTGAGACCGAGCTCGTTTGTCGGCCTTGCGTGCCTTTATGGCAGATTTCGATGTTGGCCAATCGTCATCGTAATGGAATTCGGCCGCCAGGGCCAATGCATGTTCCTCAGTTCAGAGGGAACGCTCTGTGTTGCCGTTGACTGTAATGACCCCCTTGGGCCCGGGCATCTTGAGCTTGAGGTATGCATAGTGTGGGACGGCATTAAAGCAAGCGAACGCTGTGCGGCCCAACAGGGCATGATAATTGCTGCAGAAGGGGACAATGTCAAAGATCAAGTCCTCGCTGCGGAAGTAGTCGGGTGAACCGAACACTACTTCTAGGCTAACAGAGGCCGTGCACCGGGCTTCGATGCCTGGGATCACTCCTTTAAAGGTAGTGTTGTTGGGCTTGATCCTTGATGGATCTATACCCATCTTTTTCACCGTGTCTGAGTAAATCAGATTGAGGGTACTTCCTCCGTCCATTAGGACTTTAGTAAGGTGATACCCATCGATAATGGGGTCTAGGATGAGGGCCGCCGAACCCCGATGACAGATACTGGTCGGATGGTCTCGTCAATCGAAGGTGATCAGGTACGCCGACCATGGGTTGAACTTCAGGGCTACAGGCTCTACGGTGTAGACCTCTCGAAGGGCGCGCTTCCTCTCCCTTTTAGGTATATGAGTGGCGTATATCATGTTCACAGTCTTTACCTCTGGAGGGAACTGCTTCTGTCCTCCATTGATCGGGCCGCGGGGCTCGTCATCGTCCTCGCTGCGTGGGCCCTTGCCTTGCTCTTCGGCCGCGAGTTTGCCGGCTTGTTTGAACAACCAACAGTTATGGTTGGTTTGGGTGACCGGTTTGTCTTGAGTGTCGTGGATCTGGCAGGGCCTATCCATGATCTTATCCAGCGGGGTAGGTCCGTCACGATTGCCTTTAGAAGGCTTCTTCCGCTGCCCGGATCGGGGGTTGCGAAACCCGGCGTTAACAACCGTGTCGTCGGCATCATCGTTGTTGTGCCGGCGTTTATTTTTGTTGCGTCGAGGTTTGCCGTATCCATCCCGGACTTCAGAGGTGCCGGGATCTTCGGGGTTGTGGCTTCGTCTAGCTAGCCAGTTATCCTCGCCCGCCCAAAAGCGGGTCATGAGTGATGTAAGGGCGGACATGGTCCTAGGCTTGTCCTGACCTAGCTAGCGAGCCAGCCATTCGTCCCGAATATTGTGCCGGAAGGAGGCTATTGCCTCGGCGTCCGGGCAATCGACAATCTGGTTCTTCTTGGTCAAGAACCGATTCCAGAATTGTCGAGCCGATTCGCCTACCTTCTGGACAACATTGCTTAGGTCGGAGGAGTCTGGGGGCCGGACATAGGTCCCCTGGAAGTTAGATCGGAAAGCGTCCTTGAGATCCTTCCAACTTCCGATAGAATTTTCGGGGAGGCTGTTTAACCAGTGCCGAGCTGGCCCCTTAAGTTTTAGGGGCAGATATTTTATGGCGTGGAGATCATCTCCTAGTGCCATATGAATGTGGAGGAGGAAATCCTCAATCCGTACTACTGGGTCAGTTGTCCCGTCGTATTGCTCTATGTTCACGGGTTTAAACCCTTCCGAGAACTGATGCTGCATCACCTCGTCGGTGAAGCACAGTGGGTGTGCATCGCCTCTCACCCGGGCTATGTCACGTCGGTAGTCGGTGCCTGATCTGGCCCGGTTTGGTTCCTGACCTCTGCTGTTGTGGTCGAGCCAAGGCTGGTACCCGTCCTGTCTATCGGGGGAGTACCCTCTAGATCCGTAGATGGATCTCGTGCAGCCTGTTCTATAGTCCAGGTCATGTCGCAGGTCGTACCTCTCCTCGGGCTCTATTGGCTCTTTTCCCCTTCTGCGGGGTATCGCCGGCCTATAACCAGTGTCACCAGTCGTCCTATCTCGCCCTCGGGGAGGGCGGTCCGGCTGGTCGTATGGAGTGTGTTTGGGCGACGGTGTATTAGAGACCTCGTCGTCGAACTGCGGCAGCAGTCATCGGCGTGGATAGCTCTTGGGTTGGTCCAATAGACCGGTACCGTACCCTTCCTCGGCTGATAGGACCCTTGTCCATCTGTCATTGAGGGCGTCCTGTTCGGCCTTAAGTTGCCATTCTTTTGCCTTCAGGCTTCGGGTAGTGGCTATAAGCTGTTGCCTGAACCGTTCCTGATCCTCAAGGTTTTCGGGGATGGTGAAGTCTTCGGCTTCCAGGCTATCCTCCTCCTCGACAGGGGGGAGGTAGTTGGCATCCCCGGAGTCGTATAGATCCTCGAGGTCGCGCTGGTCTTCCGGCCTCTCCTGGTCCTCTAGCGGATGCTCGGGGAGATCGGGGTCGCCGAGGTCTTCCGGGGTGTCGTTTTCCCCGGTGTCAGCAATGGCTTCCCTTCCTTTTTTTGCCTTTGACCGTTTGCGGCGCCTTGACGGCTCCTCCCCAGATTTATCGCCCTTGTTTTTGGGTGTGTGATCACCCTTATCGGCTGGAGTATCCACCATGTAGACGTCGTAAGTAGAGGTGGCATTCCATCGCCCAGTGTTGACGGGGGCAGGAGAGCAATCCTCTTCATCCATGTCTTCTGCCTCCTCGGAGGTGTAGTCTAACATGTCGGTTAAGTCTTTGACAGTGGCTACTAAGTTGGTGGTGGGTGGGATGAAAAATTCCTCTTGACCCGCCTTCAGACCGATCTGAGCGTGGATCGGGATTGGGTCGTCAGTGATTTTCATCGATAGGATCCGATCTAGAGCCTCGTTGAGTGTTGAGAGCTCGATCGGGTCAATCTGCCCAGAGCTTTCGGAGTTGACCTCCCACACGTCCGAACAAGGAGTGTATTCGGCGGGAGCTGACCCCCGACCATCCGGTATTATGACCGGATCCAAACTAGAAGCTAGATCATCGTCGGGGTTTGTCCCGTGGGCGGGGTTGAAAGCGAAATCCGAAGTCAAGGCCTCGGAGTCTTCGGGCACATCAGATGAGATTGCGAGCCCGGTGAGCAAAAGATCGACCCGAGAGTCTACGGAGAAATCTTGGTTCCCGAATCTGACCTCTCGATCAGGGGCGAAAGTCCCGACCCGGCCAAGACGGCCGGTCGGGTCGGCGTGCAGCAGGACGCTGCCGAAAGCGAAGATCTGTCCCGGGACAAAGGAGTCCAGGTTGCGGACTTCCTCGCTAATGACTAAGCGTGCCATTGATTCCTTTGGAGATCACAGCGGAACTCTCAATGAAAGCACCAATGTCGGTGTCAAAACCGGCGGATCTCGGGTAGGGGGTCCCGAGCTGTGAGTCTAGGATAGATGGTAATAGGGAACGAAGGAGACGATGTTTTACCCAGGTACGGGCCCTCCTATGGAGGGAAAACCCTACGTCCTGCTCGATTATATTGATGTGTATGACGGTTACAGAGCTGATCTACCACGAGATCGAATAGCTAAAACCCTAGATGAGTTTCTCCTCCCTACAATCTAAAACCTCCCCGGTTTATATAGACACCGGGGGGGTACCTAGAGTTTACACATGATAGGTCTCATTCCGGGGATGGAGATGCCGATTTCCTCATCTTGACTTGGAGTGCATGACGCGCCTTCGAGGTTTCCTTCTAGAACATGGGGTCGTGGCATATCCGGCCCGTCCTGCGATAGTCAGAGAGTGGCCCACCAAGCCGGCCTATAGATAGATAGGCCAGCGGCCTGAGGACCCCTTAGTCCAGGACTCCCTCACCGGGCTGGCGAGGGGCTCGCGGCTGGGGGAGTCTGAGCCGCGCCCGATCCTTCTCCGTCAGCGGTTCCTTCCCCAACGATGGGACATACTGAAGGCACGGCGCTGGAGTTTGTTGTCAGGCTGCATGGTCCTCTTCGCGTCCGTCTGCGACTCCCTCACCCTTTCGCTAGGGTGATGCACGTCGACAAGCCGCACGCGATGTGGTTGCACGTGCACGGCTGCTGTAATGGCACCACGCAAGCCATCGTCGAGTTCCCGGCGCCCCGCTTCATGTTCCTTAGCTGCGGGTGGAAAACCTTCGCACGTGCCCACGGCTTCATGGATGGGTACGTCCTCCGCTTCAAGCTGGTGGAGGCCGACACGCTGTCCATCAAGATTTATGGGCGTTCGGGCACTTGTCTTGGCTGCTGCGAAGAGAGCTCGAGTGATGATGAAAGCTCCTCCTTGAGCGATAGCGACGAGGAGGACAGTGTCGGTGAAGACGGCGACAGCGAACCCTAGGCCGTCAAGTCAGAGTACGACGACCTAGACTCCAGCTGACCGCCGGTCGCACCACCACCGTCAGCAAGCTCCCCCCCGGTAGAGCGATTTGCCGGGGGTTCTTGATTTGGGCGCCGCCTCCTCCCCTCAGCTGGACCTTGGCAGGCTCGTGGACTTCGGCTTCGTCTTCCCTGCCAGTGGTCCAGCCAGGTCGTACCCTGCCGGCCCTGACGGGGTCAGGCTGGGCTTCTGCTTAGGTCCTCCTTTCTTCTTTTATCTTTTTGTAGCTTGCTCCTAAGGGATAAAGTCAAATAATGAGTCATAAAAGAGACGCCCTCTAATGTATCTTTATCCATTTTTGTACCAAAAATGAATGAAAGAATGCTACTTCTCTTCCTCAAGTACTATCCTTTTCTTCCTTGTTCGTACTGTGTCAGCACGTTTGTCCTTGCCGCGCAGAACTACTTGCCGGGTCAGTACTAGCTACGAGCGGTAAAAGGGTAGCGAGCCTCCTACAGCAGGCTGGTATCATCCCCCAGCAAAGCTCCTTGTCGGTATCGTCGCGACCCCCCAGAGCTGATGATCAACAAGAGCTGGGAGACGGCTCGTCCCGACAAGGGTTTCCGTTGCGTGATGAACTTCGGGGCACACAGTCAAAAGGAACAAGGAGGCAGTTCCTTAAGGGAGTAAATAGCACCAAACTTGCGATATGCGATTAGACTTATCTTTTCATGCAGTATGCCTTTCTGGAGTAAGATCAGCCGCCGCCCTTGTTCCTTTGCCCTTCTTCTTTGTTTTCCTGGCGGTAAAACATGTAACGCAATAGGTCTCTGTCCTCTGGGGAGAGAGAGAGTACAGTAACAAGGATCACAGGCTTATCAAGTACTCTCAGTAGATTTCTAAAACTTAAAAGCAATAACATTGCAACCTAAGAAATTGCATAGTAAACATGCAGTTTGATGATATGATGCAATGCCTAGCTTTATTATGGCATGCACAGGGTCTGTGCCTGGCTTTGTACAAAGGGTTACATGCAACTGCGACAAGGTTTGTACAAAAGGTGGCAGCCGGGGACTGAGCCCGGCAACCGTGCCTCACGGGTAGAACTTACAAAGATGCTCAATATTCCATGAGTTAAGCACTTTGATGCCATCTTCGGTCTCCAGACGGACTGCGCCAGGTCTAGTGACTCGTGCTACCCGGTAATGGCATTCCCACTTTGGCTTCAACTTGTTGGTACCCTTGGCGGTCTGAACGCGCCTAAGGACAGGGTCGCCCTCCTCAAGGCTCCGGGCCTGGACTCTGCGGCTATGATAGCGGCGCAAGGCTTGCTGGTAGCATGCTGCTCGCACAGTGGCCCGTAGACGATCTTCCTCGAGGAGCAAGGCATCGTCATGCCGTAGCTGCTTTTGGTCTACTTCATCGTAGGCAAGTACTCGAGGTGACCCGTATATGAGTTCCGTGGGGAGAACTGCTTTCGCCCCGTATACCAGGGAGAAGGGTTTCTGGCCGGTAGCTCGATTTGGTATCGTTCTGAGGGACCAAAGATCCACCGACAGCTCATCTATCCAACGCTTGCCGCATCTCCGCAGTCTATCGAAAGTTCTTGTCTTGATCCCACGCAACACTTCAGCGTTCATCCTATCGACCTGCCCATTGCTCCGTGGGTGAGCAGCAGAGGTGAAGGAGACCTTGCTTCCAATGCTCTGGATGTACTGCATAAAGGTGCGGCTCGTGAACTGGGTGCCATTGTCGGTTATCACCCTGTTGGGTACTCCAAAGTGGCACACCAGTCCTTTCAGGAACTTGACAGCTGACTATGCGGTCACCTTCCTCACCGGTTCCACCTCAGGCCACTTTGTAAACTTGTCGATTGATACGAACAAGAATTCAAAGCCCCCGACAGTGCGGGGAAAGGGGCCCAAAATATCGAGCCCCTAGACCAAGAATGCCCAGGATAAAGGGATCGTCTGGAGAGCTTTCGTTGGTTTATGAATTTTCTTGGAATGGAACTGGCAGGCCTCACACTTGGTAACTAGCTCAGTTGCATCCGAGGGCAGTGGTCCAATAGAGACCCTGCCGGAAGGCTTTCCCTGCAAGGGCCCTCGATCCAATGTGAGATCCACACATGCCTCCATGTATCTCTGCCAACAGCTTCACTCCATCTTCCCGGCAAATGCACCTCAATTTCACACCGTTTGGTCTTTTTCTGTATAGAGTGTCATCGACAAACTGGTACATACTTGACTGATGGGCTACTTTTTCGGCTTCTTCTTGTTCTTCGGGAAGTTCACCAGTTTGAAGGAAGCGGACTATGTGTTGTGCCCAAACTGGAACCTGTGGCTCGACAACAAGGACTAAAGGAATTTCCTCGTCCGTGGGAGCGCTTACCTCGACCGCAAGGGGCTAGAGTCCTACCGGATGGAGCAGCTCACCAACCAAAATGGGGTTGCCCCCGCAGCCTCTCTACCAGCAGCTTCGGGAAGCTTTGCCGGGAAATGCTTGCCAGAGTAAAGCTTTCTTCTTTTCCTTGGTCATCGTTGATGGGGATACTGATAGGTGAGTGAGGTGGAGGACAAAGGTTCCTTGTTCCACAGGGAGCTTTTGCGCAGCGCACTTTGATAGATGATCAGCGATGCTATTTTCTACACGTGGCACATGCTCTGTTTGCAATCCATCAAAGTGCTCATCCAGTTTCCTCACCTCTTCCACGTATGCTTCCATCAATGGACTTTGATAATCTTTGTTGACTTGTCTCACCACGAGTTGAGAATCTCCTCGGATGATCAGTTTCTTGATTCCCAATTCTACCACGATCCTGCGTCCGGCAAGGAGCCCCTCATACTCGGTAGTGTTGTTGGTGGCCTCCTTCCGGGGGAAGTGCATTTGGACCACATATTTGAGATGCTTTCCGGTGGGGGCAATGAGGAGCACGCCTGCTCTGGCGCCCTGAAGTGAGAAAGCACCATCAAAGTACATGATCCATTCCTTAGGCGCTTCTTTGCCGGTGAGAATTGTCTCTAGAACCTCTTCGTTTGGCATGGGTGTCCATTCTGCAAAGATTTCCGCCAACGCCCTGCTCTGGATTGTGGAAGTGGCTTCGGGGATCCTCAACATACGCTGCAGCGGGAAGCAGGTGACAACAGTGATCTCGTGGGCTTGGAAGTAGTGGCGTAGCTTCCTCGATGCCATGAGAAGGCCGAAGATTAGCTTTTGCACTCCAGAGTATCTTGACCTAGCCCCTTGTAACAAGGAGCTGACAAAGTACCCTGGTCGTTGCACCACTTTCTTCTTTGCCACTTCCCTGAAAATGCCTTCATCCGCTTGCTTTGGTTTCCCTTGATCTGCATTAGGTCCTGCCGCGAATGTTTCGGTTCCACTCCCGGTGACATCAGTCGCAGTGGCAGTGTCTTCATCCACCTGCCGCGCCACCAGTGCTGCACTAACCACTTGATTTGTTGCCGGTAGGTATAGCAGCAACGGTTCTCGTGGTTTAGGCGCGACCAAGGTGGGAGCGGAAGAGAGGTAAGCTTTCAGATCTTGCAGCGTTGCTTCTGCTTTCGGGGTCCACTTCATCAGGCCGGCCTTTTTCAGAATTTTGAAAAACAGCAGGGCGGGCTCAGTGGATTTGGAGATGAACCTACTCAACGCGGCAATTCATCCGGCCAAGCGCCTTACGTCCTTGACGAACTTGGGTGCTTGTATCTGCTCGATCGCTTTGATATAGTCGGGGTTGGCTTCTATTCCTCGCAAAGAACCCAAGTAGCTTGCCGGATGGGACACCAAACACACATTTCTCAGGGTTTAGCTTCAGATTGATCTTGCGCAAGTTGGTAAAAGTTTCTTCCAATTCTTGTATGAGAGTTGCTTCATCTTTGGTTTTGACTACTATGTCATCCATGTAAGCTTCCACGTTCCTGTGCAACTGAGGTTCAAATCCAATCTGCACGGCCCTTGCAAAGGTAGAACCAACCCTCTTTAACCCGAAGGGCATTCATACAAAGTACTACGTGCCGCATGGAGTTATGAATGCAGTCTTTTCCTCATCTTTCTTGGCCATGAATATCTGGTGGTGTCCGGAGTATGTGTCCAAGAAGGAGAGAAAGTCACATCCGGAAGTGGAATCAACGATATGGTCGATGCGCGGCAAGGGAAAAGGGTCCTTCGGGCATGCCTTGTTCAAATAAGTGAAATCAATGCAAAGTCTCCGTTTCCCATTCGCCTTGCGCACCACTACCGGGTTAGCTAACCACGTCGGATGCAACACTCCTCTGACCAAACCAGCTGCTTCGAGTTTCTTGATTTCTTCGGTGATGAACTGCTGCCACTCCAAGGCTTTCTTTCTAACCTTCTGCTTGACGGGCCTGGCATGAGGGCAGACAGCAAGGTGGTGCTCAATTACCTCCCTGGGAACACCGGGGATGTCAGATGGTTGCCAAGCAAACACATCAACATTCGCCCACAGGAAGGCAACGAGCGCGCTTTCCTATTTGTCATTGAGGGTGGCACTAATGGTAAATGTACCATGAGTGCCATCCTGCCCTGCCGGGACCTTCTTTATTGCAGGATAGATGACCTTGGATCTCTTGCTAGTCAAACTCTCTGGCAGGTCATCGACGGGTGCTGCGCACTCTGAAGAGGCGCGCTTCCCGGAGTACTTGCCGGCGTCTCTGCTAGGTGTCACACCCTATGATTTACCTCATGACTAAGTTAACATGACTCAAAAACTATGGCCAATTAAACCTTTTTGAGTGCATATGAATGCTTCACTGGTGTGCAATTTGCTTCCTTGTTTGATTGCTTGCTAGTGCTCCATAATTCATAAAACATCCTCCTACCCTCAAGAACTCTTTGCCTTGATCCCAACTCTTGTCCAATGATCATACCATGTGTGTAGTACTTAAAAATATTTTTACAAAATATTATTTTGGCCAAAAAGCATTTATTCAAATTAGGTTTTCAAAAACCCCTGATTTGAGATTTGTACTACAAGTCCTCAAATTGGGTGGATCCTTTTTCCCCAAAGGCTTTATTTGAAACCCACTATATATATTACTTCCCAAAACCACCAAAAATTATTTTTAAAGATTATTTTACTATTTTATTTAAAGGCCTTTTCTTAAGGCCAGAAATGGTCTTTTATAGGGAAAAATTATTTTTATGCTTTCAAAATATTTGAGAAAATTTAGGAAAACTCAGTGGACATATATTGTCCATATATAAAAGTTTAAACACATGGTCATGTTCAAAATAATGCACAAAACCCTTCAAAACCATTTGTGCCTATTTCAAGGATTTGAAATATTTCTATAAGAAATATTCTAAAATAAATCCAAGAAAATTCTATCATGTCACATATGACATATGTGATCATCTTGCCAAGTTTCATCTCAATCCCAATTGTTTTGATTCACCAAAATATTCCAAAACCCTCTCTGTCCAGATCCAAACTTGAGCAACTTTACATTGCCAACTATCTCCTATTAATCTAAAACTTTGTGGACATGTTCTAATACTCCAATAATGCATCCACACCAAGTGGTGCATAAAGGAGAACCGATTAACTTGTCCAAATCCCCCCAAACCCCTTTCTGCTGATTTCAAGAATTGGAAAGTTCTGCATTGTCAAGTTTCCCCATTTGGTCCCAAACTTTTTGTGCATGCTCTAATGACAAAATAATGCCACCACCCCAAGTGGTCCATTTAGGAGAATAGTTTAGCATGCCTAGATCTACAGAAACCTGATTCTGGTAGTTTCTAGGGTTTACAAAGTTTACATTGTGAACTTCTTAAATCAATCTCAAACTAGGTGATCAACCTTGTTTCTACCTTCTATTTCATCTTGTTAAATCTCATGGCAAGCAAACTCCATTTGCTAGCCCAGCCACTCATCAAACACCTTCTGCTCATTTACCAAACTAGTTGTTTGGGCCCCTTCCACTTTTTTCCTTAACCTGAGATTTTTGCCACACCTTACCCTCATCCCCCTCTACCTCCAGTAACAATTTTAGGTTCATAGCTCAATTATTTGGGGGGTAAAACCCCATTTTACCCCTCTGGATAGCCCCATTTTCTCTTCCCCTCAACCTCTCTCCTCTTCCTTTGGCCTCCCCACATTGTTTACTTGCCTCTAGACCCTCTGGACACAAATGGCCACGACCATGGCGCAATGGGCATGCCATGGCATGCAAAGGCCGCGCTCCAGAGCGCGCTACAGTGCGCACCCGCACTGTAGCCGCCGCCCAATGGAAGCTCCCGACAGCCTCGGGCCTCCCAGCGTGTCCCCCGTGTCCCCCTCGATGTCCACAACACGGCACCCTGTCGCCCCCCTCCTCCTTCTCTCTCCGGCGGACCCTGTCGCGCGTGCCCGAGCACAGCGAAGCTCCGCCACTCCCTGTTCGCCTACGGGGCCCGCCCCGAGCTCGCCTTGCTGTTTCTCTCGCCCCCCAGCAACCTGCACTACGCCCACGAGCACCGCAGACCACCCCTGGCCCCCTCCGCTGGCCTCCAGAGCCCTCCCCGTGGAAGCCATGGACTCCGTCCACGGCACACCGGCGCGAGGCTATAAGAAGCCGCCCCCGAGCCCCTCTGCGCTCCCTTGGCTCCCTCTCGCTCTCTCCAGCCTCCCAACACTCCCCAACTCCCCTCTCATCCTCCGCATCGACGGCAATGGCCGGAGCCATGCCGTCGGCCTCCGCTCAAATTGGAGCAACCCCGGGCTTCTCCTCTCCCCCTGGCCGACTCCGGGCGTCCCCTAGCCACCTTGAAGCCCCCTGTGTCCGCCATTTCTTCATCAGGACGCCGGACGCCCGAGGCCAGTGATGCCCGTTAGCCTCCTCGGTGGCTGCTTATGCTGTCGCCTCCTCAGCCTCTCTCTGCGGGTGCTAAACCTTTGAATGGATGCGGCGCAGCCTCCCGAGCTCGCCGGCGTACCGAGCGTCGCCGGAGATGGCTGGTACTGCCGGGACGAGCGCCGCCATGGGCCCGGCGTTGCCTCCCCTATTCTCCAGCCCGCAGGGACGCGAGGAGGGAGACGAACCTGCCAGTGGGGCCGGCGACCCCACTGGTCAGCCCCTGAGCCAACCGACCGGGCCCGCTGTCATAATAAGTGGAAGCGGCTTCCACCAGGAGTCGTTTTCCTAAGGGGAAGACGTATTTTCTGTAATACGCCTTCGCCGTGGCCCGTCAGCTGGCGCGCGCGAGGAACTGGGCCAGGCCCAGTGCGCTGCCGCGCTAAGCTTCGCTCACTGCGTAGCTTAGGCCCATTTGGGTAAGTCCTTCCCCTTTTCTTTTACTGAGAGAGAAAACAATTCATAGAAAATTCATTTTAGCTCCAAATTTGATGATTCAAGTTTCTACAGACTCCTAAATTCATGACCAATCCAAATATGTGCATTGCACAATTTTTCCATATAGCATACTCTGATCCACCCATATTTTTTGTTATAACTTGTATTATGGAACCACCTTGCAAAATCCCTAGAGCATTCATAATAGCTCCAAATGGAGTGATTCAAAATCCTAGGTGTATCTAAACTAATGAGCTAATATGTGAACATTTTTCCATATATTTTCTCTGTTATGTGGATTATTGAACCATTTCTTCATATATGCCTCACTTTGAAAATCCCTAGGAGAATCATGCCAACTTCAAATCCAGTGAGACCACTTCCCACATGTTTCCAAAATTATGCCCTATTTATTGGGTCCATCCACTTATTTTTTTTTCAAAAATATTTTCTGTGGACATCTTATAGGATCATCAATTCTTTCATTTCCACCGTTCAAAAATCCCCCTTGATCCACATCCAATGAAACCTCCTTGGTTATTTTTCTCTTGACCAGAGGTGTCCAAGAAAAATAAAACTCCTATTTATAGAGCACTTTTATTTTCTGCTTGTTGTGTTGCTTATTGTGGTTGTTTACCGACGGTAGTTGACGAGATAAACGGAGTGCTCGGAGTTGGACGAGAAGAGTGTGAAGACCTCGAAGACGTTGTTGAACCAGGCAAGCAGCCCTTTGACCATGTTAAGAAACTTTTCATGCATGTCATATAGCACTTGTTGTTCTGATGAATTGATCATGTTGATGAGGGACCCCCCCTTTTCGGTGGGATGCCTCCGATACTTTACCGTTGATACTTGCATCTCGCATGACCCTACCTTCCTATGAGGGTTGTGCGGGTGGGAGTAGATAGGATGCTTAGTAGATGCTACGCAAGTGGGATCGGGAATATGCATGGTGATGGAGACAAAAGTGATTTCAAAGACTTTTCGAAAACCCCGTCGGGTGCCACTAATGCCCGAGGGAGATGATGATGAGCTAGGTTACCACTTGATAAAGAAGTGGTGTACCGGAGCAAGTGAGTGTGTGTGGTTTTCGAAAACGGATTGGTGTAAGTTGCGACCATTATTCCAACCTTACATGTACAATCACTCTACCCCTATATGGGAAGGGGATTTCTTGATTACCTTGGTGGGTACTAGCATAGAGCCCGCATTACTAGTGGCGGGAGTGGCGTGGTCACTCTCGATACGGGGTCGTGCCTGGAAGGGCGACCATGCGCTGTCTTTACAGGCACCGGGCACACCGTTGGGTTCCTTCATGGATGATACTGTGTAGAGCAAGGCTCGTGTTTGTACATCATGAACACACGGACCAACGAGTGGACTCTTTTTTTAGTATCGCTAGGGGAAAGGCATTGTTCGGGTGCTTACCTCGGGTATGCAATATACCGCGAGTCGTGGATGACACGGAAGTTCCCCGAGTCTGGTGGGTAAAGTGTGCAACCTCTGCAGAGTGTAAAACTATTCGAATAGCCGTGTCCACGGTCAAGGACAGTTGGATGACCGCTCTTGTATTACGTCCAAATGTTTACTAAACCTGGTGTGTGTGGGTGTGATGGTGACAAAGATGAAACTTGAGCTAAGTCCGATGACTTGGCATGATGATGAACATGAGATGTTCAACCCCTGCTTATGATGATAGCTGAGACTTGTTCACATGAATACCTATCAACAGTTGATGCATGCTTACTCAAGTTACTTGATCATATCATTGCACTCAAAATTAGCTTTCTGCAAAAACTTACCTACTTAGTGCTATATCATGCTCTGTTGAACCTTGTTCCAAACAGGGGTTGCTTGCGAGTACATTCAAAGTACTCATTGGTTTTCCACTGGTTATTTTATTGGCCAGGCATGAGAGCAGGGATATGGAGAAGAGTTCGTTGGTGACGTACGTGTGAGCTAGGACGCTTCCCAGTCAGAATGCCTGTAGGGTTAAGGCAGATGACATGGGTTCATGCTATCGTTGAAGATTTCCGCTGCAAGTTTATGAAGACTTGGCCATAAAGGCCATATTTGAGTACAAACGGTATGTAATGGATGTAAGACTCTTGTTATTCAGTTTCTGTGTGTTCAGTGAGCATTGATCTCTGGGATCACTATGCACGTACATTCGGTGATCACGACTTATGAGTCGGGGTCCCCACACTAGGCTTCTTCTTTGATTCCTTGGCGGGAGCTGGGGCTTCCGCGACTTCAACTACTACCGCGTCTCGATACATCTTGTCCACGCATATAACTGCATCCTTCTTATCCGATGGGATGGAGATGATCCCTACGGGCCCTGGCATCTTCAAAGTGTTATAAGCATAGTGGGATGCTGCCATGAATTTCGCCAGGGCTGGGCGACCAAGAATTCCATTGTAAGGCAGAGAGAGTTCGACCACATCAGACACCACCTTCTCCGTCCGGTAGTTCACCTCCCCGCCAAACGTCACAGGCAAAGTGATTTTTCCCTTGGGTCGGCTCCTGCCAGGGTTGACTCCTTGGAATGTACCCGTAGCCTTGAGCTCTCCGTCAGGGCTCTGTAGCCTTTCAACCACTTTAGGGGAGATTAAGTTCAACCACGCCCCGCCGTCAACTAATATCTTGGTTACTTTGAGGTTGCGGATAGTTGGGGAGACCAACAACGGCAACCATCCGACCGCAGTGGTGCGGTCAGGATGATCCTCTTCATCAAATATGATAGGCGTGCGGGACCATTTGAGTGGCCTTATGGACTCTGCAGTTGGCTCCACGGCGTTGGTCTCATGCGCCCACTGCTTGAGCTGGCGATGAGAGGAATGCAAGGGCGCACCCCCGTCAACACACATGGCTTCAGTTGCCCTCTGGAATTCTCGATCACTGGACTCTCCATCATCCTCATCATCACTCATATTATCTTCTTCTTTCTTCTCATGGCCTCTAGCAGGTTTTTCCTTCCATTGCGGGGCCTTGCCGCGGCGGCCTCCTGTATCACCACGTCCTTTCCCGGCAGCATCGTCTTGGCCTCTCTCCTTGTCACTCTTCTCGTATTCAGCCTTCTGCTTCTCAGCAAGCTGCTCAACTTGGCGGCATTCTTGGACATCATGACCCTTAGTGCGGTGGATCTGGCAGTATGGCATGTCGGACTTTCCGATTTTCTCTGCTATTGCGGCTTCCCGGCAATTAGCGCACGCGGCAGCTCCCTTGCCGGGGGCCTCGGCTTTAGCCTTTGTGGGGACCCCGACTCATAAGTCATGATCACCGAATGTACGTGCACAGTGATCCTAGAGATCAATGCTCACTGAACACACAGAAACTGAATAACAATAGTCTTACATCCATTACATACCGTTTTACTCGAATATGGCCCTTAAGGCCTAGTCTTTATAAGCTTGCAGCGGAAATCTTCAACGATAGCGTGAATCCATGCCATCTGCCTTAACCCTATAGGCATTCTGACTAGGAAGCGTCCTAGTTCGCATGTTCATCACCAACGAGCTCTTCACCATATTCCTGCTCTTCCATGACTGGCCAATTAAATAACCGGTGGCAAGCCAATGAGTACTTTGAATGTACTCGCAAGCAACCCATGTTTTGGAACGAGGTATAACAATGCATGATATAGCACTAAGTAGCTAAGTTTTGCGGAAAGCTAATTTTGAGTGCAATGTCTTGTTCAAAAAATAATTTGTGGTAGCATGCATCGACAAGTAACAGGTATCCGTATGAACAGGTTACAGATATCAATATGAATCAAGGTTTGAACATCTCATGTTCGATCATCATGTCAAGTCATCTGACTTAACTCATGTATCATCTCTGTGTCACCCACACACACACACACCAAGTTTAGTGAACACTGGACATAGCACAAAAGCGGTCATCCACCTGTCCTTGACCGTGGACACGGATATTCGAGTAGTTTTACACTCTGCAGAGGTTGCACACTTTACCCACAAGACTCGGGGAACTTCCATGTCATCCATGACTCGCGGTATATTACATACCCGAGGTAAGCACACGAACAATGCCTTTCCCCTGACGATACTAAATAAAGAGTCCACTCGTTGGTCCATGTCTTCATGATGTACAAACACGAGCACCGCTCCACATAGTACCATCCATGAAGGAACACAACGGTGTGCCCGGTGCCTATAAATACAGCGCATGGTCGCCCTACCAGGCACGGCCCCATATCGAGAGAGTAACCCATACTCTCCCGCCACTAGTAATGCGGGCTCCCTGCTAGCATCGACCAAAGAATCAACAAAGCCCCGTCCCATAAGGGGTATCATGGTTGTACATGTAAGGTGAAATAACGATCGTAACTTACACCAATCCATTTTCGAAAACCACACACACTCACTTGCTCCGGTACACCACTTCTTTATCAAGTGGTTACCTAGCTCATCTTCATAATCTACCACGGGCATTACTGGCACCAGACGGGGTTTTCGAAAAGTCTTTGAAAATACTTTTGTTTCCATCACCATGCATATCCCCGTCCCACTTTGCGTAGCAACTACTTAGCAACCTAACTACTCCCACCGCATAACCCTCATAAGGAGGTAGGGTCATGCACGATGCAAGTCTCAACGGAAAAAGTATCGGAGGCAACCCACCGAAGTGGTCACCACATCAACATGATCAACATCACGAATTAAAGTGCTATATGCCATGCAATAAAAAGTTTCTTAGGCATGGTCAAGGGGCTTCTTGCCTGGCTTAGCAACATCTTCGAGGTCTTCACATGCTTCTCGTCCACTCCGAGCACTTTATCTACTTCGTCAACTATCGCCGGAAACAACCGCAATAAGCAACCCAACAAGCAGAAAAATAAAAGTGCTCTATAAATAGGGGTTTTATTTTTCTAGGGTGTCTCTGGTCATAAGAAAAATAACCAAGGAGGTTTCATTGGATGTGGATCAAGGGGGATTTTTGAATGGTGGAAATAGGGGAAATGATGATCTTATAAGGAGTCTACAGAAAATATTATTGTAAAAATGAGTGAATGCACCTATTAAATAGGGCATGATTTTAGAAGGTTTTAGAAAGTGGTTTCACTGGATTTGGGGTAGGGATGAATTCCCTAGGAGTTTTATAAGATGGAAGTAATGAGAAAGGGGGCTATTTATTTGGCACAACAGATTAGATGCATGGTAAAAATGTTAACCATGGCTTGATAAATAAGGCATGATATTTAGAGCACCTTGAAAATGGAATCACTCCATTTGGAGTTGATTTGGATGCCCTAGGAATTTTACAATGTGGGCTTTACAATTAAAGGAATGACCAAATTATTGGTGGAGGGGAAAACTATTATATGGAAAAATGTGCAGTGCACATATTTGGATAGCAAAGGATTTTAGAAATCTATAGAAATTTGAATCAACAAATCTGGAGTTGAATTGAATTTTGTGGGATTTAATTTGTCTCTCTGAAAAAAGAAAAAAAAATGGAAAAAGGGGGATACCTATGGGCCAAAACCAACGGGCCACGCAGCTTAGCGGGGCATTGCCGCTACTGGGCCGGCCAAGTAGCTCAGCCGCGGGCAGGGGGGCACGTCGGAGACGTATTCCACGGAATACGCCTCCTTCGCGGAGAGGCGTCGACGGGGGAAACCGCGTCCACTTATGCGCGGGCCCGGTCGTCGGGTCACCTACAGGCGGGGCCCGCCTGGCAGGCTTGTCTCCCTCCTCCCGCCTGAACAGATGCGAGGCAGGACAGGCGGGGCCGAGCGGGCGCCGGCGCCGTTCCGGTGACTCCGTCCACCTCCGACGAAGCCCGACACACCGGCGAGCTCAGGAGAGAGGGACCCGTCGCTCTGGATGGGTTTTGGTGCCCAGGGAAGGTCGAGGCCGGGCGCAGTGTTGGACAAGGCGAAAGGTGGCGACGGTGATGATGGGCATGGCGCCACCGCCATGGAGAGGGAGAAATAGAGCACGGAGGAGGTCCTTGTCGATCGAAGGGATGCCCTGATGCTGCTAAGGGGGGAGGAGGGGCACGGGCGAGCTCGAATTCGAGCGTGGGCCATGGCGGCAATGCTTGTCGAGGGGGAAAGCAGAGGGCACGGGGGAACGATCCAGGGGGTCTGGGAGGTCCGCGGGTGCGAGAGGAGATGAAGGGAGACGAGAGAGGGGCTCGGGGAAGACATATATAGCCGCAGTGCCGGAGCACCATGGACAGAGAGCTTGGCGGGGTCGAGGTCGTTGCTAAAGCTCATGGGGGCAGGTTCGGGCGTGTCTACGAGCTTTGTGGGCGAGGTTCATGACCATGGAGAGGAAGAGGGGGAGCGGGGACGCGCCAGGAGCCCGCGCATGTGAGCTCGCCCTCTGGCCGAGCCGGGCGGCCATGGCGTGCGTTCGAGGATGCCACATGAGGATGAGAGAGGAGGGGTCCGACAGGGTACCGTGTCCCGGACACCGAGGCGGCCTTGGGGGACACGGTGGGGAGGCCCGAGGCTGTCGGGGCTAGTGATTGGGCGGCAGCTACAGTTCGGCTGGGCACTGTAGCATGCTCTAGAGCGCCCATATGGCCGGCATGGCCATGTGGCCATGCGCTCTGGGCCACGAAACCTTGTCCACTAGCTCCTAGGTTCTTCTGGAGATGCCCTTGTGCACAAGAAATCTAGGAGAGAGGTGGGGAGAGTGAGTAGAGGTGCAGAAGAGCTAGGCAGGGCCTGACCAGAGAGGTAAATGGGGGGTTTTACCCAATCAATCCTTGAGAAATGGCCATGTAAGCTTTACTGGAGGTAGAAGGGCACTATTAGGAGGTGTGGTAAAAATTTGGGATCAAGGAGAAACAGGGAAGTGGGCAAAACAAGAACTTTTGAAAATCAACTGAAGGTGTTTGATGCTGGTTTGGGTGACTAAAAAGATTCTACTAGCCGTGAAATTTAACAGTACTAAATGGTGGTTAAAAATAAGGTTTACCACCAAGTTTGAGATTTGCTGAGTAAAGTTGCCATTGTAACTTTGGCACACTCTAGAAATCCTTAGAAACTGCTTTTCTTAGATCTATCCAAGCAAACTTTTTCTCCTTAATGCACCACTTGAGGTGGTGGCATAATTTGGCCATTAGAGCATGCCCAAAAAGTTTGGGACCAAATGGGGGAACTTGATAATGCAAAACTTCCCAATTCTTGAAATCAGCACAAATGGGTTTGGGGGGATTTGGACAAGTGTATCTGTTCTCCTTGATGTACCACTTGGTGTGGATGCATTACTAGAGGATTAGAACATGTCCACAAAGTTTGAGCATAATTGGAGACACTTGGCAATGTAAAGTTGCTCAAGTTTGGATCTGGACAGAGAGGGTTGTGGGATATTTTGGTGAACCAAAACAATAGGGATTGAGATGAAACTTGGCAAGATCATCACATATAGCATGTGTGACATACTGGAATTTTCCTGGATTTATTTGAGAATATTTCTTATAGAAATATTTCAAAAGCTTGATTTAAGCAGAAAGGGTTTTGGAGGGTTTTGTCCAATATTTTGAACATGACCATGTGTTGAAACTCTTATATATGGACAATATATGTACAGTGAGTTTCCCCAAATTTTCTCAAATATTTTGAAAGCATTAAAATAATTTTTCCCTATAAAGACCATTTCTGGCCTTAAGAAAAAGCCTTCAAATAAAATAGTAAAATAATATTTAAAATTAATATTTGGTGGTTTTGGGAAGTATTATATATAGTAGGTTCCAAATAAAGTCTTGAATAAATCCTCAACTCAGGGTTTTTTTCAAAACCTAATTTGAATAAATCCCTTTTGGCCAAAATGATATTTGGTAAAAATAGTTTTAGGTCCTATACACATGGTATGATCATTGGACAAGAGTTTGGATCAAGGAAAATACTTCTTGAGGGTAGGAGGGATTTTATGAATATAGAGCACAAGCAAGCAAACAAGCTATTAACAATCAAGTCAAGCATCACAAGCACACAAAAAGTTTTAATTGGTCCTAATTTTTGAGCTATGTCAACTTAGTCAGGAGAGGCAAAACACAGGGTGTGACAGACCTACCCCCCTTACAAGAATCTCATCGCCGAGATTCCTGGGCTTGGCGTAGAAAGGTGTGGGAATTCAGAGTGAGGTAGTCTTCACGTTCCATGTTGTTCTTGCTTTGGTGTGGTTGCTCCATTGATCCTTGATGTGCTTGACGATACGTCTCCGAGTGCATCTTTTGACTTCGCCTAAGAGGTGAATTGGGTTCCTGCGGTATGCTAGGTCTGACGAGGAGCTAAGGGCCGGATGCACGGGGTCCGAGCAAGGGTCTGGCTTGCGTGTGTATTCCAAGGTCAGAATACGGGGCAAAATATTGTGCCAGCGTGACGGTCCTAGGACTGCTCACGTTGGATAGTAACATCTAGTTGTCTCGCGCTAACCAACAAGAGCCAACGTCTTGGCGTAGTTTCTCGGTGACGGGGAATCGTCGACTTCGTTGGAGCAGTTGATGCTCGTGGTCTTCAAGAATAAGAGCGTCGAAGTTTGTCGGCGTAGGCTTCTTGTCAAGGTCTTCTGCTTGAGTGAGTTGCCCAGGTACGTTCTTCATCCATCTTTGGCCATTAGACTTCATTGTCACGGATGCACGTTTCTGGCGGGTCTTCGAGTGTTTGGTCTACTTGTCTCTCCGTAGTCATTTGTGGCAAGGTTGGGCTAAGTCTTGTCCCTAAAGCTAAGCTTAGAGACTTGGTGCCAAAACTGGTTGTACCATCTGGGAAGGTTTCTGAGGGGTTCCAAATAAGCTAACTATCCAGAAGTATAGAACAGCCGTCTAGTCCCCAAGGTCTGAGGCTTGGCAAGCAGGATGAACTACCTGTGAGAGGTGTTATATGATGATTGAGTCGGGTCTGACGCCCTAGATTGGATCAAATAGGGCTGGTAATGAAGTCATGACAGTCGTCCACTCCTTTCCAGGCATCTAAAGGGAGTAGGGATGTCCTGCTTATCGTACACCATCAAAGCAGTGTAGCGAGGGGGTTATCAACTTCTCGGTTCCTTCCTAGTCAGGAACTGATAGGTGACTACTTAAAATAAGGGGATCCTTAATCCTCTTGATGTCCAAGGGCTTTATCGTGCTTAAGCGTCGGTGCTTCTTGATATAGTCTAGTTGATGTAGCTAGCTGAGGAGTGGTGGTTGACTTCTTTTGCTTCTTCTTCTTCTTCTTCGTGGCTTCCCAACCATAGTGGTTCTTCATCTTGCTTGTGCAAGAACGTCTTCTGCTGCAGGGAAGGTGCTTCGAGGAGTCCAACTTCTGTAAGGTAAAACCTTACACTTTGAGAGGCGGGGCAGTTGGTGCTTCTGGGACTCATCCAAATAGGACTAAGGTGTTCCTTCCTCTCATTGGGTAGATAAGTATGTCACTCGTGAGGACAACAACATATTTCCCCAAGTATCACACAAGCACATTGCTCGTGGGATATGTGAGAGGAGCGGGCTTTTGCTCCGGATGGTCACTAGTCTAGGGGTTTGGGTTCCATTGTAATCTAGTTCTTCGTGTCCACCTTCCTTGTGGAAAGGGTGGGTGGTGGTCAAGGTGGATTACTTGCTATAGTCTTTCAACTTAGAGCCAAAGACTATGGTCATGTTCTGACCATGTTGTGGCTCGGTAAAGCTTAGGGATTTCAAGGATCATAGGATGTGAGTGAACTTCAATCATCTTATCCTTGAGCATAGTTTCTTAGATGCCAATAGTACTACCTATTACTCCAAACTAAGTCATCCCACATCATCGAAGGTATCATCTCATGTAAGTCAACTCCAACATCACTCATGCTATTCAACCCCAAGGTCTTGAGGGAAGAACTAAACCAAAATCTCATATGCACTATAGCTAACTTATATATTTATATCCCTATGTAAAAATCCTCAGGAAGCCATACAAGCTGCTAAGCTCGATCGTGTAGCGACTCGATCTCAAGGGATCAGAGTCTCTGTGCTTAAGTCTCATCCCTCGATCGGTATGCTGACACACACATTACTCGAGGATTTATAACAGAGTTCAAACACACATTTATTACATCGAGAATCCTCAAAAGAGTATTATTACAATAATGTGGCCTAGGGCCCAATAAAACAAAATAATGCGGAAGCAAATAAGTGAAACGAGTCCATCAACTCCACGAGCAAGCTGAGTGCAGAACAACGACCTATCACACCTTATTCGTCATCGGATAAATCTGCAACATGATAAGTTGCAGCCGTGTAGGTCAGTACATGGAATGTACTGGCAAGTCACATCATAAGAGTGTAATGAGTCTACTTGTACATAAAATTTGGCTGGTGGAAAGCTCTAAGTTTAATTTTGCATAAAGCTAGTTTTTCCCTATCAAATCTTATTCTATCTCTACAAATTTCATAGGACTGAGATGGAAACCACAATTCAATCCATTCCCAAAGTTGCATCAATACTCACTTGGTTAAATTAAGAGTGAGGAGGTCTCCCTACATTTCCACTACTAAAAGCTGAAGTTGCCCATGACCATGGACACGGCTAATTGATTAGATTGACACTCTGCATAGGTTGTGCACTTTTCCCCACAAGACTCGACCACCTCCTTGATCGGAAGATCAAGATATAGTCTTTCGAAAGCATTTCCCCAAACCCACGGATAGGCCGGTACACCTACATCATCTACATCTACTAGCCTATCCCGGAAGAGGTCACACCATCTACTCAACTGAGCCAGAGCCCATATTGGCTTGCGGCTGCACACGGAAGCTTATAGACATGAAAACAAGGTTGGTCCCATTGAGCCTCGGTGGAGGGACCACTACTGTGCACTCCCATGGATTCCCATGAATGCTCCCACTTTACTTCGCCACCATACAAACCAATTTCCACCCAGGTAGTTCATTAGAGTCTTGGTTCTAATTACTACATTGTCCCTCATATCTCAAGATGATAACACTCCCAAATCCACGTCTACTTTGGCGAAGCATTATAATTTAACACGGTGGCGACAAAGTTGGTATGGTTCAGACCTACCTCAAATGAACTACTGGGTGCAAGCATAGCCATACGACATAAAATTTGTACCATGCAATCCTACAACAACGGACTACGTGCATATATAAAACATAGGTAGAAACATATATGATCAAAATGTAACTTGGCTTCGTGCTGGGAGTGAAGTTCTAGGGAGTGGTAGTACTCTACTTCGCACTCTGGACAATCTATCGCAAAAGTAAAATAAATTCACATAAACAAGCATTCGTACAGTTCAAAGAAACATGCAACAAAATATTTGCAAAAGCCAAGAAAATCCAACACAAGACATTAGCATGAAAATTTTCAAGGTATAAAATCACGAGTGAAAAACATCGTTCAAAATCGTGATGTGCACTAGTGTTCCTACAAGGCATACTAGTAAAATTTATTGTGAACAGAAACTAATTGAGTGAAAACATTGTGGCAAAGGTTCATGGCATAGGATTTAGCTTGTGTGACGCGATGCAAAAGGAATCACTCCAAACGGGTATACCGTTTGGAAGATATGGCCAAATAGAGTTTGAATTCAAATCTGAATTAAATTCAAATTTGAACTTGTAAAAGTTTGCAATGATAGGTTCTATGGTTAGAGCTAGTCGAGACGAAAATTTAGCCGATGGTTTCATCTCGTTTCGATCTACTGTTAAAAAGTTAAGGCCCTTTGAAGTTTTGAACCAAATCTGAAAAAAACTGCACTGGAAAAAAACAATGGCCACGTGGCGGCCTGTGGTTGGCTGAGTGCTATTCGCTGTGATGGCTATGCGGTGATCGTTCATACCTTAGTAAACTAGGCGGTTCGGCTAACAAAAAGGAAAACCGGCCGGTCGGTTCAAGTAAACCGCACGGTTTAGATTAAAACGCGGTTAACCGCGTACCTCTTCGATCTAATAAAAAAAACCTAAATAGATCTAATCTACTGAATCATTATAAAAAAACCTACTTACGAACGAAATAGAGGAGAACGCTTACATAGCTCGGCGGCGGCGGGGCGGCGGCTCCGGCGGGCTCTGGCGCGGGCGAGGTGGTCGGGCGGGTGCGGCTTGACGGGGGCGGCCGGTCGGTGGTGACGGCGGTCGGCGGCGACGACCGGAGGGAGCGGACGGAGGCGGCGAAGCTCCTGTGCTCCGGTGAACTCAGGGAGCAGGTCGTCGGGGCGGCGTCTCTGGGGCGTCCTAGGGGCATAAGAAGATGTCAGGGAGATGCGAATGGACTAGGGGGTCCGATTTCTCAAGGAAGAACGGGTCATGGCGGCTCACCGGCGTTGGAAACGTCGACGGAGAGCTTCGGCTCTGGCGAGATGCAAACGGACGGGGCGAGCGGTGGGAGCGGCGAGAGGTGGTCCGAGATGGTTGAATGGAACGATGTGCCCGAGAGCTTTATATAGGCGCGGTTTGGACATCCGGGGCTGCGGGATAAGCCTCAGCCCGAGAGCTTTGGACGGCTGGTGTGGGGCAAGCGTGGCACTCAGTTATCCCGGGGCGAGCGCGGGTGGTTGGGGACGATGGAAATTGGGCCCCATCTGCCAGGCGAGTGAGGGAGAGGGAGAGATGCGAGCGAGGGGAGGGGGCGCTCGTGGGGAGGCCCGGGATCGAGTGGGCGCTGGGGTCCCATCGCTGGGCCCCATCTCGCAGGTGCGAGAGAGAGAGAGAGAGACTAGCGAGAGAGAGAGACGTGGGAGGCGAGCGAACGTGGGGAGGGGGCTGGCGATCGCTGGGGAGGCGAGCGGGAGGGCGGCCTCGCTGGGCTCCTTCGGCCTGGCTGGGTTGGCCGGCTGGGGCATTGTCTGTGTGCGTGTGTGTGTGTGTGTGTTTTGTTTTCCTTTTTTAAACCTTTCTAGATCCAAATCAGAATCAGAGAAAAAAAAATATAGATCAGAAAAATTCCTAAAATCCTTATTGCTAATATAGAGCACAAGGAATATTAATTCCTGCTCTTAGCATTTAGAAAAATATTTTCCTAATGCAATAATTTAACTTTGGCTAACAAAATAATTTTAAATGCAACTTTAAAACACCAAATATAATTCAAATACTTGCCCACTCATTTATATTTTGAGGAAGTCATACTATCCTCTATCTATTATTTTATGTGAGTGGAAAACTTTGAACATCCTAAACTCCAAATGCAATAAATCATAAGATGCAATATGATGATCCTATTAACATCCTAATTTAATAAAATTGGGATGTTACAAGCCTAACCCCCTTAAGATGAATCTCGTCCTCGAGATTCGGGTTGGCCAGGAAAAAGGTGAGGACAGTCACACTTGAGATCTTCCTCTCGTTCCCAAGTAGCTTCCTCCTCGGTGTGGTGACTCCACTGAAACTTGCAGAACTTGATGACCTTCGTACGAGTGATTCTCTCGGCTGTCTCAAGAATCTTAACAGGCTGCTCCTCATAAGTTAGATCGCTCTCCAACTGAATTGCTTCCAGTGGCATTGTATCTCTCAAAGGAATATCTGCCATCTCTGCATGACACTTCTTTAGTTGGGAAACATGAAACACATCATGAACTCCAGACAAACCCTCTGGTAGTTCCAACTTGGATGCAACTTCTCCTCTGCGTTCCAGAACTCTGTATGGCCCCACGAATCGTGGTGCTCACTTTCCTTTGACACCAAACCTCTTAATACCTCGAAGTGGGGACACTCGAAGGTATGCTCTATCTCCCACTTCATAAATCACTTCCTTGCGTTTAGCATCGACATAACTCTTCTGTCTAGACTGAGCTATCTTGAGTCTATCATGGATCAACTTGACCTTTTCCTCAGAATCTCGAATCAAATCCGATCTCCAACTCCATCCCACATCAACGGTGTTCTGCACTTCCTCCCATACAATGCCTCAAAAGCGGCCATCTGCAAACTGGCTTGATAGCTGTTGTTGTACGAGAACTCGGCATAAGGTAAGTTATCATCCCAACTAGACCCGTAGTCTAGCACACAAGCTCTCAACATGTCCTCCAGAATCTGATTCACTCTCTCTGTCTGCCCATCTGTCTATGGATGGAAAGCTGTACTGAACTCCAGCCTGGTACCCAAAGTTTCGTGTAGGTGATGCCAAAACTTTGAAGTAATTTGTGTTCTTCTATCTGATACAATGGTCCTCGGAACTCCATGTAGACATACGATCCTGGTCATATATATCTTTGCTAGCTTGGCACTTGTATAGGTAGTCTTCACTGGAATGAAGTGAGCAACCTTGGTCAAGCGATCAACAATTACCCAAATGGAACCATAACTTGAACGGGTCCTTGGTAATCGCATGATGAAGTCCATGCCAAGTTTATCCCATTTCCAATCAGGTATCAGCAATGGCTGAAGTAAACCTGCTGGTTTCTGATGCTCTGCCTTTACCCTCTGACATACATCACAGACAGCTACATACTCAGCAATTTCCCTCTTCATACCGGTCCACCAAAAACTTTCCTTCAAGTCCAAATACATCTTGGTGTTTCCCGAGTGTATCGAGTAAGGCGAATCATGAGCCTCCTGAAGAATCAACTTCCTGATCTCTGGATGATTGGGCACACAAATACGCTGCTCGAACCATATGGTTCCATGCTCATCCTCACAGAATCCTTCTGTCTTTCCTTCGCTGATCCTCTCCTTTATCTCAGCAATACCTTGATCCAACTTCTGGGCTTCTCTGATTCTTCCCAACAAAGTGGACTGAACTTCGAGTGCGGCAAAATAACTTCTTGGAACAATTTCCAACTGGAGATCTCTAAGTTCATCACACAACTCCTGAGGTAATCCTCCTGCGATAAGAGTGTTAACATAACTCTTACGGCTCAAAGCATCTGCCACGACATTGGCTTTTCCTGGATGATAGTGCAAACTCATGTCATAATCCTTGATGAGCTCCAAGCATCTCCTTTGCCTGAGGTTCAACTCTTTCTGCGTGAAGATATACTTCAAACTCTTGTGATCCGTGTAAACATCACATTAATTCCTGATAAGAAAATGTTTCCAGGTCTTGAGTGCATGAACCACTGCTGCTAACTCCGAATCATGCGTGGCATAGTTCAACTCATGAGGTCGCAGCTGACGTGAGGCATAAGCTACAACCTTTCCTTCTTGCATAAGAACGCCTCCAAGTCCTTGACGTGAAGCGTCGCAATACACTTGAAAATCCTTGTGTATATTCGGCAGAATTAGCACTGGGGCTATAACCAAACGTTTCTTCAACTCTTGGAAACTGGCCTCACATTCCTAAGTACAATTATACTTGGTGTCCTTCTTCAACAACTCCGTCATGGGCTTTGCAATCTTGGAGAAATTCTCAATGAACCTCCGATAATATCCTGTCCTGCAAGTCCAAGGAAACTGCGGATCTCGTTGACTGAGGTCGGTGCCTTCCATTCTGTGACTGCTTCTACCTTGGAAGGGTCCACGGCAATTCCTTCCCCTGACACAACATGTCCGAGAAATCCGACTTCCTTCAACCAAAACTCACACTTGCTGAACTTGGCATAAAGTTGGTGTTCTCTGAGTTTCTCCAGAACTAAGCGCAGATGTTCTGCATTCTCCTCCTCATTCTTGGAGAAAACCAATATTGTTGGAAATATGCCCTAGAGGAAATTAATAAAGTGTTTATTATCATATATCTCCGTTCATGATAATGGTTTATTATTCATGCTAGAATTGTATTGACCGGAAACTAAATACATGTGTGGATAATAGACAAATACTATGTCCCTAGTATGCCTCTACTAGACTAGCTCGTTGATCAAAAGATGGTCAAGGTTTCCTGACCATGGACATGAGTTGTCATTTGATAACGGGATCACATCATTAGGAGAATGATGTGATTGACATGACCCAACCGTTAGCATAGCAAATGATCGTTCAGTTTATTGCTATTGCTTTCACTATGTCAAATACACGTTCCTCTGACCATGAGATCATGCAACTCCCGGATACCGTAGGAATACATTGGGTGTATCAAACGTCACAACGTTACTGGGTGATTATAAAGGTGCACTACAGGTATCTCCGAAAGTGTTTGTTGAGTTGGCATGGATCGAGATTGGGATTTGTCACTCCGACTATCGGAGAGGTATCTCTGGACCCTCTCGGTAATGCAGGATCACAGAAGCCTTGCAAGCACCGTGACTAAAGAGTTAGTTGCAAGATGATGTATTACGGAACGAGTAAAGAGACTTGCCAGTAACGAGATTGAACTAGGTATTGGATACCGACGATCGAATCTCGGGCAAGTAACATACCGCCAGACAAAGGGAACAACGTATGTTGACATATGAGGTTCACCGATAAAGATCTTCGTGGAATATGTAGGAACCAATATGAGCATCCAGGTTCCGCTGTTGGTTATTGACCGGAGAGTCGTCTCGGTCATGTCTACATCATTCCCGAACCCGTAGGTTCCGCACACTTAAGGTTCGATGACGATTTAGTATTATATGAGTTATGTGATTGGTGGCCGAAGTTTGTTCGGAGTTCTGGATGAGATCATGGACATGACGAGGAGTCTCGAAATGGTCGAGAGGTAAAGATTCATATATTGGAAGGCTATATTCGGACGTCGGAAAGGTTCCGAGTGATTCGGGTATTTTTCGGAGTACCGGGGAGTTACGGGAATTCACCGGGAGAAGTAATGGGCCTTATTGGGCCATACGGGAAAAGGAGAGGCAGGCCACGTGAGGAGGCGCGCGCCCCCCCTTGCCCAAACCGAATTGGACTAGGGGAGGGGGCGCAGCCCCCTCTTTCCTTTCCCTCTCCCTTCCCCCTTTCCTACTCCATATGGGAGGTGGAATCCTACTAGGACTAAGGAGTCCTAGTAGGACTCCCCACACTTGGCGCACCCCTCGGGGGCCGGCCTCCTCCCTCCCTCCTTTATATACGGAGGAGGGGCACCCCTTGGAGACACACAATTGTCCCATAGCTGTGTGCGGTGCCCCGATCTCCGTTTTCCACCTCGGTCAAATTTTCGGAGAGCTTAGGCGAAGCCCTGCCGGAATCACTTCACCGTCACCGTCGCCACGCCGTCGTGCTGACAGAACTCATCTACTTCCTCGACGTCTTGCTGGATCAAGAAGGCGAGGATCGTCACCGAGCTGCACGTGTGTAGAACTCGGAGGTGCCGTACGTTCGGTACTCGATCGGTGGAGCTCGAAGGATTGTTCGACTACATCAACCGCGTTGTGAGACGCTTCCGCTAAACGGTCTACGAGGGTACGTAGACACACTCTCCCCTCTCGTAGCGATGCATCTCCATGGATAGATCTTGCGTGAGCATAGGAAATTTTTTGAAATTCATGCTCCGTTCCCCAACAGTGGTATCAGAGACAGGTCTATGCATAGATGTGATTTGCATGAGTAGAACACAAGTGAGTTGTGGGCGTGGGTGTATACATATTGCTTGCCGTTACTAGTTGTTACTTGATTCGGCGGTATTGTGAGATGAAGCGGCCCGGACCGACATTACGCGTACGCTTATGCGAGACAGGTTTCACCGCTACGTGCACTCGTTGCATAAAGTTGACTGGCGGGTGTCTGTCTCTCTCACTTTAGTTGAATCGGTTTCAATGAAGAGGGTTCTTTTTGACGATCAAAAAGCAATCACTACACCACGTTGTGGTTTTGCGTAGGTAAGAACGGTTCTTGCAAACCCGTAGCAGCCACGTAAAACTTGCAACAACAAAGTAGAGGACGTCTAACTTGTTTTTGCAGGGTATGCTGGTGATGTGATATGGTCAAGACATTATGTGATATAAGTTGTTGTATGAGATGATCATGTTTTGTAAGTTATCAGGCAACCGGCAGGAGCCTTATGGTTGTCTCTTGATTGTATGCAATGCCAACGCTATGTAATCGCTTTACTTTACCGCTATGAGTTAGCAGTAGTAGTAGTAGCAATAGTCGGCGAGACGACCACGACGCTACGATGGAGATCAAGGTGTCACGACGCTACGATGGTGATCAAGGTGTCAACCCGGTGACGATGGAGATCATGACAGTGCTATGCTGATGGAGATCAAAAGCACAAGACGTTGATGGCCATATCATGTCACATATATATTGAATTGCATGTGATGATAATCCTTTTATGCATCTTATTTTGCTTAGGACGACGGTAGCATTATAAAATGATCCCTTCACTAAATTTCAAGATAAGTGTTCTCCCCTAGTATGCACCGTTGCGAAGGTTCGACGCTTCTAAGCACCACGTGATGATCGGGTGTGATGGATTCTTTCATTCGCATACAACGGGTGTAAGCCAGTTTTACACACGCAGAATACTTGGGTTAAACTTGACGAGCCTAGCATGTACAGACATGGCCTCGGAACACAAGAGACCGAAAGGTCGAACATGTGTCATATAGTAGATATGATCAACATGAAAGATGTTCACCATTGATAACTAATCCACCTCACGTGATGATCGGACATGGTTTAGTTGATGTGGATCATGTTACACTTAGACAACTTGAGGGATGTTAATCTAAGTGGGAGTTCTTAAGTAATTTGATTAATTGAACTTCAATTGTCATGAACATAGTCTTACTTGTCTTAGCAAATTTATGTTGTAGATCTATAGACCGCGCTGTAGTTCCCCTGTTTTTATTATGTTCCTAGAGAAAACGAAGTTGAAAGTTGATGGAAGCAACTATGCGGACTAGGTCCGTGATCTGAGGATTGTCCTCACTGCTGCACAGAAGGCTTATGTCCTTAATGCACCGCTCAGTGAAATACTCCTACGGCTTCGTCTGAGGACGTTATGAACGTCTGGCAGACAAGAAAAAATGACTACTCGATAGTTCAGTGCGCCATACTTTACGGCTTAGAACCGGAGCTCCAAATATGTTTTGAGCAACACGGAGCATATGAGATGTTCCAAGAGCTGAAAATTTGTTTTTCAAGCTCACACCCGGGTCGAGAGGTATGACACCTTCGACAAGTTCTATAGCTACAAGATGGAGGAGAACAGCTCCGTTAGTGAGCATGTACTCAGAATGTCTGAGTACTTCAAACACTTGAATCAAGTGGGAGTTAGACTTCCGAATAAAGTGGTCATTGATAGAGTTCTCTAGTCACTATCACTAAGCTACTGGATCTTCGTGATGAACTATAAACATGCAAGGGATAGAAGATCCTTAAGCTATTCGCGATGTTACAATCTGCGGATGTAGAAATCAAAAAAGGGAGCATCAAGTGTTGATGGTTAATAAGACCACTAGTTTCAAGAAGGGCAAGGGAAAGAAAAGGGAACTTCAAGAAGAACGGTAAAACAGTTGCCGCTCACGCGAAGAAACCCAAGGCTGAACCAAACCCGAGACTTAGTGCTCCCATTGCAAAGGGAAATGTCACAGGGAGCGGAACTTCCCCAAAGTAACTTGCAGATAATAAGACTGGCAATGTCAACAAAGATATTTGATATACATGTTATTGATATGTACCTTACTAGTACTCGTAGGAGCACCTGGGTATTTGATACTTGTTCAGTTGCTTACAACTTGAAACATGGAGCTTCGGAATAAACGAGGGCTAGCTAAGAACGAGGTGACGATGTGCATTGGAAGTGTCTCCAAGGTTGATGTGATCACCATCGCCACGCTCTCTCTACCTTCAGGATTAGTGATGAACCTAAATAATTGTTATTTGGTGCTTGCGTTAAGCATGAAACATTATATCTGATAGTGTTTATTGCAAGACGATTATTCAATTTCAGAGAATAATTGTTATTCTATTTATTTGGATAATATCATTGATGATCATGCACTTAAAATGAAAGGTTTATTTAATCTTGATCGTAGTAATACATATGTTCATAACACGAATGCCAAAAGATAATGATAGTACCACATATTTGTGGCACTGCCGCTTAGGTCATATCAGTGTTAAACACATGAAGAGACTCCATGCAGATGGGTTTTTGGAATCTCTTGATTATGAATCATTTGAGACATGTGAACCGTGCCTTATTGGCAAGATGACTAAAACTCCGTTCTCCGGAACAATGGAGCGAGCAACCAACTTATTGGAAATAATACATACCGATGTATGCCGTCCGATGAGTGTTGAGGCGCGCGGTGGATATCGTTATGTTCTCACGTTCACTGATGATTTGAGTAGATATGGTTATGTCTACTTGATGAAGCGTAAATCTGAAACATTTGAAAAGTTCAAAGAATTTCAGAGTGAAGTAGAGAACCATCGTAACAAGAAAATAAAGTTCTTATGATCTGATCGTGGAGGAGAATATTTGAGTTACGAGTTTGGCAATCACTTAAGACAATGTGGAATTGTTTCACAGCTCACGCCACATGGAACACCACAGCGTAATGGTGTGTCCGAACGTCGTAATCGTACTCTATTGGATATGGTGCGTTCTATGATGTCTCTTACCGATTTGCCACTATCATTTTGGGGTTATGCATTAGAGATAGCTGCATTCACTTTAAACAAGGGCACCGTCTAAATCCGTTGAGATGACACCGTATGAACTGTGGTTTGCAAGAAACCTAAGATGTCGTTTCTGAAAGTTTGGGGATGCGATGCTTATGTCAAAAGGCTTCAGCCAGATAAGCTCGAACCCAAAGCGGATAAGTGCGTCTTCATAGGATAGCCAAAAGAGACCGTTGGGTACACCTTCTACAACAGATCCGAAGGCAAAGTTTTCATTGCTAAAGAGTGGATCCTTTCTAGAGAAGGAGTTTCTCTCGAAAGAAGTGAGTGGGAGGAAAGTAGAACTTGATGAGGTAATTGTACCTCCTCTGGATAGTAGTACGCCACAGAAAGAAATTTCTGTGACATCGACACAGACCAGAGAAGAAGTTAATGATGATGATCATGAAATTTCGGATCAAGTTGTTACTGAACTTCGAAGGTCAACCAGGACACGTTCCGCACCAGAGTGGTACGGAAATCCAGTCTTGGAGGACATGTTGCTAGACAACGATGAACCTTCGAAATATGAAGAAACGATGGCAAGCCCGGATTCCGACAAATGGCTTGAGGCCATGAAATCTGAGATTGGATCCATGTATGAGAACAAAGTGTGGACTTTGGTAGACTTGCCCGATGAACGGCGAGCTATTGAAAATAAATGGATCTTTAAGAAGAAGACGGATGCCGATGGTAATATCACCGTCTATAAAGCTCGACTTGTTGCTAAAGGTTATCACCAAGTTCAAGGAGTTGACTACGATGAGACTTTCTCACCCGTAGCGATGCTAAAGTCTGTCAGAATTATGTTAGCAATTGCCGCATTTTATGATTATGAAATCTGGCAAATGGACGTCAAAACGGCATTCCTTTACGGATTCCTTAAGGAAAAATTGTATATGATACAGCCGGAAGGTTTTGTCGATCCTAAAGGCGCTAACAAAATATGCAAGCTCCAGTGATCCATCTATGGACTGGTGCAAGCATCTCGGAGCTGGAATACTCGCTTTGATGAAGTGATCAAAGCGTTTGGGTTTATACAAGTTTATGGAGAAACTTGTATTTACAAGAAAGTGAGTGGGAGCTCTATAGCATTTCCAATAGTATATGTGCATGACATATTGTTGATTGGAAATGATGTAGAATTTCTGGAAAGTATAAAGAATTGAAAGGAGGTTTTCAATAAAAACCTGTTTTTGAGTTATCCACAGATTGGGCATCGAGATCTATGGAGATAGATCAAAACGCCGGATAAAAGTTCACACATCTTGATGAGTTTTTTGAAGAAGTTCAAAATAGGATCAAGTCAAAGAAATGAGTTCTTGCCTGGTGTGAGGTGGAGTAAGACTTGAAAATCTAGGTAAAGGTTGTTTTACTTGTTAGGCATCAAAATCTATAGAGATAGATTGAGACGCCTCATAGGACTTTCACGAAGCACATACCTTGACAAGATTCTGAAGAAGTTCAAAATGGATCAGTCAATGAAAGGGTTCTTGCCTGTATTGCAACGTGTGAGATTGAGTAAGACTCAAAGCCCGACCACGGCAGAAGACAAAGAGAAGATGAGTGTCATCCCCTATGCCTCAGCCATAGGCTCTATTTTGTATGCCATGCTGTGTACTAGACCTGATGTATGCCTCGCTATTAGCTTGGTGGGAAGGTACCAAAGTGATCCAGGAGTAGATCACTGGACAGCGGTCAAGAATATCCTGAAGTACCTGAAAAGGACTAAGGAAGAATTTCTCGGGAATAGAGGTGATAAAGAGTTCGTCGTAAAGGGTTACGTCGATGCAAGCTTTAAACACCGATCCGGAAGACTATGAGTCTCAGACCGGATACGTAAAGTGGGACAGTCAGATTTGGAGTAGCTCCAAGCAGAGTATGGTAGCAGCATCTACATATGACATAGAGATTTGCCAAGAACACACGGATCTGAATTTTGCAGACCCGTTGACTAAAACCTCTCTCACAAGCAAAACATGATCAGCCCTAGAACTGATTGGATGTTAATTACATGGAGATGTAAACTAGATTATTGACTCTAGTGCAAGTGGGAGACTCTTGGAAATATGCCCTAGAGGCAATTAATAAAGTGTTTATTATCATATTTCTCCGTTCATGATAATGGTTTATTATTCATGCTAGAATTGTATTGACCGGAAACTAAATACATGTGTGGATAATAGACAAATACTATGTCCCTAGTATGCCTCTACTAGACTAGCTCGTTGATCAAAAGATGGTCAAGGTTTCCTGACCATGGACATGAGTTGTCATTTGATAACGGGATCACATCATTAGGAGAATGATGTGATGGACATGACCCAACCATTAGCATAGCAAATGATCGTTCAGTTTATTGCTATTGGTTTCACTATGTCAAATACACGTTCCTCTGACCATGAGATCATGCAACTCCCGGATACCGTAGGAATACTTTGGGTGTATCAAACGTCACAACGTTACTGGGTGATTATAAAGGTGCACTACAGGTATCTCCGAAAGTGTTTGTTGAGTTGGCATGGATCGAGATTGGGATTTGTCACTCCGACTATCGGAGAGGTATCTCTGGGCCCTCTCGGTAATACAGCATCACAGAAGCCTTGCAAGCACCGTGACTAAAGAGTTAGTTGCAAGATGATGTATTACAGAACGAGTAAAGAGACTTGCCGGTAACGAGATTGAACTAGGTATTGGATACCGACGATCGAATCTCGGGCAAGTAACATACCGCCAGACAAAGGGAACAACGTATGTTGACATATGAGGTTCACCGATAAAGATCTTCGTGTAATATGTAGGAACCAATATGAGCATCCAGGTTCCGCTGTTGGTTATTGACCGGAGAGTCATCTCGGTCATGTCTACATCATTCCCGAACCCGTAGGTTCCGCACACTTAAGGTTCGATGACGATTTAGTATTATATGAGTTATGTGATTGGTGGCCGAAGTTTGTTCGGAGTCCCGGATGAGATCACGGACGTGACGAGGAGTCTCGAAATGGTCGAGAGGTAAAGATTCATATATTGGAAGGCTATATTCGGACGTCGGAAAGGTTCCGAGTGATTCGGGTATTTTTCGGAGTACCGGGGAGTTACGGGAATTCACCGGGAGAAGTAATGGGCCTTATTGGGCCATACGGGAAAAGGAGAGGCAGGCCACGTGAGGAGGCGCGCGCCCCCCCTTGCCCAAACCGAATTGGACTAGGGGAGGGGGTGCAGCCCCCTCTTTCCTTTCCCTCTCCCTTCCCCCTTTCCTACTCCATATGGGTGGTGGAATCCTACTAGGACTAAGGAGTCCTAGTAGGACTCCCCACACTTGGCGCACCCCTCGGGGGCCGGCCTCCTCCCTCCCTCCTTTATATACGGAGGAGGGGCACCCCTTGGAGACACACAATTGTCCCATAGCTGTGTGCGGTGCCCCGATCTCCGTTTTCCACCTCGGTCATATTTTTGGAGAGCTTAGGCGAAGCCCTGCCGGAATCACTTCACCGTCACCATCGCCACGCCGTCGTGCTGACGGAACTCATCTACTTCCTCGACGTCTTGCTGGATCAAGAAGGCGAGGATCGTCACCGAGCTGCACGTGTGTAGAACTCGGAGGTGCCGTACGTTCGGTACTCGATCGGTGGAGCTCGAAGGATTGTTCAACTACATCAACCGCGTTGTGAGACGCTTCCGTTAAACGGTCTACGAGGGTACGTAGACACACTCTCCCCTCTCGTAGCGATGCATCTCCATGGATAGATCTTGCGTGAGCGTTGGAATTTTTTTGAAATTCATGCTCCGTTCCCCAACAAATATATCATCAATGAATACCACAACAAACTTATCCAAGTACTCCATGAATACCTTGTTCATCATGCTCATAAAATAGGCAGGGCCATTAGTCAAACCAAAAGACATGACTGTATGCTCATAAAGCCCATACCTCGTGGTAAAAGCTGTCTTAGGTATATCCTTCTCACGGATCTTCAACTGATGATAACCCGATCGAAGGTCAATCTTGGAGAAAACACTAGCTCCTTCTAGCTGGTCAAACAAATCATTGATCATCGGAAGGGGATACTTGTTCTTGATGGTCACCTCATTCAATGAACGGTAATCCACAGACACCTCAAGGTTCCATCCTTCTTCTCCACTAAGAGTACTGGGGCTCCCCAAGGTGATGAACTCGGGCGAATATACCCCTTCTCCAGTAAATCCTCAATCTGGTTCTTGACTTCCGCTAGATCATTAGCGGGCATCCTGTATGGCCTCTTGGAGATAGGTCCGGTGCCTGGTAGTAACTCAATGAAAAACTCAATCTCCCGATCCGGTGGCATATCATGTAACTCCTCTGGAAATACATCGGGATAATCCCTTACCACTTGTACTTCTTCCTGGACAACTCCCGTAAGAGAGTTGACCTGAGTCCTCTTAGGCTTAAACCTGGATACATACTTGATCCTTTTCTTCTCTCGAGTGGTGAGGAGAATCGACCTACTGGCACAATCAATGCTTCCCTGATACTTGGACATCCAATCCATACCTAGGATTACATCCAACCCTTGTGACTGAAGTACGATCATATTTGTGGGAAAAACATGTCCCCCTATGTTCAAAGGTAACTGAAAACACCCCTGACTAGTAATAGACTCTGCTCCCGGGGAACTCACTAGAATAGGTGACTTAAGAGCTACGGTGGGCAACTTATGCTTATGCACAAATCCCCTTGATATGAATGAATGCAATGCACCAGTTTCAAATAGAATGAGTGCTGGAAATGAATTAACCAAGAACTTACCAATCACTGCATCCGGCTGCTCATATACTTCTTCCACATTGACATGGTTCACATGCCCCTTAGTGAAAGGATTGGTCTTCTTGCCTCCAGAACTTCCATTGCCATTCCCATTCTGCAGCTCGGGACACTCATTGGAGAAGTGTCATGTCTTCTTGCACTTGAAGCAGGTGATGTAACTCAGATCCTTCCTCACTGGTGTAGCGGGGTTGGGATGATGGTGATTGCCGTTTCCTCCATTCCCATTACCATTCTTATGGCCATTGTTGTTGTGTCCATTGCCTCCGTGCTGAGAATGACCACCATGGTTATGATGGTTGTGCCCTCCAAACTTACTGTGTCCCATACCAGAATATCCTGAGAAAGGGGCGGAGCGAGGCTTCTGCTGACCTCCAGACTGAAACTTGCCTTGACCATATTTCCTCTTGCGATTTTCCATCTGCTGATGCTTTCCCTCTAGAGTGATTGCCTTGTCCACCAACTCTTGATAATTCTCAAAAGTCGCTACCATCAACTGAACTCCCACCTCGTCATTCAGTCCCTCCAGAAACTTCTCTTGCTTGGCTGGATCGGTTGCCACAATACCTGGAGCACAATGAGACAACCTGCTAAAGTCATCAACATACTCTGACATTGTGCGACCTCCTTGGCGCAATTTGCAGAACTCCCTCTTCTTGAGAGCCATAGATCCCGCTGAAACATGAGCAGTGTGGAATGCCTGCTGGAACTGAGCCCAAGTCACATTCTCCATGGGGTACGTGGCGGTGTAGTTCTCCCACCACGAAGCTGGTGGTCCATCCAGTTTGTGAGAGGCAAACCTCACCTTCTCCTGATCAGTGCATCCTACTGTGGCCAGCTTCCTACCCATGTTGCGAAGCCAGTCATCTGCGACGATCGGCTCCGGGCTGCTCGTGAAGATTGGAGGATTCAGCCTCAGAAAACGGGTAAGGCTGTCAATTGATGGTGGAGGTGGAGGCGGGTTGTTGTTGTTCTGGTTCATATTCTGCATCAACAGCTGTATCATCTAGTTCTGGGTGTGAAGTAACTGCTCCAAGGCGGGTGGGATATCATTCCCTGAGCCACTCCTGGAAGGGTCGCGCCTTGGTGGCATCTATTGGGTCAGCATAGATGAGGTATAGATAGAATTAGGCCTAAGGGAGAAACACTACCCATATGCAACTGATGGCAATAAAAAACCAAATCGCTCCAATTCAATTCAATCAAAGATTTCACATGAAACAAATCTAAGGCGAGCCATGTCACAAGATTTGATAAGGTCTCACAAATAAAACAAATCAAATACTAATCGAATATCGAATCCTAATCTCTCATGGTGGTCTAAATCTACTCCTCATCAGAAGAGACCAAGTCTACCATGTTGATATCAGCTCCAGCTGCATCACTCTGTATCTCCTCATCATCGTCCTCATAGTCCTTGTCCTGACTGATGTAGGCCCCGTAAGAGTGGTCCTCCTGGAGATTCTCCCCATTATCAAACTTTTCCTCAGCTTCCTCTAGCTGAAGCTTCAAGTCATCAAACTTATCCTGCAGCGCATCGAGCTCCTCCTCGTGTTCTGCTCGAGCGTTCTGAAGCTCTTCTTCCAGCTCGGCCAAGCGGGTCATCAGGTTGTGGGTGGTGATGAGGCTGATTCCCATCTCTTCCTTCATCCTAGTGATGAGCTCTTCCAGGTCCTCAATGTGTGATGTGATGGTGTCGTCCTCCTTGGTGCGCACCACATCTCCATCCGAGTCGCGGCGCGCGAACATGACATAGTTGGTCCTGATGAGATCCTCGCGATATTCCTCCCGGATGCACCCAAGTGCAAAGCTGGCGGCGATCCCCTTGCCAATGCCCCATGACTCTACATCCACGTAGAAGTCAATCGGCTCTGTGGCGTTTCCAAATGTTCGCCCTGGGATGTGGACGTCAATCCTCCAGCGCATCTCCTCAGGTAGAGTGGCCGTGAAGGTCCCGGTGAAGGTGGGCAGTGCAATGCGTAGATGACCCACGACATTCATCAGATGCCTTCTGAAGGGGATGGTTGCGTCAGGCTGAGCAAACTCAATGATGGGAGTCGACATATATAGTTTTAAAGAGGGGAGAAATTAGTAATCAAGCAAAGAAAAGCATAAGACCAAAATAGGAGGTATAAAAGAGTTGTAAAACAGGGTTTCTATCCTATGGCTTTCCATTTTCTAGGGTCGCGTCCTACAGTCAACGTGGGCTCTGATACCATCTTGTAGCGACCCAATCTCAAGAGATCGGAGTCTCTATGCTTATGTGTCATCCCTGGATCGGTATGCTGACACACACAATACTCGAGGATTTATAACAGAGTTCAAACACACATTTATTACATCGAGAATCCTCAAAAGAGTATTATTACAATAATGTGGCCTAGGGCCCAATAAAACAAAATAATGCGGAAGCAAATAAGTGTAACGAGTCCATCAACTCCACGAGCAAGCTGAGTGCAGAACAACGACCTATCGCACCTTATTCATCGTCAGATAAATATGCAACATGATAAGCTGTAGCTGTGTAGGTCAGTACATTGAATGTACTGGCAAGTCACATCATAAGAGTGTAATGAGTCTACTTGTACATGCAATTTGGCTAGTGGAAAGCTCTAAGTTTAATTTTGCATAAAGCTAGTTTTTCCCTATCAAATTTTATTCTATCTCTACAAATTTCATAGGACTGAGATGGAAACCCCAACTCAATCCATTCCCAAAGTTGCATCATTACCCAGTTGGTTAAATTAAGAGTGAGGAGATCTCCCTACATTTCAACTACTAAAAGCTCAAGTTGTCCATGACCGGGGACACGGCTAATCGATTTGATTGACACTCTGCAGAGGTTGTGCACTTTTCCCCACAAGACTCGACCACCTCCTTGATCGGAAGATCGAGACATAGTATTTCGAAAGCATTACCCCTAACCCACGAATAGGCCGGTACACCTACATCATCTACATCTGGTAGCCTACCCCGAAAGAGGTCAACCATCTACTCAACTAAGCCAGAGCCCATATTGGCTTGCGGCTGCACACGGAAGCTTATAGACATGAAAACAAGGTTGATCCCTTTGAGCCTGGGTGGACGGACCACTAGTGTGCACTCCCATGGATTCCCATGAATGCTCCCACTGTACTTCGCCACCATACAAACCAATTTCCACCCAGGTAGTTCATTAATGTCTTGGTCCTAATTACTACTTTGTCACTCATATCTCAAGATGATAACACTCCCCAATCCACATCAACTTTGGCAAAGCATTATAATTTAACTCGGTGGTGACAAAGTTGGTATGGTTCAGACCTACCTCAAATGAACTACTGGGTGCAAGCATAGCCATACGGCATAAAATTTCTGCCATGCAATCCTACAACAATGGACTACGTGCATGTATAAAACATAGGTAAAAACATATATGATCAAAATGTTACTTGCCTTCGTGCTGGGAGTTAAGTTCTAGGGAGTGGTAGTACTCTGCTTCGCACTCCGGACAATCTATCGCAAAAGTAAAATAAATTCACATAAACAAGCATTCATACAGTTCAAAGAAACATGCAACAAAATAATTTCAAAAGCCAATAAAATCCAACACAAGTCATTACCATGAAAATTTTCAAGGTATAAAATCACGAGTGAAAAACATGGTTCAAAATCGTGATGTGCACTAGTGTTCCTACAAGGCATACTAGTAAAATTTATTGTGAACAGAAACTAATTGAGTGAAAATATTGTGGCAAAGGTTCATGGCATAGGATTTAGCTTGTGTGACGAGATGCAAAAGGAATCACTCCAAACGGGTATACCGTTTGGAAAATTTAGCCGTTGGTTTCATCTCGTTTCAATCCACGGTTAAAAAGTTAAGGCCGTTTGAAGTTTTGAACCAAATCTGGAAAAAACTGCACTGGAAAAAAAAAACAATGGCCACGTGGCGGCCTGTGGTTGGATGAGCGCTATTCGCTGTGATGGCTATGCAGTGATCGTTCATACCTTAGTAAAACTAGGCGGTTCGGCTAAGAAAAAGGAAAACCAGCCGGTCGGTTGAAGTAAACCGCACGGTTTAGATTAAAATGCGGTTAACCGCGTACCTCTTCGATCTAATAAAAAAACCTAAATAGATCTAATCTACTGAATCGTTCTAAAAAAACCTACTTACAAACGAAATAGAGGAGAACGCTTACAGAGGTGAGGACAGTTTCAGGCAGGGAGCTCGGCGGCGGCGGGGCGGCGGCTTCGACGGGCTCCGGCGTGGACGAGGTGGTCGGGCGGGTGCGGCTTGACGGGGGCGGCCGGACGGTGGTGACGACGGTCGGCGGCGACGACCGGATGGAGCGTACGGAGGCGGTGAAGCTCCTGTGCTCCGGTGAACTCCGGCGGCGCAGGTCGTCGGGGCGGCGTCTTCGGGGTGTCCTAGGGGCATAAAATGATGTCACGGAGATGCGAATGGACTAGGGGGACCAATTTCTCAAGGAAGAACGGGTCATGGCGGCTCACCGGTGTCGGAAACGTCGACGGAGAGCTTCGGCTCTGGCGAGATGCAAACGGACGGGGCGAGCGGTGTGAGCGGCGAGAGGTGGTGCGAGATGGCTGAATGGACCGAGATGCCCGAGAGCTTTATATAGGCGCGGTTTGGACGTCCGGGGCTGCGGGATAAGCCTCAGCCCGAGAGCTTCGGCCGGATGGTGAGGGGCGAGCATGCCACTGAGTTATCCCGTGGCGAGCACGGGAGGTTGGGGACGATGGGAATTGGGCCCCATCTGTCAGGCGAGTGAGGGAGAGGGAGAGATGCGAGCGAGGGGTGGGGGCGCTCGTGGGGAGGCCCGGGATTGTGCGGGCGCTGGGGCGCTGTCGCTGGGCCCCACCTCGCAGGTGTGAGAGAGAGAGAGAGAGAGAGACTACCGAGAGAGAGAGAGAAGTGATAGGCGAGCGAACGTGGGGAGGGGGCTGGCGATCGCTGGGGAGGCGATCGAGCGGGTTGCCTCGCTGGGCTCCTTCGGCCTGGCTAGGTTGGCCGGCTGGGCCATTGTGTGTGTGCGTGTGTGTGTGTGTGTGTGTGTGTGTGTGTGTGTGTTTGTGTGTTTTGTTTTCCTTTTTTTGAAAACCTTTCTACATCCAAATCAGAATCAGAGAAAAAAAATATAGATCAGAAAAATTCCTAAAATCCTTATTGCTAATATAGAGCACAAGGAACATTAATTCCTGCTCTTAGCATTTACAAAAATATTTTCCTAATGCAATAATTTAACTTTGGCTAACAAAATAATTTTAAATGCAACTTTAAAACACCAAATATAATTCAAATACTTGCCCACTCATTTATATTTTGAGGAAGTCATACTATCCTCTCTCTATTATTTTATGTGAGTGGAAAACTTTGAACATCATGAACTCCAAATGCAATAAATCATGGGATGCAATATGATGATCCTATTAACATCCTAATTTAATAAAATTGGGATGTTACAGATTGTGACACTACAAATCCAAGTACTAAGCCAATTTATCCAGGTCTAGGGTGTTGTATCTCTATGCTAAGGAAACACGCAATACACCAATCCAAGATCTTGTTTCCTTCCTATTGAATACGATCAAGTAGTCCTTAAATGCCATCAATCATTACGTGACCCACTGGTCCTATAAATCCAATATTGAGGGAGTTCTACATAATCTCCTAGAGTTCCTATAATCCACACATAATTGCAGAGACAATTATCAATGTATCCACTAACTTCCAATCTCATGATCAACTAAACTCCAAGGTCGAGCTTATATAGATCCTTAATTTATTTCTGACAACTCCCAATTTCCTTAGCTTACCATCCACTAGAAACATGGTACTACAATTAAGATCATCGGACTAACTCCAATTTACTCCGAACCATGTAGACTTACTCAACACCAACACTTTGCTAGGGTCACCTATTCAAATCCAAATCTCATGTCCTATGAGAATTCCTACTTGTTCTCCGAGTCACCATAGCAACATCAGCAATCCATGACTACTACTTGACAAAAATCAAATTATCATACCACCAAGAATTTCAACTTGTAATCCCAATTGTCCTACTAAATTTAACTTACTCAAGGGAGAAATTGGTTATGCTAGCCTATCAACTTAGTCCACCAAGTTCACCTATAGCCTTGAAAGTCTCGTGATTCACCAAATGACCTCAGTTGTTTCCTCAAGATACCCGATATCCACATCAAATCATTTGCCTACTGATCATATATCCCTAGAACGATCTTTCCTATGGCATCGTAGCTCTGGTGCTAGCTTAAGAATGAAAGACGGTTGTTCACTATGATCACTAGCTCCATAATGATACTTGTGCGAAGCAAGGGTTATTGAAGCTCAATAGGTGCGCCAGCAAATCCATGTATTAAACACATGATCAAAGGTTTGAGCTGGGGGAGCTTGTGAGGTCTAAGTTGGTCTATGGAGGGGTTACCAATCTTGAGGGAAAAGCATAGCTCTACGGGGTTGCACTTGGTTGAGTAGGTTGTAGTCATAGTCTTCAATGCTAGTTTTCCGTCGAAGTGGGTCCTTGGTGCATCTTGTCTTGCTGGTCTTCAGTTGACGAGAAAGGTGAGAGTGAAAAGTAGCATAGAGGGGAGTGCCTAAGGGGGTGGTATAGTGCAAGTGCAATCAAACAAGTGCGGAGAGGGCCAAACACAACCAGTAGGATAAGGTAGGTGATATAGTCGCATACCTGATACATAGGGCAAAGTGCGACTCATGCAAAAACACAAACAGATAAAACAAGAAACACACATCATGGTTCCATTCAAACCATCGCACGGACTCGACTTTGCATGGGGAATAAACGACTAATCCTACCCCAGGGGTTCTCGGACTCAGTTGTCGTGCTTGCTTCGTGTCTTGGAGAGGAGTCCACTCATTCTTCTGGGTCTCCTTCAGGTGTTGCTATGTCTCTTATTGTTATTCGTCGAAACGATCCTGGTTGTGCCTGAAGAGTCCTTGATGACTTCGGTTTTGGTGAGTTGATGACGAAGGTGGTTCCTCATGGCTGTCGTTGACGGGTCTTCTGTTGTCCTCATAGTCGTGCCAATGCCTTCTTGTCCTTCAAGGTGTCGAGAGTTCCAAGTGGGCAATCCTTTATGCAATGACATCAACAAGGCATGATAGAGTTCCAACTTGTCGGTCATGTTGATAATATCGACACCGAGAGCGGGGGATGAAGAGAACCGTTTTCCTGCTCACTATAGTGAGGCGGACCAAATGGCGAGGTTCTCATCCACCGGTGGTTGCCCATACAACAACGGTAAGGATAAGGTTGCTCTATTAGCGATGCATATAATGATCTTGCATATCTTGTGCTTTGATCGTCATAGGCCAAGGTTGTACCATCTTGGGGCAGTGCCGAGGGTGTCACCATCTTCTGAGTCTTGATATTCTCATCCTTCGAGAGGTTATCTTCTCTTGGTATAATCTTGTCGTGGTGTCGTCAAACTTGTGTGAATGTCTGGCAAGGTGGCTTCCCTCCAGATTACCCATGAGGATTTCAAGGAATCCAGTGGTCAGGAGCATAAGGGTACTATCGACCGTTTGCAAAGTTTTGAAAAAGGAGACGAGGGGAGTCGAGAGAATGAGGGTGGAAGTGCTAAGGCAAAAACCTTCACTTCCTTTGAAAATTTAGGAGAGGTGAGAAATATAGAGGTTTTGTAGGTGTTTTTGAAGGGTCTGGAAAAATAGTTTTGTCCTAAATAACGCCCATTCTAACTAAGGGCTCCCTACAGTTAGGATGGCTCTTATACCAGCTCTGTGGGGACCCCGACACATAAGTCGTGATCACTGAATGTACGTGCCCAGTGATCCCGGAGATCAATGCTCACTGAACACACAGAAACTGAATAACAAGAGTCTTACATCCATTACATACTGTTTTACTTGAATATGGCCCTGAAGGCCTAGTCTTCATAAACTTGCAGCGGAAATCTTCAACGATAGCTTGAACCCATGCCATCTTCCTTAACCCTACAGGCATTCTGACTGGGAAGCATCCTAGTTCGCATGTTCGTCACCAACGAGCTCTTCACCATATTCCTGCTCTTCCATGCCTGGCCAATTAAATAACCAGTGGCAAGCCAATGAGTACTTTGAATGTACTCGCAAGCAACCCATGTTTTGGAACGAGGTATAACAATGCATGATATAGCACTAAGTAGGTAAGTTTTGCGGAAAGCAAATTTTGAGTGCAATGTCATGTTCAAAAAATAATTTGTGGTAGCATGCATCGACAAGTAACAGGTATCCGTATGAATAGGTTACAGATATCAATATGAATCAAGGTTTGAACATCTCATGTTCGATCATCATGTCAAGTCATCTGACTTAACTCATGTATCATCTCTGTGTCACCCACCCCCACACACAGACACACACCAAGTTTAGTGAACACTAGACGTAGGACAAGAGCGGTCATCCAACTATCCTTGACCGTGGACATGGCTATTCGAATAGTTTTACACTTTGCAGAGGTTGCACAGTTTACCCACAAGACTCGGGGAACTTCCGTGTCATCCACGACTCGCGGTATATTACATACCCTAGGTAAGCACCCGAACAATGCCTTTCCCCTGACGATACTAAAAAAAGAGTCCACTTGTTGGTCCGTGTCTTCATGATGTACAAACACGAGCATCGCTCCACATAGTACCATCCATGAGGGAACACAACGGTGTGGCCGGTGCCTGTAAAGACAGCGCATGGTTGCCCTACCAGGCACAACCCCATATGAAGAGAGTAACCCATACATTCCCACCACTAGTAATACGGGCTCCCTGCTAGCATCGACCAAAGTAATCAACAAAGCCGTGTCCCATAAGGGGTATCGTGGTTGTACATGTAAGGTTAGAATAACGATCGCAACTTACACCTATCCGTTTCCGAAAACCACACACACTCACTTGCTCCGATACACCACTTCTTTATCAAGTGGTTACCTAGCTCATCTTCATTATCTCCCTCGGGCATTAGTGGCACCCGATGGGGTTTTCGAAAAGTCTTTGAAAATACTTTTATTTCCATCACCATGCATATCCCGTCCCACTTTGTCGGCGTTCCGGGAACGGGGGTACCCAGACCTGCCTGCCTGCGGCCCAGGACATGGCCCACCTCGTCAGCCAAACATGGCCCGACGAGACCCCACACAAGGCAAGGCCCTCGTGAGGACCATAGCCTCGCGAGGGAGGCGACACCAAGACCGGCAAGGAATGGGCCTCCTCAGGCCCCCTCCGGAGCGGCGGAGATCTCTATGCAGGACCCGGCCTAAGGAGTCAAGGATGACGCAAGGAAGGACAGGCGGGCGCCAGCACGCCAGGCGGGGCAGTTTCCCCTTTGGTGCAAAGGGAGCAAGGACGTACGCGGGTTCCCAAAGCGTCCCCCAAAGGTTTCCATTCTGGTGCAACGAGACCGCAAGCACGAGCCCCGCAGGACGGATGTCATTGCCAAGCCCACCTCTGCATCGTCGATAACTACTTTGCAGGCGAAGATCACCTTTGGACAGGGCGGGGATGTACTCCTGTCCCCCTTCAAATTTGGCCATTGTGGGATCCCTTCCCGCCATTATGATAAGGGAAGAGGACCCAGGTCACTGATATATATAGAGGCTAGGCCGCACCGTAGCGGGGGGACGAACACACCAACACAAGACAAGGCAGAGAGCCAAGAACACCACTCGAGCGCCCTCGCGACGCTAGAAGCCACTGTACTAGTTCATCCACCACACCTCCCCGAGAGGCAATCCACCAAAGCAGGAGTAGGGTATTACGCTTCGCAGCGCCCCGAACCTGGGTAAACCACCATGTTCATCTTCTTCCTCATCATCGTGCGAGTTCGCGGTAGCCACCATCGAGTACCAAGCTAAGTAGGGCGAGGCCTCAGGGAAGCTTCACACACGCCCCTGTGTTCGAACCTTGAGGGTTTTGCGGAGCCCGAAATCCGACATTTGGCATGCCAGGTAGGGGACCTGTCAAAGCTCCCCCTCTCGCGGCGACGGTCAAGCCCTGGTTCAACAACCCCATGGCGGACGAGATCCCCGACGCTGTCCGGCCCTTGGCGCGCGATGGCGCCGGGACATGCAGGGCCGGCTCAGCGGTCGCCTGCATCCTCGGCGGGTCATAGGCAGCCTCCTCCAACCACCAGGTCAAGTAGTTCCTCCGCCACGTAGGAGCGGTCCGGCCGCGGCCCGAGCCCGCGCCGCCCCGTACGTGGCCGGAGACCGACATCACCTTCGGCCCCGACGACCACCCCAAGACGACGACAGCCGCCGAAACCCTCCCCATGTTGTGCACGCCGACCATAAGCGGCGTGGCTGTCTCCAGGACCCTCATAGACGGCGGTGCCGGCCTCAACGTCATCTCTATGGAGGCCTTCGATGCGCTACAGCTACCTCGAGACCAACTCGCGCCTTCAAGGCCCTTCTCTGGGGTGGTCTGGGGGGCCGTCGTCCCCGTGGGGCGGGTGCGCCTCCCCGTCACCTTCGGCACCGCTCCAACTTCCGCACCGAGCAGGTTGACTTCGACGTTGCCCACATCCACCTCCCGTACAACGCGATACTGGGCTACCCCACCCTCGCCCAGTTCATGGCGGCGACGCACCCGGGCTACAACATCGTCAAGATGCCCAGGAGCGGTGGCATCCTCACCATCGTGGGAAATGTCAAGGACGCGCCCCACGCGCTCAAGCTCACCTACAAAGCTGCGGCCACGGCGCGCCCCAGTGCCGGGGATGCCGCGCTGGTCACAAAGGACTCCGGGGGCGTCCTCGACGTCGCGCCGGTAAAGAAGAGGCAGTTGTTCTCCCAGAGCCGGGCGGAGACGAAGAAGGTGCCCGTGGATGAAGGAAACCCTGGCCCTACCTTCACCAACGACGCCGACCTGCCTCGGGACCAAGAAGAGGCGTTGGTGGCCTTCCTACGTGCGAACAAGGACGTGTTCGCATGGAGCGCCTCCGACCTAGTGGGGGGTCCCGAGGGACGTGATCGAGCACCACCTCATGGTGTGCCCGAACGCGCGTCCAGTGAAGCAAAAGGCAAGAAGGAAAGCTCAGGAGAAGCAGGCGTTGATCGCTCAGGAGGTCGGCAAGCTGAAGGAGACCGGGGTCATCCGGGAAGTGCGCTACCCGGAGTGGCTTGCCAACCCGGTGGTCGTCCCGAAGAAGGGTGGGAAGGAGCGTATGTGCGTCGACTTCACGAGCCTCAACAAAGCCTGCCCCCAAGACCCTGATCGAGGACTTAGAAGAGACATTCGCCAGCCTGAGGGAAGTGAACCTGAAACTCAACCCCGAGAAGTGCGTCTTCGGGGTCCCCTCGGGCAAGTTGCTCGGTTTCCTGGTGTCGCACCGGGGAATCGAGGCGAACCCGGAGAAGGTCAAGGCCATAAGCAAGATGAGCGCGCCCCAGACCCTCCTTGGGGCGCTTCATCTCCAAACTCGGCGAACGGGCCCTGCCGTTCTTCAAGATCATGAAAAGGAAGGGCCCCTTCGAGTGGACCCCGGATGCGGATGCGGCCTTCGAGGAGCTCAAGCAATACCTCACGAGCCCACCGGTGATGGTGGCACCTCGCCCTCGGGAGCCCTTGTTACTATACCTGGTCGCCACACCCCACTCCGCCAGCGCTGCATTGGTGGCGGTCAGGGAGAAGCAAGCCGACCCATGCGCCGCATCGTCGGGCGACGGCGGGCCCCCAAGCATGGAGCAAGGGGGCTCGCGGGATCCCGAGGACCCCGCTTCTCCCCAAGCCGGTGCTCCGGAGGCCCCAGTCACTCCGACGGCCCCTGAAGTGCTCAACCCTCATGAGGTCTCAGCCGCTCCGACGGCCCCTGAAGTGCTCAACCCTCACGAGGCCCCGGCCACCGCTGCAGGGGGCATCGCCGCGGGGCAGGACACCGCAAGAGACCTCACCCTCATCGAGCCCCCGGTGTACTACGTCAGCATAGTGCTACGGGACGAGCGCTCACGCTACCCCATGCAACAGAAGCTCCTTCTAGCGCTCCTTGTTGCTTCGAGGAAACTGCGCCACTACTTCCAGGGACATCCCATCAAGGTCGTCTCCGCGTATCCCCTGGAGAAGGTCCTGCGCAACCCCAACGCGGCGGGAAGAGTCGCCGAATGGAAGATCGAGTCGTAGGCCTTCAACATAGAGTTCAGCACGACCATGGTCATCAAAGGAGCAGCCCTGGCAGACTTCGTGGCGGAGTGGACGGATGCCCCTGACCGGGGGCTGGATGGAAGCCAGTCACTCACCCCTGGCGATGAGGCACCTGAGGGTTGGATCATACATTTGGACGGAGCCTTCACGCGCATGGGAGCAGGGGCTGGGGTCGTGCTTACTTCCCCGGTAGGAGACAAGCTCTGGTATGCTGTGCAACTCTGTTTCCAGCATGGAGAGAAGGTCTTCAACAATATCGCGGAGTACGAGGGCCTCATTGCCGGCCTCAAGGCAGCGGCGGCCTTGGGGGTTTGGTGCCTCACCGTCATGGGCGACTCCCAGCTCCTCGTCAACTTCTCCAACAAAGAGTACACACCCAAGGACGAGCATATGGAGGCATACTTGGAAGAGGTACGTAAGATTGAAAAACATTTTCAGGGCTTGGAATTGCAGCACATCCCGCGCGACGCGAACAGGGAGGCCGATGACATCGCCAAGAGGGCGTCACGCCGTGAGCCCCAGGAGTCGGGCGTCTTCGAGGAGCAGTTCTTCAAACCCTCCGCGGCGCCACCCGCTGAGGTCCTGGTGCCACAAAGTGAGGAGCTCCCCCCAGCGCCGCCCTCGGGGGCTCCGGATTGTGGCCAGGCCTCAGGGGCCCGACTGCTCCTAGTACTGGAGCCTTAGGACAATGACTGGATGCAGGAGTTCAGGACGTACCTACTTCACGGCACGCTACCGGAGAAGGAGGAAGAGGCGGAGCGCGTAGCACGGCAGGCCATGGCCTACTGCTTGCAGGAGGGCGACTTGTACCGCAGGCGCCCGAACGACGTCGCGCTGCGGTGCATCTCCAAGGGGCAGGGGCGCGAGCTGCTGGCAGACATCCACGGAGGGGACTGCGGACACCACTCCTCATCGCGCACACTTGCAGGGAAGGCATTCCGGTCAGGCTTCTACTGGCCCTTGGCGCTAAACGACGCCATCGAGCTGGTCCCGTCTTGCGAGGCCTGCCAATTCCATGCCAAACAAATTCACCAGCCCGCCCAGAGCCTCTAGACCATCCCGCTCTCCTGGCCCTTTGCGGTCTGGGGGCTGGACATTCTGGGACCCTTCCCACGGGCAGCGGGCGGGTACCGCTACCTCTACGTCGCCATCGACAAGTTCACCAAGTGGGCGGAGGTGGAGCCTGTGCGCGCCATCCCAGCTGGATCGGCCGTCAAGTTTATCAAGGGCATCGTGAGCCGATTCCGCGTCCCCAACCGCATCATCACCGACAATGGTTCGCAGTTCACAAGTAACCTCTTCAAGACCTATTGCGCTAACCTTGGAATGCAGATATGCTACGCATCGGTAGCCCACCCAAGGAGCAACGGCCACGCGAAGCGCGCCAACGCGGAAGTCCTGCGAGGCCTCAAGAGAAGGAGCTTCAAGAAGAAGCTGGAGGCGTGCGGCAGGCGTTGGGTCGATGAGCTCCAGTCCGTGCCGTGGTCCATCCGTACCACCGTGACTAAGCCCACCGGCGAGACCCCGTTCTTCCTTGTCTACGGAGCCGAAGCCGTCCTCCCCCACGAGGTCAAGCACCGCTCCCCGTGGGTCTTGGCATTCGACGAGGAGCATCAGAGTGTCATGCGGGGAACGGACCTCGTGCTCGGGGAGGAAGCACGTCGCCGAGCCTCTCTCCGAGCTGCGAGGTACCAGCAGGCGCTACAACGCTACCACTGCCGTAACATCCGCTCCAGGACCCTCGAAGTCGGAGACCTCGTCCTGAGGCGGGTTCTCTCCAGGGAGGGCTTGCATAAGCTCTCGTCCATATGGGAGGGCCCGTTCAAGGTCGCTCATGTCTCCAGGCTTGGCGCCGTGCGCCTGGAGACTCAGGACGGGGTCCCCATCCAGAATGCCTGGAACATCCAACACCTCCGGAAGTTCTACCCGTGACACTCTCACGTAATAATGAGTGGGCTGTATACGCTCGGAGCCCCCCGAGGACGCGGAGGGGTTCCTTCCCACGCAACGTGGAAGCCACAGCTCCGCGCTGGCGGACAACTCAACACTGCCCTCCAATGGCTATGCCCATGCAACGTGGATGCCCTACGCCCAGCACTGGGGGAAGACGAAGACTAGTCTAGGTGCCGGACGCGGCTGTTATTTGCTTTTCCCATATTTGGATTTGCCAACTTTTCTGGAGCGAAACTCGGGGCTTTTTTTCAAAATCATGTTTTAAAGAAATGGGTCAGGGATTTGTTTTCATCGTCATTTCCTATTTTGGGTTTTCTCTCTTCAGGCCGAGCACACGCCTGCTCCCCTCTCCCTCGCACCCCACGAGCGGGGGCTGGGGGGCACGATGCTCACACCTAGCCAAGGCCTTGGCGCCCGGATCCTCGCGTGGTACTCCCGGATGAGTTAGCAGGCGCGTGTCGCTTCGTACTTGCTCGGGGGCTCCACTCACAGCCCGACACGTCGTCTCGGAGCCTCGGGAGGCCCACCCATCCCGGGGCTGGAAACAAAAAATTTCTTTGGGGAGCCGCTTGAGCGTCAAAGGGGGCTCCTGAGCAGCACGCCTCAGGAGCCTTACCGGTCATATAGCCAGTCGCCCCTCGATGTCATCCTTGGTGATCCGGTCGGCATCGAGAGTGTCAAGGCCTAGCCTCGTGGTTGCCTCCTTGGTGATCCGGTCGTATATTACGGTGGTAGGGAAATGTGCGGGACTGGGACCTACCAACGTAGAGCTGCTTGAGTGTCAAAGGGGGCTCCTAAGCAGCGCGCCTCAGGAGCCTTACCGGTCATATAGCCACTCGCCCCTCGATGTCGTCCTTGGTGATCCGGTCGGCATCGAGGGTGCCGAGGCCTCACCTTGTAGTTGCGTCCTTGGTGATCTGGTCGTACACTATGGTGGTAGGGAAATGTGCGGGACTGGGAACTGTAGACACAGAGTGCCGAAAGGGCTCCCAACCTGCCTCACCCGTGTTGAAGAAGAGGTCCACAGGATGTCCGGACTTCCCAAGCGCCATAGTCACGCCTCCCCGACCCTGGAGCCTACCGCGATCATGTCAAGCTAAGTACCCTAATCACAACCGGAAGGCAGTCTCGACTAACAAAAACGCAAAAGCCAGGGCACGTGCCAAAAGCGCTGATAAAAGAGGCAAGCGCCCAAATTCTTTACACGCCCACAGGGCCTCCCTTGGTTCTTTGATTGCAGGAGCAGGAAAAGTAGAGGAGAAAGAAAGTGAGAAAGCCCCCACGGGGGCTGCCCCTCCAGGAGCCTCGGCATCGGCGCACCAGCGCTCAGTCGGTATCCTCCTCTTCCTTCACGGGCCCGTGAAGGCGAGCCGGCACGGACGCCCCTGGAGCGAAGGAGCGACGCCGCGGTGGCTGGCTACCCCCCGAGGTCTGGATGCGCCGGCACGGCGGCGCGCCGTAACTGCTATCGCTGCTGTCGCTCGGGCTCCCCTCGGAGGGGGTGTCGCTGCTGCTGGAGGCGCGGCGCCCGTCACGAAGGGCAAGCTCATCTCCAAGATCGCCGCGGCCAACATCTTCCGGGCAGCACCCCAGGCGCTCGCCCTCTCCCTCGAAGATCTTGACGAAGAGCGTCACCTCCCCGTCATAATTGAAATGGAGGGTGCGCCTCCCCACCAGGCCACGGGCGCGGGCAAACGCCTGCCACCCGCGGTTCAGGTACACGTAACCCCCGGAGGTGACCTCGACCTCCACCCAAGATGCCGCGCTGCAGCAGCCGTCAGCCTGCAGCCATAGGCCGTCAGGTCCCCCGGCCGGCAGCGCCCCCGCGAAGAAGGGCGGAAGTTGGAACCAGGCGGCCTCCGGCCTCTCCGCCCACACCACGAACTCCTGGGCCGTGTCGGCCGTATGGAACCGCAGGCGTGGCGGCCGGGTTGCCACCGCCGACCTCCCACCACGAGCGCCACCTCCTCGACTACGGCGGCCGCCCGCGCTGGACGGAGCCCCACCGCAGCCGCCAATAGCAACCCCGGGCCGCGCTGAAGCACGACCGCGCCCACGAGGAACCTCCGCCGGCGTCGCAGCGTGCTTTCGGGGATGACCGCGGCCCCTCCTGGGCGGCGGTGAGGCAGGGCTCTCCTCGGAAGCCTTCCGCTTCTCGGCGGCGGAGAAATTCCTCACTGAAGCCATGACTGGGAGAGCGGCGGCTTGGAGGTTGGGAGGCGAAGAAGACGAAAATGGGTTGAGGGCTTTCTCGCCCTCGCCTGCTTATGTACGACCAAGGGCCAATCGGCGCCCCCTCGCATCCCGGGAGGCGTGCAGCCTTCGAAGGGTCACATCCGCCCGGCCCAAGGAGAGAAAGCCGAGGGAACAACAGCATTCAAGGAAGGGCAATGATGGCCGGCGCTGCACGCGGGCGTCACGTCAGTTTGACTTGGGGCGGTTCCTGATGCCTTCGGGGAGCGGGGGCGACGCCGCCCAGGCGTTCGACGCGTGTAAAGCATGGCCCGCAGGCGTCTGGGGCCCGCGGCGCTTCGGGCCGTCCTTAAGGCTTCGCCCGGAAGCCAGCTCGAGCGCGCCTTGGGCCCGGGGGCTACTGTCGGCGTTCTGCGAACAGGGGTACCCAGACCTGCCTGCCTGCGGCCCAGGACATGGCCCACCTCGTCAGCCAAACATGGCCTGGCGAGACCCCACACAAGGCAAGGCCCTCGCGAGGACCCTAGCCTCGCGAGGGAGGCGACACCAAGACCGGCAAGGAATGGGCCTCCTCAGGCACCCTCCGGAGCGGTGGAGATCTCTATGCAGGACCCGGCCTCAGGAGTCAAGGATGACGAAAGGAAGGACAGGCGGGCGCCAGCATGCCAGGCGGGGTAGTTTCCCCTTTGGTGCAAAGGGAGCTAGGACGTACGCGGGTTCCCAAAGCGTCCCCCAAAGGTTTCCATTCTGGTGCAACGAGACCACGACCACGAGCACCGCAGGATGGATGTCATCGCCGAGCCCACCTCTGCATCGTCGACAGCTACTTTGCAGGCGAAGACCACCTTTGGACAGGGCGGGGATGTAGTCCTGTCCCCCTTCAAATTTGGCCATTGTGGGATCCCTTCCCGCCCTTATGATAAGGGAAGAGGACCCAGGCCACTAATATATATAGAGGCTAGGCCGCACCGTGGCGGGGGGATGAACACACCAACACAAGACAAGGCAGAGAGCCAAGAACACCACTCGAGCGCCCTCGCGAGGCTCGAAGCCACTGTACTAGTTCATCCACCACACCTCCCCGAGAGGCAATCCAGCAAAGCAAGAGTAGGGTATTACGCTTCGCAGCGGCCCGAGCCTGGGTAAACCACTGTGTTCATCTTCTTCCTCGTCATCATGTGAGTTCAGGGTAGCCACCATCGAGTAGCAAGCTAAGTAGGGCGAGGCCGCAGGGAAGCTTCGCACACGCCCCTGTGTTCGAACCTTGAGGGTTTTGCGGATCCCGAAATCCGACACACTTTGCGTAGCAACTAAATAGCAACCTAACTACTCCCACCGCATAACCCTCATAAGGAGGTAGGGTCATGCACGATGCAAGTATCAACGGAAAAAGTATCGGAGGCAACCCACCGAAGTGGTCACCATATCAACATGATCAAAATCATGAAATAAAGTGCTATATGCCATGCAATAAAAAATTTCTTATTCATGGTCAAGGGGCTGCTTGCCTGGCTTAGCAACATCTTCGAGGTCTTCACACGCTTCTCGTCCACTCCGAGCACTTCATCTACTTCGTCAACTATCGCCGGAAACAACCGCAATAAGCAACCCAACAAGCAGAAAAATAAAAGTGCTCTATAAATAGGGGTTTTATTTTTCTAGGGTGTCTCTGGTCATAAGGAAAATAACCAAGGAGATTTCCTTGGATGTGGATCAAGGGGGATATTTGAATGGTGGAAATAGGGGAAATGATGATCTTATAAGGATTCTACAGAAAATATTATTGTAAAAATGAGTGAATGCACCTATTAAATATGGCATGATTTTAGAAGGTTTTAGAAAGTGGTTTCACTAGATTTGGGGTAGGGATGAATTCCCTAGAAGTTTTATAAGATGGAAGTAATGAGAAAGGGGGCTATTTATTTGGCACAAAAGATTAGATGCATGGTAAAAATGTTAAACATGGCTTGATAAATAAGGCATGATATTTAGAGCACCTTGAAATTGGAATCACTTCATTTGGAGTTGATTTGGATGCCCTAGGAATTTTACAATGTGGGCTTTACAATAAAAGGAATGACCAAATTATTGGTGGAGGCGAAAACTATTATATGGAAAAATGTGCAATGCACATATTTGGATAGCACAAGATTTTAGAAATCTGTAGAAATGTGAATCAAAAAATTTGGAGTTGAATTGAATTTTGTGGGATTTAATTTGTCTCTCTGAAAAAAGAAAAAAATGGAAAAAGGGGGATACCTATGGGCCAAAACCAATGGGCCGCGCAGCTTAGCAGGGCGTTGGCGCTACTGAGCCGGCCCAGTAGCTCAGCCGCGCGCAGGGGGGGGCACGTCAGAGACGTATTCCACGGAATATGCCTCCTTCGCGGAGAGGCGTGGAAGGGGGAAACCGCATCCACTTATGCGCGGGCTCGGTCGTCTGGTCGCCTACAGGCGGGGCCCGCCTGGCAGGCTCGTCTCCCTCCTCCCGCCTGAACAGAGGCGAGGTAGGACAGGCGGGGCCGAGCGGGCGCCGGCGCCGTTCCGACAACTCCGTCCACCTCCGATGAAGCCCGACACACCGGCGAGCTCTGGTGAGAGGGGCCCGTCGCTCTGGATGGGTTTTGGTGCCCAGGGAAGGTCGAGGCCGGGCGCGGCGTTGGACAAGGCGGAAGGTGGCGACGGTGATGATCGGCATGGCGCCACCGCCATGGAGAGTGAGAAATAGAGCGCGGAGGAGGTCCTTCTTGACGGAAGGGATGCCTTGATGCTGCTACGGGGGAGGAGGGGCACGGGTGAGCTCGAATTCGAGCAGGGGTCGTGGCGGTAATGCTTGTCGAGGGGGAAGCAGATGGCATGGGGGAACGATCCAGGGGTCTAGGAGGTCCGCGGGTGTGAGAGGAGACGAAGGGAGATGAGAGAGGGACTCGGGGAAGACTTATATAGCCGTAGCGCCGGAGGACCGTGGATAGTGAGCTTGGCGGGGTCGAGGCCGTTGCTAGAGCTCACGGGGCAGGTTCGGGCATGTCTACGAGCTTTGTGGGTGAGGTTCACGACCAGGTAGAGGAAGAGGGGGAGCGGGGACGCGCAGGGAGCCCGCGCGTGTGAGCTCTCCCACTGGACGAGCCGGGCGGCCATGGCGCGCGTGCGAGGAGGCCATGGGAGGTGGAGAGAGGAGGGGGCCGACAGGGTGCCGTGTCCCGGACGTCGAGGCAGCCTCGGGCGACACGGTGGGGAGCCCCGAGGCTGTCGGGGCTAGTGATTGGGCGGGAGCCCCGAGGCTGTCGGGACATGGTAGCACGCTCTAGAGCGCCCATATGGCCGGCATGGCCATGCCGCCACACGCTCTGGGCCACTAAACTTTGTCCACGAGCTCCTAGGGTCTTTTGGAGATGCCCTTGTGCACAAGGAATCTAGGAGAGAGGTGGGGAGAGAGAGTAGAGGTGCAGAAGAGCTAGGCAGGGCCTGACCAGAGAGGTAAATGGAGGGTTTTACCCCGTCAATCCTTGAGAAATGGCCATGTAAGCTTTGCTGGAGGTAGAAGGGCACTATTAGGAGGTGTGGTAAAAATTTGGGATCAAGGAGAAACAGGGAAGTGGGCAAAACAGGAACTTTTGAAAATCAACAGAAGGTGTTTGATGCTGGTTTGGGTGACTAAAAAGATTCTACTAGCCATGAATTTTAACAGGACTAAATGGTGGTTAAAAATAAGGTTTACCACCAAGTTTGAGATTTGTTGAGTAAAGTTGCCAATGTAACTTTGGCAAACCCTAGAAATCCTCATAAACTGATTTTCTTAGATCTATCCAAGCAAACATATTCTCCTTAATGCACCACTTGAGGTGGTAGCATAATTTGGGCATTAGAGCATGCCCAAAAAGTTTGGGACCAAATGGGGGAACTTGATAATGCAAAACTTCCCAATTCTTGAAATCAGCAGAAATGGGTTTGGGGGGATTTGGACAAGTGTATCTGTTCTCCTTGATGCACCACTTGGTGTGGATTCTTTATTAGAGGATTAGAACATGTCGACAAAGTTTGAGCATAATTGGAGACACTTGGCAATGTAAAGTTGCTCAAGTTTGGATGTGGACAGAGAATAGGTGGGTTTTGGGATATTTTGGTGAACCAAAACAATTGGGATGGAGATGAAACTTGGCAAGATCATCACATATAGCATGTGTGACATGCTGGAATTTTCCTGGATTTATTTGAGAATATTTCTTATAGAAATATTTCAAAAGCTTGATTTAAGCAGAAAGGGTTTTGGAGGGTTTTGTCCAATATTTTGAACATGACCATGTGTTGAAACTCTTATATATGGACAATATATGTACACTGAGTTTCCCTAAATTTTCTCAAATATTTTGAAAGCATAAAAATAATTTTTCCCTATACAACACCATTTCTGGCCTTAAGAAAAAGTCTTAAATAAAATAGTAAAATAATATTTAAAATTAATATTTGGTGGTTTTGGGAAGTATTATATATAGTAGGTTCCAAATAAAGTCTTTGGGAAAAACTATCCACCCAATTTGAGGACTTGTAGTTAAGTCCTCAACTCAGGGTTTTTTTTGAAAACCTAATTTGAATAAATCCCTTTTGGCCAAAATGATATTTGGTAAAAATAGTTTTAGGTCCTATACACATGGTATGATCATTGGACAATAGTTTAGATCAAGGAAAAGAGTTCTTGAGGGGACGCAGGATTTTATGAATATAGAGCACAAGCAAGCAAACAAGCAATTAACAATCAAGTCAAGCATCACAAGCACACAAAAAGTTTTAATTGGTCCTAATTTTTGAGCTATGTCAACTTAGTCAAGAGAGGCAAAACACAGTGTGTGACAGCCTTCTTGCCGGCATTGAGATTACCAGAGCTCTCAATGGCCAAAAGTGCCTTTCCCTTACGCTTCTTGTTGCGCCTTCGACTTCTCCCTTTCGAGCCAGGGGCATCGTCGTCGTCATCTGAGTCGATTTCGACACCAGCCTCCTCTCCGGGGAGTCGCCTTCTTCCTCAGCACGAGCGCACTTTTCCGCCAATGTGTACAACTCATTGACAGTCTTGGGGAGTTTGACATTCATCTTGGCCGCATCCTCCTGTTGCGCACGTTCGAGTGGAACGCGGCAATCACGGCTGCGGGTTGTATCTCCGGAATATTGCGCTGCACTCGACTGAATCTCTGGATGTACTTTCGCAGGGTTTCTCCTTCCTTCTGCGGAAGGACTTGCAGGTTGTTGGGCTGTCCTGGCTCCTGGTGGCCACCTACAAAGACGCCAACAAACTCGTTGCACATGTCAGCCCATGATGAAATAGAGTTATCCGACAGGTGCATCAGCCACCATCTCACATTTGGCTTGAGTGCCAAAGGGAAATAGTTGGCGAGCACCTTCTCATCTCTTCCCCCGGTGGCCTGAACAAGTATCGTATAGATGCCCAGGAACTCCGCCGTGTTCAGTTTTCCATCATACTTCTCTGCCAGCTCAGGCTTGAAGGCTCGGGCCGACGGCCAGCGGACCTGTCGCAGCTCGCGAGTGAAGGCGGGGCACCCAACCTATAAGGTAGGTAGCCGCCAGCACTGGGCGCGGGGTCGCCAGCACCTGGGCCTTTGCACCTGTCGGATTGACGGTGTGCTTCCCGGCATCGCTCTATGGTGATGCGCGCGTCTTCTATCCACCGGTCTTCCAGGACACGCCGCTGGTCCCAGTGGTCGTGTGAGCCGGAGGAAACTATGGATGATTCATCGGGCTCTTCGGTATGCGGAGCTCGTTGTGGCTGCCTCTGGGCTTGTTGTCGCAGAGGGGATTGCACCGTTGGCGTGGGTCCCTCGACACGACCGTCAGCCAGGGCCGCCGTCACCTTCTGCGAACGCCGCGACGGCTCTGCATGCTGCGACTTGTTGGCTTTGACGAAGCCGATCAAACTCTGGATGGTGGCTCTCCACTCGTCCATCTTGTCAGCCGCCGGCGGGAAGTTTAGCAGTAGCTAGGCCCACGCCATTGCTTCCGCCGCCGTGGCCGGCATGGCTAGAGAAGCGGATCGCAACATCGCTCGACTCCTGGTGGAACCAAGAGGAGCGTCGCTGTATTCTTGCCGTCGTGCACCGGTCGCTGAGGCGGTCTGTCGTGGAGGAGGCCGGACTTGCGGGTCTATGGCCCCGCTTGGTGCTCCATCTTGCTCCGAGCGAGGCGCGCGCCCAACAGCCACACTTGTGACGGGCGCAGCTGGAGGATCACGGCTTGCACCAGATTGGGCGCCGCCGTTGCGGCTGCGGCCACCAGCACGGCGGGGAGGTGGAGACCGAACGTTTCCTCCTCCCGCGGCGCTAGGGTTAAGCTCGCCAGAATGTTGCTTCTGTCGCTCCTCTTCGGCGTTCCTCGCTCCAACTTCGGCCGCGGGGGACACGACGGTGGCGTCGCCTACGCCAGTCGTGTCGCCCATGACGCCCACCAAATTTGTCACCGCCGCGGTACAAACGGCGTCCGCAGCTGCATGCGAGGGGGCCTTTGAAGCAGAGGGATGCGCATTCGCGCCGGCCTTTGAAGAAGACAGCGATGAAGATCGACGCGCTGCCCACGATCTCAGGTTCGCACAAATAAAGCACGCCCCCTACCTGGCGCACCAAAGTTGTCGGGGCAGGATGCACACGATCACCTATGGGACCAAGGGCCCCTTTGTGGTTCGGCAGGGGTGAGGTCAAGTTGCACAAAGAGCAGAGGCCATGAGACAGCGCGACAATGGGATGCTAGTGTTTTACCCAGGTTCGGGCCGCTGGGAAGCATAAAACCCTACTCCTGCTTTGGTGGATTGATCAGAGGAACACGAAGCACACGCAGCGCTCAAACCAGACAAGGTTCCCTTCGGGGGAGCTGCTACGCGAGTACAAGTGTCGAAAGGTCCGAATCTTGAGCTAGGTTGCCTTGGGCCTCCTTTTATAGGTCAATGGGCAACCAAAGTGGCAAAACAGACATTGTCTAGTGATTAGATAGCTAACAGTGCTATCATACGTAACTCTGGCACTTAGGACAAAATGCCATAAATGCTAGCCTAGGTGGCGAGCGGAGGTGCACCCCCGGCAAGTTCTTACCACCGCTTAGTTGGCTGTTGCTTAGTGTCTTGAAACACCTCTGGACGGGTGTCAAATGGATGTAATCTTTCTTCTGGTGCATCGCCACGTGCTTAGCGAGAGCCACTTAGACACCCGAGGGCTCGACACCGCATCAATAATTGACTAGTGTTGCGATGCGGTGGGAAATGGCCTGCCGGGTCTTCTGGAAGGCGTGCACGCCTCGGTCCCCGGCAGGCACTGGGGACGTGGCTGGCGCAGCTCGGGCTCGTCTTGGGCCGTTGCATTGATCTTGCCGGCATAGCTAGCCAGCGTAGGCTGCTCCTACCGGGGTCTTGTATGTTGGCTTTGTCTTCTTGGTGTGCTCCTTGATCTCACGAACAGTGGCCTCTCAAGCTTGGGCTGGGCTTGACGGGGTTCTGGTACTACTACCTGTGCATAAGTCAGGGGCACTAGGTACCCCATTCCCTGTGCACCAACAATATCCCAGTAACAAAGTAGGGGACAAGACACGTATTTGTATTGTTGCCACTAAGTATAAAATGATGGGGTTTATTCATATTAATTGAGTTTACTTTGTCTTCATCATGTCATCATTCTCCAAGCATTAATCTATTTGTCGTGTATTTTATACCTAGAGAGGCAACTATAGAAGCGCTCTTGAAGTGGAGTAATAGTAGTAGGTGCAGGCCGGAGTCGGCCTACTTTTTTTTTGGACGTGATGCCGATATGCATGATCATTGCCGTGAATATCACATAACTATGCGCTTTTCTATCAATTCCCCAATAGTAATTTGTTTACCCACCATATGCCTACTTCGAGAGAGATGCCACTAGAGAACACTATGCCCCCCGGGTCTATTCACTTATAAATTTACAAACGCTACTATTTCCTTGCTGCCATTATTTCCTTTTTATTCATTTTGCAATTAATATTTATCCAACTATCAACTAAACTACTTATTTGCTTGCATGTAACGAGTTCAAGGGGCTTGACAACCCTCTTGCATGCGTTGGTGCAAGTGTTTCCTCTTTTGTGTGTAGGCGCTGAAGACGGGAGTTGTGTGGTCCTCCTATTGGTTCGATAACCTTGTTTCTCACTCCGGGAAGTACTTATTTATGGTATGCTGCATCATCTGTTCCACTTAATGGAAAAACCTAACGCAGATCACAAGTATAAGCCTTCGAGAAGAAGGTTATGGAGTTGGCGTCGGCATGTAAGGAGGCTAATTCCAATACCAAGGCAACCGAGGAGAAGCTGAAGTCAGTGGGGAAGCTGGAAGAGGAAAACAAGAGACTGAATGTCGCAGTGGAGAGGTCCGTGGAGGAGCTCGCTGAGCTGAAGAAACATTCCGCTGAGTGGGAATCCAATTACAAACTGCTCTCCACCAAGAAGCTCGAGCTGGAGCAGTACGTTGAGCAGTTCGGCGATGAAATGAGTGAGAAGCTCAAAGGTAATCCGCCTACCCGAGTGATTTTTGTTTTGCCTTTGGTGTCTTGCTTGTTATTGATTTTGCTTGTTCCTCTCTAACCTGAATTTTGCAACGACGTCGGGGCCAAAACTGAGAGGATCGAATAAGAACTACACCTGTCTCAGCAACTCCTCAGGGATTGCTCGGCGTTGGCAATTTTTCGGTTGGAGAAACACATCGAGCATGTGTTGAGCTACCTCGACTGGCTCCATGAAGCTGTCAAGAAGATTGACGAAGAGATCATTCCCGACGAGGAGGTTCCGAATGACTTGGAGTTTATCAGGGACCGAGTGTGAGCTGTTCCGGGCCGAGTGAAAGGGTGGAAGAAGTCGTTGGCCCGGTGTGGAGCTGATGTCGCCCTTTCTCTTGTCAAAGTCCACTGCAATGGTGTGGAAAAGGAGAAGCTGAAGTTGTAGCTAAGTCGTTTCACCCACTCGGGGCCATGGGAATCATGTTATGGAAATCACCGGAGTGAAAAATATGAAATTTTGACATAGTACAACGAAAGTAGACTTTTTGTCATCAAAATCCATATGAAATTCATTAGGGAAATGAAAATGTTTTTGTTTGTTCTAAGTGAAGAACTTGCGGAGTAAGTCCGCGTTCCAAACCCGGGGCTCTTCCGTCTCCTTATTGAAGTTGTAGAGCCGATAAGCTCTGTTGTTGAGCACTTCTGAGATTGCGAAAGTCCCTTGCCATGTAGGTGCAAGCTTGTGACGTTTTTGTTGATTCAGTCAGAGGACGAGATTACCTTCCTGAAAGGTGCGCCCTCTGACCTGTCTGTTGTGGTAGTGCCTCAAATCCTGTTGATGAAGTGCTGATCTGATGAGGGCTAGCTCCCTTTCTTCGTCTAGGAGGTCTAGAACATCCTGTTGTGCTTCCTCGGCTTCAGCTTCAGAATACAGTTCCACTCGGGGGGAATTTTGCATTAAGTCACTCGGCAAGACGACTTCGGACCCATACACCATGAAGAAAGGGCTGCGATTGGTGGATCGATTCGTTGTCATTCCCAGACCCCCACAGTACTGATGGCAATTCGTCGACCCAGGCCCTGTAGTGTGCTTCAGGTCTCTCAAGAGACGTGGCTTTAGCCCTTGTAGGATCATCCCATTGGCCCGCTCTGCTTGACCATTCGACTACTGCTGAGCCACGGAGGCATAGTCGACCCGAATGCCCTGGGTATAACAGAATTTGCGAAATTCATCCGAGTCGAAGTTAGACCCGTTACCCGTGATGATGCTATGGGGAACCCCAAACCTAAAGATGATTTTCCTGATGAAGCTAATGGCAGTCATTGAACATAGGTCCTTCACAGGCTTCACTTCTATCCAGTTGGTGAATTTGTCCACCGCCACTAACAGATGGGTGAAACCACTCGACCTGGTTTGTAGGGGTCTGACCATGTCAAGTACCCAAACAACAAAAGGCCAGGTGAGTGGAATTGTCTTCAATGTTGACACGGGCTTGTGGGATTGGTTCTTATAGAACTGGCACCAGATGCACTGATCCACGATATCTCTCGCTACTTCATTGGCATGTGCCAGTAAAAACCTGCTCAGAAAGCCTTGACGGCTAATGTCTGAGAGGAAGCGTGGTGGCCGCAAGTTCCCGAGTGGATCTCGTGCAGGACTTGTAGCCCTTCTTGTGGGGAGATGCAACGTTGACTGACTCCGGTGGTACTCTTCTTGTCTGGCCACTGTTCAAAAAATCTTCCGATTCAGTGATTTATCGTTCGATTTATCACTACTCTTGGGGTGACCGATAAGACTATGCCTTATCTTCATTGTTCATCGCTTTGGCCGATTTGTCGCTATGACAAGCAATTTATCAGGAATCTACCGATAAATCAGGCCTATTGATAGCACTATGTTTGCAAAAACTATGTTTATTTCTGTTTTGTGGACCTTGTTACACAATATGTATTGTTGTCCCATTTTCTTTATCATTATACGAGGATTCAAAGGCTAGGAATCAAGGTAACACTTCTGTCCAATATTGTTTTGGTGTTGAATATAGCATATTTTCTTGTTCGGAACCTAGGATTTGCAAAAAATGGCCGATTAATAGTCGACAGATAAAATCGATTAATTGACCGATTTCCGATTAATCTCTAATCCCCAGCTGACAGAGACGCTAATGATAAGGGATATCCTCAACATTGTGTATAACTGATATACCTTTACTGTGAAGGCCTTGGATCACCGGACGATCTGGTGGGCTACCACTTCGTCTTCGGGGAGTTCTTGCCTAAGCAAGTATGCTATGTAGGGTTGAGTACACTCGAGAATGATCACCAGTACTTCATGGACCAGGTCAACCACTGTTGGGATGTCAACCTCAGTCGGATTTTATGGGTCGGCTGCTTGTGGGGGCTCCTCCATGAAAGGATCTTATTTGATGGTTGGGGTGCGCAGGTGCTCTAGGAACACATCTTTGGGTACGACTCGTCCAGTGGAACAGATCTTGGCCAAATCGTTTGCTGCCTAATTTTTGATTCGGGGTATGTGATGCAACTCCAAACCCTCGAAGTTCTTTTCTAGCTTTCGGACGACATTGCAGTAACCTGTCATTGCTGGGCTCCGAATGTCCCACTCCTTCATAACCTGATTCACCACGTGGTCCGAATTGCCATAGACCATCAAACAGCGTATGCCGAGTGAGATAGCCCTACGTAGCCCGTACATGAGGGCTTCGTAGTCGGCCTCATTGTTGGACGAATCAATGTGAATCTAGAGCACATAGCTCAGTCATCCTCCCCTGGGGGAAACTAGGACCTCTCCAGCCACCGAGCCGTGGAGCATCTTAGATCCTTCAAAGAACATTGTCGGGTGATCAGGGAGGCTCGGGGCTGCCTATTCTTGTTCGATCCATTCGGCTAGGAAATCCACTAGGGCTTGGGATTTGATTGCTTTTTTTGCTTCAAACTTGATCTCAAAAGGAAGGAGCTTAATAGCCCATTTTGCCACTCAGCCAGTGGCGTCTCTTTTCTTCAGGATCTCAGACAGGGGAGGGTCACTGATAACCGCTAACGAGTGGTCTTGGAAGTAATGGCTCACCTTCTTCACAGTAAGATGAATACCGTAGACCAACTCCTGGTAATGCGGGTACCTTTGTTTGGAAGGGGTCAGAACATCTGATACGTAGAAGATGGGGCGCTGAACCTTGAATGCCTTTCCTTGCTCTGCGCGTTCCAGATTGATCACGGTGCTAACCACTAGGTTTGTGGCTGCAATATACAAGAGCAAAGGCTCTCGGCTGCCCAGAGCAGTTAACACCGGCTGGGTGGAAAGCAAAGCATTGAGTTCTTGGAATGCAGCTTGCGCTTCAGTCGTCCACTCGAACTTGTCAGACTGTTTCATCAATCGGTAAAGAGGTAGTGCCTTCTCACCGAGTCTTGATATGAATCTGCTCAGGGCCGCCAGGCACCCTGTGAGTCTCTATACGTCGTGTAGAGGCTCTATTTGTTTCATCCGGACAATGGCGCCGATCTTGTCGGGGTTGTCATTGATCCCACGTGGAAACAAGGAAACCGAGTAGCTTGCCAGCTGGGACCTTGAATGTGCACATGGTCGGGTTGAGCTTTATTCCAAAGCGTCGTAGGCTTGCAAAGGTTTTGGTGAGGTCAGTCAGGAGGTTGGAACCTTGCCTGGACTTGACTACAATGTCATCCATGTACGCCTCCATGTTCCCGATAGACATAGAATGGTCGAGCCATGAAACGTGCATAGGCGCGCCTACTCAGGATGGCATGGGACACACTCTGAAAGTCCACCACCTCAAAGGTTAGTCATTCCTTCTTGTAGTTCTTCTCGCTACCAAAAACGACGTTGAGGGTGATCTGCCCGAGTGACTTCACTTTTTTCCGGGGATGACCCTGTGAATGTGCATGTTGATCTTGCTTAGTCGGGACAAGGGTATGTCCATCGCATTGAACGTGTTGGCGTAGATGATGTTGAGCCTGCTGCCCCCGTCCATGAGGACTTTCTGTAGTCAGACTCCATTAACTGTCAGATTCACCACCAGCGCTTGCCGCCCAGGGGTCGGTATGTGGGCCGGGTGATCGGACTGATCGAATGTAAAGGGTGTCTTGGCCCAATCCAAATACTTGGAAACAGGCGGAACTGTCATGTTGACATCTCGACTGATGACCTTTAGTCTGCTCTTGCTTTCGATGTCAGAGAAGATCACGAGGACCTCCTTAACGTTGGGGGTACCCGGAGGCGTCTCCAACCTCTGCCTCGTCATTGTCCTTGTCTTCAAAGGACTCACCTCGCATCTCTTGCTTGAGCAGATGGCACTCCCGAGTGGTATGCTTCGACAGAATGAGGTTGCCATCTTCACCCCTCTTGGTGTCAATCTGGCAGGGCTGATCTAGGATGTCCCCCAAGGGGTCGCTTTTCATCTTAGCTACCCAATCCTTCTTCTACTTCTGCTTCCCCTTGCTTTTTCTTTTCCCGAGAACAGCTGTAGCTTCTGCTTTACCGGCAGGCTCAGCTTTTTATTTCTATTTCTTGCTAGCTTATCTTCCTGACTAAGGAAATTCAGTCGTGCGGCCCTTGCCGCTCCGGAGGCGGTCTTCTTGTTCGCCGTTGGCGTATCGCCTAGTTAGCCCTACTGAGAGATAGAACATCACACCGGCCGAACTTCAGGATGAGCTCGCGATAACGGAGGCCTGGCATAAAGGCGCAGATGGCCTGATGCTCTGTCACGTTCTCCATAGTATTTTGCAATGTGGTCCAATGCTGTATATACTCACGGAGAGTCTCGTTATTCCTCTGCACACATTGTTTTAATTTTGTCAATCCGCCCGGGCGCTTTTAAGTGACCTCGAACGTCTTGACAAACACTCGGGCCAGGTCTTCTTAGCTATTGATGCTGCCGGCGGATAGTTGATCCAACCAGGCCCTCGCCGGTCACTCCACCATCAGGGGTAAATGCTTCATCGCAACAAAAAATCGTTGTCATCGCCAATCTGGATGGCCACTCGAGAATATTCAATCCATGTCTTCGGCTTCGACTCGCCGTTGAACTTGCTGATCCCTATAGCCAACCTGTAGTTGGAGGGAATCTCTGCTTCCCGAATGTATCTGCTGAAACATTCGAGGCCAGAAACGCCCCGACTCTCTGCTAGCTTTGGCACTGTTGACCACTCCCTTGGCAATGATTGATGTAGCATTAAGCAGGGGCGCTCGGAAGTCCTCATCCCCGTAGTCCGTCTATCGAATGGGACTATGCCTCCGGTCATCCTCGCAAGGCCGCTTGTCGTCATAGGACCGTGTCCGTATGCAGCACCCCTTGGAGGGTGTGTCGGACTACGATGGTGGTACTTGCGTCTCCAGTCTCCATATTGGTCTCTCGGAGGAGAGGAGCATCGGTGCCTCCTTGGTGCGAACAGGCTATGAGCTGACACCATCGTGTCCGCCCGGACGGACATGCTATGAGTGTGGTTGTGTAACTGGGACACCGCAGAGTTCTGCTCAAAGGCAATATTTAGGAGAGTCTATATCTGCCGAGTGCCTACTCCTGCCGCCGAATCAGACAGTTCAATGGATTCAATGATCCAAGTCGCTGCGGCCAGAGTTTGCAGTGGGGTGCGCATCACGTTGTCGGTACAGGGACGGACGTTCGGGAACAACTGCTTGCAATGTCGACTGGAGCTAGGTTGCTGCTGATACGTCCATTTTGCATCATGATTTCCTACTGTTATTTACTTTGATTTGTTGAATAATAATGCTTTGGGGAGTGATTCTAATGCCTTTTCTCTCATAATATGCAAGGTTTACACAAAGAGGGAGAATACCGGCAGCTGGAATTCTGGACCCAAGAAAAGCACGTTAGAGATACCTATTCTGCACAACTCCAATGAAGCTGAAATTTTACGGAGATTATTTTTGCATTTAATAAAAAATACTGGAGCTGAAAACTACCGGAGGGGGCCTTCCAGGTGGGCACAACCCACCAGGGCGCGCCAGGCCCCCCTGGGCGCGCCCTGATGGGTTGTGGCCACCTCGGCCCACCTCCGGTGCCCATCTTCCGGTATATGGCCACACTTGACCTAGAAAAAATCAGAGGAGGACTTTCGGGACGAAGCTCCGCCGCCTCGAGGCGGAACTTGGGCAGGAGCACTTTTGCCCTCCGGCGGAGCGATTCCGCCGGGGGAACTTCCCTCCCGGAGGGGTAAATCGAAGCTATCCTCATCACCAACACCTCTCTAATCTTTGGGAGGCCAATCTTCATCAACAGCTTCAACAGCGCCATCTCCTATCAAACCCTAGTTCATCTCTTGTGTTCAATCTTTGTACCGGAACCTCAGATTGGTACCTGTGGGTGACTAGTAGTGTTGATTACCTTGCGTAGTTGATTACCATATGGTTTATTTGGTGGAAGATTATATGTTTAGATCCATTATGCCATTCAATACTCCTCTGATCTGTATGGTTTATTTGGAAGATTATATGGAGAGCATAATTATTATTTGTGAGTAGTTACCTTTGTTCTTGAGGTCACGGGAGAAGTCATGTTGCGAGTAATCATGCGAATTTGATATGTGTTCGATATTTTGATGATATCTATGTTGTGATTCCCTTAGTGGTGTCATGCGAACGTCGACTACATGACACTTCACCATTCATGGGCCTAAAGGGAATGCATTGTGGAGTAGTTATTAGATGATGGGTTGCTAGAGTGATAGAAGCTTAAACCATAGTTTATGCGTTGCTTCGTAAGGGGCTGATTTGGACTCAAACGTTTAATGCTATGGTTAGATTTGTAGGATCACTAGAAGAGTGTCTAGAGGGGGGTGAATAGACTACTAGCAGGAATTTAAAACCTAACCTTTTCCCAAGTTAATTGGTTAGCAGATTTTAACAATTATAGCAAGTCTAGCACACCCTACACATGCATGTCAACAAGTATGGCAGCGGAAAGTAAAGACATTGCACATGAAAGTAGAGAGTTGAGATAGGGAGATCAAACGCATGCGGGACACAAAGATTTTTCCCGTGGTTCCGATGGGTGGTGCTATCGAACGTCCACGTTTATGGAGTCCTCAACCCACGGAGGGTAACGGTCGCGAGAGTCCACGGAGGGCTCCACCCATAAGGGTCCACGAAGTAGCAACCTTGACTATTCCATAACGGCTTCCGTCCACGAAGGACTAGCCTCACTATGGGTAGATCTTCATGAAGTCGGCGATCTCCTTGCCCGTACAAACTTCTTGGTTCAACTCCACAACACGAAGTAGGAGGCTCCCAAGCGACACCTAACCAATCTAGGAGGCACCACCCTCCAAAAGGTAATAGGCTCGGAAATGTCGATGAACTCCTTGCTCTTGTGCTTCTAGATGATAGACTCCTCAACACACAATCACTCTGTCACAGATTTGGCTATGGTGGAAGAGATTGATTTGGTGGAAACCAACTTGGGGAGGCTAGAGATCAAGATTCATATGGATGGAGTGGAATAGCTTGATCTCAACACATGAGTAGGTGGCTCTCTCTCAGAAAATTGGATGGGGCAAGTATGGAATAGTTCTGACTGCTTCTCTTCCGAGTGGGTGGTGGTGAAGGCGTATATATAGGCATCCCCAAAAATCCAACCGTTACACCTAAAGTGACCAAGTCGGTGACATCGATGTGTGAATCTCGGTGGTACCGAAGTGACCAAAAGGTGACAACTTTTGAATCTCGGTGAGACCGATATATAAAACTCGGTGGTACCCATTAGGTGACCAACGGTCAGATTGCGCAACTCGGTGACGCCGATCCAACAAACTTGGTGGTACCAATTTTGTGAATCGAGGTACCAGAAAGTTGGCAACCCAAACTCGATGGCACCGAAGTGGAATCGGTTGCACCGATGTGCTAGGGTTTGGCATGTGTCTGTCTGAGTTTGGGAATCGGCGGCACCGAGTGGAAAGTGTTGGTTTCACCGATTTTGGATATTTGACTTTGGACAGACTTTTGTGGAAGAGCTTCTGGGTGTTTTTGGTGACTATCACTTGTGCACGTGGAGCATCTTGTTCACCAACAGTACCTTACCCCCTTTTAATAGTATTGGCTTTCCTATGGACTCAAAGTGATTTCTCACAAAGTAAAATGTAGAGTCCTCTTGCTTGAAGCTTTTCCAATCCATTTCCTTGCATCTTGTGGTATTTCCACAATCTCCATAATTCTTTAGCCAACCCTCTCTGTGGACTTCATTTGAAATACACTAGTTGAAAGTATTAGTCCAAGAGACAATGTATGTTGTCAAGAATTATCAAAACCACCAAGGGAGCATATAGTTCTTTCAATCTCCCCCTTTTTGGTAATTGATGACAACATACAGTCAAAGCTTCAAATAAAGATATGCATGGATATAATGAAGACTTTGAGAGACACATGACTTAGACTTGCTCCCCCTAAATGTGTGCAATCCCTTTAAAGGATAGTTGCTTTGGAATGCATGGACACACATATACTCGAAGGGATATAATGAGTCAAGTGTATCTTGGCTATATGCATCAAATATATGTGCATGAGTTACATCCTTGTTCAAGACTTCACTCTTGCAGACAATATGTGCAAGAAGCAAGAGATCATCTTGCTCAAAGATATGATGCATATACTTACCTTGAGTTCTTGAGCATTCTAGTAGTAGAGATACACTTGAGAAAACAATGTTACGAAACACAAGAGTATTCTATCAATCAAAAGGGCAATAGAACTCAAAAGTACCAAGATATGGAGAACATATAGAAGATAGTAATCCTTAAGATTGATATGTCTCCAATATCATTTAGAGCTTTCTCCCCTGAGATATGCAAGTAGTAGATCATCCTCTCTCCCTGAATCTTAGCATGTAGATATTGGGATTGGATAAGGTGAGAAAAGTCTAAGATGAGTAGTCAAATGAAATAAACACATTTTTCTCCCAAACATATTTTTCTCCCCCTAATTTGGTATTCTCACCTTGTCTATATAAGTATAAAATTTGCTACTCTTCTCTCCCCCTTGATTGTATCTCCCCCTTTGCATAAGCATGTATCTCCCCCTTTAGCATTGAAGCTTTGGTATTTCTCCCCCTTTGGCATTAATTTCCAAAACGGTCATACACTGGGTCAGATACAAGGATCATTGATTAAGAAGGGATCCTTGAAAACAAGGATCATGGATTGTAGGGTTCATAGAAATGAGAACTGAGGGAATCATTGAAAATATTTTCTCTCCCTTTGGCTGATCTGAGAGCTTGTAAGACTTCTCCTCCTTTGAGTTAGGGATCCTTTAAAAAAATCCCGCCCTTTTTTTAAGAAGAGGGGATCATCGAAGAATTGATAATATCACAGTAGGATCACTAAGGAAACAAAGATTTGCAATTATGAACACAAATAAGAGAAGAAATCAAATTGGTGGCTCCGAGACAAACAAGTCGGTGGTACCGAGATATTGTTTTGCAGCTCATCTGCTAATTCGGTAGAACCGAGTTATTTGTATCGGCGGCTCCGAGGCTAAAACAGAAACTTGGCAATGTTTGAGAAACTTGCAAAATAAATTTAGAAAACTTTTAACAAAGTGTCAAAACAAATTTTCAAAGGGAATGCAAAGGACTTTACAAAGAGATATAAACTAGATAAGATTTGAGTGGTTCGAAGAAATCTTGCAAAATAGGGAATGAACCAACCAAGATTCTTAACTAGATGATGGGCGGTGACTAGGTCACCTATATTTGAGTATATTGACTTAGGAGCCAAGAGAGAATACTTGATCATAGGTCATACTCATCGTTAAGCTCAAAATGGGATTACCATTTTTCGATTAAGCATTTTAATGTCTTCATATCACTTGAGTTGCTTTACCTCATGACTTGGAGTAAAGCCATTTCAAGGATATGAGTACATACCTTTGAGTGATGTTGATGACGTGGCTTGTAGGTGAACTTGTTGAGGAAGCTCGATGTTGATGAAGATCATCTCGTGTTGGGAGCAATCCTTGTTTGTTTTGGTTCTCTTTTCACCTACATAGGTTAGTCATGCAAGGAAGAACAATATATATCCATTTGACATAATATCAATTGAGAATTTGCAACTATGATCATATCAAATATATGTCAAGGATATGGTTAAGTTGTCTTCTTCCTTTCATCATCAAAAGAGGTTGTGGATACTTGGTTATGACAAGATTGCTTATGATTGGAGTTGATGGCAATCTTGTGGAATAACGTTCTTCCAAGTACCTACAAAAGGTTAGATGCAATGCAAGGGTGCATGGAATTCCATGGTATAAGATAACATGTCAAGTGTATCATGGAAGTATCATGTAAGCTCATGCCCTTGCATGCAAATCGAGTGAGTCTAGCTAAAGTTTGAAGCATCAAGGATTTTCAACTCACTCCTGAAGTGACAAAACACTTTCTTATCAAATGGTTTAGTAAATATATCGGCCAATTGCTTGTTGGTGCGAACATGCTTAAGATTGATATCTCCTTTGGCAACATGATCACGAATGAAATGATGTCGAACTTGAATATGCTTATTTCGAGAATGTTGAACGGGATTATGACCAATCTTAATGGCACTTTCATTGTCACAAAGTAATGGAACATTTTTCACATGGATTCCATAATCCTTAAGCGTTTGTGTCATCCATAGTAATTGTTCACAACACGATCCGACAGCAATATACTCAGCTTCGGCAGTAGATAGAGATACCGAGTTTTGTTTCTTGGAGGACCAAGACACAAGAGATCTACCAAGAAATTGACAAGTACCCGAGGTGGAATTTCTATCCACTTTTTCACCGGCATAGTCCGAGTCGGAATAGCCAATAAGGTTAAAAGAAGATCCCTTGGGTTACCAAATGCCAAAATTTGGTGTTTGTATCAAATATCTCACAATACGTTTCACGGACAAAAGATGACACTCTTTAGGTGCAGCTTGATATCTAGCACATATGAAAATACTAAGCATAATGTCGGGACGGGAGGCACATAGATATAGCAATGAACCAATCATAGATCGATAAACCTTTTGATCAACCGGTTCATCCTCCTTGGTAAGATCAACATGTCCACTAGTAGGCATAGGAGTTTTCATACCTTTGCACTCTTGCATGTTGAACTTCTTGATCAAGTCCTTGGTATATTTGGTTTGAGAGATGAAAGTTCCTTCTCTTGTTTGCTTGATTTGCAAACCAAGAAAGAATTTCAGCTCACACATCATGGACATCTCATACTTCTCGGACATCAACCTTCCAAATCTTTCACTAAGTTGTGGGTTAGTAGATCCAAAGATAATATCATCCACATAGATTTGGCACACAAATAATTCACCATTAACTCTCTTAGTGAATAAGGTTGCGTCGATTTTACCAATTTCAAAACCCTTTTCAATGAGGAACTTCGTTAAGCATTTGTACCAAGCGCGTGGGGCTTGCCTAAGACCATAAAGAGCTTTACGAAGCTTGTAAACATGGTTGGTTTCTTGGGATTCACAAAACCAGGTGGTTGCTTAACATAGACTTCTTCTTCAATCTCACCATTTAAAAAGGCACTTTTAATGGAGTGAGGCGTTTTGGTGCCCAGGCTCATCTGCACCCGTTCAGTAAAAAAATCAAAAAAAATACTAAACAAATTCAAAAAATTCCAAATTTTTTTTGGGTGTAAGATAATTTCGTGCGTGAGGTTCGCTCCAATTTTTGTATCATTTGAACATCTGAGCAGCTCTCAGAAAAATAACAAATCGGGTCAAAACAGTGCGTGAACAGTAAACTTTTTTAGAGACACCGAATTTGTCTTTTTTGCCGAGAGATGCTCAGATGTTCAAATGATACAAAAACTGGAGCGAACCCCACACATGAAATTATGTACCACCCAAAAAAATTTGGAATTTTGTGAATTTTTTTAGTGTTTGTTTTGATTTTTTTACTCAGCGGGGGTGGAGATGAGTCCGGGCTCAGAAATGGATTTTCGCTTTTAATGTCCATTTGATAAAGCGTGATATCATGGTGATTAGCATAAGCAAGAAGAATGCGAATAGTTTCAAGTCTAGCAATGGGTGCATAGGTCTCACCGTAGTCCATACCTTCGACTTGCGTATAACCTTGGGCTACGAGACGTGCCTTGTTGCGTACGACTTGACCGTCTTCGTCTTGCTTGTTCTGAAACACCCATTTGGTTCCGATGATGTTGTGCTCATCCTCGGGCTTCTCCACGAGCGTCCACACTTCGTTCCTCTCGAAGTTGTGAAGCTCTTCATGCATTGCGTTCGCCCAATCCGGGTATTCAAGAGCTTGTTCTACCTTCAAGGGTTCAATGCTAGAGATGAAAGAATAATGCTCACAAAAGTTAGCTAGGCGAGTTTTAGAGCGAGTGATTCTCCCGGTTTGTATGTCACCAAAGATATGGTTTAGGGGATGGTTCTTGGTCACTCTTGCTCGAACTCGGGGTAGCTTAGGCTTGTTGGATGGTGGAGCTTCTTCATCATCATCATCATCTTCATCTTCGTTGTTGTTGAAGGTGTCGTTCCCTTGAGGTGGTGGTGAAGGAGGTTGTGGTGGATCTTCATGATGTACTTCCTCCTCTTCATCATCTTGTCGTGTACCACTTGTGGATGCCTCCATGTCGTGTTGCGGTTCACCTTGACGTGAAGTAGGGGCTTCCACTTGAGTTGACGAAGTACTTTCCTTCACCTCCATGGGACGAATCTTGCCGATGGACAAGTCTTGGATAGCTTCCGAAGGGTCCTTATCACCTACATCATTTGGAAATTTTTTGACTTGTGAACCATTAGATTAATCAAACTTCACATCTACCGTCTCTTCAACTTTTCAAGTGAAGTTGTTGTAGACACGGTAAGTGTGAGAGTTCAATCTGTAACCAAGTAGGAATACTTCATGAGATTTAGGAGAAAATTTAGTACGACGATGCTTATCAAGAATGTAGCACTTTGAGCCGAATACCCGAAAGTATCCAACTTGGGGCTTGTTACCGGTGAGTAGCTCATATGCCGTTTTACCGAGAAGCTTGTGCAAGTAAAGTCGGTTTGTGGCATGACATGCTGTTTCCATGGCTTCTGCCCAAAAGTGTCTTGGCGTCTTGTATTCGTCAAGCATTGTTCTTGCCATCTCAATAAGTGTCCAGTTCTTCCAGTCAACAACTCCATTTTGTTGAGGCGTGTACGTAGCCGAGAACTCATGTGAAACACCTTCTTCGTCAAGAAAGGTATCCACATGGGTGTTCTTGAACTCTGATCTGTTATCGCTCTGAACTTTCTTGATCTTCACTTCAAACTGATTTTGCGCTTTGCGAACAAAGTTCTTGAAGATCTTTCATACATGCGACTTATCATCAAGAAAGAATACCCACGTAAACCTGGAAAAATCATCAACTATAACTAGACCATAGGAATTTCCACCGAGACTCTTGTAAGCATTGGGACCAAAAAGATCCATGTGAAGTAACTCGAGTGGTCTCCTAGTAGTCATGATATTCTTAACGGGATGACTTCCACCTACTTGCTTTCCATCTTGACAAGCACTACACAGTGTATCTTTGTCAAAGATAACATCTTTAACACCATGTATGTGATCACCTTTGATAAGCTTGTCTAGATTACGCATGCCAACATGTCCTAGTCTTCTATGCCAAAGCCAACATTTAGAAGATTTTGCAATAAGACAGGTACGAGGTTTGGATCTCTTAGTGAAATCGACAATGTATAGATCACCTCTACGGAAACCGGTAAAGACCATGTTATGATTATCTTGACGAAACACTTGGCAATCTACTTTCGTGAATAGCACATCAAAACCGAAGTCGGCAAGTCTAGATACGGAAAGAAGATTGTAGCCAAGGGATTCAACAAGCATGACATTTTGAATAGAGCTATCATGGGATATGGCCACCTTACTAAGACCGAGTACCTTACCCTTGGAGTTGTCTCCAAAAGTTACATACCTTCGCGGTCCATGGTTTGGTGTGATCTCTTCAAACATCTCTCTATATCCGGTCATATGATCGGTACATCCACTATCGAGAATCCACTCTTTTGCTCCGGACATGTAATCCTTGAAGTTTGCCATGAGACTTAGATTCTTCATGATCTTCTCATGCTCGATGTCGAACAACTCATCTTGATCGAAGTAGCCATGTTCCACATTTTCATCATCAAGTGGGAAATCCTCGTCACAAAGAACAAGAGATTCGTTAGGGTTGTGATCATGACAATGTTCAAACTTGTGAATTCGAATGGCTTCTACAATGATGTCGTTGATAGTTATGACATCTCCTTTAGCACGCATGAGGTCTCTAAGCTCAAATAGATAATCATCAAACTTGGGATCACTAGGCGTCATTTTGTGAAAGGCAATAGTTTTATGGAGAATTTCGTGAAGATTACTCAATGAATAACTTGGATATCGTTTCTCCAAGTCATTCCACAAAGTATAAGCACATTCAAAATTCTTCATTTGATTAAGAACATTTCTAGGCAATCCTCTAATGATGAGATTAACAGTTCTAAGATTGCATAGCATATCAATTTCCTATTCATGTGTGGGATGTAAAGGATCAATGGGAGGTACATAGGGGCTCTTAACATATTTGCTCAATTGGAATTCATTAAATAGCTCAAGCATCAAAGTTTTCCATTGACTATAGTACTCTCCATCAAGAATAGGCACTCTACAACTCAAACTCCCTATACTAGACACATCCATCTTCCTCCACGGTGATTAAACCGAAGCAATGGAGACCAAAGCTCTGATACCACTTGTAGGATCACTAGAAGAGTGTCTAGATGGGGGGTGAATAGACTACAAGCAGGAATTTAAAACCTAACCTTTTCCCAAGTTAATTGGTTGGCAGATTTTAACAATTATAGCAAGTCTAGCACACCCTACACATGCATGTCAACAAGTATGGCAGCGGAAAGTAAAGACATTGCACATGAAAGTAGAGAGTTGAGATAGGGAGATCAAACGCATGAGGGACACGAAGATTTTTCCCGTTGTTTCGATAGGTGGTGCTATCGTACGTCCACGTTTATGGAGTCTTCAACCCACGGAGGGTAACGATCGCGAGAGTCCATAGAGGGCTCCACCCATAAGGGTCCACGAAGTAGCAACCTTGACTATTCCATAACGGCTTCCGTCCACGAAGGACTAGCCTCACTATGGGTAGATCTTCATGAAGTAGGCGATCTCCTTGCCCGTACAAACTTCTTGGTTCAACTCCACCACACGAAGTAGGAGGCTCCCAAGCAACACCTAACCAATCTAGGAGGCACCACCCTGCAAAAGGTAATTGGCTCGGCAATGTCGATGAACTCCTTGCTCCTGTGCTTCAAGATGATAGACTCCTCAACACACAATCACACTCTCATAGATTTGGCTATGGTGGAAGAGATTGATTTGGTGGAAAGAAACTTGGGGAGGCTAGAGATCAAGATTCATATGGATGGAGTGGAATAGCTTGATCTCAACACATGAGTAGGTGGCTCTCTCTCAGAAAATTGGATGGGGCAAGTATGCAATAGTTCTGAGTGCTTCTCTTTCGAGAGGGTGGTGGTGAAGGGGTATATATAGGCATCCCCAAAAATCCAACCGTTACACCTAAAGTGACCAACTCGGTGACACTGACGTGTGAATCTCGGTGGTACCGAAGTGACCAAAAGGTGACAACTTTTGAATCTCGGTGAGACCGATATGTAAAACTCGGTGGTACCGCTTAGGTGACCAACGGTCAGATTGCGCAACTCGGTGATGCCGAACCAACAAACTTGGTTGTACTGATTTTGTGAATCGAGGTAACAGAAAGTTGGCAACCCAAACTCGGTGGCACCGAAGTGGAATCGGTTGCACCGATGTGCTAGGGTTTGGCATGATACTGTCTGAGTTTGGGAATCGGTGGCACCGAGTGGAAAGTGTTGGTTGCACCGATTTTGAATATTTGACTTTGGACAGACTTTTGTGGAAGAGCTTGTGGGTGTTTTTGGTGACTATCACCTGTGCACGTGGAGCATCTTGTTCACCAACAGTACCTTACCCCCTTTTAATAGTATTGGCTTTCCTATGTACTCAAAGTAATTTCTCACAAAGTAAAATGTAGAGTCCTCTTGCTTGAAGGTTTGCCAATCCATTTCCTTGCATCTTGGGGTATTTCCACAATCTCCATAATTCTTTAGCCAACCCTCTCTATGGACTTCATCTGAAATACACTAGTTAAAAGTATTAGTCCAAGAGACAATGTATGTTGTCATGAATTATCAAAACCACCAAGGGAGCATATAGTGCTTTCAAGATTTTATCTTAATACTTTTCTCGTAGTTGCCGATGCTTGCAAGGGGGTTAATCATAAGTGGGAGGTTGTTCAAGTAAGAACAGCACCCAAGCACCGGTCCACCCACATATCAAATTATCAAAGTAGCGAACACGAATCAAACCAACATGATAAAAGTGACTTGACGAAATTCCCGTGTACCCTCAAGAACACTTTGCCTATTACTAGAGATAGTTCTGGCCTGTCCTTTGCCACAAAAGGATTGGGCTACCTTGCTGCACCTTGTCTACCATTACCGTTACAGGCTTGCTACCAATTATCTTGCTATCAAACTATCTGTTACCTACAATTTCAGTGCTTGTAGAAATTACCATGCTGAAAACCGCTTGTCATTTCCTTCTGGCCCTCGTTGGGTTTGACACACTTACTTATCGAAAGGACTACGATTAATCCCCTATACTTTTGGGTCATCAAGACTCTTTTCTGGCGCCGTTGCCGGGGAGTGAAGCGCTCTTGTTAAGTGGAAATTGGTAAGGAAAAAAACTTATACTAAGTGCTGAAATTTATCGCTACTTGCTACTATGGAGAACAATCCTTTGAGGGGTTTGTTTGGGGTATCTTCACCTCGACCGGAACCACAATTAGTTGCCCCTCAACCTACAACACCTACTGAAAATGTTACTTATGAAATTCCTTCGGGTATGTTAGAACAACTGCTTGCTAAACCTTATGCAGGAGATGGAACTGAACATCCTGATATGCACCTCTTATATGTGAACGAAATTTGTGGATTATTTAAGCTTGCAGGTTTACCCGGAGATGGAGTTAATAAGAAGGTTTCCCTTTATCTTTGGAGGGAAAAGCATTGACATGGTGTACGCTATGTGATGATCTTGGATCGTGGAACTGGAATCGTTTGCAATTGGAGTTTCACCAAAAGTTTTATCCCATGCATCTAGTTCATCGTGATCGGAATTATATATATAATTTTTGGCCTCGTGAAGCAGAAAGTATCCCTCTAGCTTGGGGGAGGCTTAATTCAATGATATATTAATGCCCTAATCATGACATTCCGTGAGAAGTTATCATTCCGAATTTTTATGCTCGGCTTTCTCATAATGATCAATCCATGCTCGATACTTCTTGTGCTGGTTCTTCTATGAAGAAGACTATTGAATTCAAGTGGGATCTGTTAGAAAGAATTAAACGCAACTCTGAAGATTGGGAACTCGACGAAGGTAATGAGTCAAGTATAAATCTTGAATTTGATTGTGTTAAATCTTTTATGAATACCGATACTTTTCACAAGTTTAGCACTAAATATGGACTTGAGACTGAGATAGTAGCCTCTTTCTGCGAAGCATTTGCTGCTCACGTTGACCTCCCTAAGGAGAAGTGGTTTAAATATCACCCCCCTATTAAAGAAGAAATTAAAGAACCGGTCATTGCTAAATAAGAAACCATCATTTACAATGTTGATCCAGTTGTGCCTACCGCTTATATTGAAAAACCACCTTTCCCTGTTAGGATAAAGGAACACGCTAACGTATCAACTGTGGTTCGTAAGAGTAATATAAGTGCACCTAAACCCCCTGAGCTAATTAAAGTAGAACCTAGTGTTGCTATGGTTAAAGATCTCTTCGTAGAAAATATTGATGGGCATGTTATCTACTTTTGTGATGAAGCTGCTAGAATTGCTAAACCCGATGAAAGAGATAAACATAGACCCATAGAAGGCATGCTTGTTGTCTCAGTCAAAATAGGAGATCATTGCTATCATGGTTTATGTGATTTGGGTGCTAGTGTGAGTGCAATCCCTTTTACCTTATACCAAGAAATTATGTATGAAATAGCACCTGCTGAAATGGAAGACATTGATGTTACTATTAAATTTGCTAATAGAGACACTATCACACCACTTAGGATATTTAGAGATATTAAAGTCTTGTGTGGGAAGGTCAAATACCCTACTGATTTTCTAGTCCTTGGTTCCCCACAAGATGACTTTTGTCCCATTTTCTTTGGTAGACCTTTCTTGAGCACCGTCAATGCTAAGATAGATTGTGAAAAACAAACTGTCGGTGTCAGTTTTGGTAATGTGTCTCATGAGTTTAATTTTTCCAAGTTTAGTAGACAACCTCGCGATAAAGCGTTATCTAGTAAGGATGAAATAATTGGTCTTGCTTCCATTGATGTGCCTCCTACTGATCCATTGGAACAATATTTGCTTGACCATGAAAATGATATTCACCTGCGTGAAAGAAATGAAATAGATCAAATTTTCTTCGAACAACAACCTCTCTTGAAACACAATTTGCCTATTGAAATTCTTGGAGGTCCTCCTCCACCTAAAGGTGATCCTGTGTTTGAATTGAAACAATTGCCTGACACTTTGAAGCATGCTTATCTTGATGAGAAAAAGATATAACCTGTTATTATTAGTGCTAACCTTTCAGAACATGAAGAAGAAAGATTATTAAAAGTTCTAAGGAAGCACCGGGATGCTATTGGATATACTCTTGATGATCTTAAGGGCATAAGTCCCACTCTATGCCAGCACAAGATTAATATGGAGCCTAATACTAAACCCGTTGTTGATCACCAACGACAATTGAATCCTAAGATGAAAGAAGTGGTAAGAACTGAAATATTAAAGCTTCTGGAAGCAGGTATAATCTATCCCATAGCAGATAGTAGATGGGTAAGTCCTGTTCATTGTGTCCCTAAGAAAGGAGGTACCATTGTTCCCAATGATAAGAATGAACTCATTCCACAAAGAATTGTCACTGGCTATAGAATGATAATTGATTTTAGAAAATTAAATAAAGCTACTTGGAAAGATCATTACCCTCTACCGTTCATTGATCAAATGCTTGAAAGACTATCTAAGCACACACACTTTTGTTTCTTAGATGGATACTCTGGTTTCTCTCAAATACCTGTGTCACAATCTGATCAAGAGAAAACTACCTTTACTTGCCCTTTTGGAACCTATGCTTATAGACGTATGCCTTTTGGTTTATGCAATGCACCTGCTACCTTTCAAAGATGTATGACTGCTATATTCTCTGATTTTTGTGAAAAGATTGTGGAGGTTTTCATGGATGATTTTTTCGTTTACGGAACTTCTTTTGATGATTGCTTAAGCAACCTTGATCGAGTTTTGCAGAGATGTGAACAAACTAATCTCGTCTTCAATTGGGAGAAGTGCCACTTTATGGTTAATGAAGGCATTGTCTTGGGGCATAAAATATCCGAACGAGGTATTGAGGTGGATAAAGCTAAAGTTGATGCAATTGAGAAAATGCCATGTCCTAAAGATATTAAAGGTATTCGAAGTTTGCTTGGTCATGGTGGTTTTTATAGGAGGTTCATTAAAGACTTCTCTAAAATTTCTAGGCCTCTTACAAATGTTTTGCAAAAGGATATTCCTTCTGTTTTTGATGACGATTGTGTGGAAGCCTTTGAAACACTCAAGAAAGCCTTAACCTTTGCACCTATTGTTCAACCACCTGATTGGGACTTGCCTTTTGAAATTATGTGTGATGCTAGTGATTATGCTGTTGGTGCTGTCCTAGGACAAATAGTTGATAAGAAATTGAATGTTATCCATTAAGCTAGTAAAAGTCTAGACAGTGCCCAATGAAACTATGCTACCACTGAAAAGAATTTTGAGCAGTTGTGTTTGCTTGTGATAAATTTAGATCCTATATTGTTGACTCCAAAGTTATTGTTCACACCGATCATGCTGCTATAAAATACCTTATGGAAAAGAAAGATGCTAAACCTAGACTCATTAGGTGGGTTCTCTTGCTAGCTTCAAGAATTTGACATACACATCGTTGATAGGAAAGGAGCTGAGAACCCGGTAGCCGATAACTTGTCTAGGTTAGAAAATATTCTTGATGACCCACTACCTATTGATGATAGTTTCCCCGACTAACAGTTATCTGCAATAAGTGTTTCACAAAACACACCTTGGTATGCTGATTATGCTAACTACATTGTCGCTAAATATATACCACCTAGCTTCACTTACCAACAAAAGAGAAAAATTCTATGACTTGAGACATTACTTTTGGGATTACCCACATCTTTACAAAGGAGTAGATTGTATTATTAGACGCTGTGTACCTGAGCATGAACAGGAACAAATCCTACAGAAATGTCATTCCGAAGCTTATGGAGGACATCATGCGGGAGATAGAACTGCTCATAAGGTATTGCAATCTGGTTTTTATTGGCCTACTCTCTTCAAGGATGCCCGTAAGTTTGTCTTGTCTTGTGATGAATGTCAAAGAATTGGTAATATCGGTAAGCGTCAGGAAATGCCTATGAATTAATCACTTGTTGTTGAACCATTTGACGTTTGGGGTTTTGATTATATGGGGCCTTTTCCTTCCTCCAACGGGTACACTCATATTTTGGTTGCGGTTGATTATGTCACAAAGTGGGTAGAAGCTATTCCAACTAGTAGTGCTGATCACCACACCTCCATTAAAATGCATAAAGAGGTTATCTTCCCGAGGTTTGGAGTCCCTAGATATTTAATGACCGATGGTGGTTCACACTTTATCAATGGTGCTTTCCGTAAGATGCTTGCTAAATATGATGTTAACCATAGGATTGCATCACCCTATCATCCTCAATATAGTGGTCAAGTTGAACTTAGCAATAGATAAATAAAATTAATATTACAAAAAACTGTCAATAGGTCTCGTAAGTATTGGTCTAAGAAATTAGATGATGCACTTTGGGCCTAAAAGAACAGCTTATAAAAATCATATGGGTATGTCTCCATATAAAATGGTATATGGGAAAGCTTGTCATTTGCCTCTATAATTAGAACACAAAGCATTTTGGCCAATTAAAGAACTCAACTATGATTTCAAACTTGCCGGTGAGAAGAGGCTATTTGATATCAGCTCATTAGATGAATGGAGAACCCAAGCCTATGAAAATGCCAAGCTATTCAAAGAAAAAGTAAAAAGATGGCATGACAAAAGAATCCAAAAGCGGGAATTCAAAATAGGAGATTATGTTCTTTTGTTCAACTCTCATTTAAGATTTTTTGCAGGAAAGCTTTTCTCCGAATGGGAAGTACCATATATTATCGAAGAGGTTTATCGTTCTGGAGCTATCAAGATTAATAATGCCGAAGGTACTAACCCGAAGGTGGTCAATGGACAAAGAATTAAGCATTTTATCTCAGGTACACCTATTAACATCAAAAGCAAATTTATCCAAACCATGAAACCGGAGGAAAACATAAAAGAAACCTTCCGGAACACTCCATAATTCTTAAAAATAGGGGGTACGTGATATGGTAAGTAAACGGACTCCGAAAAATCCGCAAAAATATTTTTTGTCAGTTTTGGAATATTTTCAAATTTTGGAAATAAAGAAATAAACTGGAAGGTGATCGAGGTGAGCACGATACACCAAGGCGCGCCAGGCACCCCTGGGTGCGCCCAGGTGGGTTGTGCCCACCTCGGATGCCTTCCCGACTCCGGTTTCATTCCATATACTTGATTCCCAAGAATAAAAATTCTCTATATATACCCCCGACTGTTTTGACGATCGCATCGCAGAAAAATCCTCTGTTCTTGTTTTGTGCTGTTTCCGTGGCAGATCTGAAAATATGTCTTCTCAAGATTCAGAGGGGGAGAGCCATGTTGATCCCTATGTTTCAGACCCGAAGATCTTTAGGGAAATTTACCCCTATCTATGGACCTCGGAGGAGAAAGAAGATGCTACCATGCAGGAAACAAAAGATGACATCTCTGAGGAAGAGGATGATCCATTGCCTCAACCAGGAGACATGCATGTGGAATTCAAGAAGTCAAGCCTCCCTAGAAGATACAAACCTAAGGTCCAATTTATCCCGTCTCATTTTCTGCATGAAAGAAAGGAGGCCTTATGCCAAAGGATATTAAAGCTTGAGTTGGAGAATGATGATCTAAGGGAGGAAAACTTCATGGTTAAATATAAGTTGAAGAAGAAGGCTTCCTCTACTCCACCACCTTCTTCTTCACCACCACCAAAGGAGACTTGAGCTCACGGGTATGGGCACTCCCCTTGACTTGAGACAAGCTTGGGGGAGGTGCCTCGGTATCGTATCACCACCACTTTTATTCACCTTTACTTATTTTAGTTCGATCTTTAGTTTTCCTTTGCTTTAGTTGAATAAAAGTTTAGCATGATCTATTTTCGTGTGTTAGTTCCATGGCCTACCTATCTATGTAATCGAGTGAGAGTTATATAATAAAGTTTAGTTTGAGTTATTGCCTCTTTAGTTTGTTGTTGCAATCGAAATAAATAAAAGAAGAAACAAATGAAAAGAATCATATGCTAATCTTATGGGGAGTAATGACATCACATAAAGAAAAGTATAAGAAGTAAAATTTGTTGGAGATTGACAAACATAGCATTAGTCAATGATCCAACTCAAGAAAGAATTAATAAGGGAAGAGAAGATTCACATGCAAATACACTATCTTGGACATCTTTTATGATTGTAAGCCCCCATCAAATATTATATGTAAAAATTGTTGACGTTGGACAAGGAAGACAATGTAATGACTTATGTTTGTTCATATCCACATAGAAGTTATATTGTCATAGATCCATTAACATGTGGTGATTGCTCAATATCTTTGCTAGCCAAAATTCAGCACTAAGTAGAGATACTACTTGTGCATCCAAAAACCCAAACCCAAACTCCTTCTTTAAGTGTCCACCATACCTACCTATGGATCGAGAAAGATCCTTCAAGTTAGTTGTCATCAGTGCAATAAGGCAATAAAAATTGCTTCTAAAAGTGTTTGATCAATTAGTGTAAGAGAAAATTGAGCGCTATACGAACTTATGATGGCAAAGTAATAAAAGCGACGGACTGCATAATAAAGGTTGCTATCATATGGGGCAATATAGCATGACGTTCTTTTACATTGAGGGATTGGGCATACAAACCAATAAGCGCATGACAACCTCTGCTTCCCTCTGCGAAGGCCCTATCTTTTACTTTTATGTATTTACTTTTATGTAAGAGTTAAAGTATTCTTCCCTATTCCTTTTTACTTTTTCTTTTTCAAGCATCATGTGGTGAGGAAAGATCTAGGCACATATATCCAGTTGGATATGGGTGGGCATGAGTTATTATTGTTGACATCACCCTTGAGGTGAGTAAGCTGTGAGGCGAAACTATAGGCCCCTATCTTCCTATGTGTCCAGTTGAAACTTTTTGTTCATGGGTATGTCGTGAGTGTTAGCAATCATAAAAGACTAAATGATGGTTGAGTATGTGGACTTGCCAAAAGGCTCCTACATGAGACCCTTCCTAAAAATACGATGAATTGTAGTTGCAAAGTTGACTGAAAACATAGTTTGTTGGTTCCCAATAAGATTTATGTTTCATACTTCTATGTTGTGATGAATTGTTACTTGTTCATGAGAAGCTATATGATAAAAATGTATTGAAATAAGTTTTTATGTTAGACTTTGTTTCTGTTATATTAATAAGCATGATGCTTTTATGTTCATATTTTGTTTTTATCGACACCTCTCTCTCAAACCATGTGGACATGCTTTTCAATATCGGCTTTCGCTTGAGGACAAGCGAGGTCCAAGCTTGGGGGAGTTGATACGTCCATTTTGCATCATGATTTCCTACTGTTATTTACTTTTTTTGTTGAATAATAATGCTTTGGGGAGTGATTCTAATGCCTTTTCTCTCATAATATGCAAGGTTTACACAAAGAGGGACAATACCGGCAGCTGGAATTCTGGACCCAAGAAAAGCATGTTAGAGATACCTATTCTGCACAACTCCAATGAAGCTGAAATTTTACAGAGATTATTTTTGCATTTAATAAAAAATACTGGAGCAGAAAACTACCGGAGGGGGCCTCCCAGGTGGGCACAACCCACCAGCTCGCGCCAGGCCCCCCTGGATGCGCCCTGATGGGTTGTGGCCACCTCAGCCCACCTCCGGTGCCCATCTGCTGGTATATGGTCACACTTGACCTAGAAAAAAATCAGAGGAGGACTTTTGGGATGAAGCGCCGCCGCCTCGACGTGGAACTTGGGTAGGAGCACTTTTGCCCTCCGATGGAGCGATTCCGTCGGGGGAACTTCCCTCCCGGTTGGGGAAATTGAAGCTATCGTCATCACCAACACCCCTCTCATCTTTGGGAGGCCAATCTTCATCAACATCTTCAATAGCACCATCTCCTCTCAAACCCTAGTTCATCTCTTGTGTTCAATTTTTGTACGGGAACCTCGGATTGATACCTGTGGGTGACTAGTAGTGTTGATTACCTTGCGTAGTTGATTACTATATGGTTTATTTGGTGGAAGATTATATGTTCAGCTCCATTATAACATTCAATACTCCTCTGATCTTGAGCATGATTATTATTTGTGAGTAGATACCTTTGTTCTTGAGGTCACGGGACAAGTCATGTTGTGAGTAATCATGTGAATTTGATATGTGTTCGATATTTTGATGATATGTATGTTGTGATTCCCTTAGTGGTGTCATGTGAACGTCGACTACATGAAACTTCACCATTCATGGGACAAAGGGAATGCATTGTGGAGTATTTATTAGATGATGGGATGCTAGAGAGACAGAAGCTTAAACCCTAGTTTATGCGCTGCTTCTTAAGGGGCTGATTTGGACTCAAACTTTTAATGCTATGGTTAGATTTTGTCTTAATACTTTTCTCATAGTTGCGGATGCTTGCGAGGGGGTTAATCATAAGTGGGAGGTTGTTCAAGTAAGAACAGCACTCAAGCACCGGTCCACCCACATATCAAATTATCAAAGTAGCGAACACGAATCAAAGTACCCTCAAGAACACATTGCCTATTACTAGAGATTGTTCTGGATTGTGCTTTGCCACAAAAGGATTGGGCTACCTTGCTGCACCTTGTTTACCATTACCGTTACTGGCTTGCTACCAATTATCTTGCTATCAAACTATCTGTTACCTACAATTTCAGTGCTTGCAGAAATTACCTTGCTGAAAACCGCTTGTCATTTCCTTTTGCTCCTCATTGGGTTCGACGCTCTTACTTATCGAAAGGACTACGATTGATCCCCTATACTTGTGGGTCATCAGCTGCCGAGCCGGGCGATTGTCGAGTGACTTCTGGAGCCGCTCAAGCCGTTCACTCTTAGCCAGAGTGGCTAGGCGCGTGGCCTCCAGGGCGATCGCCTCCGGGGTCGACCCGGCGATGGGAGTGAGCAGAGCATGCTCGTTCCTCTTCCTGATCTCCTCCCGCTCCTACCGATAGAGTGTCTAGGGGATGTAGAGGTCATCAGCGTTGTCGTCATGGCCGTTCCCGCTACGCCCGTGGGAGGTCCCATCATCAAACATGGGAGGACCTCCGTTTGGTCCTTCCATCAGAATCATTGCAGCAGGTTCGCTGCTCTCGCACTCGGACTCGTCGGAGGAGTCATCGTGCAAGGAGGTAAATAAGTCAAGGGTGGGCTCATCGGATTCGAGCATAGCCACCTGCTCGGATGTGGACTGAAGAGTCACAACGTGCTTGATCAAGCATTGAAGCCATGAGCGCCCGGAGCGCTTGCGACGCCGGCCAGCCGAAAGAAGCGGTGTCGCGCGGTACGGAACCGACGGCTCTCGGAGAAGGACTCGGAACGAAGATTCATGAAAATTCGTCGTGCCACGGGCAGGCATTGCATCCATGTCCAGCGGAGCTTCCTGCAGCCATGCCAAGTCATCGGCGATGAAGCTGAGGGAACCGAACAGAATCTCTCGCTAAGAGTCATCATGATGACTGGTAAATATCCACCTGCGTCGAAAATCGCTAGATGCTCTGCCCCACGGTGAGCGCCAAATCTTGAGGGAACGATCCTGACAATAGTACTAGGGAGTACGAATGAGGGCGAAGCCTAGCTACAATGTAGATGTATTACTCGTATTTAGCGAGTTCGGGCCCCTCTTGGAGAGGTAAAGACCATACGTCTCGTCCCTGCAGGCTTGTGTTTTCTCTCGGGGTGTATGAGTACAATGGGTGCTGAACCTTTGTCGCGGAGCTCGGGGGTGGCTTATATAGAGTTCGCCAGGACCCACCTTGCTTCATTACAAGGACAATTAATGTGAGTAACTACGGGAGTTACTACAAATGACAACCCTAACTACAACAGATACAGGTAATGGTAACCATGACTGAACTTCATGCGCGGTGTTAAGTCCCTCAGCCGTTGCAGCTCCGACGTCGTCCATGCCACTTCACTTCCAAGTGCTAATGTCTGGCCGACTAACTGGAGGACGTCCGAGTGACTCCATGGTTCTGAGAGCACCTGGCGTATGCATCCGAATGCATTTATTGTCTTGAGACTTCAATGACTGTGTGCGGCCATAGGTAGGCACTGGAGATGTGCCGACGGGTGTGTGAATTTACGGAGGCATGCGAGTTGTCCGCCGCGCATGCTCACCGACACGTGAGCCGACCCTTTGACCGCCGCCCGCCTCCCTCCCAATTGCACCATATTAACGGTGCCCAAGCCGCTTTGTTTTAATAGGAGGCGACACTCCCCATTCTCGCTACACACACAATCCGTTGTCTTCCCCTGCATCCTCGCCGTCGTCGCAGTTGTCACCGCCATTCTCAGTCGTCACCACCATATCGAGTGCATTAGATGGCGCCGAAGCGCACCATGGGAGGGAAAAGCCATGCCGAGGCCGGCGAAGCACCGGAGGCCAGCGTGAAGCTGGGCATAGAGGTGGTCATCGCTGCTGATGATTGCTCGCACATACAACAACGCGGCCTTGACGTCGTTGCCGCCATCTGCTTCCCCAACAGGAGCACGTGATCCACAATGACTCAGACGACCAGTCAGGCGGTGACAAGGAATCCGACGGAGAACCGGTTAGTCATTTATAAGGAAGAAGTTTTTTGGGAATGTTTTTGAAATCAGAAGCAATGAAGAAGTTTTTTTGGGAATGTCCTTTTATTCGATCTCATTCAAAAGTTTCCAAAAGTTTAAAATTTCACTCAATTTCAATTACTCAATCAAACAATCAATCATTCAATTAATTAATATAACATTGCAGAATTTGGGATGTTACATTCCCCTGACTTCCTTGGCCTTCAAGGGATGATTTGAGAGAGGATTGAGCTCATCTACAGCCCTTGGATCAAAGGAGAGATGCCACATCAAGGAAGGAGGCATAGGGAGAGCTCTTATATAGACTACTGTAACCCTAGCTGCCTCCATCATCCAGAATCCATCTTCATTCTCCTCTTGATCAAGCATCATCTCCACGTCTAGCTACCGCCAAATCAAGAACACCAAGGGGACAACCAAGAGGGAGACCGGAAGGGAGCCGCGGTCACGCCATCGCCACCATCATCCACCGTCGCGCCGCCATCACCGCCATCATCATCACCCTTCTTACTCCCCCATCAAGGTCTCCATGATGGGTCGTAATAACTCTTGAACCCCTCTTTATATGATGTTATTTCAGTAGTTGTTAGATATGGGTCGGTAGATTTGTAATTGGTTGTTTCATATGTTTCATCTATTTATGTGTGTTGCTTCGTGTTGCTTATTTACCTATGCGGTAATTTAGTGAATACAGACGTTCAATCCATTGGTGTAGTTGGAGACATTCAACTCTGAGGCCACACGTGAAGCAGATGGACTATTGTGCAAACTGATAGACCATGTCAAAGCACAACTTCTCCCTAGGTGGTTTTGGTAATTAATAACAACATATATTTCCTTGGACTAATGTTTCCACTAAGTATATTTCAGGAAAAAGTTCAATGTTGGATTGGCAAAGGATTGTGAGGAGACCCCAAGATGCAAGGAATAGGATTGGCCAAGCTACAAGCATGAAGACTCTACAATTTACTTTGTGAGAAATTACTTTGAGTCATAGGAAAGCCAATACTATCAAAAGGGGGCGAGGTAATAATGGTGAATAAAATGCTCAAAATGATCAACTCTTAGCCACCAAAAACACTCGCAAGCTCTCCCACAAATATTCAGTCTTAAAACCTACCACTCAAAATCGGTGCCAACAAAAATATCCTATCGGCTACATCGAGTCAAAACCCTAGACAGATACCCTAGCCAAAACCTACTTCTCGGTACTACCCAGTTTCATATCGGTGCAACATAGTTTCAGTGACCAACTTCCTATTGCCTCACTCACAAGCATCGGAATTTCCGAGAATTGTGAATCGGTCTCACCGAGTTGTGTAACTGCCCTCGGCCACTCATATCGGTACCACCGAGAATTCTATATCGGTCTCACCGAAAACGCCAAAGTTGCCACATTTTGCACTAGTCGGTGCAACCGAGTTTTCACTTCGATTTCACCGAGTTGGGCAATAATGTTGTAACGATTGGATATTTGGAGATGCCTATATGTACCCCTCCACCACCACTCACTCGTAAGAGAAGCACTCAGAACAGATCTTCACTTGCCATATCTAATTTTCTGAGAGAGAGCCACCTACCCTTGTGTTGAGATCAAGATCATCCAGTCCAACCATATGGATCTTGATTTCTAGCCTCCCCATGTTGCTTTCCATCCAATAAATCTCTTCTACCCAAGCCAAATATGTGAGAGAGTGATTGAGTGTTGAGGAGACTAACATTTGAAACACAAGAGCAAGGACTTCATCGTTACTATCACATCTATTACCTTTTGGAGGGTGGTACCTCCTAGATTAGTTAGGTGTCGCTTGGGAGCCTCCTACTTCATGTTGTGGAGTTGAACCAAAAGTTTGTAAGGGCCAGGAGATCGCCTACTTCATGAAGATCTACCCATAGTGAGGCTAGTCCTTCATGGACGGAAGCCGTTATGGAATAGTCGAGGTTGTTACTTCGTGGACCCTTAAGGGTGGAGCCCTCGATGGACTCTCACGCATGTTACCCTCCGTGGGTTGAAGACTCCATAAACATGGACGTACGATAGCACCACCCATCGGAACCACGGGAAAAATCTTCGTGTCTCCAAAGTGCGTTTGATCTTCCTATCTCTACTCTCTTACATATGCTTGTCTTTACTTTCTGCTACCATACTTGTTGACTAGCATGTGTAGGGTGCACTAGACTTGCTAGAATTGCTAAAATCTGTCAACCAATTAACTTGGGAAAAGGTTAGCTTTTTAATTTGTCAAGCAGTCTATTCACCCCCCCTCTAGACATCCCTTCTAGTGAACCCACAATTGGTATCGGAGCTTTGGTCTCCATAGCTTAGCTTTCATCACCGTCGGAGGAAGATGGATGTGTCTAGTCTGGGGAGTCTTAGTTGCAGAGTGCCCGTTCTCGATGGGGAGTACTATAGTCAATGGAAATATGAGATGCTTGAGTTATTCAATGAATTCCATTTGAGCAAGTATGTTAAGAACCCCTATGTACCTCCCGTTGATCCCTTACATCCCACACACGAAGAAGAAATTGACATGCTTCCCAATCTTATAACTGTTAATCTCATTATCAAAGGATTGCCTAGAATTGTGTTTGATCAAATGAAGAATTTTGAATGTGCTTATACTTTGTGGAGTGATTTGGAGAAACGATATCCAAATTATTCATTGAGTAATCTTGATGAAATTCTTCATAAAACTATTGCTTTTCACAAAATAATGCCTAGTGATTCTAAGTTTGATAATTATCTATTTGAGCTAGAGACCTCATGCGTTCTAAAGGAGATGTCATAACTAACAACAACATCATTGTTGAAGCCATCCGCATACATAATCTTGAACATTGTCCTGATCACAAATCCAACAAATCTGTTGTTTATTATGACGAGGATTTCTCACTTGATGATGACAATGTGGAACATGGCTATTATGATGAAGATGAGTTATTCGACATCGAGTATGAGAAGACTATAAAGAATCTAAGTCTCATAGCAAACTTCAAGGATTACATGTCCGGAGGAAAAGAGTGGATTCTCTATAGTGGATGCACTGATCATATGACTGGAGATAGAGACATGTTTCAAGAGATCACACCAAACCATGGACCGCGAAGGTATGTGACTTTTGGAGACAACTCAAAGGGTAAGGTACTTGGTCTTGGTAAGGTGGCCATATCTCATGATAGCTCTATTCAAAATGTCATGCTTATTGAATCCCTTGGCTACAATCTTCTTTCGGTATCTAGACTTGCCGACTTCGGCTTTAATGTGTTATTCACCAAAGTAGATTGCCAAGTGTTTCTTCAAGAAAATCTTAGCATGGTCTTTACCGGTTTCCGTAGAGGTGATCTGTACATTGTTGATTTCACAAAGAGATCGAAACCTCGTACTTGTCTTATTGCAAAATGTTCTAAAGTTTGGCTTTGGCATAGAAGGCTAGGACATGTTGGTATGCGTAATCTAGACAAGCTCATCAAAGGTGATCATATTCTTGGTGTTAAAGATGTTATCTTTGAAAAAGATAGACTTTGTAGTGCTTGTCCAGCCGGATAGCAAGTAGGTGGAAGTCATCCCATAAAGAATATCATGACTACTAGGAGACCACTCGAGTTGCTTCATATGGATATTTTTGATCCCAATGCTTACAAGAGCCTCGGTGGAAATTCCTTTGGTCTAGTTATTGTTGATGATTTTTCTAGATTTACGTGGGTATTCTTTCTTGAAGAAAAGTCGCAGGTGCATAAGATCTTCAAGAACTTCGCTCGAAAAGCGCAAAATCAGTTTAAAGTGAAGATCAACAAAGTTCGGAGCGACAACGGATCGGAGTTCAAGAACACAAATGTGGATTCCTTTCTTGATGAAGAAGGGATTTCACATTATTTCTTGGCTACATACACACCTCAACAAAATGGAGTTGTTGAGAGGAAGAACCGAACCCTTATTGATATGGCAAGAACGATGCCTGACGAATACAAGATGCCAAGACACTTTTGGGCAGAAGCCGTGGAAACAGCTTGTCATGCTACGAACCGAATCCACCTACACAAGCTTCTCAGTAAAACGGCATATGAGCTACTCACCGGTAACAAGCCCCAAGTTGGATACTTCCGGTTATTTGGCTCTAAGTGTTACATTCTTGATAAGCATCGTCGTTCTAAATTTGCTGCTAAATCTCATGAAGGTTTCCTACTCAGTTACAGATCAAACTCTCACACTTACCGTGTCTACAACACCTCACTCGAAAAGTTGAAGAGATGGTAGATGTGAAGTTTGATGAATATAATGGTTCGCAAGTCGAACAATTGCGAAATGATGTAGGAGATAAGGAACCTTCGAAAGCCATCCAAGACTTTTCCATTGGCAAGATTCGTCCCATGGAGGTGAAGGAAAGTACTTCATCAACTCAAGTGGAAGCCCCTACTTTATGTCATGGTGAACCTCAACACGATATAGAGGCATCCACAAGTAGTACACGACAAGATGATGAGGAGGAAGAAGTTCATCATGATGATCCACCGCAACCACCTTCACCACCACCTCAAGGCAACGACACCTTGAACAACAATGAAGAAGAAGATGACGTTGAAGAAGCTCCACCATCCAACAAGCAAAAGCTACCCCGAGTTCGAGCAAGAGTGAACAAAAATCATCCTCTAGATCAAATCTTCGGTGACATACAAACCGGGAGGATAACTCGTTCTAAAACTAGATTAGCAAACTTTTGTGAGCATTATTCATTCATCTCTAGTATTGAACCTTTGAAGGTAGAAGAAGCTCTTCAGTACCCGGATTGGGTGAATGCTATGCACGTGGAGCTACACAACTTCGAGAGGAACGAAGTGTGGACACTAGTGGAGAAGCCCAAGGACGCCCAATACATCATCGGAACCAAATGGGTATTTTGGAACAAACAAGACGAAGACGGTCAAGTCGTACGCAATAAGGCGCGTCTCGTGGCTCAAAGCTACACCCAATCAAAGTTATGGACTACGGTGAGACCTGTGGCCCCGTTGCTAGACCTGAAGCTATCCGCATTCTTCATGCTTATGCCAATCACCATGATATCACGCTTTATCAAATGGATATTAAAAGTGCATTTTTAAATGGCGAGATTGAAGAAGAGGTCTATGTTAAACAACCCCCTGGTTTTGTGAATCCTAAGAAACCTAACCACGTTTACAAGCTTCGTAAAGCACTTTATGGACTTAAGCAAGCTCCACGTGCTTGGTATAAATGCTTACCGAAGTTTCTCATTTAAAAGGGTTTTGAAATTGGTAATATTGACGCAACCTTATTAACTAAGAGAGTTAATGGTGAATTATTTGTGTGTCAAATCTATGTGGATGATATTATCTTTGGATTTACTAAACCAAAATTTAGTTAAATATTGGGAAGGTTGATGTCCGTGAAGTATGAGATGTCCATGATGTGTGAACTGAATTTTTTCCTTGGTTTGCAAATCAAGCAAACGAGAGAAGGAACTTTCATCTGTCAAACCAAGTATACCAAGGACTTGATCAAGAAGTTCAACATGCAAGAGTGTAAAGGTATGAAAAGTTCCATGCCTACTAGTGCACATGTTGACCTCACCAAGGAGGACAATCCGGTTGATCAAAAGGTTTATCGATCAATGATTGGTTCATTGTTATATCTATGTGCCTCCCTTCCCGATATTATGCTTAGTTGTGCATGTGTGCTAGATATCAAGCTGCTCCTGAAGATTGTCATCTTAAGGCCGTGAAAAGAATTGTGAGATACTTGATACAAACACCAAACTTTGGCATATGGTATCCCAAGGGATCTTCTTTTAACCTTGTTGGCTATTCCGACTCAGACTATGCCAGAGATAAGGTTGATAGAAAATCCACCTAGGGTACATGCCAATTTCTTGGTAGATCTCTTGTGTCTTGGTCATCCAATAAACAAAACCCGGTATCTCTATCTACCGCTAAAGCGGAATACATTGCCGCCGGATCTTGTTGTGCTCAATTGCTATGGATGGCTCAAACTCTTAAAGATTATGGAATCCATGTGAGACATGCTCCATTGTTGTGTGACAATGAGACTTCCATTAAGATTGCTCATAATCCCATGCAACATTCTCGAACTAAGCATATACAGGTTCGTCATCATTTCATTCGTGATCATATTGCCAAAGGGGACATTAATCTCAAACATGTTCGCACCAACAAGCAATTGGCCGATATCATTACTAAGCCTCTGGATGAGAAAGTGTTTTGTCACTTGATTGAGTTGAACATCATTGATGCTTAAAACTTGAGCTAGACTACCTCGGATGCATGCAAGGGCATGAGCTTACATGACTATTCCATGTTACACTTGATATGACACTATCTTATACCTTGGAAATCTATGCTCCCGTGTATTGCATCTAACATTGTGTAGGTACTTGGAAGAACTGCACTCCACAAGATTTCCATCAACTCATATCACGAGCAATCTTGTCAGACGCCAAGTATCCACAACCATTCTTTGATGATGGAAGGAAGAATACAACACAAACCATATCCTTGACAATCACTTGATAAACAATTTTCACTATTGTCATTTGTATATATCTTGTTCTTCCTTGCATGACTAACCCATGTTGGTGAAAAGAGAACCAAAATGATCCAGGATTGCTCTGAACTCAAGATGATCTTCATCCACTTCGAGCATCCACAAGATGTTCTCCTACATGCTACGTCATCAACATCGATCAAAGGTATGTGATCATATCGTTGAAATAGCTTTACTCCAAGTCATGAGATAAAGCAACTCAAGTGATATGAAAACATTAAAATGCTTAATCAAAAAATGGTAAGCCCATTTTGAGCTTAACATAGAGTATGACCTATGATCAAGTATTCTTGCTTGTCTCCTTAAGTCAATATACTCTAATACAGGTTACCTAGTCGCCGCCCATCATCTAGATGAAATATCTTGTTTGGTTCATCTTTTAGTTGCATGTTCTCTTGGAACCACTAAAATTCCATCTAGTGGAAAAATTTCTTGCAAATTCTTTGCAAATCATTTTATTTTATTTGAGAATTTCTGAAAAATATCTTTTGTCAAACTTTGCCAAGTTTCTGTTTTGCCTTTCGGAGTCTCCGATTCAAGTAACTCAGCGTCACCGATTATGCAGATAAGCTGCACAACTCTATATCATTTCCACCGATTTATTTCCTTCGGAGTCACCGATTTTGCTCGGAGTCACCGATTTTGCTATCTTTTGTGTTCTTTGCCAAATTAAGCAAATCTCCATTTCTTCAAGGATCCCTTTATTAAAAAACTTTTACTCAAAGGGGGAGAAATTCTAAAGAGCCTTTTCATATGTGAAAAGGGGGAGAAAAAGTCTTCAAGGATCCCTTAGTCTCAAATGTTCTCAATGATCCCTTCCCTCTCAATGATCCCACAATGATCCCTTTATCTGACCCTTTGTGTGACCCTTTTTGGAAATTAATTCCAAAGGGGGAGAAATATCAAAGGTTCAAAGCTTATGCTCATACCAAAGGGGGAGATATATACTAAGAGCGAGAATATCAAAGCTTATGCTTGTATATAGGGGGAGAACATCAAGGGGGAGAATATATCAAAGGGGAGAATATCTTAGTACATCTAAGCTTATGCTTACCCAAAGAGGGAGAAATCTTTGATTTGATTGCCTATTAGTGCTAGACTTGTCTCACCCTACCCACTCCCAATACCGACATGCTAAGATTCAGGGGGAGAGGAAGATTTACAAATCCATACTTAGGGGAGAAAGTTCTATATATTTTATTGGGGGAGACATATCAATCTTAAGAAACTCTATTCTTCATATGTCTTTCATATCTTGGTACTTTTGAATCCAGTTGCATTGGATGAGTAGAATACTCTTGTGTTCCCTAACATTGTTTTATCAAGTGTGTTTCTACTACTAGAATGCTCAAGAACTTCAAGGTAAGTATATGCATCATATCCTTGGTCAAGATGATCTCTTGCTTCTTGCACATATTGTTTGCAATGTAGAAGTCTTGGACATGGAAGCACCTCATTCACATATATTTGATGCATGTAGCCAATATATACATGACTTCTCATGTCCTTTCTACTATGTGTGTGTTCATGCATTCCAAAGCAACTATCCTTTAAAATGGATTACACACATTTAGGGGGAGCTTGCATTGGTCATGTATCCTTCAAAGCTATCACATATTCATTGATTATATCTCAATCGAAGGTTTGATCTGTATGTTGTCATCAATTACCAAAAAGGGGGAGATTGAAAGCACAACTTTTCCCGAGGTGGTTTTGGTAATTAATAACAACATATATTTCATTGGACTAATGTTTCCACTAAGTATATTTCAGGAAAAAGTTCAATGTTGGATTGGCAAAGGATTTTGAGGAGACCCCAAGATGGAAGGAATAGGATTGGCCAAGCTACAAGCATGAAGACTCTACATTTTACTTTGTGAGAAATCACTTTGAGTCCATAGGAAAGCCAATACAATCAAAAAGGGGTGAGGTAATAATGGTGAATGGAATGCTCAAAATGGTCAAGTGTTAGCCACCTGAAACACTCATAAGCTCTCCCACAAATATTTTGTCTTAGACCCTACCACTCAAAATCGGTGCCACCAACAATATCCTATCGGCTACACCGAGTCAAAACCCTAGACAAGAACCGTTGCCAAAACCTACTTCTCGGTACTACCAAGTTTCATATCGGTGCAACCGAGTTTCAGTGACCAACTTCCTGTTGCCTCATTCACAAGAATCGGAATTTCCGAGGATTGTGAATCAGTCTGACCGAGTTGTGTAACTGCCCTCGGCCACTCATATCGATAGCACCGAGAATTCTATATCGGTCTCACCGAAAACGCCAAAGTTGCCACATTTTGCACTACTCGGTACAACCGAGTTTTCACTTCGGTTTCACCGAGTTGGGCAATAATGTTGTAACGGCTAGATTTTTGGAGATGCCTATATATACCCCTCCACCACCACTCCCTCGTAAGAGAAGCACTCAGAACAGATCTCCACTTGCCATATATAATTTGTAAGGACAAGGAGATCGCCTACTTAGTGAATATCTACCCATAGTGAGGCTAGTCCTTCGTGGATGGAAGACATTATGGAATAGTTGAGGTTGCTACTTCGTGGACCCTTAAGGGTGGAGCCCTCCAAGGACTCTCGCGACCGTTACCCTCTGTGGGTTGAAGACTCCATAAACGTGGACGTACGATAGCACCACCTATCAGAACAACGGGAAAAAAATCTTTGTGTCTCCAAATTGCGTTTGATCTTCCTATCTCTACTCTGCTAAATATGCTTGTCTTTACTTTCTGCTGCCATACTTGTTGACAAGCATTTGTAGGGTGCACTAGACTTGTTAGAATTGCTAAAATTGGCAAACCAATTAACTTGGGAAAAGGTTAGGTTTTTAATTTGTCAAGTAGTATATTCACCCCCCCCTCTAGACATCCCTTCTAGTGATCCCACACCGTGACATGACAGATGTAGATATCTCGAGGGGAACACAATTACTCTAGGAATCACGGTTGTCCATAGAACCTAATGCCTTCGTCCGGTCCTCAAACCACGAGGACCTTAATTTCTTTGCATTAACCACCTCAGGTATGGGATAAGAAGTAGGTTGAATGAGTTATCTTAATACAACACGTCTTGAGGGCTAACATTATGTGAGGGACCACCCACCATCTGTAGATTATTGTATCCTATGATGCAGGTATTGACTTAGCCACCACCTAGCATAGTCATAAAGCTTGACTCCATTTCATGCCGGGAATAAACAAGACCGTACCTAGATGCCAACAATCTCATCTAAAATATCACATACCTCTCTTATTTGATTTTCTTTGTTTAGGTTAATTCCCCGTCTTTACAGTTTCCTTTAGCAACCTACTTAAGTGAACTATTTCCAAATTCTAGTTTGGGTGTGAGCTTGGTTGTGTTAGTGACAACACAGCCATGTGGATTTTCGTTCCATCCTATTCGCTCCCTCTGGTATCGACAAACCTTACTTATCACGAAATTGCTACATAGCCCTGTGCACTTGCAGAACATCAAGTTTTTTCTGGCAGCGCTGACATGGAGCATAGAGCTTGGCTATTACTTTCCCTTTCATATTTATTTTCATTTCATTTGTTGCAAAAAATTGCTAATCATGTCTTCTGAGATGTCTACTCAGGAAAATCTGAAATCTGCAATGGAGGGGAAGAGAGACTATATTACACCTATGGCTATCAACAATGAGAAGATCAAAGTATGGATATCACTATTGGACGAATGGGAACCAATTACATGTGATGAGTGCTTCGTAACGAGCAAAGATTGTAAAATGAAAGGGCACTACGCTTATCAATGTAAGTACAATGTTGATCCTATTCTAGCACTTTCTAATAGGAGTGATAAATGCAATGCTAGCATTGAACTTCTTCAGTTAGTACTTTATTATGGTGTCGATGAAGTTTTACATTACATGGGAGATGCATGGATAAATGATGTGTTTCTTGGTAGTGCTTATAGGAAATTGCATCCTATTCATTATGCTTGCAGATATAACTTCCACGATAGTGCTTTGGTTATGACTATTCTAGAAGGTTAGCCACCTCGAAAGAAACGAGCCTTTTGCAGGATCTGTGGAAAGATCAAAATAAGGAAGAAAAACAAGAGCGAGAAGCACCCCTATATACATGGTTGAAAGGAATGGTAAGAGAACAATTCTTATATGTATAACAAACTAACTTGCAGCCAACCAAAGGGGGTCACGAAAAACAAATTATCACGGATGAACAAGTGTGTCTGGAAGAACCTCATGGAATTATAAGTGGATGAAAGCCCACCTCCCACTCCCAAGAGTATACTCTTGCACACACTCAATGAGTTCTTTGATGATGCAACTCTCAAGAAGAGCATAAAGCCTATGATTATATTAGAACTGCTAGAATTTTTAACAACATGTCCGTATATGCTATGTTCTTTGTATGAAGTTTCTTGTAGATGTTGGCGGTCTCCAAAACATCTTGAATTCTAGTGCACAGAAACCTATGACGAGTTGGTAGCAAGCTACAATAGTAGTAAGAATGCTACTGAGGAAATCATCCGGTATGTGTTAAGCACAAGTGCATGGAAATTAATTGCTGAGGTCGAAGCTGTTCAAGCTCACAGGAAAGATGAAACTCTTGATTGGATATATTATGTGGTGGATAACATCAATTATTAATGTCGAGAATATCTTTCTGATAAAAAAGATACTAACATGCAGGAACAAGAGTATGATGATGAATCTAGTTTGGTGGAACTTGAAGCGAATGAACTTGACTTGCAGGATTGTCACACTCTGATCGAGACGTCTTGTATTAGCGCTAGTGTCGGGGCACGGATGCACACGATCACTTATGGGGCCAGAGGCCCCTTTGTGCTTCGGCAGGGGGAGGTCACATTGCACAAAGAGCGGAGACCATGGGGCAGCACGACGATCGGGACGCTGGTGTTTTACCCAGGTTCGGGCTGCTGTGAAGCGTAAAACCCTACTCCTGCTTTTGGTGGATTGATCAGAGGAACACGAAGAACACGCAACGCTCAATCCCGGCAAGGATTGCCATCGGGGAGAGCTGCTACATGAGTACAAGTGTCCAAAAGTCCGAATCTTGAGCTAGGTTGCCTTGGGCCTCCTTTTATAGCTCTAGGGGCAACCACAATGGCAAAACAGACATTGTGTGATGATTAGACAGCTAACAGTGCTATCATACCTAACTCTGGCACTCAGGACAAAATGCCGTAAATGCAGTCTAGGTGGTGTGCGGGGGTGCATCTCCGGCAAGCTTCTACCACCGCTCTAGCTTACTATCGCACCACAACTTGACACGCCTATGGACGGGTGTCAAGGGGGCATAATCTGTCTTCTAGCGTGCCGCCACGTGCTTAGCGAGAGCCACTTAGCCACCTGGGGGCTCGACACCGCATCGACAAGGGACTGGCGTTGTGATGCGGTGGAGCGGTGGCCGATCGGCTCATGCTTGCCGGGGATGGCTTGCCGGGTCTTCCTGAAGGTGTACGCGCCTCGGTCCCGACAGGCACCGGGGATGTGCTTGGGGCGCTCCGGGCCCGTCTTGGGCTGTTGTGTTGGTCTTGCCGGCGTTGCTTGGCCTTTTGTAGATTGCTGCTGCCGGAGTCTGGGTCTTGAATGCTTGCTTGGTTTGCACTTGTGTTGATGGGTTTTGCTACAACTGCCTGTGCATAAGTCAGGGACACTGGATACCCCTATCCTAGTGCACCGACATGAGCCCCTGGGTCTGGCCCACACGCGCTTGCCCGGTGCCGTTGGGTCATGTGGCGCCCCGCCTGATTACCACTGTAGCCAGACGGTCGCCGCGCATACCAGCCCAGGAAATCACTCTGGCATGCGCGTTTACAACAAGTATCATGAACACAGGCATTTCTATTAATGGATATATAAGTCTTACATGATCTATTACAAGAGTGATGGCAGCGCAAAGGCTCTATCTAGGGCAGCATGGTTTTGGTGCGGCTCCAATCCACAGGGATCTGACTGGGTTACTCTTCTAGCTCGCGAACGCTCCAGCTCCTCGTCGACGGACGACGGATCCTTATGTGAACCTGGCGATGTTAAAGGTCGCGGAGTACTTTTGAATGTACTTGCAAGCAAACAAACTAACATATACACCAAGCAAAGCAATCCATGGCATTCAAGCATGCATTTATTATTAGAGCAACATTACTTCACATCGCATAGCATCACTGCCGAGCAATATCAATTATCAAGTCATAACAGGTTTATCTAGCAAGATAGCCACTAAAGTAAAATGCAGTAAAGGAAAGCATATCAGGTAAATAATCCATACTCTGAATAATCTCAGGATCCAATCTAAACCTTAACTAGATCCAGCTTACTCTCTTCCGGATTGCCTTACAACCCTCAAAACATCCATGATCCACTGAGTACTTCAGGGCATAAGACAAGTTCTTCCATCATTATTATCATTGTTACAGTTGACCACCTAGTGAGGCATGGACGGATTGTCCAATACCATGGACGCGGCTATTCGAATAGATTCTTCACTCTGCAGAGGTTGCGCAATTTACCCACACCATGGAGCACCTGGCCTCGTGATCCCATTCGGGTGGACCAGCGTTTCTCCAACGAAACCCGCCTAACCCGTGACTCCTCCACCGTACCACCGGCAATCATTCTCCCCCGGAGTCAAGCCCTGGGTGGCCCTTGTGTCACCTCGTGACACCTGCCACCGTCGTGGCCAAACTAAACTGTCCCAAATGGGGACCACGAGCAAACAAACAACTGGGCTCACAAGGTTATTGCCGCCTACCGGGCCAGGGTAGCGCAGACGCATAACCTTCCCTGTCTGGTGGTACCGGTGAAAGAGCACAGAGTCAGACCAAGTCAAGGCCGTCCGATACCGGCAAATGTAGTTGCACGGATAAGCCCGGACAGGTGACTCTGGATCAACCGACTAAGTTTAGCTTTAGCCAGTACTTAGCAGGCATAGTTATTTATCACACAAGGTTGAGGTGGTAGCAACTATGCATTTAAATAAATTACTTTGAATTATCACATGGCAAACTAATGCAAATAATGTAAACAGTAAGTGCAATCTAACAGAAGTTTAATTATTTCTATCACAGGCATAATCATTAATTAAACAAGCAAGAATAACACAGAGCAATGCTTTAGGGCATATATCAGATGGTCGTCTTGCCTGGGGTCGAAGAATACTCCGGGAAGAAGTGTGGAGAGTCCGCGGAAAGGATCGCCGGAAACCGTTCTCTCTCGGAGAGGGCTGATAGAAGGGCAAGGGGAAAATGGTCATTTTCAGAATGTGCAAACATTATGAAAATGATACCATCAGAACGGGCTCGACGAACTGAAGACGTGAGCGTTGGTTTCACCTGAATCGGAGTCACGAGTGAAAAGTTACGAGGGTTTGACTGGGGACGGACCATTCTGTAAGGATAATATTTACTTCTCGGTCCTCCGCTTTTTTTTTTTCTGAGAAAAGATTAGATGGCACTGTTGCACCTGGGCTGTGCTGGGCCGAAAGTGGCCGCAGCTAGAGCACCAGCTGAGCCGCGAGGCTACTGCCGCTGCTGGGCCAGCCCACCCGCTCCCCCCCACCACTTATCCAGCGTGGCGACGTGGGACCGAGCGGCTGACTCGCTGATGCCCGGGGCCCGCCGGCTCTCTCTCTCCTCCCGCCATCTTCTTCCTTCTCCTCTCTGCTCCCCCGACGCGACGCTAGAGGGCACGGGCTCCGGTGGCCGGCAGTGCTCCGGCGAGCTTCTCGGGCGGGCGAGGCCACCGACGCGGTTTCCGGAGAGCACCGCTCCCAGGGGCAGGCAGCACAGGTAGCGGGGGTGGCTGGGAGAGCGGCAGCGAGTGGAGGCAGTGTGCGGCGGGTCCGGTGGAATCCGGCGACGTGGTGGTCGGTAGGAGCAGGCGAGAGGCTGGGCGAGGTCGCTGGAGGTCGGCACGCTCGGTAGCGGGCTTGGACGGAGCCGGGGACGGCCGGAGAGAGGGAATGGGCGCGGAGGCCGAGGGCAAGCTCCGGCTAAATTGCCGGGCTCCGGCAGAGGATTTGGCCGAGCGCGGGCGCTGGCGAGGACTAAAGGGAGTGGAGAGGAGGCTGAGGGGGTTTGGTGAGCTCGGGGAGGCTCCGGCCTCAGCTTTTTATAGCCGGCCAAGACGTGCGGATAGGCACGGCCGCGGTGGCATGCTTATCGCCGTCCTGGAGCTCCGGCGATGTGGCAAACGGGGAGAGGTGCCGACCTGACGATGTTCAGACAGAGGAGACAGCTCGGGGAGCTCGAGAGGCTTCGGGGAGGAAGAGGACAATGGAGGGGAGGTGACAGAGGGGTTCACGCGTGGGACAGTACCGCGGCGGCGACCGCTGTGGCGCGAGGAGGAAGGAAGAAGAGGGGGAAGCTGCTGGAGAGGGTCGGCGTGGACGCAGGGGAGCCACTAGACACTCTCAGACAGGCGGAGGCCGACCGGAGCTAGCTGGCCGACGAGGACAGCACGCGGAGCGCCGTATCTGCGTGGCCATTGCATGGTCACCACATGAATGGCTTGCTCGGGAGGGCTCCTGCCTGTCCAAGCTTGTCCAACAAGCTCCTCGATGCTCAAATGTATAAGATATGAGGCTGGAATCAACTAGAAGGCTCTGGGGTAGGAGAAACTTGCAAAAACAAAATCTAACAGCAAGCTGTTTGATAGAAATATAAGGCAGTACACAGCTCCATTTGGCATGGGATTAGGGTGAGTGTGGTCATCTACTAAGGTGAAAACTGAGCCAAAATATTAGCTCAGAAAGATGAGGCTGAATGGTACTTGCTGTGCAACTTGCCAAACTGGTCAGAAATGCAAAAGAGGGTGCTGGGGCAAAATGGCTAGATGAAAATATCTAAAATTTGGTAGAGACCAATGATTTGATGATATTAAGACTCTGTAAAAGTTTCATGCCATTTGGAAATACCAAAAGGGTACTTGCTTCACAAAGCTTTCAAATGGGCAGAAAGTTAGGAAAATTTCTATGGAAGAATGGATAGATGGTTTGAGCTGATTTTTGGTTTCCATGAGTTATTTATCAATGTTAATCATCATGAAAAATTTCAGCTCAAATAGATCAAGGGTTCAAGCACTTCCTTTGTAATTTGCCCAACTAGACAGAATTTGCAAATTGATGTTGTGCTCAAAATTTGAACTATGGAACTTGGGTTCTTGATTGAAATGGTGAAGATATGGATAGGAGAAGCACCACAAATTATTTGGGATTTTTCCTGGCTACCAAAATAGTAGCTCCTTTAGAAACTGCCCAAAATGCAATATTGGCATTAAATAGGAAAATGCAATTTCCCTTATTTAATTATGGCCAATATTTTTATGGGAGCTCAATATAATCACAGAGAATATCTCCACAAGTTTTCATGAACTTTGGAGATGGATAGATATTTTCCTGGATTTAATTCCTTTAACTGGCAGAGAAAGGAATTAATTATAAATGAAAAATATTGCAAATTACTTGGCAATATTTTTGCATATCCAGGGTTTATAGATGAAGGATGATCACTGGGAAAAGTTTGGGAAGCAACAGATCAAAGGAAGTTGGGTTTCCTTTGTAACTCGAAGGATTAGGGTTTCCCTTCCGGCAACTCGGAAGGTAGGGTTTCGGTGGAAAGTCCCGAGAATAGATCTTGGGTGGCAAGGTTGGACTGGAGAGAATCTCTGGTTGGACAAGAAAGGCAAGGCTAGATGACCATCTTCACTTACCCAGGAGAAAAAAGAGGGGAGTCAAGTCCCGCAAACGGAAAAAAAACAGGAGCGAAAACCAGGGTGTCACAGGTCAGGCCCAAAATTTATGCATAGGGGCGCAATGTGGGGGAGTAACCGCCAATTTACTAGTCAGCACTAACCCACTACCTCAGGCCGTTTCCGGCATGAGCGCCGCACGAATTGCGGGGAGCTTGCGGTGGGTGCACGTGACTTAAAGGCCTGGGCGTGGCAGAATCTACAGTGCCATAGATTGGAGCAATGAGGCGGTTACCTGTTCGCCCGTGACTCGTGGGTAGTGGGATTGATGGAGAAGGGCGGCCGCTCTTGAGCGGAGGAGAGCCAGCCCTCATGCCCTCCCCTATAAATTAGGGGGTCACGGCGGCGATGCTAATCTACCTCCATCTCCTCCTTATTCCCAAGTCCGCGTTGCTTGTCCTTCTCTTCTGGTTCGTCTTTGGATGCGCTAGTCCTCACCATGGCGAGGGGGCGAGGACGACTCTCAGCTTCCGCCGGGGCGACGAGAGCTTCCCTTCAGGATCATGCCGTTGCGTCAGCCGCGACGACAAGAGGTGGTTCTAGCGCGCGTGGTGGGAGAGCTGGAAGAGGCCGGGGCCAGGGTGGGGCTCGCGGATGGGGGAGGCGGAGCGCCGCCTCCGACCCTCCTCCGGTGGCGGTTCCTTCCCCAACAATGGAACATACTGAGAGCACGACACTGGAGTTTGTCATCCGGCTGTGTGGCCCTCCTCGTAGCTACTTGCGACTCCCTCGTCCTTTCGCCAGGGTGATGGAGGTTGACAAGCCGCACGCGATGGGGTTGTGTGTGCATGGCTGCTGCAATGGCTCTGTGCGGGCCGACATCGAGTTCCCGGCGCCCCGCGTCACGTTCCTTAGGCACGGGTGGAAGACCTTCGCACACGTTCATAACTTCACGGGTGGGTATGTCCCCCGCTTCAAGCTGGTGGAGGCCGACACGCTCTCCATCAAGATCTATGGGTGCTTGGGCGCTCGTCTCGGCTGCTGTGAAGAGAGCTCGAGTGATGATGAAGAGTCCTCCTCAAGCGATAACGACGAGGAGGAGAGTATCGGTGAAGATGGTGACAACGAGATCCAGGCCGTCGAGTCGGAGTACGACGACCTGGGCTCCAGCTGACCGCCGGTCGCACCATCTCCGTCAGCGAGCCCCCCCTCCCTTCCCGAGCAGAGCGATTTACCGGGGGTTCTTGACTTGGGCGCCGCCTCTTCTCCTCACCTGGACCTTGGCAGGATTGTGGACTTCGGCTTCGTCTTCCTTACAGGTGGTCCCACCGAGCCGATCCCCGACAGCCTTGACGGGGTCAGGCTGGGCTTCTTCTTAGGTCTCCCTTTCGCCCTTTTTCTTTTTGTAACTTGCTCCTAGTGGAGAAAGTCAAATAAAGATTTATTAGGAAGGAGCTCTCCAATGTATCTTGATCCATTTTGTATCAACAAATGAAGGAATGAATGTTATTTCTCTTCCCTGAGTACCATCCTTTTCTCCCTTTGTTTCTACTATGTCAGTATGTTTGTCCTTGCCGCACGGAACCGCTTGCCGGGTCACTACTAACCACGAGCGCCAAAAGGGGAGCGAGCCCCCGGCAGCAGGCTGGCGTTGTTCCACGGCAGGGCTCCTTGCGGTGTCGGCGCGGCCCCATAGGGCTGATAAGTATCAGGAGTTGGGGAACGGCTCATCCCGACAAGGGTTTTCACCACATGGGGGTGTAACGCCCAAGATGCAATCCTATCCTTATTTTGGCACGAGGGCCTTGACAGGGATGGAAGCGCATCTCGTCGTTTTGCAAGAATGGATATCATTACATGTACATGTAAACAAGAGATGAGTATATGCAATTGGCTTACACTCACCACAAGCTACATCAATATCAAATAAATACAACAACATATCCAAACATCATACAGAAGAGCAGGGTCCAATTACGGACGTAAACAAATGATAAAATGACATCCATCCTTGTTATCCCAGGCTGCCGCCTGGAACCCATCCTATGACCGATGAAGAAGAAGAAGAAGAAGAACTCCAAATCAAACAACGCATCGCTCTCACGTTAAATCATCGCATTACCTGTACCTGCAACTATTGTTGTAGTAATTTGTGAGCCACAGGGACTCAGCAATCTCATTTCCAAGGGTATCAAGACTATTAAAGCTTAATGGGTGAGGCATGGTTAAGTGGTGAGGCTGCAGCAAGCTCTAAGCATTTATTTGAGTGGCTAACTTACGAGTACAAGAATAAAGGGGGATGATTGTCGCATAAACGGTCGTGAACTAGTAATGATCTCTAAGAGATCCTGAACACCTACTTACGAACAAACATAACCCCACCGTGTTCTCTCTCGGTTCAGAAATCACGAGAAGAGACAGTCACGGTACGCACACGGTTGGTGTATTTTATTTGAGTTTACTTCAAGTTTGCTATGACCGGGTGTTAAACAAAGTTTCCAAGTTGCCACTTAACCGCGGGCATGGCTTTCCGAAAGATTTAACCATGCAGGGGTGCTCCAACTCATCCATCACAAACTAACCACACGCCGCAGGAATAACCTCGACCTCGTATCCTGTGATTTCCTAGGAAATTCCGTTGGAAAACCGCAACCTCGAGATAGCTCGAAGTATTCTCGGAATTCCTCGCACAAGACGTTCGAGAAAGGTAAAACAAATCCAGCAAGACCGCCCGACGTGTCGACGAACCCGATAGGAGCCGCGTATCTCGTTCTCAGGACACGACCAGATGAGCAGTACGTATGGTGGCCAGATAGAAATCTCCCGAATTGCCCCGGGTGGCCCCGCAAGTGGCTCTATTTTGGACCAGCACCAGCAGCACTGGCCCCCCTGTATTATGTTGAATTAACTCCTCGGGCCCTATGCTTTACTCACAGTGTTCAGTATTATTATGTTGGGCAAATTTAGTACCAATGTTGGGCCTTGCCAGACAAGTTTTACCCTAAAACGAAAATCAAGGGGGTCCCCATAACAACCCCGAGCATGTTAGGAGCGCTCAATTATGGAACATAACACCGGTACACAAGTAACTAAGGCGGCAAGAGTGGAACAAAACCCCGAGCAAAAGGCCAAGCCTTCCACCCTTTACCAAGTATATATGTGCATTAAATTAAATAGCAATAATATTGTGATATATCAAAAATATCCATGTTGGCACATGGAAACATTGCACCTGCAACTAGCAACGCTATAAGAAGGACTGAGCAAGTGGTAACATAGCCAAACAATGTTTTGCTGGGATGTGGAGGGGTTAGAGGCTTATCATGGCATTTTGGGAGGCTAGACAACAAGTGGTAGGTAGCGAGACAGCGATAGAAACAAGACATCTAGCACGGCAATGATAGTAATGGTATCCAGGGAAATGATCATCTTGCCTAAGATCCCGCTTGGAAGAAGAACGAATCCGTGAAGCAGACGATCCGTGAAGTAGACGAACGGGATGTAGTCGAACGAATCCTCACACTCCGAACGATTTCGGAACTCTATCGAGAAGAAGCAATCCGGAACAAACAATCAACACATGATACACCACGACATATGCATGACATGATGCACTTCAAATATGATGCATGTTATGCATGACATGGCAAGCACAACAATCAACTTCTACACATTAAGCGAAGCTCAATATGCAACGAGTTGCATATTCACAAAACTCCACATTCGAATATTTAGTTCACTCTCGTTTAGGTACACTACAATATTAAATGTTGTTAAACATGGCAAGAGGTGAAGCATAAGTAAACTACACATCTAGGCAAGTTTAAATGAGGCCGGAAACAACATATAGCATTTCCGAAATGACCCCATATGTTAATTTCGAAATTGGTCCAGATCTGAACTAATCATGTTTTATATTTATTAAACAGGGAAATAAGATGCACAATGAGATTCTACTCATCATTCTAGTCGATTTACATATATAGAACATCTCAAAAAGAGCTACGGTGTAAAAGATATGACCCTCACAAGATGAACATGACATGAATGCAAAATGCATGAAAAAGACAACCACAACCACTTCAAATCATGAATGCAGCAAGTTATTATGAAACTACATGAGATTCGAAGCAAGTTTCATATATGGCATGTCCAAAACGGAGCTACGGTTCAACCACAATCACCAATACAAGTTTTAGTTCAAATCTGCCCAAAACAACAACATGGCATATTGCACACATGAAAACAACAAGTTACAATATTCTAAAATGCACAAACTAAGCCTGGAGCAGTAGCATATAACACACACTTCATTTCATCTTCACATATCATACTCAAAAGAGTCATGGATCACATGGTAGGAAGCTCACAACATGGCAACAAAATATAGCAGATTAGGACTTAGTGAAAATCACAGTTTTTAGCATAGCAGTTTTTCACGAAGACATATTAGCAGCAGTAAAACTATATGCTAAAAGTCATATATTGGCATGAAACTTAACAGTATGGTAGAGGACATGATGCACTACAATTCATTCCATGGTGGCAAGGTCTAATTATACATAGAATCATGGCTAACATCATCACAACATGGCATTATGGAGAAAACAGATTCTCAGAGAGTGAAAATAAGAGTACACATGAACAGAAGTTTTTAACAGATTGACATATTGGACAACAGAATTAATTATGATGCTGAACCTATTCATGCAAACTATTGGTACCACATGATAGGCAACAACATGCTTAACAAAAGACTCCTTGGCGGCAACCACAAAAGACTCCTAGATCAATAGCAATTCACATGGCAACATGGCAACAAAATAACAGTTTTTCAGACAGTGAAATTTAACTATCTCCAAAACTGCAGCATTGACTAGGCATGTTGACATGGCAATAACAGTAGCATAGCAATCATATATAGGCATGGCAAAGACTCTAACAGCAAGTATACATGACACACTTCAAATCATACCATTGGCAAAATAACATAGGATGCATGGTTTGCTCAATAGGATACTCGCAAAACGGAATTCATCGTTAACAGATTTCAGTTTTTAACATGATAGCAACTTTAGAGCAACAAAAATATATGCTAATGATGTTCTACCTAGCAACCAGAGGCATGGCATCAAAGTACACATATAATAGGGCACATCTCATGAAGAAACCACACGGAAAAGACCTAAGGTTTAATGGCAATCATCCTCACGAAATCGAACAAAGTAACAGATTTGCACCTAACGACACGATGCACTTTTGCAACAGATATATGGGCATGCAAATGGAACCTAATGCACAAACAAAGGGTATCATCATGTAGAGCATGTTGAGTAGATCAAAATCCATATATAATACATTCTCATAGGGTGCACAGTTCACTAGATATGATCATCACAAAAATGCATAACGAGTAAAACCGGACAGACTTAGGGAAAAAAATAGCACCTCACGAAGACTGGATGAGGGGGACCCGAGACGGAGGCATCCCGTTTGGATTGCGGGCTCGGGGACGTCCCAGCGGCTGGGCAGGGAGGAGGACGCGGCCGGACCACGGCCGGCGACGGCGCGGACGGAGGCCGAAGGACACGGGGATGAACAGATCCGGGCCTCCGACCCCCGGATCTGGCGATGGAGGTGGCCAACGACGACGGGGCAGCCGGCGGCGATCTCCTCGAGCCCCCACGGTGGCAGGGCGAGGTCTGGTGGCGCGACATGGGGAGGCGAGCGACAACGATATGGCGCGGCGCGTCCGGCGGTGTGGCGCGGCACGTCCGGCGGTGAAGCGCAGCAGCGCGGCGAGGCTCCGGTGACCGGCGGCCGGAGCTGGCGACGCGGAGGCGCAGACGGGCGGCGGGCGTGAAGCCGGGGTCGGGTGCTGGGCGCGGGGAGCCGGCTCGGGCGGGCCTGCACGGGCGCGGTCGGGCCTGGGGCGGGCCGACCGTGGGCCCTGTGGGCCCTGGTGGCGGGAGAGGAGCTAGCTGGCTGCGCGGGGGCGACGTGGCCATGCCCGGTTGGCCGGGGCGCGGGCCAGGGCGACCAGGAGGCGGCGGGGCTACCCCGACGGCGCCTAGTGGCGGGGCTGGGCTGCGGCGCACGGATTCTGAGGCAGCTGGAGGTTGGTGGAGGGGTTGGCTGGCACGGAAATTGAGGCAAGGTCAAGGGTTAGCCCAAAATTGGACGTGGGGAGCTACTATAAATAGGAAGGGGGCTAGGGTTTGAGGGTCTAGGGGGTGTTTTTGGAGCCGTTCGATCCGATCGGACGGCTCCGGTCGAGGGTGTGGTGTTGGTGGGCTAGGTGGGCTGTGGAGAGGGTTGTGGGCTTAGGAGAGAGGAAGATGTGTGGCCCGACGACAGAGTTTTAAAACACCGAAACGTCCGGCGATTTATCGGATGACGATGATACTACGGTTGACCGTTCGGGTATCATACGACCTCTGATTGTGACGAAACTTGGCAGGCGGTCTACCTACAATATAACAAGACCGCATGCTAACTTTCGACCCAATCCGACAATATTTTTCGCATGCTTTTTAAAACATTTTTTAAACGAATGTCGAGGGCGCGTGCGAGTGTGGTTGGTCTCAAAACGGTCATCGACGAGAACGGAGAGAACCGGCGACTACGAACGAAAGTGGTTTTGGAAAGATGATGGCAACGGAGTTGCCGATGCTATGCAGATGATGCGAATGATGCAAAGATGAATGCGACAAACAAACGAATCACACGACGAGATTGGAAAACAACGGGAATCTTCTGGAGCGTCGGTATCGGGATGTTACAGGGGGACTCCACCGAACACATCCGAAAAGAGAGCAAGGGTTTCCTTTAAGGGAGCAAACACCATAAAACTTGGGACATGCGATTAGACTTATCTTTTTAGGTAGTATCCCTTTCTGGAGTACATTGGGCCACCGTCCTTGTTCCTTCTCCCTCCTTCTACGTTTTCCTGGTCGCCAAACACGTATGGCAAGAGGCCTCTATCCCTTGAAAAAAGAATGCAGCAACAAGGATTATAGGCTTAACAAGTACTCTAGCAAATCTCTAGAACATAAAAAGGCGATGACATTGCAATCATAAAAATGCATAATGAACATGCAATGCAATGATATGATGTAGTGCCTAGCTTTATTATTGTTGCACAGGGTCTGCGCCTGGCTTTGTACAAAGGGTTACATGCAACTTCGGCAAAGCTTGTACAAAAGGTGGCTGTCGGGGACTGAGCCTGGCTGCCGCGCCTTACGGGTAGAACTTACGAAGATGCTCAATATTCCATGAGTTAAGCACCTTGGTGCTATCTTCGGTCTCCAGACGGACTGCGCCAGGTTTGGTGACTCGTGCTACCCGGAAAGGGCCTTCCCACTTCGGCGTCAACTTGTTGGTACCCTTGGCGAACTGAACGTGCGTAAGGACAAGGTCGCCTTCCTCAAGGCTCCGGGCGTGGACCCTACGGCTATGATAGCTGTGCAGGGCTTGCTGGTAGCATGTAGCACACAAAGCAGCCCGGAGACAATCTTCCTCGAGGAGCATGGCATCGTCATGCCGTAGCTGCTCTTGCTCTACTTCATCGTAGGCAAGTACTCGAGGTGACCCGTATATGAGTTCTGTGGGGAGCACTGCTTCTGCCGCATACACTAGGGAGAAGGGCGTCTGGCCGGTAGCTCGATTCAGTGTCGTTCTGAGGGACCAAAGAACCACCGGCAGCTCATCTATACAGCGCTTGCCACTTCTCCGTAGTCTATCAAAAGTCCTTGTCTTGAGTCCTCGCAGCACTTTAGCATTCATCCTCTCGACTTGCCCGTTGCTTCTTGGATGGGCAACAGAGGCGAAGGAGACCTTGCTTCCAAGGCTTTGGATGTATTGCATGTAGGCGCGGCTCGTGAACTAGGTGCCGTTGTCGGTGATCACTCTGTTGGGTACTCCAAAACGGCACACCAAGGGATCATCTGGAGAGCTTGCGCTGGTTGATGGATGTTCTTGGAATGGAACTAGCAGGCTTCACACTTGGTGGCCAACTCAGTTGCATCTTGGAGGGCAGTGAGCCAATAGAAACCCTACCGGAACGCTTTTCCGGCAAGGGTCCTAGATCCAATGTGAGAGCCACATACGCCTCCGTGAATCTCCGCCAACAACTTCAGTCCATCCTCCCGGCAGATGCACCGCAATTTCACACCGTTCGGTCGTCTTCTATACATGGTGTCATCGACAAACTGGTACATACACTAGTGTAACGAGGTGCTATACAAATGGTTTTTAAACCCTTTCCACGACGTACTTCCAAACCGTCGCCTTGCATGTGTGGGCGATAGGGGGGTCCATCCCACACGACACCACAAACCCGTCGGCGATGGTGGCCAACGAATGCAAACGATCTGCAAATATAATCGTGTGCGGTGCAGGAATAGATTGCACACATAATCTTTTCGGCCTACGTGTGGGATTTGGGATCAATCACACACGTCCAAGACGAGTGAAACGCGTCTAATTGCTCATGGAAAACAAACAGAGTTTGACCTTTGACCGTTTGCGAAAAGTTACATAATCCACACGGGCCATTGTAGACACTGTGTGATATCTTCATCATCGCACACGAGATTTCTCTGGGAACCGTGTACCATGTATAACATCATCGGACACGTTTCCCGAAAAATGTACGCGTGGGATCGTCTTTGCATCGGGCACGGTTTCCTGTTGGCTCATGTGTGAGATACAGTGCTATCGCAAAGGATTGAGTAGCTCCTACGCACACATACAAGTGTTGCAAACAGTTTGTGATTTCTTATGTATCACCGACGTTTTAGATTATATCTCTTGTGCTTTTCCTGTGGATCACAGGCGGTTGCGCTATGAGTTGTGTGTGCTTTCCATTCTGGACTGCACACGCGTAGTGGCTTGAACCGTGTGCGCTGAAATTGCCAGGTTATTGTAAAATATCGCATTTAATTCACCCTGCAAATAGCAAATTAGCCACAATATGCAATCGACAAATAGTGTTCACATGAAGAACATTCATCATAATTCGCCACAATATGCAATTGAACGAATAGTATCCACAAGCAGAGGATTCATCATAATTCACGACAATATGCAATTGAGAAAATGCTAGCTATATTCCACAGTTGTTAAACCGACATATCCAGTACATAATCATAGTGTACGAAATACGAAGACATGATCACATGGAAAATAATGCATCCATGTGTATATGTTTAGCTGATAACACTATATGAATGGGTACTTATTTTCCTAACAGCTGTGGAAATCTTCGATGTCTTTATAGGGCTTGATATAGTGTTTCACAAAGAAGGTGCTGATAATTTTCCTAACAGACAACATGCCAAGATCAGCTGCATGACTTTTAGATCAGAATGTGACATACGTGTGGAGTAGAAGATAGTAATTAAGAAGCAGACTTACTAGTTTTATCCTATTAGCATCGACACCACATTCAGCATGTCTACATTGGCTGGTACCTTGTTGTTGCTGAGGACACTGAAATTTTTTGTACAGTAATAGTCAAGTATTTGCCCTGTTAGGAACAACCTAACCGGTGTAAGTTGTTTCTTCTTTTTTCTATGGAGAGAAATAGTAAGAGGTTTACTTAGAAACTTGAACATCTGAATAGCATTTTCTGAAAATAATGGATTTCGTTGTCTTACCGGAGAAACGATCACGTGCTGCAGAGGTAGTTGGCGGTCGAACCGGTTCCCTCCTAAAGTTATGTTCTTTGACAATACACTGGAAATGAAGATGAATTTTCACACACTCAATTCTGGAACCAGATATGAACACAACGCATTAACATCAAAGAATTTAATACCTATCCATGAAATCCTGAAGATGACTCAGATCCTGAGGCGCATTTGACTCTCTAAGAGAATCCATGTAGTAAACTGTGTTGCGTTTTGGAACAATGACCACCAAGATCCAGTGACCTCTATAGTTTAAGAAAACCATGAACGTGCGATCTATGTCGAAAACTGAAAGACGATCAATGTATGCGTGGTTGTATATTTATACTTACTCTTCATGATATGGCCACATGAAGAATTCTCCTATCTGTAAGTCGAACAAGATCTTGGCTACAAAATAAATGGAAGCCATGCGTGAGTCATTATATTGTAACAAAACGCCATTTGCTCAATCAGGGTCTATGAAATACGCATGCACCCTTGTTGTTCTCTACGTCGTCAATCCCCTGATAGCAATATAGTATAGTTAGCTTTTTTGTCGTTTACAACCTTGTATGGAGAAGTTGATCAGAGTTTGTGAAGTACTTATAACATCAAGCATTTGACAAGAGTGGCAGCAAGCTCATCGAAGTTGAAGAAGAGATGAAAGTCCTCGAATTCCACACTGATGGTACCTGGAACGTGAGAGAAATGCCAGTTGTCGTACTGCAATTCCACAATGTTATGATATTCTCCTTTTGACATTATGTCCATGCAATATTGATGTAACTTGCGACAACTCGAACTACACTCATCAAAGTATTCACCAACAAGAAATGGCTGGCCATGCTTGTACTTGCGTGCTTCAAATGGGTCTTCATCAGAACCGGGATTACATGGGTCTTCATCGGCCATGCCATGGTTCTGCTGGAAGAGTCTTTTCTGCTCGTAGAGTCTTTTCGGCTCGAAGAGTCTTCGTAATAGGATGCTCTGGTACTCGACACTCCTCTGTTTCTGTCATGTGTAATGACAAATTGCCAATTTTACCAGGAAGCTAAACATTAATGCAATAGTCTTTGTAGTACAGGACGCACATCGGCAGTGTTTGAATGAAAACAAATTAATAGTGACAACTATGTACACTCTGCTGTTAAACATTCCAATCTGTTAAAAACTACTGTCTTGCACCACGTTTTTTTTCACTAAGTCTGAGAATCTGTTTATTTCAGATTGCCATGTGGTGTTGATGCTAGCCATGTTTCTATGCATAATTAGACCTTGCTCGTGCTGAATGAAATGAAGTGCTTCATGTTTACTATCTTGCAATAAATTTTCATGCAATGATAACTCATGTCGCATATAGTTTTCTTGCTGTCAATAGGCCTTCAGGTTAAAACTATGACAGTGTCTGAATGACATCCAGAATCAAATAGCACACGGGAAGTCTGAATCACACGTAATATAAGAAAATATTTCTAAGAACGAGAGTTAGGCTTACCTTCTTCGCACGTCACGGAAACTTCCTCCCACTGTACCTAGATTCAAAAGCTCACAACTTTACGGACTGAAATTGATGTTGACCATGAACAGGCAGGTCTTTAGATACCCCTCTCCATTCGTTGGAAGTGATTGTCCTAGGGAGCTACAAGAGAAAGAAATAGCACAAATGGACCTGCCGCTTTAAAATCCCCAATTCCAAAACAGAACCCTAAGCCTAGTTGAGCCAGAGAGAAGAGAGACGAATACCTGGCAGGTGAGAGATTCGTCGTCGTCGAAGATACCGCTTGAGGGGTCACTCGAGGAGACCATGGCGTGTCCGTGGCGGTCAGATGCTAGAGGGAGAGATGTGGGCGGCGGCGCGCAGGGGAGGGAGGGGGGTGGAGGGGTTGCTGGGGAAATGTGGCCCTTTGGCGGGGGGAGGGGGGAGGCAGATATTTCGGCGGTCGGCAAAATTTTCCGCTCGGTGCAGGGAATCTTGGCGCGCAAAGATTCATCAGACACGGTCTTTCAGCTTTTATCGTGTGCGATGATACAGAACATGCAAAAATTCACGCCTCCCCACGTATTCCCTGGTTATAGTGCACATCCACGTCATTGCATAATGTAACATCAACTACTAACTTGGGTATAGAAAATAGCGGACACACTTAGCTCATAGTTACTAAACCGAGCAAGTTCACTAAATAATCAAGATGCTTGAACTAGACATAGCTCTTACAAAAGACCGGCTCTCTGAACAAAGGCTATTAGTACTAAGCATAATTTTAACAAAGACGCCGACGAGCAGCCTCCCTATGCCTCGCCGCTGTTCGATGAGATGTCGACGACTTGTCCGGTCGACATTCCGCCGGTGCTGGACTCCGCGTCCCCCAGGCTTACTATGACCGCGGCGAAGTGCTCATCCTCGGCGTTGTCCTCGTCATCGGCGTCGCCCTCATCTTTGTAGTACTCATAGTAGTGGCGCCTCCATAGCTCGCATTGGTACTCCATCGCTGGTTCCTCGATGGACAGGCGCTTCTCGACCTCCTCCTGAGCCACGCGCAACTCCTCCCAGCTGTCGGCACTCTCGGACGGCTCCTGCATCTCGACCTCTCGCTCGGAGATCTCGTGCGGAAGGGGCTCCATGGCCTCCGCCGCCGCATCGTCGGCATTCGTCTCGGCATCCGCAGCAGCCGCCTCTTCGGACGTGTGGTACATGCTAGATTCCTAGGAAGCTTTGAGTATATTGGCGTGGGCGTTCTCGATGATATAGGCCTGGACGGCCTCGACCCGCCAGGGCGGCCTCCACGGCATGACACGCTGCTCTAGCGCACTTGGCGTTTGCAGCTGCCGTCGTAGCAGCTGCAGCTGCCGTCTCCGCGGCTACAAACGCCCTTTCGGCCGCCGCAGAAGCCCTGTCGGCCGCCGCAAAGGCCCTTTCGGTGAATGCGGCCGCGCTTAAGGTGGATGCGGCTGTGCTCTCGGACGAGGCAGACGCATTCTCGGCAAAGGCGGGAGCGCTCGGGGCCGAGGGGGCGGTCGTATGCACACTTACAAAGTGTTCCCATGGCGTCATTCTTTGCACAGAGGGTTTGTTGGGGAATGGGGGTCGAGGGTGAACGTAATCCGAGCTAGACGAAGCCGACGAAGCTTCCCTCATAAGACATAAATATATCCATGAATTTTCATCGCAAACGGTTTCCGTATGGAACCATGTGTACGCGGTTCACTTTTTGTATCGAATTGTAAAACTATTTTTGGGTACATCGATAACAGATATTGTTTTATTTGTAAGAAAAAGATCCCTACCGTCAAAATCCACTGACGTCATCCTAAAATTAGGAAATATTCGGGGTACAATTGGCATTTTTATACATTAAGTTAGTTTGAACAAATTTTACGGCCATAATTTAAAATTGTAACACACGAACATGCAAGATGAAGCAAAAACTGATGGAAAATCATATTTATGTACTACTTGCTTCCCAATATATGCCGCTTGCAATAAATTTTAAGTAGTTCCAAACATCTTGGGTAACGGTTTGGACACACGTGCACACATTGGGAATTTAGGTTTTAAAATTCAAAAAATGAAAAAATGCTCTAAAGTACATGATAATAATCTCCATGATTTCCCAACATGGGCCAAGATGTCATGGTCAAAGTAACGGCTTGTTCGAGATAAGCTTTGAGACATGCCTCTCACAAAATGTAGCATCACATGACGGGTTGCGGTTCTAAGAGGGGACATGAGCCTTGTTTGATGACGAGCCGCTAGTCGTTGTCTCATTTGGCCTACCTTTTTTGAATTCGTTACAATGCACGAAGACATCCAGCAACCTGAAATTTGGACATTTTCGGGGTTCAATGAGCATTTTTGTACATGAAGTTAGTTTCTACATATCTAGTGGCCATAATTCAAAACAAAAACACATGGACGTGTTCAAGATGAAGCAAAAACTGCAGGAAAAAATCATTTTTATATATGTACTAGTGCTTCCGTCTATATGCCACGTGCAATAAATTTGAAGGAGTTCTAGACATCTTGAGTAACGGTTGGGACACAAGAATTGAGAATAATCTAGGTTTTTAAATTCAAAAAATAAATAAAAATGCTATGAAGTACATGAAAATCAGCATGATTTCCCGACATGGGGCCAAGATGTCATGGTCAAAGTGACGGCTTGTTCAAGATAAGCTTTGACACATGCCTCTCACAAACCAGAGCATCACGCGCAGGCTCGTATATATAGTTCCGAGAGGGGACATGGGGTGTTGTGTGATGACGAAATGGATCGCTGCCTCATTCGGCCTAGTTTTTTTCATAGATGCACTGTACGAATACGACCATCTTCCTAAAATTTGAAAAAATACGACATTCAATTGGCATTTTTATACATGAAGTTAGTTTCCAGAAATTTAATGGCCATAGTTCAAAACTGAAATAGATGAACAAGCAAGAACGGCTGGAAAATCATATTTATGTACTACGTGCTTCCGTATAAATACCACATGCAATAATTTTGAAGGAGTTCCAAACATCTTGAGTGACGGTTTTGACACAAAAGCATTGGGAATCTAGGTTTTTAAAGTCAAAAATTGAAAAATGCGCCGAAGTACATGAAAATATGCATGATTTCCCGACATGGGGCCAAGATGTTGTTATCAAAGTAACGGCTTGTTCGAGATAAGCTTTGATACATGTCAAAGCTGGCAATGCATGCATGGTTAACTGTTACCCGCGTCCCCATGGGTAATTACTTGATTAGGGCACGGGTGCGAGCTTGAATGCCCATCTCGAAGTTGGTGGGTCAAATACCCTACGTATCGAGCATGCAGGACGGGGATGAGGATGGGATAGCATTACCCGCCTTACACATGAATTGAAGTACTTACATGTGGGCTCTGAAATTAGTAGACCCCACGTAATTTGGGGCCTCGGTCACCCAAATTTACACACATCCCACCCCTTTGGCCCAAAATTCCCTAAGAAATCACAAACCTAGCCACAACATATTTTTTATTGCGTTGAAATACTATTTTTTGTATTGAAATACGCGAAGGTTGTTCTTAAATTTATATGTGAGTTTCCCCATGGTGATAAAGAACTCGGTGGGGACATGGATGGGTTACTTTTTATCCCCGCGCACGGGTACGTAGACGGGGACGGGGATGGGAGGGCGGTGATTGGGACGGAGATGGGACTCCAATACTCGCCTAAGAAATCCCCAGCTTTAGACACAAGCCTCTCACAAAACGGAGCATCACACGAAGGCGCGTGGTTCCGAGGGGGAACGTGGGGGCATGTTTGATGACAAACCGCCAATCAATGTCTGATTCGACCTAGTTTTTTTTCATCGATACAATGCACGAATACGACCGGCATCCTATTTTTTTTAAAAAAAATGGCATTCTATTGGTAATTTTATACATAAAGTTAGTTTATAGAAATTTAACGGCCATATTTCAAAACTGAAACACATGAACAAGCTAGATGAAGCAAAAACCGCTCGAAAATCATATTTATGTACTACTTGCTTACATATATATGCCACATGCAATAAATTTGAAGGAGTTTCAAACATCTTGAGTGATGGTTTGGACACAAAAGCATTAAGAATCTAGGTTCTAAATTCAAAAATAATGATAAAAAATTCTCTGAATTCTGAAGTACATTTAAATATGCATGATTTCCCGCCATGGGGCCAAGCTGTCGTGGGTACTACTCTCGGACTTGGTTCCGTAACACAAATGGCAGCCATGCATTACATTTGGATAGAAAATGTAACTATTTGGCAAAACAAACGGGTCCCACATGATTGGCGCCCTGTTTCGCCTTTTGAGTTTTGGAAACCAAATTTTGAGGTCTATTAATCACACGCGGTCATGCATTGGGAACCGTCTGGGATGTTAATTCACACACGGTTGTTGAGTAGGAAATCGTGTGTAATCACTGCTGTCGTCGATGAAGATTCCAGCCGCCTATAAATGCTGCCCCTCGAGACGTCATCCTGCCTGCATTCTCTCGTCTGTCTATCCCACCTCTCGCACGAAACTCTGCCATGGCGTGGCCGGTCTGTGCACAAGCAAAGGAGGAGGTGCCACCCCGAGAGGACATGGCGAAATGCAACGACGAGGAGGACCCCTTCGCGCCGCAAGATAAGGTCGCGCCAAACCCCCAAACTGAAGATTGGTTTGGGGGCCAGTACGATCTGGCTTTGTGGAAGGCGCTGCCGCCAGCTGGGAGAGCCAGGCAGGTGGCATTCAAGAAGGAGCGGGCTGAGGAGCGCGTCAGGAACCTCGCAGCCTCGAATGCCCTTAGTGCCGCAAGGGAAAAGGAGGAGATGGAGCTTTGGCGGCGGGCGAGTCGACGAGTGGTGGAGGTGTACGAAGACGGCCTGTACCATGCAAGGAAAGCCAGAGGCGCTAGGCGCCTCACTGCTGCGTGGGCGTGGGCCGATAAGCTCGAGCGTGCCACCGCCAAAGAGCTCCAGTGGGCGCCCACTGAACTGTCCTGCATGGTCACGCGCCTCCGCCAGTAAGAGGCTGATCGGCACATCGAGCGTTGTGAGGCGGAGGAGGCAGCGAACTCCCTCCGCGTTGGAAAGCCACCGCGCACCAGGGAGCTGCTGGCGAGAGGCTACCATTTTACTGGTCCCCGCTCCAGGAGGGGTTATTATTAGTTTACTTTTTATTCATTGTATGTATTAGTTAAGTACTATTATCAAGTATATGTGATGATATATGCTGTATATGTATCATGTCTTCAATGAGCTATTCAACAATTAATATATATTATTAGTTTCACATTTCTATCTGTTTTCATACTGATTTTCTGACTCTAACTGTTAGCCTTTTACACATATTGAAACATAACAATAGAATATAAATCATTCATATATCGAAACATATCAATATTGTGATTGTTGTCCAGACATTGGGATCGACATCTAAAGTATTCAACAAACTAAAACACGTCCATGAGTACACCCTAACCTACGGAAGCTCTTGGTTGTGCCTGAACTCAGTCAGGTTCGTCCATGCGGTTTACACGCTCGCGGTACAGCTGTAGCATGATCTCGAGCTCCAAGATGGCTATTTCGTCGGAGATTACCATCTCAAGGATGCGACGGACATTTTCTTCTACTGCTCCCCACTAGACACCTGGGCCAAGGAGGCGCTTGAGCCTACCGACGAGCCCGTTTGCATCAAGGGTGCCGCGGACAAGGCAAACGGCGCGACCCATGCAAACGGCCCGGCCGGCGTCCGGTGCAAGGACGGTGCGGCGGGCTCTGGTGCAAGTACGGCGCAGACGGCCGCTGCACATTCCTGGCGAGAAAAAGGGCTACTCACGTGCCTTGGACATCGCTGCAACATCATGTCGGGTGGGATAGCAGGCAAGCAAGGATGGAACTGCTCTTGCTCTACCGCGCGCCGCGCCTTTCGCTCTGTCGCCCTCCATCAGTCTTGCTGTGCGGCGCGCCTTGCCCTCTCGTAGCGGACGCGCATGTTTTTCTCTATCGAGCACCACCGATGATCTTCTTGAGTGGCGTGCTGCAGCCTCTCGACGGTGAGGCGGCTATGTTGCTCAGCGGTGCTGTCGCACCCTGCGCCAAGGGTCTGCTCAACCCTTGCGATGACGCGCAGCACAGTGTTGTCCGGCGCATCGCCGGACACGCCATCGGCCTCGACAGGCCATTGCGCCTACACCAGATCATTTTAGTCGTCGAGGAGGTTGATGGCAGAGGTGACGCTTGGTCGGGTTGGCATGCTTTGTAGATGGGCTAGGTTGCACTAGGTGTGCATCCGCGTGTCACGCGTGCAGGCTCTTATGCCCATTCGCTTCTGGCGGGAAGCCGATGTAGAAGCTTGCGCCGGAACATGCGCGGTTCCGTGCGGGAACGTGGCCCAAAGAAACGCCGGTGCGGTGCCGAAGCGTGCACTGGAATCCTCGGGCGAAAACGTGGTGACAAGATGTGAGAGACGAAGAAGAGGTGATGCGTAGTTAGACTGGTAATAATAATAAAATGTCTGCGATATTAATACGGGCAAACGACACTTTCGTACGTACCGTCGGTAATGTTTTCATCAATTGCTGACAATTTTTTGGCAACAACCGTCTTCCCACAACACACACAACTTGTCCGGATGAATCATATCGGTTATTATTGGTCTTCCCACACAATTCTGATGAATGAACCGATTGCTGCATATCACACACACCTTCTTACGCTAACCCATTTGTATTTTGCTTGACCATCGCAAACACTTTATCCGAGTGAACTGTGTGCCATACTTCACACACGTACGAAGTTTTGTTAACTGTTTCTGTTATCTTAGCTAATCCCAAACAGTTCATAAGAATAAACTGTCTGCCGTGGATCACACACGTAACTATTTTCTGAATCGTATTTGATGGATCCACCATCGCACACAATTCGTGCAATTTGCGATGGAGCTTGAACAATACCGTTTGCGATTGGTGAATCACACACAGTTTCGTCGAAGGGTCTCTGATTGATGTGTCGTCTTTGGACCATTCTGTAGTAGTGATACTTGACTGATAGGCTACTTTTTCCGCCTCTTCTTGCTCTTCGGGAAGTTCTCCTGTTTCGAGGAAGTGGACTATATGCTGTGCCCAGGTTGGAGCCTGCGACTCGACAACGAGGACTAAAGGCATCTCCTCGTTCGTGGGAGCTCTAATCTCGACCACAAGAGCCTGAGGTTCTGCGGGAGGGAGGTGCTCACCAACCGAAACGGTATTTCCCCCAGCAGCCTCTCTACCACCGGCTTCGGGAAGCTCTACGGGGAAATGCTTGCCGAAGTTCAGCTTTCTTCTTTTCCTGGCCATCGCTGACGGGGATACTCATGGTTGAGTGAGGCAGAGGACAAAAGTCCCTGGTTCCACATGATAGGTGATCAGTGATGATGTTTTCTGCACGGGGCACATGCTCTGCTTGCAACCCATCAAAGCGCTCCTCCAATTTCCTCACTTCTTCCACGTATGCTTTCATCAATGGGCTCCGATAATCTTTGTTGACTTGTTTCACCACGAGTTGAGATTCTCCTCGGATGATCAGTTTCTTGATTCCCAACTCCATCGCGATTCTGAGTCCGGCAAAGAGTCCCTCATATTCAGTGGTGTTGTTGGTGGCTTCCTCCCGCGGAAAGTGCATCTGAACCACATACTTGAGGTGCTCTCCGGTGGGGGCAACGAGGAGCATGCCTGCTCCGGCACCCTGGAGCGAGAAAGCACCGTCAAAGTACCTAATCCAATCCTTGGGCGCTTCTTTGTCGGGGAGAATTGTCTCTGAGACCTCTTCGTCTGGCGTGGGTGTCCATTCTGCAATGAACTCTGCCAACGCTCTGCTCTGAACTATGGAAGTGCTCTCATACTTTAATCCGAAACTTGACAGCTCAAGTGCCCTGATGTCTACTACGCAACCGTCTTCTTGTAGACTCGTGTTGGGCCTCCAAGCGCAGAGTTTTTTAGGACAGTAGCAAATTTCCCTCAAGTGGATGACCTAAGGTTTATCAATCCGTGGGAGGCGTAGGGTGAAGATGGTCTCTCTCAAACAACCTTGCAACCAAATAACAAAGAGTCTCTTGTGTCCCCAACACACCCAATACAATGGTATATTGTATAGGTGCACTAGTTCGGCGAAGAGATGGTGATACAAGCGTAATATGGATGGTAGATATAAGTTTTTGTAATCTGAAAATATAAAACCAGCAAGGTAGCAAGTAACAAAAGTGAGCACAAACGGTAATGCAATGCTTGAAAAGAAGGCCTAGGGTTCATACTTTCACTAGTGCAAGTTCTCTCAACAATACTAACATAGTTGAATCATATGTAAATCCCTCACGTGCGACAAAGAGTTCACTCCAAAGTCACAAATAGCAGAGAACAAACGAAGAAATTATTGTAGGGTACGAAACCACCTCAAAGTTATCTTTTCCGATCAATCGTATGAGCTATACATATAAGTGTCACGAACAGCCCTAGAGTTCGTACTAACATAACACCTTAAGATACACATCAACCAAAACCCTAATGTCACCTAGATACTCCAATGTCACTACAAGTACCCATGGGCTTGATTATACGATATGCATCACACAATTTCAGATTCATCATGTTCAATCCAACACAAAGAACTTCAAAGAGTGCCCCAAAGTTTCTACTGGAGAGTCAAGACGAAAACGTGTGCCAACCCCTATTTATAGATTCCCAAGGTCACGGAACCCGCAAGTTGATCACGAAAACATACACCAAGTGAATCAATAGAACATCCCATTGTCACCACGCATATCCCATCGCAATACATACATCAAGTGTTCTCAAATCCTTAAAGACTCAATCCGATAAGAAAACTTCAAAGGGAAAACTCAATTCATCACAAGAAGATAGAGAAGGGAAAACTCCATATGATTCATCTATATTAATAAAGCTCGCGGTACATCAAGATCGTGTCATCTCAAGAACACGAGAGAGAGAGAGAGATCAAACACATAGCTACTGGTACATACCCTCAGCCCCGAGGGTGAACTACTCCCTCCTCGTCATGGAGACCGCCGGGATGATGAAGATGGCCTCTGATGATGGTTTCCCCCTCTGGCAGGGTGCCTGAACGGGCTCCCAATTGGTTTTTCGTGGCTCTGGAGGCTTGCGGCGGCGGAACTCCCGATCTAGGTTTCTTTTCGGGGGTTTCTGTATTTATAGGAGTTTTTGGCGTTAGTCCCACGTCCAGAAGGTTCCCGAGGAAGTCACAAGCTAGGGGGGCGCGCCCTAGTGGGGGCGCCCCCCACCCTTGTGGCTTCCTCGGCCTTCCTCTCCGGTGACTTTTCGCTCCAGTATTTTTTATATTTTCCAAAAATATTCTCCGTAAATTTTCAGCTTATTCCGAGAACTTTTATTTCTGCACAAAAACAACACCACGGTAGTTCTGCTGAAAACAGCGTCAGTCCGGGTTAGTTCTAATAAAATCATACCAAAATCATATAGAATTATTGTAAACATGGCATGAATACTTCATAAATTATAGATACGTTGGAGACGTATAATGCCCACTCAACTATCCTGCAAGTGGCTTGGGGGTTCCTCAATATGCGCTGCAGCGGAAAGCGAGTGATAACTGTGATCTCATGGGCTTGGAAGTAGTGGCGCAGCTTCCTCGAGGCCATGATGGGGCCGAAGATCATCTTTTGCACTCCAGAGTACCTTGACCTAGCCACATACAATAAGGAGCTGACAAAGTATACTGGCCGCTGCACCAGTTTCTTCTTCGTCACTTCCTTGGAACTGCCTTCGCTAGCTTGCTGAGGTTCCCCTGGGTCTGCATTGGGTCCTACTGCGGGCGCTTCGGTTTTGTCCTCAGAAGCATCAGCCGTAGCGGCTGCACCTTCATCCACTTCTCGCTGCGCCACCAGCGCTGCACTAACCACTTGATTCGTTGCCGCAAAGTATAGCAGCAACGGTTCTTGCGGTTTAGGAGCGACCGAGGTAGGAGCGGAAGAAAGGTAAGTTTTCAGATCCTGTAGTGTTGCCTCTCCTTTCGGAGTCCACTCTATTGGGCCAGCCTTCTTCAGAATCTTGAAGAACGGCAGGCCGCTTTCAGCGGATTTGGAGATAAACCTACTTAACGCGGCAACGCATAAGGTCAAACGTCTAATGTCCTTGATGGTCTTGGGTGCTTGTATCTGCTGGATTGCTTTGATCTTGTTGGGATTGGCTTCTATTCCTCGCTAAGATACAAAGAACCCAAGTAGCCTGCCGGATGGGACGCCAAACACACACTTCTCAGGGTTGAGTTTCAAATTGATCTTGCGCAAGCATGCAAAAGTTTCTTCCATGTCTTGTATGAGAGTCGCTTCATCCTTGGTCTTGACGACTATGTCATCCATGTAAGCTTTCACGTTTCTGTGCAACTGAGGTCCAAATCGAATCTGCACGGCTCTGGCAAAGGTAGAACCAGTGCTCTTTAACCCGAAGGGCATCCGTACAAAGCAGTACGTGCCGCACGGAGTTATTAACGCGGTCTTTTCCTCATCTTCCTTAGTCATGAAAATCTGGTGGTATCCGGAGTATGCGTCCAAGAAGGAAAGCAAGTCGCACCCGGAAGTGGAATCAACAATCTGGTCGATTCGCGGGAAGGGGAAAGGGTCCTTTGGGCATGCTTTGTTCAAGTCAGTGAAATCTATGCAGAGCCTCCATTTCCCATTCGCCTTGCGCACCACTACCGGGTTGGCTAGCCAAGTTGGGTGCAACACTCCTCTGACCAAACCAGCTGCTTCGAGTTTCTTGATTTCTTCGGCAATGAACTGTTGCCGCTCCAAGGCTTGCTTCCTAACCTTTTGCTTGACGGGCCTGGCATGAGGGCAGACAGCAAGGTGGTGCTCAATCACCTCCCTGGGTACACCGGGGATGTCAGATTGTGGCCAACCAAACACATCGACATTCGCCCGCAGGAAGGCAACGAGTGCGCTTTCCTATTTGTCAGTAAGGGTGGTGTCGTGGGAACGATTCCGCCAATAGAGAGGGGTAGGATAACGGAGCATGATCTATCGAGATGCAAATGGGTGACACGAGTATTTTAGCGAGTTCGGGCCTCTCGCGGTGGACATAACAGCCCTACGTCTCATGCTCCGGATAGGCTTTGCTTATCTATCATGAATACGGAGTTACATGGTGTATTTGAGAGGGAGGGAGGGGAACGGATCTCCATGCCTGAGCTAAGTCCTGACACTAATTGCGAGAGAGCCAAGGAAGAGAGTGCTCCCGGGGGGAGAAGAAAAACTAGCCCGAGCTATGTGCTGGGGGTGGCTTATATAGAGTGCTCTACCCCCTCACCTCTTATGTTACAAGATGGTGGCGTTAATGCCAAAAGTCAGCCCACTACGAAACCTCCGATGATGCTCCGACTGCCTTGTTGACTGTTGGTCTTCGCATATCCGAGTGGGTCATACGCCCGAGTGGTCGACTGTCATCCGAGTGGATGGGACGTTGCTTGTCCGAGTGAATAGCATGTTTGTATCTGTTTGGACCCACCTCATGTGTGGACCCATGCTTCTATGATATTTTGACCCTTCATGGGCCTACCTATTACGTGTATCCTCCACAGTAGCCCCTGAGACTCTGGCTGATTGCTCGTAGTCGGTTGGAGTCTGTGGAGTTTGTTGAACTTGAATGTTATTGCTCGACCTGACCGAGCAGAATGTTTCTTTTTGGTATTTCTCTTCCAGTGGGGGCACGCTGAGTACACCCACTGGGTGTAGTCCCCAAGCCACTGTCAGACTAGATGAGTCTGGAAGAGGGTTTATGTCTTCTAGTATGGAACTGAACTGAACGGGTGAACTATCATGCGCTTGGTGTCATAAATTTCTACAATCTGGAGCTGAATCAGTTGGACTGATCTTTGTGCGCTGGGCACGGTAAATAAATTTAGCCTGGAACTGGGTTAGTAGGTAAATCTTCGTGTGCTGAGCATACTGATTGCTTGTTGAGTGTGCCATATATGATTTCTGGATCAAGGTTGAGTCCCCGAGTGTACTTCTTCACTTAGGCGGATGCTGGACCACATCTAAGCCCCCGAGTGCGGATGATGTCCTCACTCGGATTTTTTTTTAACTTAGGCGATACGGGATCGCAGCTAAGCCCCTGAGTGTGGAGGATGTCCGCACTCAGAGTAGTTTTTAACTTAGGTGATACGGGATCGCAGCTAAGCACTCGAATGTGGAGCATGTCCTTACTCGCAGTAGTTTTTTAACTTAGGCGATACGGGATCGCAGCTAAGCCCCCGAGTGTGGATGATGTCCTCACTCGGAGTAGTTTTTAACTTAGGCGATACGGGATCGCAGCCAAACCCTCGAGTGTGGATGATGTCCTCACTCGGAGTAGTTTTTAACTTAGGCGATGGGATCGTAGTTAAGCCCTCGAGTGTGGAGGATGTCCTCACTCGGAGTAGTTTTTAACTTAGGCGATACGGGATCGCAGCTAAGCCCCCGAGTGTGGAGGATGTCCTTACTCGGAGTAGTTTTTTAACTTAGGCGATATGAGATCACAGCTAAGCCCCCGAGTGTGGAGGATGTCCTCACTCGGAGTAGTTTTTAACTTAGGCGATACGGGATCGCAGCTAAGCCCCCAAGTGTGGAGGATGTCCTCACTCAGAGTAGTTTTTAACTTAGGTGATATGGGATCGCAGCTAAGCCCCCGAGTGTGGAGGATGTCCTCACTCCGAGTAGTTTTTAACTTAGGCGATACGGGGTCGCAGCTAAGCGTCTGAGTGTGGATGATGTCCTCACTCGGATTTGTTATTAAGTTACGCGATACGGGATCGCAGCTAAGCCCCCTAGTGTGGAGGATGTCCTCACTCGGAGTAGTTTTTAACTTAGGCGATACGGGGTCGTAGCTAAGCGTGTGAGTGTGGATGATGTCCTCACTCGGATTGGTTTTTAACTTAGGCGATACGGGATCGCAGCTAAGCCCCCGAGTGTGGAGGATGTCCTCACTTGGAGTAGTTTTTAACTTAGGCGATACGGGATCGCAGCTAAGTCGTTCACCCACTGGGGGTTGTGGTTTAAATGTGTTCAACTGATCGATGGAGCGCGGGGCGGCCGAGTGATGAAGACGTGTCGCACGGAGTGGCGATGCGCGGGGCATACGAATGAAGTAGACGAGTCCAGCTGAGTGGCGACGCGCGGGGCGGCCAAGTGATGTAGACGTGCCGCATGGAGTGGCGATGCGCGGGGCATCCGAATGAGGTAGACGAGCCCGGCTGAGTGGCGACGCCCGGGGCGGCCAAGTGATGTAGACGTGCTGCACGGAGTGACGACGCGCAGGGCATCCAAGTGACGAAGACACGCCCGGCTGAGTGGCGACGCGCGGGGCGGCCAAGTGATGTAGACGTGCCGCACGGAGTGGCAACGCGCGGGGCATCCAAGTGAAGTAGATGCGCCCGGCTGAGTGGCGACGCGCGGGGCGGCCAAGTGATGTAGACGTGCCGCACGGAGTGGCGACGCGCGGGGCATCCGAGTGAAGTAGACGCGCCTGGCTGAGTGGCAACGCGCGGGGCGGCCAAGTGATGTAGATGTGCCGCACGGAGTGGCGATGCGCGGGGCATCTGAATGAAGTAGACGATCCCGACTGAGTGACGACGCGCGTGGCGGCCAAGTGATGTAGACGTGCCGCACGGAGTGGTGACGCGCGGGGCATCCAAGTGAAGTAGACACATCCGTCGGAATGGTGAGGCGCGGGGCGGCCAAGTGATGTAGACGTGCCACTAAAAGTGGCGACGCGCGGGGCATCCAAGTGAAGTAGAGTCGCCCGGCTGACTGGCGACGCGCGGGGCGGCCAAATGATGCAGACGTGCCGCACGGAGTGGCGACGGGCGGGGCATCTGAGTGAAGTAGACGCGCCCGGCTGACTGGTGACGCGCGGGGCGGCCAAATGTTGTAGACGTGTAGACGCATCCGTCGGAATGGCGAGGCGCGGAGTGGCCAAGTGATGAAGACGCATCCAGCGGAATGGCGACGCGTGGGGCGACCGAGTGCTGTCGATGCACCCGTCGGAGTGGCGAAGCGTGGGGCGGCCGAATGACGAAGGCGCGCCCAGCTGAGTGGCGACGCGCGGGGCATCCGAGTGAAGTAGACGTGCCCGGCTGACTGGCGACGCGCGGGGCGGCCAAATGTTGTAGACGCATCCATCGGAATGGCGAGGCGCGGAGCGGCCAAGTGATGAAGACGCATCCAGCGGAATGGCGACGCGCGGGGCGACCGAGTGCTGTAGACGCACCCGTCGGAGTGGCGACGCGTGGGGCGGCCGAATGACGAAGGCGCGCCCAGCTGAGTGGCGTTGTGCGGGGCGTCCCAATGTTGTAGACGCATCCGGTGTCGTGGCGACGCGCGGGGTGGCCGAGCTGGTGACAGTGCGCGAAGACGACGATGAGGTGGACAATGCCGATTGCCGTGCGTAGAGACCGACGCGGCGACTGGGTCTGAGTGGGGACCAAGATGACGCACCAGAGGTGCCGAGTGATCGTGTAACCTGTGTATGAAAAATAGCACAAGCCAACATAAAAATTTCTCGAAGTAATTTGATGTTTGCTAAAATGATTTGTGTAAATAACACCCATAGACACCCACTGGGTGTGCCAGGTGCTTGTTGGTTCGGAACCAGCAAGAGTCTAAAAGAGTGACGGATCCGACTGAACTCGTTTGAGTACTGGACCCAAAAGAAGCGGAAGTGAAACATCCCGACATAAAAATAAACAACCAAGCGCAGAGGTACACTCGGTGCCGTGGCCTCCGAGTGAACGTCATGTGCAACTTACTTGACACTCGGTAATGCGGAAATAATTATTTAATTGAGTGCAGTGTGTGAAGAATGACTTAGTTGTCTGACGGCGTAGGAGCGGCCGAGTGGCGAAGACGTGTCCAACCGATGGCGATACGCAGGGTGTCCGAGTGAAGAAGACGTGCCTCACTGAGTGGCGACGCGCGGAGCTGCCAAGTGGTGAAGACGTGTCTCACCAAGTGGCGACGCGCGGAGAGGCCGAGTGATGAGGATGTGCATCACGGAGCGGCGACGTGCGGAGCGGCCGAGTGATGAGGACGTGCATCACGGAGTGGCGACGCGCGGAGCGGGCGAGTGATGAAGATGTGCTTCACGGAGCGGCAACGCGCGGAGCGGCCGAGTGATGAAGACGTGTCTCACCGAGTGGCGACACACGGGGCGGCCAGGTGATGAAGACGTGTCTCACGAAGCGGTGATGCGCGGAGCGGCCGAGTGATGAGGACATGCATCATGGAGCGGTGACGCGCGGAGCGGCCAACTGATGAAGACGTGCATCACGGAGCGGCGATGGGCGGAGTGGCCGAGTGATGAAGACGTGTCTCACCGAGTGGCGACGCGCGGGGCGGCCAAGTGATGAAGACGTGCCTTATGGAGCGGTGACGCGCGGAGCGGCCGAGTGATGAGGACGTGCATCACGGAGCGGCAACGCGCGGAGCGGCCGAGTGATGAAGACGTGTCTCCTAAAGTGATTGCTGGATCAAAACGTCCATGTCCGACTGTCGCAGTGGTTTGTTAACCATGTGAGTCCGAATGGACGGTCATTCCAGTTCCGTCTGAGTAAACCCGGGTTCAAACAGAAAAGAGATTGTTAAGCAATTCTCGAATATTATAAGGACTGAATTCTAAAATGATTGGAGAGGATAAGATCCTCGATCCTCTGTCGATTGGTTGGGGAGTTGTTCCCCTGAGTTCATCGTCATCGAAGCGGAGTTATGCCAGCCCGCGGAGGGAGGCGCTGCCACACGTTCTGGGCATGGCCAGCCTCCGGATACAACCGCACCGGGCATGTGCCCCTGTCGTTGGGGCTTCTGTCGCACATATGATCCCAAGGGACAAGAGCTCCCGTGCTCGTGCCGCGTCGAGGGGACGGCGCTGGAGGGAAGCGTTCCTCTGCAGAGGCCGTCACCGACCCGTTGGCGCTAGAGAGCTGAACCACCGCGCGTACGCGCTGCGTTGGTGCCAGGAGGAGCTGCGCGTGGTGGTGCGGCCGGGCTCTAGTTCCGGTGTTGCGCCGGGCGCATGTCTTCACCCCGGAGGCCACCACTGCACAACCAGCAACGGAGGAAGGTGTCGTTGCTTTGCTTGCCAGGGCTGCACGAGCCTTTGGCCATCACGCCGCCGCAGGACAGTGCCTCATCCGCGGAGGTTGCTGTCGAGCAACCCAATAGAGGGAGGAGGTGCCAATTGGAGGGGAAAGTCGCCCTCCGCGCCGCGCCGAGCCCTTGTTTCGACCGCGGAAGCCGCCGCAGAGCAATCGGTGCCGGGGAAGGGAGCGCTTCACACCTACGCCGCGCTCGGCCTGTGCCTCACCGCGACATTGCTGGCCGAGTAGCTGGCACCGGAAGGAGGAGCAGTGTTGCCGTCTGTCATGTTTTGTTGCTCATGGGAGCCGGGCCGCTGGCCAATTTGGACGCCCAGCTCACAGCACACTTCTCCATCAATGGGACTCGCCATCACACACCCGTTCCACGTCAGGTTCCTGCCTTCCCTACCGATGTGGTCATTGTGTGGTTGGTCTAGAGAGGAGACTGTTGCGCGCCTGCGTCGTGCTGTGCATGTGGCTCGGCTGCGACGCCCATGGTTAGGCGGCCGACGCCGGGGGGAGAAGGCTCCGCGGGAGCGCGGCCAACACCTGGCTTCCATACTGCGTCGAACAGTCGACGCCGGCGAGAGGAGTCGCCAATGCTGACACAGAGCCAGGACAGTGCCTCCCCCTCTGGCTGACACACTGATACTGAACGAGGGACTCGGGTCCGTGGCTGAGTTTACTTGGGTCTGTGTCCGAGTGGATTCGTCTGTCTGAACTTGAACGAATCTGGTTCACAGCTGTCCGAGTGAAAGATCCATTGGGTGACCCTGCGAGTTTGCAAGTAAAGCCACGGTTAAATGCTGAGAGGTTATACATGCATGCATGCATGCACCCATTAACTGATGTAGAAATAACGGAAGTAGCGGAAGCAGCGCGTTTTGGCTGCCATGATTAGGTAACCATGCCGCTGCAAATCCCCACTAACTGGCCTCTTAATTAGGCGGTCAATTAACTCCCCAGGAGAGTTATGAGGCCCATGTCCTTCCGTTACTTTTCCGGCATGCAATGAATCAATGAAGAGATGGATGTTAGATGAAATCGCTCAACGCACGGGACGAGCTGCTAGCGAGGTCGTTTCGCTCCACCCCGAACAGCGGCGGGATTTAGGGACGATGCTGGTGGAGGTGCCCTGCATGGGACTTTGACGATGACGTCGTGGATGAGGCCAAAGATGACGACGAGCCGACGGCGCCGGCGGCCGCCCGCACTAGGGCGTGGCCGGCCCTGTCACCCGCGGCGCACCGAGGCTGCGCCACCATCATAGAGCTCGTCGCCGTGTTCTCGACGGGGCCGCAGAGTCGCCCTGCATGTCGGGACAACACTTCCAACGAAGAGGTTGTGGCTCATGAGGTTTGCCTGAGGATAATTGTTTGTTAGATCGTAAAAGATAGCATTAAGTACGGAGCAATCCCTCGGTCAATTTGTTCATGAGCCGTCTTGCATGTCCGCAGCGTCGGGTGTAGATGTATCTTTTCCCCTCCTTTCTGCAATGCTTTATTCACTGCAGAGATGAACAGTGTGTGATAATGAAAGAAAATTAAACATTGAATTAAAATAAACCATTTGCATCATGGCTCGATAGACGCCATGCCCCACGGTGGGCGCCAACTGTCGTGGGAATGATTCCAACAATACAGAGGGGTAGGATAACGGAGCATGATCTATCGAGATGCAAATGGGTGACACAAGTGTTTTAGCGAGTTCGGGCCTCTCGCGGTGGAGATAACAGCCCTACGTCTCGTGCTCCGGAGAGGCTTTGCTTATCTATCATGAACACGGAGTTACATGGTGTATTTGAGAGGGAGAGAGGAGAACGGATCTCCATGCCTGAGCTAAGTCCTGAGACTAATGGCGAGAGAGCCAAGGAAGAGAGTGCTCCCGGGTGGAGAAGAAAAACTAGCCCGAGCTATGTGGTGGGGGGTGGCTTATATAGAGTGCGCTACCCCCTCACCTCTTATGTTACAAGATGGTGGCGTTAATGCCAAAAGTCAGCCCACTATGAAACCTCCGATGATGCTCCGATTGCCTTGTTGATTGTTGGTCTTTGCATATCCGAGTGGGTCATACGCCCAAGTGGTCGACTGTCATCCGAGTGGATGGGACGTTGCTTGTCCGAGTGAATAGTACGTATGTATATGTGTGGACCCACCTGATGTGTGGACCCATGCTTCTTTGATATTTCGACCCTTCATGGGCCTACCTATTACGTGTATCCTCCACAGGTAGCGCTGATGGTGAACGTGCCACCGGTGCCATCCAGCCCTGCCAGGATCTTCTTCGTCTCAGGATAGGTGACCTTGGACTTCTTTCTAGCAGAACTCTCCGGCAGGTCATCATTAGGTGCAGCGCACTCCGAAGAGGCGCGCTTCCCGTAGTCCTTGCCGGCGTTCATGCTAGGCTTCTTTGCTTTCTTCGATTCCTTGGCGGGAGCTGAGATTTCTTCTGCCTCAGCTGCCACAGCGTCCTGATACATCTTCTACATGCATATGATTGCATCCTACTTGTTAGATGGGATGGAGATGATTCCAATGGGGCCCGGCATTTTCAAAGTGTTATAAGCATAGTGGGATGCTGACATGAATTTTGCCAGGGCTGCGCGACCGAGAATTCCATTGTAAGGCAGAGGGAGCTCAACCACGTCAAACACTACTTTCTTAGTCCGGTAATTCAACTCCCCGCCAAACTTCATAGGCAAAGTGATCTTTCCATTAGGTCGGCTTCTGCCGGGGTTGACTCCTTGGAATGTACCCGTAGCCTTGAGCTCTCCGTCAGGGATCTGCAGCCTTTCAACCACTTTTGGCGCGATTAAGTTCAATCCCGCCCCGCCGTCAACTAACATCTTGGTGACTTTGAGGTTGCGGATTGTTGGGGAGACCAACAACGGCAAACATCTGACCGCAGTGGTGCGATCAGGATGGTCCTCTTCATCAAAGATGATAGGCGTGCGGGATCATTTGAGTGGCCTTTTGGACTCTCCAGCTGGTTCCACAGCGTTTACGTCGCGCGCCCACTGCTTGAGCTGTCGGTCAGAGGAATGCAAGGAAGCACCCCCGTCAACAGACATGGCTTCGGTTGCCTTCTGGAACTCTCGATCACTGGAATTCTCCTCGTCATCCTCATCCTCACTCGTATCCTCTTCTTCTTTCTTCTTAGGGCCTCTGGCTGGCCTTTCCTTCTGCTGCGGAGCTTTGCCGCGGCGGCCTCCTCTGCCGCCACGGCCCTTCCCGGCAGCACCGTCTTGGCCTTTCTCTTTGTCACGCTTCTAGTACTCGGCCTTCTGCTTCTAGACAAGCTGCTCAACTTGGCGGCATTCTTGGTGATCATGGCCTTTAGTACGGTGGATTTTGCAGTATAGCCCGTCGGACTTTCTAGTTTTCTCAGCGCCAGCGCCCTCCCGGCAATTAGCGCACACGGCAGCTCCCTTGCCAGGGGCCTCGGCTTTGGCCTTCTTGCCGGTACTGAGATCACTGGAGCCCTCAACAGCCAACACTGCTTTTCCCTTATGCTTCTTGTTGCGCTTTCAGTTCTTCCCCTTTGGGCCAGGGGCATCGTCGTTGTCATCTGATTCGACTTCAACACCAGCCTCCTCTCCGGGTAGTCTCCTTCCTTCCTCAGCACGAGCACACTTGTCCGCCAATGTGTACAGCTCATTGACGGTCTTGGGGAGTCTGACGTTCATCTTCGCCCTCATTCTCCTATTGCGCACGTTCGAATGGAACGCGGCAATCACGGCAGTGGTGTGTATCTCTGGAATGTTGCGGTGCACTCGACTGAATCTCTGGATGTACTGACGCAAAGTCTCTCCCTCCTTTTGCGGAAGGACTTGCAGGTCGCTGGGCTACCCCGGCTCCTGGTGGCCACCTATGAAGGCGCCAACGAACTCGTTGCACAAGTCAGCCCATGATGATATGGAGTTCTCCGGTAGGTGTATCAGCCACGATCTCACGTTTGGTTTGAGTGCCAAAGGGAACTAGTTGGCGAGCACTTTCTCATCTCTTCCACCGGCGGCTTGAACGGCTATTGTGTAGATGCCCAGGAATTCTGCTGGGTTCAGTTTCCCGTCGTACTTCTCCGTCAGCTCTGGCTTGAAAGCTCGGGCCGATCGCCAGCGGACCTGTCGCAGCTCGCGAGTGAAGGCAGGTCACTGAACCACGTAAGGCAGGGACCCGCCAGCACTGATCGCGAGGTCACCAGCACCTGGGCCGTTGCGCTTGCCAGACTGCTGGTGTGCTTCTCGGCGTCATTCTATGGTGATGCGTGCGTCTTCTTTCCACCGATCTTCCAGGATACGCCGCTGGTCCCGGCGATTGCGTGGCCCGGATGAGGCCATAGATGCCTCGTCGAGCCTATCAACATGTGAAGCTCGACGTGGGTGCTCCTGGGTCTGTTGTCGCGGAGGGGACTGCACCGTTGGTGTGGGCCCCTCGACACGATCGCCGATCCGGTCCGCCGTTGCCGTGTGCGTGCGTCGCGATGGCTCTGCATGCTAAGATTTGTTGGATTCGACGAAGGATATCAAACTCTAGATGGTAGCTCTCCACTCGTCCATCTTATCAACCGCCGGCGGGAAGTTTAGCAGCTGCTGGGCTCGCGGCATTGCTTTTGATGCCGTGTATGGCATGGCAAAAGAGGCAGACCGTGACGTCGGCCGGCTCCTGGTGGAACCAGGAGGGGCGTCACCGCGTCCCTGTCACCGTGCGCCGATCGCCGGGGCGGTCTGACGTGGGGGAGGCCGAGCCCGCGGGTTCGCGGCCCCGCTCGGCGCTCCGTCTTGTTCTGGACGAGGTGTGCGCCCAGTAGCTGCGCTAGTGGCGGGCGCAGATGGGGATCATGACTTGCTCCAGATTGAGCGCCGCTGTGGCGGCCACGGCCATCCGCGCACTGGGGACATGGAGACTGGTCGTTTCCTCCACTCACGATACCAGGGGCGTGCTCACCACGATGTTCTTGCTGCTGCACCTCTCCGGCGTTCCCCGCTCCAACCTCGGCCGCGGGGGATACGACGGTGGTGCCGCCTACGCCAGCCGCATCAACCACGACACCCGCCTCACTCGCAGCCGCCGCGGTGCCAATGGCGCCCGCGGCTGCATGTGAGGGAGCCATTGAAGTGGAGGGATGCACGGTCGCGCCGGACCACTTCTTGGGAGCCATGGAAGAAGAAGACGATGATGAAGATCGACTCGCTGCTCACGAACTCGGGTTCGCACAAATGGCGATGTCCCCTACCTGGCGCGCCAAAGATGTCAGGGCACGGATGCACACGATCACCTATGGGGCCAAAGGCCCCTTTGTGGTTCGGCAGGGGGAGGTCACGTTGCACAAAGAGCGGAGACCATGGGGCAGCACAATGATTGGGACGCTGTTGTTTACCCAGGTTCGAGCCGCTGTGAAGCGTAAAACCCTACTTCTGCTTTTGGTGGATTGATCAGAGGAACACGAAGAACACGCAACGCTCAATCCCGGCAAGGGTTGCCGTCGGGGAGAGCTGCTACGTGAGTAGAAGTGTCCAAAAGTCCGAATCTTGAGCTAGGTTACCTTGGGCCTACTTTTATAGCTGAAGGGCCAACCACAATGGCAAAACAGACATTGTCTGATGTTAGACCGCTAACAGTGCTATCATACCAAACTCTGACACTTAGGAAAAAATGCCATAAATGCAGTCTAGGTGGCGTGCAGGGGTGCATCCCCGGCAAGCTTCTACCACCGCTCTAGGTAACTATCGCACCACAGCTTGACACGCCTATGGACGGGTGTCAAGGGGGCATAATCTGTCTTCCAGCGTGCTGCCACGTGCTTAGCGAGAGCCACTTAGCCACCTGGGAGCTCGACACCGCATCGACAAGTGACTGGCGTTGTGATGCGGTGGAGCGGTGGCCGATCGGCTCGATCTTGCCGGGGGATGGCTTGCCGGGTCTTCCTGAAGGTGTACGCGCCTCGGTCCCGGCAGGCACCGGGGATGTTCTTGGCGTGCTCCGGGCCCATCCTGGGTTGTTGCGTTGGTCTTGCTGGTGTTGCTTGCCCTTTTGTAGGTTGCTGCTGCTGGAGTCTGGGTCTTGAATGCTTTCTTGGTTTGCACTTGTGTTGTTGGGTTTTGCTACTACTGCCTCTGCATAAGTCAGGGGCACTGGATACCCATGTCCTAGTGCACCGACAGCTAGTGACGAACTAAAGGAAGAAAATACTTATGATTTGCCTATACTAATGTCCAACAATGCTTAGTTGGACAATATTTTTGTGCAGGGGAACCATTAGGGAGTGTTGACCTAGCCACTCCAAACAAAGAATTTCACGAAGTGTTCCCCTATGAAGGTAGCCAATGTAATCTCTTAAAGTTTATGTATAAGCCTCTAAACCTCATTGTAGAACTATAAGAATATATGCCTATCTAGATTGACGCATCAGTTCTCGCTTGAGAGCGAGAATCTCTTTGCCCATATGATACTGATGCACCACAAGCATGTACGACTTCGACCGCCCTCTGCCATGAGTTGCTGCAATACTCATTCGGAGTGAGGTTTTACGCTCGGGATTGATATCGCTTGGGATCTGGGTGGATGACCGAATGGAGCACCAAAGCCCAGCTACACGGCTATAAAGAAAGCGCTACTTGGGTGGGAACCCGGAAGTCAGTAGGTCCCTTTATTAGATTTGTGTCTTCGAGCCTAGATGCATTCATATTTGCATTTGCACTTTTATTTTGTTTGCATATTTGTTATTTGAATTGGTCTTGGAATAATATTTGTTGGTAAAAATTTAACGTATCGGTAGTTCAATTTGCTGCACACCTCCTCTTATTTTTTATGCAAATATGCTTCTATAGCTCTAGGGAAAAACACGGCGTACCATATGACCGCCTCGGTCATATTGGCGCTCATATCAGCTCATGGCCGCTCGTAGAAAAGGACCAGAACAAAAGACGGCCTACCGTACGAGTGCTTGCACTCGCTCATATGCATTGTCGTATGACCTGGTGGCCATAAAGAGCAACCATATAGAGCAAAAGACAACGATCCGTACGAGCGGTTGCGCTCGTATAAGTGCTCGTATGAGAGGGTGATGTCGGCCATGGACTTCCAGAGCGAAAGATGGTGTACAGTACGACCGCACCCGGTCATACGCGCGCTCGTGTGATGGCAAAAGCGCATCCGTTTGATTCATTTTCGATGTCTGAGGTCGCTGGGGTATTTTTTAACCAACTATTTGCTTTGTACTTTGATTTAATTACCTTCAAAACTCCTTGACCAATAAATATTTAGCAACCTATGCTTTATTTTAGTTTCTTTTCCAGTTGTGTATACAAACTCCGTTCTTATACCGAATCGATGCTTTTATTTTTTGTGTTATTTTCGCAGGGACTTGAACCTTATGTGGTGATGTGTAAGGATGGTGCCAACTATATGAAGATCCACACAAGCCACTTGGTTGCTTTCATCCGATAAATCTCAACTACAAGTGCCCTGTAATGTTTACCAATTTGAACCTTGCTCAAATAAAAGTTGCTTAGTTGTAATTTTCTCACACTAAGTTAGAACCCACTTTTAAATTAGGCACTTAGTTGTAGCACACTCGTGTTTCATATTTTGTCTCACATACACTTCATTCCAACCTAGTGGAGGCCACTCCTAGACTTAGTTTGATGACTTAAGCGCGGTGCTTAGGTTAATGAACTGTTCTTTATTGACGCAAATGTTTTTATCACTTGTTTTGCTAATCCTTTGTGCTACAAAAAAAATGAAAAACCCCAAAAGCACAAAAATATTTTGTTTCCCTTTTAGTTTGTTTCAGCAGGTTCTTTAGGAGGGCAGCCACCGAACCACAACAAGGAAATCACTGAAAGCAAGGTCCATGTCCATTGAAGGATATGTCATTCGGACATCAATGGTAAAAGTGTCTAACCCTTGCTTTAACTCAAGCTTGGGGAGGAAACCACTTCTCGCACTCTCCTTTAAATACTGCATTTTCTCTTTTCTTTCATAATTTTCTCGAGTTTGGTATTGCAAAGTTCTATGTTTGGGAACATTATGTTTGCATGTGTAGGTTCTTATGCAATGTTCAATATCTTAGGGTTTTCGTGCAATTGCGTATCTTGTTGTTTTGATATCCTTGCTTTGCTCTAGTTTCACCTAGCATGATTAAATCTTGTGACCCTCTAAAATACATTGGCATGTGATTTTTATCAAAAAAATCAATAGAGAGTCCTTTGAACTGTTGCCTTTCTTTCACCTAATAACTTAAGTTGGGGACTATAGTGGTAGCTTGAGTAGCGATTGGATAATTGTAGAGACTTTCTGCTGATGAACCCAACATCTTCGGTTGATCCAGGACGCGCATCGGAGTTTATCCCCGCCAAACTATCCCCTCTGGGTATTTAGCTTTTGAGTCTTATGCAATATGACACCGCGATGCTCTTGTGTAGTGTTCGACTTCTTTATGACTAATACGAGTTCAAAGCCTTTGCACTTTCTTTTCAGCCCATTTTGCTAGCCGCTACAGTACTCTCCATTGCCCACTCTCACAATGAGATTTGGCGCATACTTCGCACGAACATCCAAAATCGTGGGAAGGCTTCCTCTTGTTCTCCTACACATAAAACACCCCATCTACTCAAACCAACCACCATACCTACCTACCATATCATTTTCATGGTCAATCCGAGTATTGCAACTTCCACCATTACTATTCACATGACTTGAACATTCATTGTCTTATTGCTTTGCATGATCATATAGAGCTGACATGGTACTTGTGGCGCAGCCACTGTTCATCATTATTATACATGTTACGCTTGATCATTCCACATCCTGGTAAACCGCCAGAGGCATTCATATGTGGTCGTCTTTTTCAGTTCATCGAGTTGTAAGTAAATAAAAATGTGATGATCATCATTATTAGAGCATGGCCTAGTGAGAAAAGAATGGTGGGGACCTATGAGTCCTCGGAAAATTAGGGATGACGTCCATGAGACACTTCTAAAAAAGAAAAAAGAAAATAGAAGAAAAGAAAAGAAAAAAAGAGAGAAAAGGAGAGAAGGGGCATGCTACTGCGCTTTTACCACACTTGTTCTTCAGAGTAGCACCATATACATCATATAAAGAGTTTTGATATACTTCATGACTATGATAGTGGGATCTTTACATTATAGAACTTGGCTTCTATATTCTGATGATGAGCTTACACAAATGCTCGAGATCTTCTTGAGAAAGCTAGTTGGATGCGCACCCACTTATCTACATTAGGAGAGCTTTCATACACTTATAGCTCTAGGGCATCTGTTTCATTGCGATCCTTACTCCTTGCATTAACATCGATCATAAGTCCTCCATTCCCTAATGGTCAACTGCGTTGATGCAAGATTTTCTTTGTTTTTTTACTTCTCAAACCCCAATCATTATTATATTTTCCCTTTTAAGTGTGGGACATAGGATTGTGCTCAGATCTGAATAGGAAGTTGAGTGGTCTAATAAGGAAGTCAGACAATCTTGCTATTTTGCCTGGTATGCCTCGGGTTAGTGGTTTTGAAGCGATCACTTATGCATGATCTCTTTTGTCTATGATAGTCATTGCTAAGTTCGCAACATAATATTGACATTGTTGTTAAACCTTTAGTAATGGGAATTTGGACTCCGCAAAAATATTACTCCCATGCTAGCTAACTCTAGCAAGCTTGCACGATAAACATTGATAACACTTTTGGACTTTGGTTTTTAGTGTGGGTTTAGAGTTAGCAATAATGAGCTTAGATAGTCAACCTTCTTTAGTTGGTTGATGGCTCCATATTTACGCATCTATAGAGCTCATCTATTGCACATGATCCCAATACATCAAGTCATATCATGTTCCATTGAGCCAATAACATGTCCACATGCATGATTTCTAGTTTTTGTCCTTTTCATTGCGAGCATTGCATAATCTTTATTTGTTGTTGGTTTTTATTATTTTTCTTTGTCTTTGGGTGTCTGGTATGTGAGATGGACATCCCAAGCACTTAGCACGATGAAAGGAGTTCACACGGTGGACACCCAGGGCCCCACACTTAGCCATTTCGAAGGTGGAAAAAGTCATTTTTCCAAAGTGCTCCAAATGAAGATCTAAAAACGTAAAAGGATCAGCTTCATTTATATGAATCCAACAAGCCCCAGTGTCGGTTCACAGATGCACACGGTCACCTATGGGGCCGTCGCCCCCTTTGTGGTTCGACGGGGGTGAGGTCACATGCACAAAGAGCGGAGATGGTGAGGCAGCAGACGATCGGGACGCTGGTGTTTTACCCAGGTTCGGGCCGCTGTGAAGCGTAAAACCCTACTCCTGCTTTTGGTGAATTGATCAGAGGAACACGAAGAACACGCAATGCTCAATCCCGGCAAGGGTTGCCGTCGGGGAGAGCTGCTACGTGAGTACAAGTGTCCATAAGTCCAAATCTTGAGCTAGGTTGCCTTGGGTCTCCTTTTATAGCTCAAGGAGCAACCACAATGGCAAAACAGACATTGTCTAATGATTAGATAGCTAACAGAGCTATCATACCTAACTCTGGCACTTAGGACAAAATACCATAAATGTAGTCTATTTGGCATGCGGGGGTGCATCCCCGGCAAGCTTCTACCACCGCTCTAGCTATCGCACCACAACTTGACACACATATGGACGGGTGTCAAGGGGGCATAATCTGTCTTTCGACATGCCGCCACGTGCTTAGCGAGAGCTACTTAGCCACCTGGGGGCTCGACACTGCATCAACAAGTGACTGGCATTGTGATGCAGTGGAGCGGTGGCCGATCGGCTCGCGCTTGTCGGGGGATGGCTGGTCGGGTCTTCCTGAAGGTGTACGCGCCTCTGTCCCCGGCAGGCACCCGGGATGGGCTTGGCGCGCTTCGGGCCTGTCTTGGGCTGTTGCGCTGGTCTTGTCGGCGTTGCTTGGCCTTTTGAGGTTGCTACTGCCGGAGTCTGGGTCTTGAAGGCTTGCTTGGTTTGCACTTGTGTTGATGGGTTTCGCTACTACTGCCTGTGCATAAGTCAGGGGCACTGGATACCCCTGTCCTAGTGCACCGTCAGGAGCCCCCGGTTCTGGCCCACACTCGCTTGCCCGGTGTCGTTTGGTCAGGCCCAAAATTTTTGCACAAGCGTGCAATGTGGGGGAGTAACCGCCAATTTTCTAGTCAGCACTGACCCACTACCTCATGTAACACCCCAAAAATTTTCTTCATGGATTTTCAAAATCTTTTCTTTAAAATGAATTCTTTGAAAACCATTTTGATCCTATTTTCTTCCTTCTGTTTGAAAACCTTTTCAAATTTTAGTTGGGTTCAAAATTTTCTAGAAAGGGCCTGTTTTGATTGATAGTTTTATTTGGAAAATGATTCTTAGAAAAAAAATATATTTTCTATTAGAAAAGTTTTTGATATAACTAAAATATTCTAAGGAGAAGTTGTTTTCTTTTCTAACACTTCCAAAACCCATCGAACAATCTTTCTACCACTCCTCAATTAACCCAAAAGTCATTCACACTTTCTAGGACAGAAAACCAACTTCTTTCCACCCCACAAAAATATTTTTCTCATTTTGAACAAATTCCAAAAGTGGAATTTGCAATATCCATGGTTTCTTTGTGTTACAAAGGAACTACATTTTATACCACTTTTCTGCCTCCACAAAAATTACCCTATCTACTACATGGTACCCAAAACCCATTTCACCGAAAACTTTGGGTGCCCAAGTTCAAAATTTTCAAATTCCTCTCAAGTCAAATTTGGACCAGAAACAGACTTCATGAACAAAACCCAAATTTAAATGCTTCAAAAACTCTGAAACTTTGCCAGACCCTCTCATATGCATCAACACATCACCACAAAATTTCTCCTAAATTCCTAAAATCCCTAGCACCTCCTGGCATTCTGTCATACACCTCATGTGCACACTGTTCATTGCTGACAAAAATTCAGTAAACTGAATTTGGTCAGTGGCAGAGGCGATCGACGCCGTGTGCTTCACTCCATCGCCCTACCTCCTCTTCACACCTCCTATCCTCTTAAATGGACCACCGCGGGACCCCGCTGGTCAGTGGCCGCCGCCGACAGAACAGTAGCTCACCGGTGCAGGTACCTCCGTCCTCGGCTGCGGCGAGCCGAGCAGAGCACCACGGGCCGCCCTCTTCACTAATGCTGCTGCCCATCCGCACCTACTTCCTCTCCACGCGGCACCCCCTCCGCACCTTATCCATGCCGACCACGCCGCCTAGACCCCGCCTGGTAGTCGCCGGAGCTGGCGCCGCCACTGCACCCGTACGGGCCACCTCACCGCGGATAAGGCCGGAGAGCTCGAGCTCATCCACGCCGGCCTCTCCGGAACCCTCCACCGCCCTCATAAATCATTCACCGCCCTTAACCACCGCCCCTAACTACCTCACTGGCCGAATTTACTCCGGTGTCCGTCGTAAGCCACGGCCACCCTCGGATCGCCTATAAAAGGGGCTCCCGGGCCTCGGCGATCACTCACCTCACCCACACCATCTCCCAATCGCCCTCCTGTGCACCTCCCCGACCTTGAGGAGGCCTTCTTCCTCCTCTCCGGTCACCGCCCCGCCGCCACTGTCTCCGATTAGTTCGTCGTCGTCACTCCACCTCCACCGCTAAAACCTTGCCAGTAGCCTCATATCACACCAACTCGTCGATTCCCTGCCTCAATTCGGGTCCTCGAGCTCTCTCCGGCGAGATCCAAAACCACCCGAACCACTGTCCGCTGCCGTCAACCTCGCCGTCACTCCGGTGCTCACATGCGACCCCCACCACCAACCACTGATGTGGCAGTCATACCCGAGCACGACCCTGCCTTCTTCAGCCACTGAAACCCCAGCGATCGTCGCCGGCGATCGCCGCCTCCTTTTGGTCAACGCGCGCGAACGCGTTTAAGTTCAAACCTGACGGGTGGACCCCCACCCATCAGTGTTTTAATAATTTCCCTGTCTAAACAGAAAGCATATTTGGCTTTTTACGCTTTCTGCGCTGGAAAGCGTACTCTGTCCCGAAGCGTTTTCTTTTTAAACGCACAGGGACTGGAATTTTACAGAAAAACCCCTGGATTTGAAAGTTTAATAACTTTTAAACCACAACTCCGTTTGAGTTGATTCTATTTTTGAAATTCTAATTTTTCTCTCTAGTTTTTTTAGTATTTATTCAAAAATATTTTGAGACAGTTTTTTGTACTGTGATGAAATTTTGATTTGAATTTAAATTTGGATTTTTCAGAAAAAGAAGAAGAAAACTTTGCTGGAAATTTGGAGGGGTTTTCCACTGACTACTTTGGACAAGGCAAGCATTATTGAACTTGGGATATGATGATTGCATTTGGATGTTTGCATCGGTTTGATATTGCATCATATGTGTAGTAAATGGTGAGAGCATGCATTGGTCATTTCACCTTGTGAATTCTTACATGCATCATGGCATCTTGCTAACGTATGGATATGGTGAGAACCAGGAGTGTACTCCTGCCTTGGACGTGCCGGTGGGCACGGGCCATTTTGACACGGTGGTGTCACATGATATAAGTGAAGCATACCAGTGAAATAAGAAACACCTCCTGAGTCGGCCTAGATCGAGTCTTGTTCCGTTACACCTAGCTGTATACCGTGCTGCCACGGGTCCTTCCGCAAGGAAGGTATGGCTTAGTAAGTTGATAACCCCTATCCGGGTACACACCACATAGAGGGCCACGATGAGGGTTTCCATGGCCATGGACTAAATCTTGTCATCGGGCCAGGGGCATGGGTGTTTCCGGCAGGTAGCCGAGAGGGGGTCCCCCCTTGTAATCCGCGCGTATGAATAGTGATCCCATGCAGGACGATGGTCTCCCCGTCTTAGAGTTTTTCTGGAAAGATGCTTTGGGTGATTCCTGGCATCCGGACGGTTAATCTGGTGTGTGCTGGTTAGGTGTATTTTCAACCCAAAGACTGTAATGGGAATTAGTCAGTGTCACGGTACTTACTATAGAAACCTCATACACGTGGGTAAAGAGTACACCCTCTACAGAGTAATATCTATTCGAATAGCCGTGTCCACGGTCAAGGATGTTAGATGGGTGGGTCAAGTGTCGGTCTCGGTGTCGTTCTTTGGAGGAAAATAATTAACATCGAGCATGAATATTTTGCAAGATGAATTTTGTCGCTACTAATATTATCATGAATATATTAATGATGATATGAATATTACTGTGGACTAACCCGTATCTCTTATTATAATTTTTTGAGTGTCTCAGGGGCTGGCTAGACTACCCCGGACATTCAGTTTTATTTTCAAGACCTCTCGTGGTGTTGCCTGAGTTCTCGGATGGTCCTGTCTCGTCCGATTTCTCTTTTAGACACCCGATTGGCATTTCCTTTCAAGACCTCTCATGGTGTCGCCTGAGTTCTCGGATGGTCCTGTCTCGTCCGATTTCTCTTTTAGACACCCGATTGGCATTTCTTTCCAAGACCTCTCGTGGCGTCCCTCGAGTTTAACTGGCGGTATGTCTCGCCACTACTCATGTGGACACCCGATTGGCATTTCCTTTCAAGACCTACCGTGGTGTCATTTTTAGACATCCGACCGACATTTTTTTTTCTTTATGTTTTCTTACCCCTAACACTTCACTTCTGTACATGCTACAAATTTATCATGCCATGTTTAAACTCAGCCAGTATGCATATATATGTTATGGTTAGCATGAGTATTTCATACCATGAGCATGTGCATTCATTATATCTTTTGTCCATTATGTTTGCGAGTACATTCCAACATACTCACTGGCTTGTCCCTGGCTATTTACTTGGCCAGACTTGGAGGAGGACGAGCTTATGGAGGAGGATTGCGCTAGCGAGCCCGACGCTTAGAGGAGTCCCAGTTAGACCACCTATGATATAGGAGACTACCACATGTATCATCCGATGAGCTTCCGCTACACAAATAAAGTAGTCAAGTCTCACACTGACACTTGGCTCTATTTTATTGTATCGGTAATACAGTACTACCACACCACTGTCATATTCTACCCCGTAGTATTTTGACAAGTTTGTAATAAATTTGTTGAGTCACCCTGACTCAACCTTGTGTAATATTATATTTGTACTGGTTATCTATATCAAGGGAGTCCACCAGTGGTTCTTGGCGCTGGTATGACTCTAGGGCTCTTCTGTGATTTAATCCCAGAAAAGGGGCCCGACACCTCAGGACGTTTCCGCCACGCGCGCCGCATGCATAGCGGGGAGCTTGCGGTGGGTGCGCGTGACTTAATGGCCTGGGCATGGCAGAAACTGCAGCGCCATGGATTGGATCAATGGGGCGGTTACCTGTTCGCCCGTGAGTCATGGGTAGTGGGATTGGTGGACATGGGCGTCCACTCTGGAGCGGAGGAGAGCCAGCCCCCGTGCTCTCCCCTATAAATTAGGGGGTCACAGCGGCGATGCTCATCCATCTCCATCTCCTCCTTATTCCCAAGACCACGTTGCTTGTCCTTCTCTTCTGGTTCGTCTTCGATCCGCCCCTTCACTCCTGATGGTCAGGGGGAAGGGCCTGGCGAATGTGCTTGCCATGGCAAGGTCTTCTCCTTGTGTCCATGCTCAGCTCCCGCTCCTGATCGACGGCCTTGGGCTGAGAGCTGGCCGGAGGAGCCTCGGATGGGGGAGCAGGCGGTGCGGCGGTCGTGCTAGGGACAGCTGAGCTGGTACACCTGCCGCTCCGTCACCCGCTGCTTCAGTCTTGATGGAAGGCCGCGCGGTCGACACCGTGCTGGAGTCCATAATGGAAACGCAACACCATGGTGGACCGCGGTCCCTGCGCTCCTTCTTCAAGGTGATGGAGAAAAATCGACCGTACGGCCGCCGGTCCCGCGCGAGTGGTTGCAGTTGCGGTTCGTCATTTATCGCGGTAGAGTGCTCCAGCCATGGCGTTATGCATAGTGCACATGGGTGGGAGCCTTTCACTCACGCGCACTTCTTAAGGGCAGGGGGAATTCCCCGCCTTTGGCCACCAGGGGCGACCATGCTTTCTGTAGGCTTCTTCAGCTGTCGTGTCGGGAGTTTGGATGACGGCGAAGGCGTTCCCTCGAGCGGTGGCGATGAGGAAGATGATGGTAGTTGGTGATCCACGATGCTTCAGGAGCGTGGATGACAGCTCCGATGCATCGCGCACGCCGGCAGCACCATCATCACAAGCTGGGCTCCGGCAGCGCCACCATCTGCACCTGCCCTCTGCCTTCTTCCCCCTTGTCGGCCTTGTCTGCTCTGTTAGCTTCGTCCGCCCTGCCTGGGGATAGGGGCCTTCCGCTCTTCGGACGCGTCCCTCCGGTCCTGGCGGGGAAGCGCCGAATCCCAGCCAGGCGCTCCTTTTGCCCTCTGTTTCTTCTCTACCTAATTCCTAGGAGGAGAGGGACAAGAAAGGCATTACGGGGCACTTATCTTTTGTAAGTCAAAAGAGGTAGGCGCTTGCCAAGTTTTAGCTAATCACAATGTAATTCTTATCCAATTTGTATTAACAAATGAATGAATGAATGTTATTTCTCCTCCCTGAGTACCATCCTTTTCTCCCTTTGTTTGTACTGTGTCAGTATGTTTGTCCTTGCCACACAGAACTACTTGCCGGGTCACTACTAACCACGAGCGCCAAAAGGGGAGCGAGCCCCCGGCAGTAGGCTGGCATTGTTGCCCAGCAGGGCTCCTTGTCGGTATCGGCACCCCCCAGGGATGATAAGTATCAGGAGCTGGGGAACGGCTCGTCCTGACAAGGGTTTTCACCACGTGGGGGACTCCACCGAACACATCCGAAAGAGAGCAAGGGTTTCCTTTAAGGGAGCAAACAACATAAAATTTGGGATATGCGATTAGACTTATCTTTTTAGGCAGTATCCCTTTTTGGAGTACGCTGGGCCGCCGTCCTTGTTCCTTTGCCCTCCTTCTATGTTTTCCTGGTGGTCAAACACATAGTACGAGTGGCCTCTATCCCTTGAAGAGAGAATGTGGCAACAAGGATTATAGGCTCAACAAGTACTCTTGCAAATCACTAGAACTTAAAAAGGTGATGACATTGCAATCATAAAAATGCATAATGAACATGTAATGCAATGATCTGATGCAATGCCTACCTTTATTATTGTTGCACAGGGTCTGCGCCTGGCTTTGTACAAAGGGTTATATGCAACTTCGACAAAGCTTGTACAAAAGGTGGCTGCCGGGGACTAAGCCCGGCAGCCGCGCCTCACGGGTAGAACTTACGAAGATGCTCAATATTCCATGAGTTAAACACCTTGGTGCCATCTTTGGTCTCCAGACGGACTGCGCCAGGTCTAGTGCCCCTTAGTGATTTTGGTCTATTGAAGACTTATAGGTTAAGAGACTAATATGTTTGTGAGTGTACACAGGTTCTATAAGTCGATGAGGAGTTTGGTTTATTCGATGAATATCGACCCCTAAAAATGAATGTCTTCAGCTGAAGACTTTGGTGAAGACTTTGAAGCTGAAGAATTCGGTGTAACCTTGAAGATATTGTCGAGGACTATGAAGCTTGAAGAATTTAGTTTTCTTTGTTTCATTTCCTTTCTTGATTCATAGGAAACACCGTACTGTTAAAGGGGGCCGAGGTAATACTAAGGAAAAATTTCCATCTGATGCTCAACTCATAAGCCTCAACACGACCCAATCCTTCGAGTGAAGCCATTTGGAAATCTCTTACAGTTCAGTCAAGTTCCTCAGTGACAGAGACGATGTTCTTCTGGTCTCTGAGGAAATTGGTCTGACTGAGGAGTTAGGATTTCACCAGTGCGAATTGCCTACAAGTGATGAATATGATAAGCCCTGAGGAATTTGACAGTTCAAATTCCAACCGTTGCTGTGCTTTGTGCCAGCTGTCCAGATATTCTATCCACCTAACGGTCATATCATTGGGGGGCATTTATGTCTTATCATGTCGGGTTGCACCCTGGCTATAAATAACCGCCCCCCACAACCACTAGCTGGTTGGCTGCTCCGAGAGAGAACTTGACACTTGTCATTTGAGAGCAACCCATTCATCGAGGACTTTGTGAGAAAATCATCAGTGAGGAAAAACCCAAAACCCAAACCACCAAAAACCCAAAGTGATTGAGCATCACTGAAGCGATTGTTCCTATGTGGAACCGACGCTTTTTACCTTTGAAGATTGTGTATCTTCCAGACGGTTAGGCATCATGGTCTAGAGCATCTAGCAGTAAATTGTGGATCGTCGGGTGACTGAGTTTGTGAGGGTTTGGAAGTCTACCCTGAAGACTTACCACGAGTGTTGGGCGAGGTCTTTGTGACCTTAGCTCAAGGAGAATATGGTAAGGACTGTGTGTCCTGGGACTCTGTGTCCTTTGCTTTAAATACCAAGCCGCTCCGAACCAGACGTACGACTGTCATAGCAGTTGGAACTGGGTCATCAAATCACTCTCTTCATCGTGCTCCTAGTTCTATTACTGTTTGAAGAATTTGACTGAAGACTTTCTCAATTTCCTCATCTCAAATTCTTGAGTCACTTTATCTTCATCCTGCTTATCCTATTCACTCTACTCATGCTCTGTGTATAATTCATTTCATCATGATGACTATGCTACTGCTATGTTTCGCATGCACTTGAGTACTTATTGCGCTGCGAGTAGTTCGTCACTTAGCAAATTCCGCAACTAGTATTTGCTCAAGTGACAAATTTGTAAAAATCGCCTATTCACCCCCCTCTAATCGATATAACGCACTTTCAATTGGTATCAGAGCAAGGTACTCCCTTTTTCTGTGTGATTTTGGTTTAACCACCTGGAGTTTTAGTTATGTCGACTGTTGGCATGATCAAGGTCTCCGCTGGGTGTCCTACCTTTGATGGGACGGACTACCCCTACTGGAAGAATAAGATGCGCATGCATCTTGAGGCAATTGACAACGATCTCTAGTATGTTGTGGAAAATGGTGTTCCCTTTGTCACTCCCACTATCAACGCTGCTAATGTGATGAGATTCAAGCAACTCGACTCTCAAGCGAAGAATATCATATGTGGCCATCCGAGCAAAGGTCAGTATGGCAGAGTGAGTGCTTTGGAGACTGCTAAGCTTATCTAGGATAGGCTGTCCAAAGTCAATGAAGGTGTTTCAACTCAACGTGACTCTCGAGTTGATGTTCTTCGCAATCTCTTCAACCGCTTCAAAAGACTCGACAACGAAAATGTTCAGCAAACTTTCGATCGCCTCACTGATATCTCCAATAAGCTTTAGGCTCTTGGTACCACTGACATCACCGACCATGAGGTGGTGAAGAAACTGCTGAGATCTTTTGATTCCTCATTCGATACACTTGCTTTGATGGTCCAAGAACGTGGAGACTACAAGTCACTAGATCCTGCCCATATTCTTGAGAGAGTCAATACTCATGAATTCCAACAAGCTGAGAAGAGAGACCTCTACGGGCCAAGTCATGGAAGATCTCGTGCTTTGAAGGCCAAGGCAATTTCCTCATCCGAAGACGAAGAATCTGATAGTAGCCTGGGTGATCCTGAAGAACTGAGTCAGGAGCTATCAATGCTCGTGAGGAAATTCTAGAAGTTCTCAAGGAGAGGTCAGTTTGGAAAATCATCAAGAAGTGGTCTGAAGAACTCAGAATCTTCATCAAGCGACTACAAGAAGATAACTTGTCACAAATGCAAGAAATCTGGCCACTATATTGCTGACTATCCTCTCTGGGAAAAAGAATCAAAGAAGAAGAAATACAAGGATGATAGTTCTGATGACTCGAAGAAAAGGAAGAAATCTTCAAAGTCCTCAAAGTCCTCATCTTCAAAGTCCTCATCGCACAGGAAGAACAACTTAAGGAAGGCTCATGCACTTATTGGCAAGGAAATGGATTCTGAAGAAGAATCTAAAGAATATGAGGAAGAGGAAGAATCTAAAGTGGAGTCTGAGTCTGGTGTGGCAAGTCTAGCCCTCGCTACTACTTTCGTCAGCAAGTCCATCTTCAATGATGAAGAAAATGGCTACTTAAACGACTCTGACGTCAGCAACGATGACTATGCTCCCACCTATTGCTTCATGGCAAGTAGTGCTCAGGCAACCACATTACGCCCTGTCTTTGATGGATCTGACTATCCCAAATGGAAAGTCCTCTTGCGTAAGCACCTCATATCGAAGAACAACGAGCTATGGACTGTCGCTGAGCTTGGTCTGATAGATCTCTGCAAGATTGCAAATGCTGATGACATTCGTAAGTACACACAGCTCGACGCCCAGGCGAAGAATATCATCTGCTCTAGCTTGTCAAACGTCATGTTCAAAAGCATCTACCATCTTCAAAATGCAAAGCTCATCTGGGACAGGCTCTCTGATGTTCATGAAGGCTATCGTACTCATCAATATCCCATGTTCATCGAATACAGGAACTTCCTCAAAACGCAGAAGGCTCATCCAACTTCATCTTCCTCATATGTGTGCCTCATGGCAAAAGGATCAAAGGTACTCACATATTATTCCTCATCTGAATCTATTGAATGTGAATCTGATGAAAACCTCAAACCTAGATATTCCAAACTTGCTAATATTGCCACCAAACAACAAACTGCATTGGAAAAGCTTCAGAAACTGCTAGACAAAAGTGATGACCTGTTGAATGAGGAAATGGATCGCACTCAAACTCTGACGAAAGGACTTCAAAGTCTTAAGTCCAAGTTTGATAACCTTCAAAGTCGTCATGAGGCTCTCTTAGTAGATCATGAGAAGCTTTCTTATGAATTTCTTCAAAGAAAGCAAGATCTTGAGAAACTAAGGGTGTCTCATGAAGATATTCAAAGGGACAATGATTCTTTGCTTGCTCAACAGATGAGTGCCGCTCAGGAAGATTTTGTTCCACCTTGTTTGAAATGCATCGAACGTGAAACTGCTCATTCTTCACCTAAAAGTTCAAATGCTTCTATCGCTACAAATTCTTCAACTATTTCTGTGGTCACAAATTGCTCATCTAAGGATACCACAAGTATCTGACGACAATGCAGGGTTGGAGGAATTGTATGTGACAGGCATATACAAAACTCTCAAAGGGCATCAAACCCTTTGCGATGTGCTCAAAAAGCAGATTCTAAACAGGAACCCTAGGAAAGAGGGTATTGCATTTGAGAGGAAACTCAATGCTGATGGATCTTACTAGAAACCTGAGCAGTACCCCAAAACCTCATGGGTTGCTACCAAATTACCTCCTGTAGATCCATCCACTTTATCTGGCTTTACTTGTGAATCTTCACATTCCTCTGATGAGTCAATTGACTCCAACTATAAACTGTTCAAAAATCAGAATGGTGAAGTATTTGCCAGATATGTTGGTACTAACTGTAGGAATGGTCCTCCAATGAAGAAAATCTGGGTCCCCAAAAGGTGCCTTGAAAATCTTCAAGTAAATGTCCTCATGACACCACCAGTGAAGAACAGGAACCCCAGATCAAATTCTTCAGTTGGACCAAAGTCTTCACAAGGACCAAAGTCCTCACATGGACCAAATTCCTCATATGGTAAAAAATCATATCATTCTCGTGCTAATGCTTCTGTTTCGTAGGGAAAATCTAAGGGTCATGAATATGCTCATTATTCTTCAAATCATTATGTTCATAAGTCCTCGAAGAATTTCTCTCCTTATTCATATGAGTGTTCTAACCCCCGTCCTGTGAAACGAAGTGCACTTGCTTCTATGCCACCCTTCTCATATGGAGCTCGCAGAATGATAAACTCTTTGCCACCCCTCTAGATGTGGGTGGTGAAGAAATCAAACTAATCTCTTATGCAGGGTCAGGTCTCCAGACGAACTCGAACGTTTGATGAATTTGCTGGAGACCTGAGGAATTCTTGAAAGGACGCAAGCTAATCACGAAGAAATGAATCATTCATTTCTCACGTCCTCACAATACTTTGCTTACTATTCTATGTGATGAAATTCAATCTGATGAATTTGATGTTAATATTCTTCACTCTGAAGCATATGCGTTCGTAAGATGTACTAATTCATCTGCAGGATGAAACACCCAAAGCAACTGAGTGGGTCCTCGACAGTGGATGCACCAACCACATGACTGGTGACAAGAACCTATTGATGAACATCCCACTCACTCCCTCTCATCTAAAGCATATCACCTACGCTGACAAAGGAAAAAAGCAAGGTATTGGGTCTAGGTAAGGTTGCAATCTCGAAGGATCGACACATGGATAAAGTGATGCTTGTCAAATACCTTGGATTCAACCTCTTGTGTGTCTCAATGCTTTGTGATCTTAATATGGCTGTCATCTTTGGAAAATACCGTTGTGTTGTCATCATGGAATCTGACAAATCCAAAGTCTTCGAAGGCTTTAGGAGAGGAGACTTGTATATTGTTGATTTCTCTACAGGTCCACAGCCGGCCACATGTCTACTTGCAAAAGCTTCAGAAGGCTGGCTATGGCATCGATGACTTGGACACGCTGGCATGAGGAACTTGCACACGCTCGCGAAGAAAAAGCACATCATTGGTATTGAGGGTGTCAAATTCCTCAAGGATCACTTGTGTGGGGCTTGTGAGTCTGGAAAGATGACCAGATCCAGGCATCCATCCAAGTCAATTATGACTACCACTTGTTTCATATGGATCTCTTTGGTCCCACTCACTATGCCACACTAACAAATACTCCATGCTTATATGGCTTTGTCATTGTTGATGATTTCTCTCGCTATACTTGGGTGCACATTATCCTGTACAAATCTAAAGTGCAGAGTGTCTTCAAACGATTTTCTTCAAGGGCCTCGACGAACTTCGGCGTCAAAATCAAGCATATCAGGAGTGATAATGGGACTGAGTTCAAGAACACTGGTCTTGATGATTATGTTGATGAACTTGGTATTACTCATGAGCTATCTGCCCCTTATACTCCTCAGCAGAATGGCATTGTGGAGCGCAAAAACAGGACTCTTGTTGAAATGGCTCGCACCATGCTTGATGAATACAAGACCCCTCCTCGCTTCTGGCCTGAGGCAATCAATACTGCTTACCACATCATCAACAGGGTATATCTTCACAAATTCCTCAAGAAGACTTCATATGAACTCCTCACTGACAAGAAACCCAATGTGAGTTATTTCAAAGTCTTCGGTGGAAAATGCTGGATTAGAGATCCTCACCATAGTTCTAAATTTGCATCAAAAGCACATGAAGGTTTTATGCTTGGTTACGGAAAGGACTCGCACACCTACAGAGTCTTCACCACCTATCAGAACAAGGTTGTTGAAACTGTAGATGTGTGGTTCGATGAAACTAACGGCTCGCAAAGAAAGCACCTGCCTCCTGTGCTAGATGAAATGCCTCCTGAGGAATCCATTAGGTACAAGGGCACTGATGATGTGATCCCTACTGAAGAACAACTACTCTCTGAAGAACTTGTACCCATCAGCATGAAGATATTCATGCTGATTCACCTTGAGACAATGGTGCTGAAGAAAATGCTCAGCCTCAACAAAATCTTCAACCTGCTCATCCACGACTTGCAAATGAAGTGCGGATCGAGAAAATCCTAGACGACATCAATGCACCAGGTCCCCTCACACGCTCAAAAGCTTCACATTTGTCTGACTTTTGTGGGCACTTTGCTTTTGTCTCTATCACATAGCCCACCAAAGTAGATGAAGGTTTCCTGGAGCCTGAGTGGATACAAGCCATGCAAGAGGAATTGCATCAATTCAAGCTCAACAATGTGTGGGAACTCGTCAAACGCCTAGATCCTCGCAAGCACAATATCATAGGTACCAAGTGGATCTACCGCAACAAACAAGATGAACTTGGTCAGGTAGTGAGGAATAAGGCTCGTCTTGTGGCACAGGGCTACACACAGGTTGAGGGAATTGACTTTGATGAAACTTTTGCACCTGTTGCTAGATTTGAACCTATTCGCATATTGCTTGCTTATGCTAACCATCACAATATCATCTTATATCAAATGGATGTGAAAAGTGCATTCCTTAATGGTAAGCTTGAGTAAGAAGTATATGTTGCTCAACCCCCAGGTTTTGAAGATCCTAAGTATCCTGACAAAGTCTTCAGACTCAACAACGCCCTCTATGGCCTCAAGCAAGCCTCTCGGGCGTGGTATGACACACTGAAGGAATTCCTCATGAAGAAAGGCTTCAAACCCGGTTCACTAGACCCAACTCTTTTCACAAAATCATATGATGATGAATTATTTGTGTGCCAAATATATGTGGACGATATTATCTGTGGATGTACTGACTAATGCTACAGCGACGAATTTGCCTATATGATGAGTGAAGAATATCAAATGTCTATGATGGGAGAGCTCAAATTCTTCCTAGGGCTTCAACTTCGCCAACAACGCAATGGCATCTTCATATCTTAAGAGAAATACCTCAAGGATGTCCTGAAGAAATTCGGCATGCAGGATTGCAAAGGCGTCAAGATTCCTATGCCCACATCGGCTCAACTCTGCACTGACGAAAGTGGTAAAGATTTCGATCAGAAGGTATATCACTCCATGATTGGTTCTTTATTGTATCTATGTGCATCCATGCCAGATATTATGCTTAGTGTTTGCATGTGTGCCCAATTTCAAGCCAAACCGAAGGAATCACACCACAAGGCTGTGAAACATATTCTTCGATATCTAGCTCACACTCCAACACTAGGATTATGGTACCCCAAGGGCTCAGATCTTGACCTCATTGGATATTCTGATTCTGATTATGCTGGTGATCGTGTGGACCGCAAGTCAACGTCAGGCACTTGTCATTTCCTCGGACGATCGTTAGTCTGTTGGTCCTTGAAGAAGCAGAACTGCATGTCACTATCTACTTTTGAAGCTGAGTACATTGCTGCTGGTTCTTGCTGCGCTCAATTGCTATGGATGAAGCAAACCCTCAAGGACTACGGCATCAATGTGAAGAATGTCCCTCTCTACTGCGACAATGAGAGTGCCATCAAGATTGCTCACAACCCAGTTCAGCACTCAAAGACCAAGCACATCCAGATTCGCCATCATTCTCTTCGTGACCATGTGATGAAGGGCAATATCTTCCTCGACCACGTGAAGACTGAAGAACAACTAGCTGATATCTTCACAAAGCCCTTGGATGAGAAGAGATTTTGCAAGTTACGGTGTGAGCTAAATATCTTAGAATCTTCAAATGTTCTTTGAAAGGACACACATCCTAACACTTATGCAAAATTGATGACTTTGATGTGCAACACACGAAGTAATATTTTTCTTCAATCAATGAAGACTAACTCTCTAAGTGTGAAAAATTAGTGAAGAATTTGATTCTCAGAACCCTACGACAATTGTACGCGGTGTCTGAAATCATCATTCTTATACGGTGGGTAATGCCACCAACAATAGTTGAAATTCTTCAAGTATGAGTTTTTCATCATTTTGCAAATTCTTCAAAATTGTCAAATTCTTCAAGTTTGCAAATTCCTCAAAACATCAATTTCTTCAAACTTTTCAACTGATGATCCTCACATGAGTTTTTCTTCATTGACTAAATATATATAAACATATTGAGTTTTTCAATGTCCTCAACAAAATTCACTTATAGCTATTTCTTCAAGTTAATTTTCATCTAAGTGAATGTGATCGGACCCGTTCCCCCTCTATGCTAAACTCAACCAAGTCTGTTCACTAATTCTTCATATGCGTTCTACTTTGAAACCCGTTCAAAGTCTTCACTGTGTCCTTGACAGCTGAAGAATTTGCGAACAAAACTTTAAAATATTCAATCTCAATTTTTTGGCGATTGCCACTCAAACCGTTCCGATTCCCACGACTGGATAACCCACGATCCCCCACTATCTCCACTACACAGTACGTGGATGACACATGTCGCGTGGATGGCAAGGGTCAGGGGCATACTGGTCCAAAATCTTCGGACCAGTTGGTTTTTACTGCCTCTATAAACACCCCCTCCCTTCCACTTGCTTGGGTACTCCTCACTCCCATCTCTCCCGAGCTCCAGACCTAGCGCCGCCGCTATCCTCATCGTTGCCGGAGAAGAAGAGCTTCACTGCCTCGACCTCGCCGTCGTCGTACTTGCATCGGCTGGGGAAGTCTTCACCCCGCCGCCGCTGTAGCTGTCTCCCTCTGCCAAGCTAGGCCGTGGGAGATCTCGACTGACGAACTTCTTCAGTTCACTTCTCTGTTCCTCGTGTTCATTGCATATGGTAAATAAAAACTAGTTTTATTATCATTTTTGATCCCGAAGATTTACACAAAATCCTCAAAAGGTGTTATTCTTCAGCAATCTATCTCTAAAGCACCAAACAAACTCCTTCTCTTGATTTATTTCGCTAAGTTATGATTTTCTTCAAGATTCCTCAATTGTGTGGATCTTCAAATCTACACTACTCTGGAACCTATGTCAAGAACACTTAGTGAAATTCTTCAAGGCATCTATGGTCAAATTCCTCAAACTTGATACTTTTGCAAAAAATTCTAAGAATTCATATGACCTCTTCAATTTTTTCGCACCTATACTCTATTCACAGGTACAAATGTCAGCTGATGAATCTCTAGGTTCTCATCAACTTAACTTATTTGCAGCGTTCCTTGAAGAAAAGTTGCATACTTCGTGACAAACCTCAACAGTTCATAATCCTCAGCTGAAGAAAATGGCAGATGGGAAAAGACCTCAGAAAGGAGGAAAGAAACTTGCATCCAACACTGCATTTGAGATCCCTGAGGATATCTATCTTGAGTATTGCACACCTGATGAAGAAATCTATGGGAAAGAAACCAAAGAGAAGCGCAAAATTTGCAATCAAAAGATTGAAAGGAGATGGATGAAGGAATGGAAAGAATATCGCTATGTAACTCCTAAGTACATGATGAAATTTGCACTAAAACCACCTTGCCAAAGACCTCTATTGGCAAATAACCAGGCAGCAGATCCCACTAGCCTCATGAGAGGTGAGGATTTTCCTGAAGAATGGGCAAAACATCAGAAAAAGCTTCAAAAGATCTCTAAAGAAGCTGTGAGGTAATTCAATGTGGATTCTGCTGCTGCTGCTGCCTCTGTTAGTGCACCTGCTCCAAAGAAATCAGTGGTGAAGAAATCCACTGCCAAATCCTCTGCACCAAAGTCCTCAGCTCCAAGTTCCTCGCAGCAAATGCCTCAGGCAAAATCTTCAAGGGCTCGTGCCATGCCCTCAGTAGCTACACAATCTTCAACAGCTGCTGTCAAGTCAACAACACCAGTACATCTGGCATCTTGTCAGAGGACTGCCGGTTTTTCAATTGCTTCAGGGGCATCTGCAACTTCATCTGCCCATGCACAATCCTCAAGCAGTCCTACCTTGCTGAAAGTGAAGGCAACAGCAGGATGAGGCAAGAGGCCAAGTCCTCACAAGAAGCAAGTAGTCTTCAATATTACCTCAGAATCTGAGGATGATGAAGCTAGTGATGAAGAACTTGCTTCCATTGTGATAAAGAAGCAAGAAAGAGTGGCTCAAGCCAAGGGCACTTCAATTCCTCTTCTACTGGATCCAAAGACTGTGCTCAATTTCATCGACATCTGGCACCAGGACCCAAACACTCCACTTGATGATTTGAATCTGCCTCCCAGTCCTAGCCATGTCCTCACAACATTCATTGGTGAGGAAAAATGGAAGTATGAAAAGGCCAGAAAGGCAAAGAAGGCTCAGTACAAGAAAGAGCGCTTCATGAAGAACAATGTTCTTAATATGACGCCTGATGAACTTGTCTCTATCCAAAAGGACATCAAAGGCCTCAGTGATGAATTTGACCGATACTATGCAGATTGGAAAGGCGCCAAAGTCAGATTTGTCAATCTGGCTGAAAAAGCCATCAAGGACCACAACTCAAGGGTTGCAGCCAGATCGCAACCACAAATTCTTCAGGCTAGCTCCTCTGCTCAGCCTGCTGATGAAACTAGAAGTGCAGCTGGAGAAATTCAGGCTGCTGAAGAAATTCCCAGGGCAACTTCCAATCTTGCGCGTGAAGAAATTGAAAGGGCAGCTGAACAATTTGCTGCGCCTAAAGAAACTGCCCGGGCGACTGCATTAGTCGTACTTGAAGAAACTGCTCCGTCTTCACCCCATACTCCCCCAGCGAAACCATCGAAGGTGAAGAAAGTCACACTTCCTTCTGCATCAGAAGCGAATAAAACCAAGGTTGTGGAAAAGGCAGCTGCTCTGAAAAGGAAAGCATCACCACCAGCAGATTCCTCAGCTGCGAAGAAAATGAAGACTTTGCCAAGTTCTTCAAATGAACCAATTGATGTTGTTCCCATCACATCAGTCCCAGCCTATGAAATAGTCCCATTTGGTGAAGACTATGTCATCCCTAGTGAGGACGATGAAGAAACTCAGTCTCCTGGTTCCTCAGAGCAGATTGATGAAGAAATAGAGGTGGATGCAAATGTTTCAACCCCTCTCGTGTCGTCACCCAGCCTTAGTTGACTGCTGAAGAGGCCGGTGTTGAAGAAATGGAGGAGGATGTGGACATTGGGTCTACCACTCCAGTCATCCATGATGAATTTTGGGATGCAGCACACCCAAACTCACCAATGGCCACTCCTCTCACTCAGATTCCTCAGTCTCCTGCCCCAACTGAAGAAATTCCAGCTGCATCAGCTGAAGAAATTCCTGTCCAGAATGTGTCTGAGGAGACTGCTGCACATGTTCCTCAATCTGAAGAAACTGTTGTTATGCCTAAGGAGATTGTGGGTCGCTTCAAGCCAAATCTTCAGCCGAAGCAAAAGCTGCCATTCAAAGGCACAAAGCGCCCCAAATTCATCAAGGCGAATTTCTTCAATGAGCACATTTTCTTCATAGGGCCAAACCCATATGAATCTGCAAGAGTTGGCCGCTCAAGGTTCTGGACTCCCTCTCAGATGAACTTCTATGCTGCAGTGCTGTTTGACAAGGACAAAGTCTTCCAGCATCATCAAATTCCTCATGTAGATATGGAATCGATCCCATGCTTCACTCCTTTGCTGACAATTCTTCATGATGTTGGATATCTTCCATTCTGTGCAGATGTCTGCGATTGGAATGAAGAGCTGATTCTTCAATTCTATGCAACTCTGCATATCTTTGGTGAAGCTTCTGATGTTAACACATGGATCATGGATTTGATGTCTGGAAACACTCACTACACTGCTCGAGCAACTGAATTGCTTCGCTGTGTTCCCATTCCAATTCCAATTCCAATGAGAGGGACTAAGTCAAATTCCATTTCGCTGTTGTTCATTTTCTTCATCGCGAGGAACAGACTCCAATGAGGACATTGACGACACTGCTGCAGGCCCTGCTCCACCAACCGACCCCGACAACGCTAGCGCTCTTCCACCACCTTCAAGATGAAATTCTTCAGGGGCGTTAGTCCTCAATTTTGTCCCTTTTGGTCACTTGATGACAAAGAGGGAGAAATTTGAGGTGGTCTTCAAGCGGGTCTCTATATATGGGCTGTTTTTTGCTCAAGTTACAAATCTCGCACTTCTGAAGCTTTTGTTGATTGAGTTGTAAACTTAAGTCCGATGGTGGTCTGATACTTTTGAACTACTTTCTGCATGCTTATTTCCTCAAGTATCTTAATGCACGCATGCTGAATTTCCTCAGACCCCATTTTCCATCATGCATTTCAATTTCCTCATGATATATTTAAAATGCGTGTATGGATTAAAAGATATAGGGGAGATCTCCAAGACTTTATCCTTCCATGTGCATTTGAAGTCCAAAGCAAATTCCTCAAATATACACATCTTCAGGGGGAGTTCCTCTATATCTTGCAATCAAATTCCTAAAACTCAGTACTTACACTTCATATGTTTATCCCCGTTGAAAACTTAACCTATTTGTCATCAATCACCAAAAAGGGGGAGATTGTAAGTGCATCTAGTGCCCCTTAGTGATTTTCGTATATTGAAGACTTATAGGTTAAGGGACTAATATGTTTGTCAGTGTACACCGGTTCTATAAGTCGCTGAGGATTTGGTTTATTCGAAGAATATCGACCCCTAAAAATGAATATCTTCAGCTGAAGACTTTAGTGAAGACTTTGAAGCTGAAGAATTCGGTGTAACCTTGAAGATATTGTCGAGGACTATGAAGCTTGAAGACTTTAGTTTTCTTTGTTTCATTTCCTTTCTTGAGTCATAGGAAACACCATACTATTAAAGGGGCCCGAGGTAATACTAAGGAAAAATTTCCATCTAATGCTCAACTCAAATGCCTCAACACAACCCAATCCTTCGAGTGAAGCCATTTGGAAATCTCTTACAGTTCAGTCAAGTTCCTCAGAGACAGAGACGATGTTCTTCTGGTCTTTGAGGAAATTGGTCTGACTGAGGAGTTAGGATTTCGCCAGTGCGAATTGCCTACAAGTGATGAATATGATAAGCCCTGAGGAATTTGACAGTTCAAATTCCGACCGTTGCTGTGCTTTGCGCCAGCTGTCCAGATATTCTATCCACCTAACGGTCATATCATTGGGGGGCATTTATATCTTATCATGTCGGGTTGCACCCTGGCTATAAATAGCCGCCCCCCACAACCACTAGCTGGTTGGCTGCTCCGAGAGAGAACTTGACACTTGTCATTTGAGAGCAACCCATTCCTCGAGGACTTTGTGAGAAAATCATCAGTGAGGAAAAACCCAAAACCCAAGCCACCAAAAACCCAAAGTGATTGAGCATCACTGAAGCGATTGTTCCTATGTAAAACCGACGCTTTTTACCTTTGAAGACTGTGTATCTTCCAGATGGTTAGGCATCATGGTCTAGAGCATCTAGCAGTAAATTGTGGATCGTCGGGTGACCGAGTTTGTGAGGGTTTGGAAGTCTACCCTGAAGACTTACCACGAGTGTTGGGCGAGGTCTTTGTGACCTTAGCTCAAGGAGAATATGGTAAGGACTGTGTGTCCTGGGACTCTGTGTCCTTTGCGTTAAATACCAAGCCGCTCTGAACCAGACGTACGACTGTCATATCAGTTGGAACTGGGTCATCAAATCACTCTCTTCATCGAGATCCTGGTTCTATTTCCTCAACCCCTTATTTGCTCGAAGTATTTGTTGATGAATCTGATCATTACTGTTTGAAGAATTTGACTGAAGACTTTCTCAATTTCCTCATCTCAAATTCTTGAGTCACTTTATCGTCAGCCTACTTATCCTATTCACTCTACTCATGCTCTGTGTATGTTTCATTTCATCATGATGACTATGCTACTGCTATATTTCGCATGCACTTGATTATGTATTCCACTGCGAGTAGATCGTCACTTAGCAAATTCCTCAACTAGTATTTCTTCAAGTGACGAATTTGTAAAAATCGCCTATTCACCCCCCCTCTAGTCGATATAATGCACTTTCACTACCCGGTAAAGGCCTTCTCACTTTGGCGTCAACTTGTTGGTACCCTTGGCGGACTGAACGCGCCTAACGACAAGGTCACCTTCCTCAAGGCTCTGGGCGTGGACCCTGCAGCTATGATAGCGGCGCAGGGCCTGCTGGTAGCGTGCAACACGCACAACAGCCCAGAGATGATCTTCCTCGAGGAGCATGGCATTGTCATGCTTTAGCTGCTCTTGCTCTACTTCATTGTAGGCAAGTACTCGAGGTGACCCGTATATGAGTTCTGTGGGGAGCAATACTTCTGCCCCATACACTAGGGAGAAGGGCGTCTGACCGGTAGCTTGATTCGGTGTCGTTCTGAGGGACCAAAGAACCACCGGTAGCTCATCTATCCAGCGCTTGCCTCTTCTCTGTAGTCTATCGAAAGTCCTTGTCTTGAGTCCTCACAGCACTTCAACATTTATCCTCTCGACTTGCCCGTTGCTTCTTGGATGGGTAACAAAGGTGAAGGAGACCTTGCTTCCAAGGTTTTGGATGTATTGCATGAAGGCGCGGCTCGTGAACTGGGTGCCGTTGTTGGTAATCACTCTGTTGGGCACTCCAAAACGGCACACCAGTCCTTTCATGAACTTCATAGCTGACTCCGCGGTCACCTTCCTCACCGGCTCTACCTCAGGCCACTTTGTGAATTTGTCGATTGCTACGAACAAGAACTCAAAGCTCCCGACAGCGCGGGGAAAGGGGCCCAAAATATCGAGCCCCCAGCCTGAGAATTGCCAGGATAAAGGGATCGTCTGGATAGCTTGCGCTAGTTGATGGATGTTCTTGGAATGTAACTGGCAGGCTTCACACTTGGTGACCAACTCATTTGCATCTTGGAGGGCAGTGGGCCAATAGAAACCATGTCGAAAGGCTTTTTCCGGCAAGAGCCCTAGATCCAACGTGGGAGCCACATACGCCTCCGTGAATCTCCCCCAACACCTTCAGTCCATCCTCCCGGCAGATGCACCGCAATTTCACGCCGTTCGGTCGTCTTATGTACAAGGTGTCATCGACAAACTGGTACATACTTGACTGCTGGGCTACTTTTTCGGCCTCTTCCTGCTCTTCGGGAAGTTCTCCTGTTTGGAGGAAGTGGACTATATGCTTTGCCCAGGTTGGAGCATGCGGCTCGACCACGAGGACTAAAGGCATCTCCTCGTTCCTTTTTTGAGCGCAAGAGCTTGAGGTTCCGCGGGAGGGCGCTGCTCACCAACCGAAACGGGACTTCCCCCCGGCAGCCTCTCTACCAGCGGCTTCGGGAAGATCCGCCGGGAAATGCTTGCCGGAGTTCAACTTTCTTCTTTTCCTGGTCATTGCTGACGGGGATACTGATGGTTGAGTGAGGCGGAGGACAAAAGTCCCTGGTTCCACAGGAAGCTTCTGCGCGGCACACTTCGATAGGTGATCAGTGATGATGTTTTCTGCACGGGGCACATGCTCTGCTTGCAACCCATCAAAGCGCTCCTCCAGTTTCCTCACTTCTTCCACATATGCTTCCATCAATGGGCTCTGATAATCTTTGTTGACTTGTTTCACCACGAGTTGAGAATCTCCTCGGATGATCAGTTTCTTGATTCCCAACTCCACCGCAATTCTGAGTCCGACAAGGAGTCCCTCATATTCAGCGGTGTTGTTGGTGGCTTCCTCCCGGGGAAAGTGCATCTGAACCACATACTTGAGGTGCTCTCCGGTGGGGGCCACGAGGAGCACGCCTGCTCTGGCACCCTGGAGTGACAAAGCACCGTCAAAGTACATGATCCAATCGTTGGGTGCTTCTTTGCCAGGGAGAATTGTATCTGGAACCTCTTCGTCTGGCGTGGGTGTCCATTCTGCAATGAACTCCGCCAACGCCCTGCTCTGAACTGTGGAAGTGCTCTCATACTTCAATCCGAAACTTGACAGCTCTAGTGCCCACTCAACTATCCTGCCAGTGGCTTCAGGGTTCCTCAATATGCACTGTAGCGGAAAGCAAGTGACAACTGTTATCTCATTGGCTTGAAAGTAGTGACAAAGCTTCCTTGAGGCCATGATGAGGCCCAAGATCAGCTTTTGTACTCCAGAGTACCTTGACCTGGCCCCCTTCAACAAGGAGGTGACAAAGTACACCGGCTGCTGCACCACTTTCTTCTTTGTCACCTCCTTGGTACTGCCTTCGCTAGCTTGCTGAGGTTCCCCTGGGTCTGCTTTGGGTCCTGCCACGGATGCTTCAGTTTTGTCCCCGACAGCATCAGCCACAGCGGCTGCACCTTCATCCACTTCTCGCTGCGCCACCAGCGCTGCACTAACCACTTGATTCGTTGCGGCCAAGTATAGGAGCAACGGTTCTTGCACTTTAGGAGCGACCAAGGTGGGAACGGAAGAAAGGTAAGTTTCAGATCCTGCAGTGCTGCCTCTGCTTCGGGGTCCACTTTATCGGGCCAGCCTTCTTTAGAATCTTGAAGAACGACAGGGCGCGCTCAGCGGATTTGGAGATAAACCTACTTAATGCGGCAATGCATCCAGTCAAACATCTGGTGTCCTTGATGGTCTTGGGTGCTTCTATCTGCTCAATTGCTTTTATCTTGTCGGGATTAACTTCTATTCCTCGCTGAGATGCAAAGAACCCAAGTAGGTTGCCGGATGGGACGCCAAACACACACTTCTCAGGGTTGAGTTTCAAATTGATCTTGTGCAAGTTTGCAAAAGTTTCTTCCAAGTCTTGTATGAGAGTCGCTTCATCCTTGGTCTTGACGACTATGTCATCCATGTAAGCTTCCACGTTTCTGTGCAACTGAGGTCCAAATCCAATCTGCACAGCTCTGGCAAAGGTAGAACCAGCGCTCTTTAATCCGCAGGGCATCCTTACAAAGCAGTACGTGCCGCACAGAGTTATGAACGCAGACTTTTCCTCATCTTCCTTAGTCATGAAAATCTGGTGGTACCCGGAGTATGCATCCAAGAAGGAAAGGAAGTCGCACCCAGAAGTGGAATCAACAATCTGGTCGATGGGCGGCAAGGGGAAAGGGTCCTTTGGGCATGCTTTGTTCAAGTCAGTGAAATCTATGCAGAGCCTCCATTTCCCATTCACCTTGCGCACCACTACCGGGTTAGCTAGCCAAGTTGGGTGCAACACTCCTCTGACCAAACCAGCTGCTTCGAGTTTCTTGATTTCTTCGGCAATGAACTGCTGGCGCTCCAAGGCTTGCTTCCTAACCTTTTGCTTGACGGGCCTGGCATGAGGGCAGACAGCAAGGTGGTGCTCAATCACCTCCCTAGGAACACCGGGGATGTCAGATGGTTGCCAAGCAAACACATCGACATTTGCCTGCATGAAGGCAACGAGCGCGCTTTCCTATTTGTCAGTAAGGGTGGGGCTGATGGTAAACGTGCCACTAGTGCAATCCAGCCCTCCCAGGATCTTCTTCGTCTCAGAATAGGTGACCTTGGACTTCTTGCTAGCGGAACTCTCCGGCAGGTCATCATCAGGTGCAGCGCACTCCGAAGAGGCGCGCTTCCCGGAGCCCTTACTAGCGTTCACGCTTGGCTTTTTTGCTTTCTTCGATTCCTTAACGGGAGCTGGGATTTCTTCAGCCTCAGCCGCTACCGCGTCCCGATACATCTTTTCCATGCATATGACTACATCCTTCTTGTTAGATGGGATGGAGATGATTCCAATGGGGCCCGACATTTTCAAAGTGTTGTAAGCATAGTGGGATGCTGCCATGAATTTTGCCAGGGCTGGGCGACCGAGAATTCCATTGTAAGGCAGAGGGAGCTCAACCACGTCAAATACCACCTTCTCGGTCCGGTAGTTCAACTCCTAGCCAAACGTCACAGGCAAAGTGATCTTTCCCTTAGGTCGGTTTCTGCCGGGGTTGACTCCCTGGAATATAGTCGTAGCCTTGAGCTTTCAATCAGGGATTTGCAGCCTTTCAACCACTTTTGGGGTGATTAAGTTCAACCCCGCCCCGCCGTCAACTAACATCTTGGTGACTTTGAGGTTGCGGATTGTTAGGCAGACCAACAATGGCAAACATCCGACCCTAGTGGTGCGATCAGGATGGTCCTCTTCATCAAAGATGATAGGCGTGCGGGACCATTTGAGTGGCCTTTTGGACTCTGCAGCTAGTTCCACAGCATTGACTTCGCGCGCCCACTGCTTGAGCTGTCGGTGAGAGGAATGCAAGGACGCACCCCGGTCAACACACAAGGCTTTGGTTGCCTTCTGGAATTCTCGATCACTGGAATCCTCCTCATCATCCTCATCCTCACTCATATCCTCTGCTTCTTTCTTCTCACGGCCTATGGCTGGCCTTTCGTTTTGCTGCAGAGCTTTGCCGCGGCGGCCTCCTCTGCCACCACGGCCCTTCCCAGCAGGACCGTCTTGGCCTTTCTCTTTGTCATGCTTCTCGTACTCGGCCTTCTACTTCTCGACAAGCTGCTCAACTTTGCGGCATTCTTGGAGATCATGGCCTGTAGTGCAGTGGATTTTGCAGTATGGCCCGTCGGACTTTCCAGTTTTCTTGGCAGCGGCCTCCCGGCAATCAGCGCACGCAGCAACTCCCTTCCCGGGGGCCTCGACTTTGGCCTTCTTGCCGGTACTGAGATCACCGGAGCCCTCAACGGCCAACACTGCTTTTCCCTTACGCTTCTTGTTGCACTTCCGGCTCTTCCCCTTCGGGCCAGGGGCATCGTCGTCGTCATCTGAATCGACCTCGGCGCCAGCCTCCTCTCCGAGTAGTCACCTTCCTTCCTCAGCTCGAGCACACTTGTCCGCCAATGTGTACAGCTCATTGACGGTCTTGGGGAGTCTGACGTTCATCTTGGCCTGCATTCTCCTGTTGCGTACGTTCGAATGGAACGCGGCAATCACGGCAGCGGGGTGTATCTCTGGAATGTTGCGGTGCACTCGACTGAATCTCTGGATGTACTTCTGCAAAGTCTCTCCCTCCTTTTATGGAAGGACTTGCAGGTCGCTGGGCTGCCCTGGCTCCTGGTGGCCACCTGTGAAGGCGCCAACGAATTCTCTGCACAAGTCATCCCATGATGAGATGGAGTTCTCCGGTAGGTGCATCAGCCACGATCTCACGTTTGGCTTGAGTGCCAAAGGGAAGTAGTTGGCGAGCACTTTCTCATCTCTTCCTTCAGCGGCTTGAACGGCTATCCTGTAGATGCCCAGGAATTCTGTCGGGTTCAGTTTTCTGTCATACTTCTCTGTCCGATCTGGCTTGAAAGCTCAGGCCAATGGCCAGCGGACCTGCCGCAGCTCGCGAGTGAAGGCAGGGCACCTAACCTCGTAAGGTAGGTACCCGCCAGCACTGGGCGCGGGGTCGCCAGCACCTGAGCCATTGTGCTTGTCAGACTGACGGTGTGCTTCTCGGCTTCGCTCTATGGTGATGCGTGCGTCTTCTTTCCGCCGATCTTCCAAGACATGCCGCTGGTCCCGGCGATCGCGCGGGCCGGACGAGGCCATAGATGCCTCGTCGAGCTCATCAGCATGTGAAGCTTGCCGTGGATGCTCCTGGGTCTGTTGTCGCGTAGGGGACTTCACCATTGGTGTGGCCCCCTTGAGACGATCGCCGGCCCAGGCCGCCGTTGCCGACGCGTGCGTCGCGATGGCTCTGCATGCTGTGATTTGTTGGCTTCGACGAAGGATATCAAACTCTGGATGGTTGCCCTCCACTCGTCCATATTATCAGCCACCGGCGGGAAGTTTAGCAGCAGCTGGGCTCGCGCCATTGCTTCCAATGTCATGTCCGGCATGGCGAAAGAGGCGGACCGTGACGTCGCGCGGCTCCTGGTGGAACCAAGAGGGGCGTCGCCATGTCCCTGTTACCGTGCGCCGCTCGCCGGGGTGGTCTGACGTGGGGGAGGCCGAGCCCGTGGGTTCGCGGCCCCGCTTGGCGCTCCGTCTTGTTCTGGATGAGGTGTGCACCCAGCAGCCGCACTAGTGACGGGCGCAGATCGGGGATCACGGCTTGCTCCGGATAGAGCGCTGCTGTGGCGGCCTCGGCCATTCGCGCGGCGGGCAGGTGGTGACTGGTCGTTTCCTCCACCCGCATTACCAGGGGCGTGCTCGCCAGGATGTTGTTGCTGCTACTCCTCTCCGGCGTTCCCCGCTCCTGCCTTGGCCGCAGGGGATACAACGGTAGCGCCGCCTGCACCAGTCGCGTCGCCCATGACGCCCGCCTCACTCACAGCCGCCGCGGTGCCAATGGCGCCCGCGGCTGCATGTGAGGGGGCTTTTGAAGTGGAGGGAGGCATGGTCGCGCCGGACTTCTTCTTGGGAGCCATGGATGAAGAACACGATGATGCGGATCAACGCGCTGCTCACGAACTCGGGTTCGCGCAAATGACACTTCCCCCCTACCTGGCGCGCCAAAGATGTCGGGGCACGGATGCACACGATCTCCTATGGGGCCGTCGGCACCTTTGTGGTTCGGCGGGGGCGAGGTAGCATGACGATCGAGACGCTGGTGTTTTATCCAGGTTCGGGCCGCAGTGAAGCGTAAAACCCTACTCCTGCATTTGGTGAATTGATCAGAGGAACACAAAGAACACGCAGCGCTCAATCTCGGCAAGGGTTGCCATCGGGGAGAGCTGCTACGTGAGTACAAGTGTCCAAAAGTCTGAATCTTGAGCTAGGTTGCCTTGGGCCTCCTTTTATAGCTCAAGGGGCAACCACAATGGCAAAACTGACATTGTCTGATGATTAGACAGCTAACAGAGCTATCATACCTAACTCTGGAACTTAGGACAAAATGCCATAAATGCAGTCTAGGTGGCGTGCGGGGGTGCATCCCCGGCAAGCTTCTACCACCGCTCTAGCTAACTATTGCACCACAGCTTGACACGCCTATGGACGGGTGTCAAGGGGGCATAATCTATCTTCCGGCATGCTGCCACGTGCTTAGCGAGAGCCACTTAGCCACCTGGGAGCTCGACACCGCATCGACAAGTGACTGGCATTGTGATGCGGTGGAGCGGTGGCCGATCGGCTCGCGCTTGCCGGGGGATGGCTTGCCGGGTCTTCCTGAAGTTGTACACGCCTCGGACCCCGGCAGGCACCGGGGATGGGCTTGGCGCCCTCCAGGCCCGTCTTGGGTTGTTGCGTTGGTCTTGCCAGCATTGCTTGGCCTTTTGTAGGTTGCTGCTGCCGGAGTCTGGGTCTTGAATGCTTGCTTGGTTTGCACTTGTGTTGATGGGTTTCGCTACTACTGCCTGTGCATAAGTCAGGGGCACTGGATACCCCTGTCCTAGTGCACCGACACCAAGAACGTCAAATTCCGAGTTTGCATGAAGAAATGTCGACTGTTATACCGTAAGAGGATACAGCAAAAGATGGCTTTTCGAGGTCGTTTCGGTGGTCGTTTGACATCCACACGGCACCGAAAGTTGCCTCTCATGATGGGATTCTTCATGGATTTTGTCCCCGTTTGTTCCCACAACTTCCTTGGCCTTAAAGGGATGACTTGGGAGAGTATTGGGATCATCTAGAGCCCTTAGATCAAAGGAGAGATGCCACATCAAGGGAGGAGGCATATGGAGAGCTCTTATATAAACGCCTCCAACCCTAGCTTTCTCCATCATCCAGGATCCATATTCATTCTCATCTTCATCAAGAATCATCTCCATTTCTAGGCGCCACCACAGCAAAACACCAATGGGACAAACAAGATGGAGACTGGAAAGGAGCCGCAGCCACGCCATCGCCACCATCATCCGCCATCGTGCCGCCATCACCACCATCATCATCAACCCTTCTTCCTCCCCCATCACGACCTCCATGATGGGTTGTAATAAGTCTTGAACCCGTATTTATGTTATATAATTTGAGTAGTTGTTGGATATGGGTCAATCGATTAGTAAGTGGTTGTTTTGATATGTTTCATCTCTTTATGTGTGTTGCCTCATGTTTCTTAATTCCCTATGCGGTTTACTGATTGGAGACGCTCAATCAATTGGTGTAGTTGGAGACATTCATCTCTTAGGCCACACATGAAGTAGATGGAGGAATGTGCAAACTGATAGACTTGTGATGTGACATGTGCAGATATCATGAGGGGAACACAATTACTCTAGGAATCATGGTTGTTCATAGAACATAATGCCTTCGTCCTGTCCTCGAACCACGAGGACCTTAATATCATTGTGTAGCAACCTTGGGTATGTGGCAGTAAGTAGGATGAATGAGTTATCTCAATACATTACGTATTGAGGGATAACATTATGTGCGGGACCGCCCACCATCCGTAGATTATCGTATCCTATGATGCAGGTACTAACTTATCCACCAGGTGGTATAGTCGTATAGCTTAACTCCATTTCGTGCCCGTACTAAACGAGACTACCTCCCACTTCTCTAGTCATGTCAGAAAGTGCCGCCGGTGACAATACTCCGGGGTGGAGGACATGGCTGCCATCAAGTAGAGGCGGGTCGATCCAGAACCACAAGCGCCTCCGGTAGGCCTAGACTTCATCGGCAGCCTCCCGATGACATGTTGACAATCATCATCTCCCTCAGCCCACTCGTAGATGGCATGCGAACAACCGTCCTTTCCCGGCGGTGGCGCCCTAATACGTCCATTTACCATCATGATTTTCTACTATTATTTATATTGTTTTTCATCATTATTCCACTTTATGAAGCAATTCTAATGCCATTTCTCTCTTAATTTTCATGATTTATATGGAGAGGGAGATTACCGAAAGCTGGAATTCTGGAACTGAAAAAGGCTACAATAGAGATGCATATTTGTAGAACTCTAGATAACCTGAAATTTTACGAAGATTTTTTATTTAATATATAAAAAATACTAGGGCAAAGAAATACCAGTGGGGGGCCACCACCTACACACAAGGCAACACGGTGCAGCCACCCCTCTAGGCGCACCCTGATGCCTTGTGGGTCCCATAGGCGGCCTCCGGTACCCATCTTCTTCTATATGAAGGGTTTTGACCTAGAAAAAATAATAGGAATACTTTCGAGACAAAGCGCCGCCGTCTCGAGGCGGAACCTGGTCAGGAGCACTTTTTCTCTCCGGCAGAGTGATTCCACCGGGGAAACTTCCCACCGAGAGGGTGAAATAGAAGTCGTCGTCATCACCAACATTTCCTCCATCATGGGAGGATCAATCTTGATCATCATCTTCACCAGCACCATCTAATTTCAAACCCGAGTACATCTCTTGTATTCAACTTTTGTCCCAAAACCTCACATTGGTAGTTGTGGGTTGCTAGTAGTGTTGATTACATCTTGTAGTTAATGCTAGCTAGTTTGTTTATTTGGTGGAAGATTATATGTTCAGATCCTTAATGATATTCAATACCCCTATGATCTTGAACATGAATATGATTTGTGAGTAGTTACTTTTGTTCTCGAGGACAAGTGAGAAGTCTTGTTATAAGTGATCATGTGAAGTAGGTATTCGTTTGATATTTTGATGTTAAGTATGTTGTTGCTTCCTTATTGGTGTCATATGAGCGTCGACTACATGACACTTCACCATACTTTGGGCCTAAGGGAAGGCATCATGGAGTAATAAATAGATGATGGGTTGCGAGAGTGACAGAAGCTTAAACCCTAGTTTATACTTTGGGCCTAAGGGAAGGCATTTGGACCCATATGTTTCATGCTATGGTTAGATTTATCTTAACTCTTCTTTCATATTACGGATGCTTGCTGAGGGGGTAATCATAAGTGGGTTGTTTTGTCAAGTAAGAACAGCACCCTAGCACCGGTCCACCCACATATCAAATTATCAAAATAACGAATGCGAATCAACTAAACATGATGAACATGACTAGACGACAATTCCCAGGTGTCCCCGAGAGCACTTTACTTTATATAAGAGAACTTTCAGGCTTGTCCTTTGCTACAAATAGGATTGGCCACTTGTTGCACCTTTGCTACTATTGTTACTTGTTACTTGTTACGAATTATCTTGATACAAAACTATCTATCGCTGTTACTTACAACACTTGCAGAGAATACCTTGCTGAAAACATCTTTTCATTTATGTCTGCTCCTTGTTGGGTTCGACGCTCTTACTTATCGAAAGGACTACGATTGATCCTCTATACTTGTGGGTCATCATGCCCCCTATGGCGATGCGCCACTCTCATCCTCATCGACGAGCACATGGTCTGCAGTGGCCATCGCAAACGCTTGGATGCATTGTCCCAGATCCTCGGCACGCGCTATGGCCCAATCATAGGCCTTACTATGGGCAATTTCCATTCCAACGGCAAGGACCCAACCAAGCTTGATGAGTGGTTCTTATCGACCGCCTTAAATCAGCTCATGGAGCTCTCTTATAATGATGGACATATGTGCTAGATCCCACCCTCCGTGTTTTGCCTCGCGCCAACGCTGCGCATTGCCAGGTTCATGAACTGCCATTTCCCCCGGATTAATTGTAACATTCCAACTTTCCAAATTTATTAAAATTCCAAATTGGTTTTCCCAAATATAAATAAAAATGGAATTTTGAATGTTAATAAAATTGGTTTCAACTTGCTTGTGTTGTTTTCTTTTAGGGAAAAGATTGCGTTCAACCAGCCGATCGCGCTAGCTCGTCCGCCGGCTCGGTGACCGTCCGATCTGTCCTTTATCACACGGACGAGATCGGACCCGCTTCCGCGTGAGCTGTGACCATTTTTCTGAAATGATGTTGTTGTTTCAGGAACCGTTTCCTGCAGCTGAGTGTCCGCGAGCGTTTGATTGTCTTATTGCTGGATCTGGAGGGTGACGGAGAGAGGTGCTGCTCCTGTCGGACGGCAACGGGGAGCTGACCCGCGCCATGGGCGTGGAGCTGGACCTGTCGGACAAGCCGGTGGGGCTCGGCGTCCGGTCCCGCCGCTATGCGCTGCTCGCCGACGACGGCGTCGTCAAGGTGCTCAACCGTCGACCGTCCTCTGGGCCCAGCGGGGGGCGGCCACGGGTGCGGGAGCGGCCGCAGGCGCCGCGGAGGAGGCGGAGGCGGCGATGAGCTCGCACTAGACGGCGGACCGGGCGGCGCGGCGCGGCCGGGCGGGGGAGCCGGCGCCCGTGGGGACGCAGAGTGGGAGGAGGATGGGCGGCGCCAGCGCCGCGGCGGTCGCTGCCGCATGCATGGTCGGACTCGGCGGCGGCGTCCGGGGAATCGGGAGGCGTCGTCAAGGTTCTAAAAAAAATTATGCAACAATACCTTTGTTGTAGAAAAAACTGCAACTAGATCTATGTTGCAGAAAAGAATCCGTAACACAATCGCATTTTCGCAAATGTTTCTGAAACAAGATATGTGTTGCAAATGGAAAAATATGTATACCTAGTAGATTTTGCCAGATTCGATGGCTTGCCGGGCGCAGGTCTGTCGGGGCCGGGACAACAAACTTGTTTATGCACCTGGACCGCCGCTTCAGGAATTAACTTGTTTCTGCAACAGGACCATTGCTTCAGGAATTAATTGGTCGGGGGGAGGCGACCGAGCCGCGTGCCAGCAGGTAGATCGGACGGCTGCGCGCGTTTCATCGAACTGCCGTTCAGGTGGTGGATGTTTAGTATGGATCCACCGGTGGACGCGTAGCAGTCCCCTTTCTTTTAGCCTATTTTTAACAAGGATTTGAAAATTTTGGTATTTAATTAAATATTTTATTGAGAGGGAATAAAATGACTTCCCCAAATATTCACTTTTTGATTTTTACATGGGTCTTTAAAGTATTTCAAACCAATTTTCAATTCAAAAGAATACAAATGAGAGAAGAAAATATGACTCCTACAATTATTATTTTTGAAATGCCTGGAATGTTATTTGGATATTTCTCTAAAGTTTAAAATATTTTTGGAATATTTCTAAAGAACGAATTGTATTTATAAAAGAATACATGTTTACTTTATTTCATATTAAAGCTGAAACGAATGTTAACTATACACGATACTTGTATTAATATTTTATTGTATGTTTTGACATTCTTGGGATCTTAAATATTGTTTTATTTATCTAAAAGTATTCTCTATAAAGTACTATTTATCTGCCAAATATCACTTTCCTTCGCATGACCCATTTGTTACTTCTCGCCCTCTTGTGCGAGATAACCACCGTAGAGCCCAGCAGTGCTGGAAATGCATGACTCTCTCTCTGTCCTGAGACTGGGCTGTCGGGGCACGGATGCACACGATCACCTATGGGACCAAGGGCCCCTTTGTGGTTCGGCAGCGGTGAGGTCAACTTGCACAGAGAGCAGAGGTCATGAGACAACACGATGATAGGATGCTAGTTTTTTACCCAGGTTCGGGCTGCTGAGAAGCGTAAAACTCTACTCCTGCTTTGGTGGATTGATTGGAGGAACGCGAAGCAAATGCAGCGCTCAAACCCGGCAAGGTTGCCTTCGGGGGAGCTACTACGCAAGTACAAGTGTCCAAAGGTCTGAATCTTGAGCTAGGTTGCCTTGGGCCTCCTTTCATTAGACAAGGGGCAACCATAGTGGCCAAACAGACATTATCTAGAGATTAGATAGCTAACAGTGCTATCATACCTAACTCTGGCATTTAGAACAAAATACCATTATTGCTAGTCGAGGTGGCGTGCGGGGGTGCATCCCCGACAAGCTCCTACCACCGCTTAGCTGGTTGTTGCTTAGTGTCTTGACACGCCTCTAGACGGGTGTCAAATGGACATAATCTATCTTCCCATGTGTCGCCACGTGCTTAGCGAGAGCCACTTACCCACCTGAGGGCTCGAGACCGCATCGATAACTGACTGGCGTTCCAATGATGTGGAGCGGTGGCCGATCGGCTCGCGCCTGCTGATACGTCCATTTTGCATCATGATTTCCTGCTGTTAATTCTTATGTTTTATCGAATAATAATGCTTTAAGGAGTTATTCTAATGCCTTTTCTCTCATAATATGCAAGGTTTACACACAGAGGGAGAATACCGGCAGCTGGAATTCTGGACCTGAAAAAAGCACATCAAAGATACCTATTCTGCACAACTCCAATGAAGCTGAAATTTGACGAAGATTATTTTTCGAATAAATAAAAAATACTGGAGCAGAAAACTACCGGAGGGGGCAAACCTGGTGGGCACAACCCACCAGGGCGTGCCAGGCCCCCCTGGGCGCGCCCTGATGGGTTGTGGCATCCTCGGCCCATCTCTGCTGCCCATGTTCTGGTATGTAGTCACATTTGACCTAGCAAAAATAAGAGGAGGACTTTCGGGATGAAGCGCCGCCGCCTCCAGTGCCCATCTCTCTGAAATTACTTTGAACTTCTACTGACGGACCTTACCGAAGATTATATTCGCGAGGTTCCTTGTTGTGAGAGCAAGTGTACTAAAGGTAAGGAGATTTCCCTAACATTTATGGTGCAAAAAAGAATGGTTTGTGATACGTCCATTTTACATCATGATTTCCTAGTTTTATTTATATTTTTTGGTCATTATTCCACTTTATGATAGAATTTTAATTCCTTTTCTCTACGAGTTTACAAGGTTTACACGGAGAGGAACATAACCGGCAGCTAGAATTCTGGACCTGAAAAAGCTACATCATAGATACCTATTTTACTAAACTCCAAACAACCTGAAACTTCACGGAAATTTTTAAGGAATATATAAAAAATAATAGAGCAAAGAAGTACCAGAGGGGGGGCACCTGTTGCTCACAAGGCAACAGGGTGCGTCCACCCCTGGGCGCGCCCTGTTACCTTCTGGGTCCCACAGGTAGTCTTCGGTGCCCCGCTTCTACTAAATGAATGGTTTTTACCAAGAAAAAAAATCAAGAGGACACTTTCGGGACGAAGCGTCGCCGTCTCGAGGCGAAACCTAGACAGGAGCACTTTTGCTCTCCGGCAGAGCGATTCCGCCGGGGAAACTTCCTGCATCGTGGGAGGATTAATCTTCATCAACATCTTCACCAGCACCATCTCATGTCAAACCTGAGTTCATCTCTTGTATTCAACCTTTGTCTCAAAACCTTAGATTGGTATCTGTGGGTTGCTAGTAGTGTTCATTACATCTCGTAGTTGATGTTAGTTACTTTGTTTGGTGGAACATTATATGTTCAGATCCTTAATGATATTAAATACACCTTTGATCTTGAACATGAATATGATTTTTGAGTAGTTACTTTTTTTCTCGAGGACATGGGAGAAGTCTGGTCATAAGTAATGATGTGATATTGGTATTCATTTAATATTTTGATGATGTGTATGTTGCTCTTCCTCTAGTGGTGTCGTGTGAAAGTCGATTGCATGACACTTCACCATGTTTTGTCCTAAGTGAAAGCATTGGGTAATGATAGTAGATGATGGGATGTGAGAGTGACAGAAGCTTAAACCCTAATTTATGAGTTGTTCTATACGGGGCTGATTTGCTCCACACATTTAATGCTATGCTTCATTTTATATTATTTCTTCTTTTGTAGTTGCGGATGCTTGCAAGAGGGGGTAATCATAAGTGGGATATTTGTTCAATTAAGAACAACACCTTAGCACCGGTCCACTCACATATCAAATTATCAAAGTAACAAACGTGAATCAACTAAACATGATTCCCATGTGTCCTCGAGAGCGCTTTGCTTTATATAAGAGAACTTTCAGGCTTATCCTTTGCTATAAAAAGGATTGTTCCAGCTTTCTTCACCTTTGTAACTTTCATTACTTGTTACTTGTTACGAATTATCTTTCTAAAAAACTATTTATCATTGTTGCTTACAACACTTATAGAGAATACCTTGCTAAAATCTTGTCATTTCCTTCTACTACTCGCTAGGTTCGACACTCTTACTGACCGAAAGGACTACGATTGATCCCCTATACTTGTGGGTCATCAAGAATCTTTTCTGGCGCCGTTTCCGTGGAGTGAAGCGCCTTTGTTAAGTGGAATTTGGTAAGGAAACATTTTTGTTACGTGTTGAAATTTACTGATAATCCTTAGGGGCTTGTTTGGGGTATCTTTACCATGTACGTAAGTGGGAAAAGCTGCTCCTCAACCTACTGAACCTACTGAAAATATTTACTATGACTTCCTTCGGGTATATGAGAGAAACTGCTTGCTAATCCTTATGCAGGAGTTGGAACAAAACACACAGATATGCACTTGATCTATATAGATGACATTTGTGCATTATTTAAGCTTGCAGGTCTATCCGAGGATGTTTTTAAGAAGAAGGTTTTCCCTTTATCTATGGAGGGAAAGGCATTGATTTGGTATAGGCTATTGGATGATACCGGTACATGGGATTGGAACCGATTGAAGCTGGAATTCCATCAAATAATTTATCCTATGCATTTGGTTCATCGGCGAGAGGACCGGTCTTGAGCAACCTCGCCTTCTTCCACCTGGAGCTCGATGTTTCCAATGGTTTCAAGAAGCTGCCGTCAAGTGGTGACAGTTCGGCTGCCACGGAGAAGGCCGGTCCTCTCGCCGACATGATCCTCAAAGTTTCAAGGACCCAAGGGATCCACCGGAGTTAGCTTTATGCCTTCCTTGTCGCCATGTTGCCCTGTACTTAAGACACAATAGGTATCTCGTATTAGGGCGTGAACTTACTTCATTTTATCGTTTGCTGAACTGATGTTTTTGTGTAATCGCATACTATGCCCTTCGTTTCCCTTCTGGCGTTTGTATGATAATCACAATTGCGCGTTTCTAGTTACCCACCAACGAACTGCTGCCGTGAATTGCTTTGAGGAACAGGTCCTTAGCTTTCTGCTGGCAAGAGCACACTGTCGGCGGGATTACCTTTGGCAGTGTTGACACTGTCGCGTGTTTTGTTGAGCAGGTTCGAAACAAAACACGGGCGCGAACGAACACAGTAAGGTTCTGTCACACGCAAGGTTTAGCATACGAAACCTTTTGGTTCGGCGAAGGGACATACAAACGTATATCTTAATGGAAGTTGATTATTTGAGTCAACTTAGCTTTTGTCATGGTTTTCATTTCGTCCTGGTGTCTTCTCTCTCCCGTACCCCTTATGGTAAGCGCGCAAGCATGTGCTCACCGCAGCCCTGAAAGAGAAGGGATGTAGAGAAGAGCAAAACGGGGATACTTGAAGACCCGTTAGTCACGCATACGGTCCACGGCAGGAGCCTGCCGGGTTAATGCGATATTCATGATTAATTCGGGAATGGAAAAGGAAGCAGGTATGGCCACTTCTTCCCCACTTTTTCTTCGCACCCAACGGTCCCGCGGCAACCCGCGATGGGCGTACGGGACCTTGCCGTGGTTCGCCTGCCGAGAGCGTCTACCAGCGGATATACTCCAGCATTTGGTTCAGGACTCGTCCCCTGGTGGGACAAATGCAAGACCGAACCTCATGCGAGCTTATCGACACTGACGACGTCGTCGCCGCGCAGAGCTAACCACAGGCGGGGAAGGAGGAGGGAGAAAGATATGGCCAGGTACCTCTTTCTCCCCTTGGCCTGTTGGATTATGCCATATCTCCCTAGGGTCGAGTGGACCCATTTCACTCCGGCGTTCTCCGCTCCTGTCTCGGCCGCGGAGTACACGACGGCGGCGCCGCCTGCGGCAGCTGTGTTGCCCACGGCGCCTTCTTCACTTGCGGCCGCCGTGATGCCCGCTGTGCTCACGGCTGCGTGCGAGGGAGCCTTTGAAGTGAAAGGATGCGCGGTCGTGCTGGTCTTCTTCGTTGGGACCATTGTTGAAGAAGATGATGATGAAAATCGAATCACCGTTCATGAACTTGGGTTCGCGCAAATGATGCACGCCCCCTACTTGGCGCACCAAATATGTCGGGGCACGGATGCTCACGATCACCTATGGGACCAGAGGTCCCTTGTGGTTCGGTAAGGGGGGTCACGTTGCATGAAAAGCGGAGAGCATGAGACGGCGCGTCGATCAGGACACAGGCATTTTACCCAGGTTCGGGCCGCTGCTAAGCGTAAAAGCCTACTCCTGCTTTTGGTGGATTGATTGGAGGAACACGAAGAACGCTCAGCGCCTAACCTCGGCAAGGACTATTGTCGGGGAAAGAGCTGCTACGTGAGTACAAGTGATCATGAGCTAGGTAGACTTGGGCCTCCTTTTATAGTGCAAGGGGTTACCACAATGACAAAACAATCATTATCTATTGATTAGATAGCTAAGCAGAGCTATCATAGCTAACTCTGTCATTTAGGACAAAATGCCATGATTACCTGCGTAGGTGGCGCTCGGGGGTGCATCCCTGGCAAGCTCTTGCCACCGCTTGGCCGTTCGTTGCTTATGGTCTTGACACGCTGCAGTGCGGGTGTCAACCGAGCGTAACTTGCATTATGATGTGTTGCCACGTGCTTAGCGAGAGCTGATTAGCCGCGTGAGGGCTCGACACCGCATCGATAAGTGACAGGTGTAGCGATGCGGTGGAGCGGTGGCCGGTTGCCTCGCAACTGCCGGGGAGTGGCTTGCCGGGTCTTCTGGGAGGTGTGTATGTCTTGGTCCTTGGCAAGCATCGGGGATGTGCTTGGCGCGTTGCAGTCCAGGCTTGGGCTGCCGCGTTGAGGTTGCTGGAGTTTGCCGTCGTTTGCTTGGCCTTCCGTAGGTGGCTGCTTCCGGATGCTGGTTCTTGAATGTTGCTTGGTGACGCGGTGGCCTTCCCAATGGGTTTTGCTCGCGGCGGCCGGAGGCTATCTGTCCGTGCACAAGTCAGGGGGAATAAACACCCCTGTTTGTTTACCCCGACACTATATCACCACTCGGGATTTTTTGAGATGTTGAAGTTTTATGTGGAAAAGTCAAGTACCCTACTGATATCTTAGTACTTAGTTCACAACAAGATAATTTTTTACCATAATATTTGGTACGCCTTTCTTTAAAACCGTTAATGCTGAAATTGATTGTGCCAAAGAAAAGGGTAGAGTCAACTTTGGTGATGTGTCTCATGAATAATCTAGTAAAGATGAAATTATCTATCTTGCTTTTATTTCCGTGTCTCCTACTGATCAGTTAGAACAATATTTGCTAGACCATGAAAATGATATGCATATGAATGAAAGAAATGAAACAAATGAGATATTCTTTAAAGAAACACCTATCGCTAAACACAATTTACCTGTCGACACCCTAGGGGATGCTCTTCCACCTATTTGAATTGAAGACACTTCCTCATACATTAAAATGTGCTTATCTTGATGAAAAGAAAATATATCCTGTTGTTATTAGTGCAAACCTTTCAGAGCATGAAGGAAAGAGATTACTCAAAACTATGAAGAAGCACCGAACTGCTATTGGATATACTCTCGATGATCTTAAGGGCATTAGTCGTACATTATGCCAGGATAAGATTAATATGGATCCGGATGCTAAACCCATCGTTGATCATCAACATCACCTAAATCCTAAAATGAAAGAGGTGGTAAGAGCTGAAATATTAAAGCTTCTTGAGGCAGGTATTATTTATCCCATAGCTGATAGTAGAAGGGTAAGTCATGTTCATTGTGTTCCTAAGAAAGAGGTATAACCTTTGTCCCTAAAGATAAAAATGAACTTATTCCACAAAGAGTTGTAACTGGTTATAGCATGGTAATTGATTTCTGGAAATTAAACAAAGCTAGTAGAAAATATCATTACCCCTTGCCTTTTATTTATGAAATGTTAGAAAGATTGTCTAAGCATACACACTTTTGCTTCCTTGATGGTTATTCTGGGTTTTCTCAAATACCTGTGTCAAAAGAAGATCAAGAGAAAACCACTTTTACTCGTCCCTATGGAAATTATGCTTATAGACGTATGCATTTTTGTTTATGCAATGCACCTTCTACCTTTCAAAGATGTATAATGGCTATATTCTCTGATTATTGTGATAATATTGTTGATGTATTCATGGATGATTTTTCCGTTTATGGTACTTCTTTTCGTTATTGCTTAAGCAACCTTGATCGAGTTTTGTAGAGATGTGAAGAAACTAATCTTGTCTTGAATTGGGAGAAGTACCACTTTATGGTGAATGAGGGTATAGTACTTGGGCATAAAATTTCTGAACGGGGTATTAAGGTGGACAAAGCTAAGGTTGATGCAGTTGAGAAAATGCCATGTTCTAAAGATATAAAAGGTGTAAGAAGCTTTCTTGGTCATGTTGTTTTCTATAAATGGTTTATTAAGGGTTTCTCTAAGATTTCTAGGCATCTTACCAATCTTTTGCAGAAATATATTCCATTTGTTTTTGATGATCATTGTGTAGAAGCCTTTGAAATACTTAAGCAAGCTTTAATTTCTGCATCTATTGTTCAACCTCCTGATCAGAACCTACCTTTTGAAATAATGTGTGATGCTAGTGACTGTGTCGTTGGTGTTGTTCTAGGACAAAGAGTTGTTAAGAAATTAAATGTTACCCGTTATGCTACTAAGACCTTAGACAGTGCACAAAGAAAATATGCTACCCCTGAGTAGGAATTTTTAGCAATTGTGTTTGCATGTGATAAGTTTATGTGTTTGTATGTGATAAGTTTAGGCCTTATATTGTTGATTCTAAAGTTGCTATTCACACTAATCATGCTGCTATTAAATACCTTATGGAAAATAAATATGCTAAACCTAGATTGATTAGGTGGGTCCTTTTACTTCAAGAATTTGATTTGCACATTATTGATAAAAAGGGAGCTGAGAATCTTGTTGCAGATATTTTTTCTAGGATGGAAAATGTTCTTAATGACCCACTGCCCATTGATGATTGTTCTCCTGATGAGCAGTTAGTTGTTATAAATGATTCCTGTAATACTCCTTGGTATGCACACTATGCTAATAACATCGTTGATAAATATATACCACATAATTTCACATACTTTTGGGATGACCCACATCTAAATGAAGAACCAATCCTCCGGAAGTGTCATTCCGATGCATATGAGGACACCCTGCACAAGACACAACCACACCTGAGGTATTATAGTCTGGTTTTTATTGGCCTATTCTCTTGAAGGATGCACGGAAGTTTGTCCTTTCTTGTGATGAATGTCAAATAATTTGTAATATTGGTAGGTTTCAGGAAATGCCAATGAATTCTTCACTTGTTATTGAACCATTTGATGTTTGGGGTTTTGATAATATGGGACCTTTTCCTTCCTCCAATGGGTATACTCATATTCTAGTTGATGTTGATGATGTCACTAAGTGGGTAGAAGCTATTCCAACTAGTAGTGCTGATCACAACACCTCTATTAAAATGCTTAGAGAAGTTACCTTTCTGAGGTTTGGAGTCCCTAGATATTTAATGACTGATGGTGGTTCACACTTTATACATGGTGCATTTCGTCAAATCTTAGCTAAATATGATGTTAATCATAGAATTGCTTCCCCAGATTGTCGGGGCACGATCACTTATGGGGCCACGAGCCCCTTTGTGGTTCGGCAGGGGTGAGATCACGTTGCACAAAGAGCAGAGGTGGTGAGGCAGCACGACGACGAGACGCTGGTGTTTATCCTAGGTTCGGGCCGCTGGGAAGCGTAGAACCCTACTCCTGCTTTGGTGGATTGATCAGGGGAACACGAAGCACACGCAATGCTCAAACCCGGCAAGGTTGCCTTTGGGAGAGTTGCTACGCGAGTACCAGTGTTCAAAGATCTGAATCTTTAGCTAGGTTGCCTTGGGCCTCCTTTTATAGCTCAAGGGGCAACCACTGTGGCAAAACAGACATTCTCTAGTGATTAGATAGCCAACAGTGCTGTCATACCTAACTCTGGCACTTAGGACAAAATGCCATAAATGCTAGCCTAGGTGGCGTGCGGGGACGCATCCCTGGCAGGCTTTTACCACCGCTTTATCTAACTATTGCTCAATATCTTGACACGCCTCTGGACGGGTGTGAACGGGCATAATCTGTCTCACAGCGAGTTGCCACGTGCTTAGGGAGAGCCACTTATCCACCTGAGGGCTCGACACCGCATCGACAAATGACTGGCATTGCGATGTGAAGGAGCGGTGGCCGATCGGCCTCGGTCCCCTGCAGGCACCGGGGACGTGACTGGAAAGGTTCGGGCCCGTTCTGGGCCGTTGCATTGACCTTGCCAGCGATGCTTAGCCAGCATAGGTTGCTTCTGTCGGAGTCTTGGTCTTGAATGTTGGTTTCGTCTTCTTGATGCGCTCCTTGCTCTCATGTATAGCGGCTTCTCTGGTTTGGGCTGGTTTTGACGGGGTAGTAGCTTTCCCCGGCATGCTTAGGCCATCGGGTTGGAGGCTTATCATCCGTGCACAAGTTAGGGGGAAATAAACACCCCTGTTTGTGTACCCCGACAGAAGCCCCTGGGCCTGAGCCATACGTGTCGCTTGGCATCGTTGGGTTAGGACCCAAATAGTGCACGAACACGCGTCAAAGAAATTCTTCCCTCACATCCTGTACTTAAGACACAATGTGTTTCCCGTATTAGATTATGCACTATCTTTTCTTTAATGTTTGCTGAACTGATGTCTTTATGTAAACGCATGCTATCCCCCTCGCTTTCCTACTGGCATTCGTAAAGTCGTTTTCTTTGTGCTCTCTGGTTACCCGCCAACAACGTGCTACCGTGATTGATTTTAGGAACGGGTCCTTAGCATTCTGCTGGCAAGGACATGCTACCGGTGAGTTTTACCTTGATGGTGTTTGATGCTGCCGCATGTTTTCTTGAGCGGACTCGAAACAAAGCAAGGGAGCAAACAAATACGGTAAGGTTCCATCGCGCACAAGACTCGCCATATGAAACCTTGGTTGCAAGGGGGGTATACAAATGCGAGCTCTAACGAAAGTTGGTAATCATGTCAACTTAGCTTTTGTCATGGCTCCCCTTCTGTCCTGGCGCGTATTTATTCACGCACATTGTCCCTCCCTATATTCACGGCCGCCCCTCCTCTTCGCGTTTCCCGGTGAATACATGCGTGTGTACCCACCTTTGCCCTGAGATGAAGGGAAACCGAAGAGGGGCAAATGGATAAACTTGGGGGGCCGTTAGTTATGAGTACAATCCTCGGCACGAGCTTGCCGGGTTAATGTAAACATTCACAACCAATGAAAAACGGTGGAGTAAACATGAATGGCCGAGCCTTCTCTCCTTTCCTTCGCGTCCAACGGTCCCATAGCGACCAATGCGATGGAGGCGTTGGCGAACGGGATCTTTCCGTGGTTCGCTTGTGGGGGTGCCAATCGATGGATTAGCTCTAGCATTCGGCTTGAGATTTACCCTTGACAGGATAAATGCAGGACCGAGCCTCACGCGAGCTTATTGACACTGGCGGCACCACCGTTATGCAGAACTGATCACAAGCGGGGAATGAGAGGAGAGAGGGGTATAGCCGTGTACCTTTTTTTGCCTATCGGACCGAGCTGCACCTCCCTGGGATTAGGTGGGCTTGCTCGATGATTGCGATAGGGACGGCGCCGCCGCTCAGTTCGCCTCCTCCTCGACCGTGGTCTACACTGCGGTGGTGCTATCTACGTCAGACGCATCAGCTGCAGCGCCGAAGCCCCTCATCCTTGTCGCCGCCATCGCTGCAGCGGTGACATGCGATGGGATCCGGGGAGGAAGAGGCTGAGGGAGCAGCATTGCTCCTCTCCTTCGACGCTCCCAGCGCAGGAAATGATGACGAAAATCGATGCGCTATCCATGACCTCAGGTTCGCGCAAATGATGCTGCCCCTACCTGGCGCGCCAAAGATGTCGGGGCACGATGCACACGATCACCTATGGGGCCACGGGCCCCTTTGTGGTTCGGCAGGGGTGAGACCACGTTGCACAAAGAGCAGAGGTGGTGAGGCAGCACGACGATGAGACGCTGGTGTTTTACCCAGGTTCGGGCCGCTGGGAAGCGTCAAACCCTACTCCTGCTTTGGTGGATTGATCAGGGGAACATGACTCACAAACAGTGCACAAACCCGGCAAGGTTGCCTTCAGGAGAGCTACTACACGAGTACCAGTGTTCAAAGGTCCGAATCTTTAGCTAGGTTGCCTTGGGCCTTAGCTCAAGGGGCAACCACAGTGGCAAAACGGACATTATCTAGTGATTAGATAGCCAACAGTGCTATCATACCGAACTCTGGCACTTAGGACAAATTGCCATAAATGCTAGCCTAGGTGGCGTGCGGGGATGCATACTCGGCAGGCTTTTACCACTGCTTTAGCTAACTATTGCTCAATATCTTGACACGCCTCTGGACGGGTGTCAAACGGGCATAATCTGTCTCCCAGCGAGTCGCCACGTGCTTAGCGAGAGGCACTTAGCCACATGAGGGCTCGACAACGCCTGGACAAATGACTAGCGTTGTGATGCGGTGGAGCGGTGGCTCATCGGCTCGCGCCTGCCGGGGGATGGTTTTCCGGGTCTTCCTGAAGATGTGCTCGCCTCGGTCCCTGGCAGGCACCAGGGACGTGACTGGCACGGTTCGGGCCCGTTCTGGGCCGTTGCATCGAACTTGCCGGCGTTGCTTAGCTAGCGTAGGTTGCTTCTGTCGGAGTCTTGGTCTTGAATGTTGGTTTTGTCTTCTTGATGCGCTCCTTGATCTCACGTAGAGCGGCTTCTCTGGTTTGGACTGGTTTTGATGAGGTAGTAGCTTTCCTGGCAGGCTTAGGCCATCGGGTTGGAGGCTTATCGTCCGTGCACAAGTCAGGGGGGAATAAACACCCCTGTTTGTGTACCCCGACACATATCATCGTCAATCTAGTGGTCAAGTTGAATTGAGCAATATGGAAATAAAGTTAATTTCGCAACAGACCGTTAATAAATCTAGAAAGAATTGGTTTAAGAAGCTTGATGATACATTGTGGGCATATAGAACTGCTTACAAAAATCCTATGGGTATGTGTCCATATAAAATGTTCTATGCGAAGGCTTGTCATTTACCTCTTGAGTTAGAACATAAAGCATATTAGGAAATGAAAGAACTTAATTACGATTTCAAACTTGCCAGTGAAAAGAGGTTATTCGATATTAGCTCTCGAGATTAATGTAGTACACAAGCCTATGAGAATGCCAAGTTGTTTAAAGAAGTTAAAAGATGGCATGCCAAGAGAATACAAAAAACAAGAATTTAATTTTGGTGATCATATTCTATTGTACAATTCTTGTTTCACATTCTTTGCAGGAAAACTCCTCTCCAAATGGGAAGGACCGTATGTTATCGACGAGGTTTATCGCTCTTGAGCCATCAAGATTAATAATGAGGAAGGACAAATCCTAAGGTGGTTAATCGGACAAGAATTACACACTATATTTTAGGCACCAATTAACTAGGAGACCAATGTTATTCAAATAATGACACCAGAGGAGCACACTAAAAAGACCTTCGAGAACACTCCAGAACCCTGAAAAAGGACTTGTATGTGATACAGTAAGTAAACGGACTCCAAAATTTCCATTAAAATTATTTCTGTCTGTTTTAGAATATTAGAAAAATTAAAAAATAAGAACCAGTCGAGGGGACCTACGAGGAGGTCACAAGGCAACATGGTGTGCCCTAACCCGCTCGGTGCACCATGTTTCCTTTTGGACCCCTCGTGTGCCTTCTTGATGTCTACTACACAACTTTATTCTTGTAGACTCGTTTTGGGCCTCGAAGTGTAGAGTTTTGTAGGACAGTAGAAATTTTACCTCAAGTGGACGACCTAAGGTCTATGAATCTGTCAAAGGTGTAGGATGAAGATTGTCTCTCTTAAACAACCTTGTAATTAAATACAAGAAATCTCTTGTGTACCCAACACACCCAATACAATGGCAAATTGTATAGGAGCACTTGTTCGGCAAGAAGAGATGGTGATACAAGTGTAGTACGGAAAGCAGAAATAGGTTTTTATAATCTGAATAAATAAAAACAGGTAGGTAGCAAGTAGTAAATAGCGAGCCAAGCGATATACCAATGCTTGGAAATAAGGCCCAGGGTTCATAGTTTCACTAGTGCAATCTCTCAACGGTGCTAACATAATTGAATCATATAACCATCCCTCAACGTGCGACAAAGAAACTATCTAGCGGAAAAACATAAGATGAAATAGTTGTAGGTAGCAAAACCACCTCAAAGTTATCCTTTCCAATCAATCTATAGAGCCATCCCTATAAGTGTCACGAACAGCCCTAGAGTTTGTACTAGAATAACACCTATGATACACATCAATCAACTCTAATGTCACCTAGATACTCCAATGTCACCACAAGTACCCATGAGTTAATTATTCGACATGCATAAAAGAATTTCTGATTCATCATATTCAATCCAACACAAAGAACTTCGAAGAGTATCCCAAGATTTCTGTCGGAGAAAGTAGGACGCAAATGTGCATCAACCTATGTGCCTAGATCAACCCAATGTCACCATGGGGATCCGCAAGTTCATAAACAAAATATATATCAAGTGACTCAATAGAACACCCCATTGTCACCACGGGTATCCAAATGCAAGACTTATATCAAGTGTTCTAAAATCCAAAGTATTGAATCCAACAAAACGAGATCTCAAAGGGAAAGACTCAATTCATTACATCAAGATAGCAAGGGAAGAACATGATATGATCAAACTATATTAACAAAGCTCGTGATACATCAAGATTGTGACATCTCAAGAACATGAGAGAGAGATCAAACACATAGCTACTGGTACATACCCTCCGCCCCAAGGGTGAACTACTCCCTCCTCGACATGGAGACCGTCGGGATTATGAAGATGGCATCTGGTGATAATTTCCCCCTCCGACATGGTACTGAAAAGGGCTCTGGATGAGATCGCTTCAGAACAGAGGCTTGCAGAAGTGGAGCGGAAGTTGTAGGTTTTGTTCTGGTTTTTTTGGAATATATAGGATTTTTCATCGTTAGAAACATGTGTGACGTGCCCGAGGGGCCTATAGGGTAGCCCGACGCGCTCATGGGGTGGGCGCACCATGTTGCCTTGCCACCTCCTCGTGTCTCTTTTGGCACTCCCTCAACTTCTTGGGTCCCTTTCCTTCCATAAAAAATAGTCAAAAAGTTTCATTCAATTCCAAGAACTTTCATTTTGTGCACAAAAACAACACCATGGCAATTCTGTTGAAACAACATCAGTTCGGGTTAGTTCCCATTAAATCATATAAAGTGCATCAAAACTATATAAACATATTGTAAACATGGGGAATATGGCAAGAATACTTCATAAATTATCAGTACGTTGGAGATGTATCAGCATCCCCAAGCTTAATTCCTACTCGTCGTTGAGTAGGTAAATGATAAAAGAAATAATTTTTCAAGTATGAATGCTAGCAAAGTGCATAAGTTTGATCAATGGTAATTTCAATCACTTTTGCTAGCATCATAACCAACAACTCTTTCTTATAAAAATCATCATGATAAAGTAGCAATCAATTCACGCGCTATGGTCCAAACAATGCACTCTCTTGAAACTTAACAGACTATGTTCTTAGTCCTCAAACAATTACAGTTCTACAAATTCTTAGTAAGAGCTCAACATACTCAATTATCCTATAGTCTTCTATGATTGCTGGTACTCAAAGCATATTTGTAGAACAGACAACTTCTAACGAACACAGAGAAAGATAGGGGCTTAAAGTTTGATCTCCCAACTCTCTCCTACCTTATCCCTTCGGGCTTAAAGTTTTGTCTCCCAACATCTAGCGAACCCAGAGAAACATAGGGGCTTGAAGTTTTGTCTCCACAGGGGGCCCCTGCCTTATCCCTTCATCCAACACTCTCTCCTACCTCTAGCAAACAATTTCTAGCCATCTCTCTCCCGTGTTCTTCACCCCGAAAGTGAAATTTTCGATCTCTTTGCTCGGAACTCCGTTTCCGAAACAGTTTTGAGGAATTGTTCCTTGGTATGTGACTCCTCCATTCCTCCAATTAGTTTTTGTTTTAGTGGTTTATATTTCGCATAATTTGCTGCACTTGGTGCTACAGAAAATGAGCTTGCATGTTGAATTCATTCAGTTCCATGTAGTATGAATGCTTGATATGGCCTCTAGGCATCCATATGAGTAGTTGCTATCAATCTTGTAATGTTTTATTAACATGAAATTGTGGCTCAAAAATTTCAGAAATTTGTGCTTAGGGAAATGAATCTCGTGAAGAAATGTTCCTCACACCGGAGCCCCAAGGGAGTTGCTAGGAGAACTCCGGACCAAGATATCAACCTTATTCGCAACGTGAAGGTTAGGCTTTGCGAATGGCCACATATACCCTTCATGAGCGAATCTGGTTTTTATGAAGAATTCACGCAATTCATCGCAAATGCCGGGCTAACCAACTTCCTCGAAGATGAGTGTGACCCTTACAAATTCCTTCGTGCAAAAATTTTTCTTTGAAAATACGCCCGGTGCTCCCATAGTGCGCTTTGATCTTTACGCCACCCATTATGAATTTCCTCTACATGAATTTTATGAGATATGTTTGCTTCCTTCTGATGGGGGAATGCGCAAACCTAAACCCGAGGAATTTGAGCACTTCCTCCAAACCTTAACTGTGGGAGAAACTAGGGGCGTGTCACACGCTAGAGCTATTAGTTTGCAATTTCCTTCTGTGCACTATTTTTCTCTATTTATCGGGAAATGCATAACTGCCATGGAACAGGGTGGTGGCCTCAGTGCCCCTACCCTTGCTATTCTATGCCACGCACTTTATGGTGACAACACTTACAACGTAGGAGCTATTGTTGCACGTCGATTAAACATTATCCGAAAGAAATGCAAGATTCATGGTAGTATTTATGCCACTCGCTTGGCAACTCGTTTTGAAGTGGCTATATGCCCTACTAATTATTTGTTGCCTAAGGTTTATCTTGATCACCAATCCATCGTTACAGCTTAGAGTATAGTGAGAAAACTTGCGATATTATGACTTTGCCTGCACCCTCTTTGTTTAACTATGATGCCATGCACGGATACAGAATAATGCGAGATATAACTGCTTACCAGAATGAGCTGGCGGCTGTGGAGGCCGAGGCCTAGGCATGGGATGCTCAGGTACCCCAGGAGAAATATTTTTCCGGAGATGACAGCTATTGTTAGTGATGATCACCAAGCTAGACAAACGCCTAAGCTTGGGGGAGTACGTATTTCTCACCGACATTACATTCATGTTCACGCACTTCATATAAATTGTCGGTGTTCATCCTCTTTCATTGTATATCCATGTTAGATTGATTTTTCCGCTTTCTTCTTGTATGTTGGAAAAACTTTGGAAAACTCAAAAATATTTCTCACTTCTTTTTAGTTTTCTTTTTCCGTATAATTATCTTTCGCACTAAAAAGACAAGCCAAAAAGATTTCCTTTGCATGTGTTGAGCTTTCCCGTGTAAATAGTTTTTCGCGTTCTTGTTTTCCCTTAGTTTATTTGCTTGCTTGAGAAAAACAAAAACTCCAAGAATATTTTAGTATGTTTCTCTGAATTTCTTTTCTTTTTGTTGGGTTCTTGTAAGGAGAAGACCACGATAAAAATGTTGGGTGGCTCTTATATGCTTGATTGTTTACCTAACACACAGCCAATATTACCTTGTCTTCTCCTTTGTCCAAAACTGCCCTGCAGATTCCAGCTTAGTGCATGGTATTCTTGGACTATTATTATTATCACATCATTCGGACATGCAAGTGAAAGGCAATAATGACGATATTTGATGAAGTGATCGTGGCGAGGGAAGCTGGTATGAACTCTTCTTGTTTTCCGTTTTTGTAAATATGTTTAGCTCGTTCGATCTCGATTCAGTATATTATGAGTGAACATGTTCATGATGAAAATTAGAAATTATAGCTTCTCATGCCATGCTTAAACAACTAGTAGTGAATAATGATTTATCTTATACATTAACATGCATTAAAATGGTTATGATCTGGTATGGTAGTATGGTATTTCCCTCTAAGAAATTCAAGCGGTTTGACTTGGCCCATGTGCAAACATGTAGTTGATTCAAAACCAGTGCAGCCTTCATGATGTTTAAATTCAGAGTGTCCAATGTTAATTATTCGCAATGCATGCTCATGACCGTTTTCGCTCTCTAGCTGGTCACTTCCCAATATATTGCTAGCCTTCACCTGTACTAAGCGGAAATGTTGCTTGTGCATCCAAAACTTTTAAACCAAGCTATTCCACATGAGTCCACCATACCTACCTATATGCGGTATCACCCTGCCGTTCCAAGTAAGTTTGCATGTGCAATCTCTAAACATTCAAATAAACATCTATTTTGTGCACGCAACTCGCTCATGGAGCGACGAGGCGGTCAATATTTTCCATGCTAAATGAGTTATTCTCTAGACGGTCGTTTATTCGCCGTCATTGCACGAGAGATATGTTGGCAGGCATACGTGGATTCGGTCAGCCATTGTTTGTGTATGGATGGTGGATAGGAGTAAAATTTACTATTCTGTTCGGGAACCGCCAATAACAAGTTTATCATGGAAGATATTAAAAACCTTTGTCGTAACATTGATAGGAAAAGTGCACCACTCAAAACCATATTCCTACTCTGTTTTAAAACTTGAGCTCTGGCACCTCTGCAAATCAATGCTTCCCTCTGCGAAGGGCTTATTCATTTACTATCATGTTGAGTCATCATCCTCTTATTTAAAGCACCAGATCGAAGAGCACTATTGTCATTTTTATACATTGAGTCTAGTTAGTGTTGGATATGAGCATGACTGGATCTTTTCTATTCTGAATTATAATGTTTAGTCGCTGCTTGAACCTTAGAGGTGCTCTGCATTTCTGTTTTGCGGTCTCAGAAAGGGCTAGCGGAATACCATGTCACCATATTATATCATGATCATTTTGATAAGTTGCTTGCATGTGAGATATCTTATTATTTGCTTGCTAGTTGGTTATGTATTTCCATGACTTGATATGATGTCTAATTGCTATCATGGATGTGGTTATTTATAATTTATGCTAAAAACTTGAACTCTAGCTAAGCATGTGTATAACGACGAGCAGAAAAGAGTTTGTAAAAGTTTTCTTTATCACTTTCAGTTTGTCAACTGAATTGGTTGAGGATAAGCAATGAGTTAAGCTTGGGGGAGTTGATACGTCTCCAACGTATCTACTTTTCCAAACACTTTTGCTCTGGTTTCGACCTCTAATTTGCATGATTTGAATGAAGCTAACCCGGACTGACATTGTTTTCAGTAGAACTACCTTGGTGTTATTTTTGTGCAGAAATAAAAGTTCCTAGAATCAGACTAAACTTTTTGTGAATTATATTTGAGAATTATAATGAATTATGGAGCGAAGACCTGCCGGAGGGGGTGTCCCAGGGGGCCACCAGACATCAGGGCGTGGCCCCCCCTAGGACGCGCCCTGATGGCTTGTGGGGCCCTCGTGGCTCCTCCGACCCTAATTCCAGTCCTATAAAATCACATCTTCGGAGAAAAAAATCAGAGACAAGTTTTCATCGCGTTTCACGAGACGGAGACGCCGCCACCTCCTGTTCTTCCTCGGGAGGGCTGATCTGGAATCCGTTTGGGGCTCCAGAGAGGGGAAATCATCGCCGTCGTAATCACCAACCCTTCTCCATCAACACCGCCATGATGCTGACCACCGGGAGTGAGTAATCCCTTTGTAGGCTTGCTGGACGGTGGTGGGATTGGATGAGATTGATCATGTAATCGAGTCAAGTTTGATGCGGCTTGATCCCTAGTATCGATTATGTTCTGAGATTGATATTGCTATGAATTTGCTAGCTTAATGCTTGTCACTAGGGCCCGGTTAACATGATTTCAGATTGGAACCTATTATGTTTTCATGAATATAAGAGTGATTTGGATTGTATCTTGTAAGTTGTATTCACCTATTACGTGTCTTGATACGCACACCCCAAGGTGACAATAATTGAGATTCTTTCCGGTGATTGCCGTAATTTGAGGAGTTCATGTATTGACCATGTGTTAATGCTTTGTTCCGGTTCTGCATTAAAAGGAGGACTTAATATCCCTTAGTTTCCAATAGGACCCCGCTACCACGGGAGGGTAGGACAAAAGATTTCATGCAAGTTCTTATCACAAGCACGTATGACTATATATGGAATACATGCCTACATTACATTGATGAATTGGAGCTAGTTCTATGTCGCCCTAGTGTGTAACTGTTATATGATCAATGTCATCTAAATCATTATCCATCACCGATCCACGTGCCTACGCTTACATTTACTGAATCTTGCTAAGTTACTATTGCTACTGCTACTGGCACAACTGCTACAAAAAATCCGAACGACTCCGAGGATGACAACTACCTCCCCCCTGTAGAGGAGGAGGATAGCCCGGACGACGAGGACGTCATCGTCCCCGAAAACATTGAGGATCATGAACGGTTCAGGCAACAGCTTTTAGCGACTGCCCGAAGCCTAAAGGCAAAAGCGCGGCTACTCAAGGCCAAACAAGACACCCTCAACGATAGATGGACAAGGGTTCTATCAGCCGAGGAAGAACCCGGCGCCGGTCTATGGGACCAACCCAAGAGCTACCCCCGCCGGTGAATGCTGCCACAATTCGACGACGAACTCCCCAACACGTCGTCCCCCAAGCACACTCCATACGACCAGCCGGACCGCCCTCCCCGAGGACGAGATAGGACGGCTGGCGAGACCGATTATTGGCCGGCGATACTCCGCAGAAGGGGAAAAGAGCCAATGGAGCCTGATGACAGGTATGACCTGCGATGCGACCTGGATGAGAGAACCGGCCGCACGAGATCCATCTACGGATCCAGAGGGTACTCCCCTGGTAGAAGGGACGAGTACCGGCCCTGGCTCGACCGAACCAACAGAGTTCGGGACCAAAACCGGGCCAGAGGTGATGCATCATCAGTTTCCTGAAGGGTTTAAACCCGTGAACATCGAGCAATATGATGGAACAACTGACCCAACAGTGTGGAACGAGGATTTTCTCCTCCACATTCACATGGCACGAGGAGACGACCTCCACGCCATCAAATACCTACCCCTTAAACTTAAGGGGCCAGCTCAGCACTGGTTAAACAGTCTCCCTGAAAACTCTATCGGGAGCTGCGAGGACCTCGAGGATGCATTCTGATCTAACTTCCAGGGCACCTATGTACGGCCCCCGGACTCCTCCGACCTAAGCAATGTCGTGCAAAAGGCAGGAGAGTCCGCTCGACAATTCTGGAACCGGTTCTTGACCAAGAAAAACCAGATCGTCGATTGCCCAGATGCCGAAGCTATAGCCTCTTTCAGGCACAATATTCGTGACGAGTGGCTGGCTCGCCAGCTCGGTTAGGATAAACCCAGGACCATGTCCGCCCTCACATCACTCATGACCCGCTTTTGCGCGGGCGAGGATAACTGGCTAGCAAGGCGAAGCCACAACCCCGAAGACCCCGGCACTTCTGAAATCTGGGATTGAAACGGGAAACCACGACGCAACAAAAACAAATGCCGGCACAGCACTAGCGATGCCGATGACACGGACGTTAACGCTGGTTTCCGCAACCCAAGATCCGGGCAGCGGAAGAAGCCTCCTAAAGGCAACCGCGACGGACCCACCCCGCTGGACAAGATCATGCAGTGGCCTTGCCAGATCCATGGCACTCCGGACAAGCCTCCTAAAGGCAACCGCGACGGACCCACCCCGCTGAACTGTTGGGTGTTCAAACAGGCTGGCAAACTCGCCGCCGAGGAGCAGGGCAAAGGCCCACGCAGCGAGGATGATGAGGAACCCCGTGGTTCGAGCAATGGAGGTCAGAAGCAATTCCCTCCAGAAGTAAAAACTATGAACATGATATACGCCACTCATATACCAAAAAAGGAGAGGAAGCGCCCCCTTCGAGAAGTCTACGCCGTAGAGCCTCTAGCCCCGAAGTTTAACCCATGGTCGGCCTACCCGATCACTTTTGATCGACGGGATCACCCGACCAGTATCTATCATGGGGGGTTGGCGGCCCTCGTCCTAGACACCATTATCGATGGGTATCACCTCACTAAAGTCCTAATGGACGGAGGAAGCAGCCTAAATCTGATTTACTCAGATACGGTGCAAAAGATGGGTATCGATCCATCAAGGATCAAACCCAGCAACACTACCTTTAAAGGAGTGATCCCAGGTGTCGAGGCCCGCTACACGGGCTCTGTGACCCTGGAAGTGGTGTTCGGCTCGCCTGATAACTTCCATAGCAAGGACTTGATCTTCGACATTGTACCTTTCCGCAGTGGCTATCACGCCCTGCTCGGCCGTACAGCGTTCGCTCGCTTTAATGCTGTCCCACACTACGCATACCTCAAGCTCTAGATGCCTGGTCCCAAGGGGGTCATCACCGTCAACGGCAACACAGAGTGTTCCCTCCGAACTGAGGAGCATGCATTGGCCCTGGCGGCTGAATTCCATTATGAGGACGGTCGGCAAACACCCAAATCGGCCATAAAGGCCCGTAAGGTCGACAAATGAGTTCGGTTTCAAGCCGAACTCCCAGACTCTTCTGCTGCCCAGAAATAGGGATATGCCCCCAATTGCATAGCCCTAACGACCTCCAAACACATGCCAAGAAGGCACAACTTCGCGCTCAAGATTCCATGGGTAGCAATGGGGAACAACCATCAAATGGTAAGTGTTCGGCTGGACCGAGCAATACCAATACACATCCTCGGACAAAACACAGGTACCATCAAGGACCTGCTAAAAAGCGTAAAGCTCATCGATACTTCGGCGACTTCTCAAGACCTTCTTCCCAAGGTCCGCTCGGCGACAGCATCACTCTTAATGGAATGCAACCCCCGTAGAGGAACATGAACGGACAGGCGACGAGGCACATCGAGGATGTAATATCATCAATCGAACACCCCTGGTACAGCCTCCCCTCTGTAAATTTTATATTTCATTCTCAAAACCTGTAAACAGTTGCTTCGGCAATCCAAGTTACAAGAATTATTGAGCAAATACAAGACCATCGTATATGGCCACTTCATTGTCTTTTATACGTCCTCTGTTCTTCCCTTGGCAATGCTTCTTGCGAAAACTATTCGGTATATATTATGATGCAACCGGCTAATAGACCGGGGGCTTGAATTTAAAAAAAATCGCCTTGAACATCACCCCAGCACAACTGGTCGTGTGTTCGGCGTCTTGGATTTTGCTTTATATGCATCGGATCCGAACTATGTCTTGGGTCAATAGTTGGGTTACCCGGCTCCTGTGCTTGCCCTCTTACGTTCCGCACGTTCGGCTAAAAGGGCAAAGGGAGAACCACTATGATTGTGTTTCCAGCTCGTCTGGTCAAGCACCTCAGCAGAGAAAGTCGAAAACTAACCGTCGTAGTAAGCGAGAACCGGTCTGCAAATCCGAGCATAAGTGTCATACTAAAAAACCGATAGCGGTTTTTCCGTTTTATACGATGGGTTCTGTCCTAGTACAAACCATGTGATGTCGGCTTCGGCCCCGATGTATCGGAACATCACAAGACACTGGGGGCTGGTCATCGACCCCCACATTTTTTCTATACTCCCACGGCTAAGTGAAAGCGATAAAGCACCGTAGTCCGATTGCCTTGTCCCGCTCGCACTACCGCCTTCGGGCACCGATACCTCGGTTAAGGGTAATAGTGCGGATACAGAGACACCCAGCGTAGTATCTACGTGGGGGCTGAAGCCGACGACTCGCTGCTTTCAGATAAACCAGCCACATAGGAGTCTAAATAAAAATAAACTACTTATAAGACATGATAAACCATGCAACACTAATTATAAAAGCGTTAAAGTCTTCGGACAGATTACATCGCGCTCATTCATACAAAACATCTTTGGAGCATTGGGCCTCAATTACCCGAGCACCCTCCATTACATGGGGCAAGTACAGCTCGGGGCATTTATGCCCCTTGTCAGGAGGCGGAGGTGCGGTGGCCATCTTGGTCGGCTGGACCTTCGGCCAATGTAGCATGGTCCTTGCAAAGGCCATCCGCGCGCCCTCGATGCATGTAGAGCGTTTTAGCACATCGACCCGAGGCGCAGCATCACATAGCTTCTGCACCAGGCCGAAGTAGCTGCTCGGCAACGGCTCACCGGGCCACAGACGGATGCAGAGGTCCTTCATGGCTAGCTCCACCACTCTGTGCATCTCCATCAGTTGCTTCATTTGCTCGATGAGGAGAGGAGCGTGCTCGGGGGACTCAAACTGCGCCCAGAATAGCCGGGCCTCATCATCCTTCGCCCGCGAAGCATAAAGCTTGTTGGCGTCCGCTGCACTCTTCTGGAGATCCGCACAGACGCCTAAGGAACGCCACACCTGGGTGAGCAAAGCAAATTTGCTACCACCAAAGGCGCCTTGTAGTGAATACGGCTTACCATCGATGACAGCCTTGACTTGGCGAAGTTCCTCTTCAAAGGACCGCCTATCCACCCGCTCCTTTTGGAGCTCGGATTTTAGTGCGGCCAACTCAGCGGCTTGCACTTTGCCTTTCTGCTCAAGGGCCTCGCACTTCGTGCCGGCATCCTTGAGCTCTTGCTGCACCTCCTCCACCCGGGCCTCATGCTTGGCGCTTGCAGCCTTCAAAGTGGAAAGCGCGGCTGCCGCTTGTTCGGCAGCCGTCTTCTTCTCCTTGGCATCTTGCTTCATTTTCTGGAGCTCAGCCTTGAGTCTTTTGACCTCCGCAGCTGAAGCTGCGGAAGCAATAGACAAACGGTCATGCTGGGTTACCAATGCGGATCATTCCCGATATATAGCTCGGATATTACTATTCGGGTTACCTTGTGCCTCGTCGAACCTCTTGTTTAGGCTATCAAGCTCCTCTTCGGAGATCTTGAGCTTCCGATTTAGCTCGGTCAGCTCAGCGGCATTAATGGCCGTTGCCGATGACGAGGCCTACCAAAAAATATGCATCCAGTTATGTGCATTCCAACCTCCGATCTGTCAAAGATACGACCCTCTGTTCGGTCCTCTTACAGGTTTTCCGGTCATTGTCGGACCAAATGGTGCCTTGCGCATCATTGTTCATTCCTTGCTATTTGACCCCCGGATGCATTCTTTCAAACCCATCAAGGGCTCGGGGGCTATTACATATATAAAGATAGCACAAACTTAAAATTAACATTATTCAGGAAAGAGGTATTACGTGACTCACCTTGAAGCCCACCAAGACACCATTGAAGGCCTCTTTTAGTCCGTTATCAACGGACTGAATTCCTTGTAAAACCACACCCATGAGAGTGCGGTGAACCTCGGAGATGGAGGCACTTGCTAGCGCCTCCTCCATAACCGGCCACCCAGCCGTCGGTGGCATCGGTGGCGATCGGACAGTCCGATCTATGTCCGGGGACTGAGCCGATATCTCCGGAGGCACAGCGTGCTCCGGAGACATCCTCGGTGGGGACTGGGCATCTCTTCGCCCTTCCCCTTCGGCGGCCAGGGGAGTATTCTCCCACCGGTCCTCAGCAGCCTAGGGAATTTCTTATCCCTGGCCTTCGGCGGCCGCGGCGTCAGCCTCGGCCATGGTGTGGTCGACCCCGCCGCCCGTGTTCGGCTCCAACGGAGCCTGGCTGGATGACACTTCCACGGCATCCTTCGCGACACCTGGAGGTGTGGGGTGCGATGCAGTCCCGCTCTCCGCCAGCTCGGCGGGTGGGGACTCCCCGTCCGATATTTGGTCGGTGGGGAGAACGCGCGGTGGGCTGCAAATCAAAAGACACGCTTGTGTTTAAAACATTGAAAAACCCTGCATAAATAACCCGGGAGTCTTCGGACTCATACCTTTGTGCGGTGGGCTTGACCCTCAGGCTCCTTCGTGGAACCCTCTCAAATCCTCGGGTTCTGCGTCAGAATCCGAGCTATCATCGGGCAGGATCAACCTCGCACGGCGCGCCCTCTTCAGGGCAGGAGGGACAGCATCCTCCGCGGCGTCCGATGACGCCGCCCTCTTTCTTGTGAAGGGGGAAACGCCTTCCCCCCCCGTCTTCATGCTCCTCCTCATGACTAGAGGAGGCATGGGCTCCTCGGACGTAGCGTCTGGCTGGTCCTTTATGCGGAGGCCCTCTCTGGCCTTCTTTTTCTTCTCCTTCTTCTCGGGCGCCGAGTACGGCGCCACAACAAGCGTCGCCGCCAACAACTCCGACCTGGGGTCTTCGGGTTGTGGAGCCGGGCAGTTGACCCTCGCGGCTTTGCTCAGCCACTTCTGCGAAAGTAAGGGAGAAGGCGTTCAGAACTTTTTGCCGAAGAAACAGAATCAATGAATTGAAATGATACCATACCTTGGTCGGTGGGTTATCGGCGCTTAGGCCCGTATCCTCTTCCTTGGCCGGCCAACTTTTCCGAGGCTTGAATAATGCCTTCCACAACTTCTCAGGAGTGGTACGGAAAAGGTGGCGCATGGTAGGCTCATCGTCAGTCCGATAATCCCACATTGGGGAAGCCCGGCGCTGGCAGGGAAGGATACGGCGGTGGAGCATGACCTGGACCACGTTGACCTGCTCCACCTTGGCCTCGATCACTGAGGTAATGCGCTTCTGCAGCAGCTTCACCTCAGCATCCGACCCCCAGTCAAGGCCCTTCCTGAGCCACGAGGTCAATCTCGTTGGGGGTCCGGATCTGAATTTGCCAGGCGCCTCCCAGCCCTCATCCCTTGGCTTGGTGATGTAAAACCACTCCTTCTGCCAGATCTTGATTGTGTCGATGAAGGTGCCGGTAGGCCACTCGACGCGGGGGAGCTTGCTGATTACCGCCCCTCCGCAGTCTGCGTGCTCGCTGGCTAGGGTCTTCGGCTTGACATTGAAGACCTTGAGCCACAAGCCGAAGTGCGGTTCGACCCGCAGGAAGGCTTCGCAGATGATGATGAATGCCGATATGTGCATGAAGGAGTTCGGCGGAAGGTCATGGAAGTCCAGCCCATAGAAAAACATAAGACCCCTGACAAAGGGGTGGAGCGGAAAGCTCAGTACCCGGATGAAGTGGGGGACGAACACCACCCTTTCGCCTACCTTGGGGGTGGGAATCACCTGGTTCTTCTCCGGGGCGTGGTGGAAGACGTTGGTGGGGAGGTAGCCGGCCTGCTTTAGGTCCCGGATATCCTGGTCGGTGACCGTGGAGGCCTCCCACTTGCCATTAGAGCCCGAACCGGCCATGGCTAAGCTCGGAGGAAACGGCGAGGAAGAACTTGATCTGGGCTCTCGAAGCTTGGGGGAGATTGAGGAGGCGGAGGATGCGAATGGGAAGCGTGAATAGGCCTTGGGGTTTTTTCCCTTTTCATGAGACGTGCCGCCGATTAGCCTCCCTTGTCGCGCCACAAATCCCTCCACTTCCCAAGACATGCGTGCCGTTATACGCACATGAAGATTAATCATATCCCGTGTGAAACGGAGCACGATGTGCGCATTGATAAGTCGTGTCAATGTAAAGATGGCCTCGAACCGCGAATCGAGTTCTCATAACTGGTTCGGCAGTCATGGTAGGCCACGACCCTTCGTCAGAGGGGGTGTCAGAAAACAATGTTTACACTTTGACGAGTGGCCTTCGGGGCTAAGCAATTCGTGGTGTTCGGTCAATTATATGATCGGATGAAATACGTGTCATCGGAAGCCGAACTAGTCTCAGCCGATAATTGAAAGGGAGGAAGAACTCACCCCGCAAGACGAAGACTCTGATCATGTGAAGCAGCTGGAGCTGAGACCTTTGGCGTTGGGGGCTAGTTCGGGGGCTACTGAGGGAATCCCAGACTAAGGGGTCCTCGGGCCGCCGGCTCATCTCTCAATAGGCCGGCTTGATGGGTCGTTCCCTGAAGAAGGGCCGGACAAATTAAGACTCCACATTCCAGAAGGGAGCCCCGAAGGCGTGTCGTGCACTCCAAGTCAAGATGAGGAAATCAACATTTCCATCCCCGGCAGGAGGCCCATCATGTATAAACCCTAGGCACCCCCCGGTGTCTATATAAACCGGGAGGGTTTTAGAATGAACGACACAGAAACTCATCTAGCGTTTTAGCTAGTCGATCTCGAGGTAGATCAACTATGTAACCTTCATACCATCAATATAATCAAGCAGGACGTAGGGTTTTACCTCCATAGGAGGGCCCGAACCTGGGTAAACATCATCTCCTTCGTCCCTTTGTTACCATCGATCCTAGTCTCACAGCTCGGGACCCCCTACCCGAGATCCGCCGGTTTTGACACCGACACCCACCTTTGTACTCCCTCTCACCCTCAAGCAATCCATACAAGCAGGAGTAGGGTCTTACACCGCAAGGTGGCTCGAACCTGGGTAAATTGTCGTGTCCACTGTTCTTCTTCATTATCTCGAGCACGCCGAAGTGTCGCCGTGAGGTTGCGAGATAGAGTAGGGAGGGGGAACCAGCGCACCCTAGAGTTTGAACCTCTTTGGGTCCCTGGAGCCCCGATTCCGATAGGTGTATGCTCGAGGAAAACAACCCCGAGTAAGACAACAGTACGAGAATCGTTGGTTTTGTCTGATTTGATAATTCCCATACTCAAATCAAATATGGGATGAGATAATAGATCCAACAACTAATCACAAGGATCAACCGATGAATGGTATCATCTTTCTTAAATACACCACACACACACAGATACAAAGATATCCTTTCGGAACAAACTAAGTTAGGCAAAGCTTTTATCTTCCAACTCTCCAAGTATTTGTTTAGCTTTTCCATCTAGTTCAGGGGTATCCAACACGAATCCTTGGAGGAGGGGTGGTTTATTGGAAAACCAACTTGATCACGAACTCAACATAACGGTCAGGGAACAACCTAGTAATACTTCCGAGAATATATTCAGAAAATCACGATCCACCGATATGTTATTGAGCTCGAGAACAACCTCGCTTTTCAGGGCAAGACGATATGATCAAAAGAGCGAGGTATTGACACAATCCTAACTAGTTGATTGAAGAGTGCACCATGAAAGATGGACTAGGTAGCACGATCAATCTTAGAATGGTGATTCAATAACCAACACACTAAGAATGAATTATTGTCCATTAACTTCCAAGAAACATGTTTGCTAGGAGTATTGAATTCACACATCACAGTTTACTTGTCGGCATTCCGATTACAACAACAAGGAGGCCGAGGAATGAATGATGATGGAGAGAAGCACCACATAATCAAGAATCCATAAGAGGTTGTGCAAATCTCACAACATTCTTGACATAAAAGAGGATAATACTCTAGGGTAGAACAGAACAAAGCTCGATTTGCATTTTGATATGCGGAATACAACTGCTTTGACCCAATCCTACAAATGGATGAGGTACTGGAGTTTGTTTCTTCTGGGCATTTTGAAATAGAATGACTTGACGAACAACAAGAATAATATGTCACGATGAATATTCACTGATAGATGAAGGTTAGAATACAATTGAAGAGGGGCAACTCAAGAGCACATGATTTTCCGAGTTGTGGATGCATAGGTTAGCATGTCGAACGAATTCAACATAATTCTTCCGGACAACCCATGTAGAAAGGTAGGATTGGCAGAGTCACAACTATGGAATGGAGAACTCATCAAAAGTACTCTTGTTGTGATCCTCAGTTCAGGAAGAACATCTGCAAGGATAGTTCATGGTATTGGAAGAATGACATACCACAGACCTCGAGGACTAGAGCAAGGTTACTAATATCCTAAAGGAACGAGCAAATACTATCAACATGAATAAGAAGAACGAATCTTGGGTTCAAGAACCCAGAAGTAGAATACCTATTACCTAAGTAACATCATGGGACGCTTTCGATACTGATGGCGAGAATTATCAAAATGGGATCACAAAACATGGCTGAACTACTGGGTGATTCTTAGGAATATCACGATTTCCTAACACCTATAATAGATATGTCAAGGTAATAGCATACCTGAACACAACCATTGTTGTGCTAAGTCTGGCCAAAAATACATCGAGTCAGGATGAAACAGTTTGCAATTGCATCAGATTATTAAAACCTTGGATAACTCGTACATCATTACAGTTGTGCGAGCGTGAAATATGAAGCAACCTGCACGAAAACTGAGAACCTAACAACTGAATTCTTATGGAGACATCGATCCGGGAAGACAACAGCTTTCCAAAAACTCTGCGGCATAGTAACTCATCATCCTGATAGATAGGTGAGAAAGCCTAGTTTTACACCCCGTATAAAATAAATAAGAGGGTGACACAGAATCAGAAGGACACAAGAAAAGGAGTAAAAAGAACCTTAAATTCCCTTCCACAATAATTCCCATATGTAACTAATCCTATAGGCAGTCAAGCTCTGATACCAACGCTGTCGGAACCCTGATCCTAAGTCATATGAATCCAGCTTGTAACATATCACATCACTTTGCGGCCTGACGCACGGTAACCCCACGGCTACCACCTTACCTTGGCTGGGACCGTTTGCATCTTTTGGCAAACGTATATGAATATGTCGCTAGCAATCATACACTAGAGAACCCAGATCGACATGACTAGTTATAGACCCAAGTGGCACATCTGTACAGGAACATGCATAAATAAACCAGCAGTGCAGGTGTCAGTCATCAATGTGTGTAGACGAGTCATAGCAAGCTACATGGACTTCATTACACCGGGTGACATTTCTTTCATCATCGTGTGTAGATGAGTCATAGCAGGCTACAGGGACTCCATTACACTACGCGACATTTCCCGGTAGGGACAGACACAATAATAAAGAAGGATACACGATGGTCAATCAATGTGTCCGGAGCTGTAGCAAGCTACCAAGGCTCAGTGGAGGCACAAACAGGCATTTCCCTGTAAAGAGGGCTACTAAAGGCCAACAAGTAGGTCTTGAATCCCACACAAACCAATGCATTTCAAACATACACAAAATATGCACGATATTTGTAGATACAACATGGAATCAAAACATAACTCTATGACTCAAGAATTTATTATAGACTCATACTAGCCAGCATAGCGTGATATTACAAATAGGGGTCACGTGACCCAATATCTCAGGTCATACAAGCAAAAAAGCGTAAGCAAAACATGTCTGTGCGCAAACATCTACTAAAAGTGACTAGAGGAGCCTGAAAAGCTACAACAACCCTACCAAAGGAGCCAGACCTCTGTCTGGGATTCCCAAGCTAATCGGTCAACGTCGAACTTCGCGTAGAAATCATTTGTGAGAATAAGGTCTCTCCTGTAAAAACATAAATTAAGCAACCGTGAGTGCAAAGGTACTCAGCAAGACATACATTAGAACTAACTACATATGCATCATTGTCAACAAGGGGGTTGTGCAATTTATTGCAGCAAGCCAGCTTTGACTCTTGGCTAACCTGTTCTACGACTACAAGTAGAATCTTTGAGGACGAGAGAGCACATGAGTCCGCATATTCACCACATCAATACACCACTATGGATCCACTCCCGTCTCCCTACGAGAAGGCCATCCATAACACTCACACCTATCTTGTGCATTTTATAGTATCCAGTTTAAGTTGTCTATGAACCACATAAGCTTTCCAAGTAGTCCATATCCGAGGACGAGACTATTCGAATAGATCAATTAACCCTGCAGGGGTATACTTCTTCACACACGCTCTCACCACTTAGCACCATATGCACGTCGTGCATCTCGACGACCTTCAAGTGGAAGCACTAGCATGGGTGTTGGCCACGGCCGTGAACCACACAAGACCCTAGTCCAGGCTTATCGCCTATTTGAGACCAAACCCGCAAGGAAGTCCGGCCAAAGTTTCCTATACAGCCCCAAACAATGTGCGCAGGTTTCCACAAGCCCACCATCTGGGTGCCACTTGGTACGTCGTGCCACTATGCATAAACCGCATCGATGCCCACCCCATTGGGTAGCGCTAAGCACGGCCGCCAATACTTTTCCTACAAACACCAGAAACTAGTTGCAACTCCTGGATAGAGTACGAGGCGATTAATAAGCCGAGAGGGTCCACTGGTTTCGGGCCCAATGTTTGGTAGTATCTTGTCTTTGATAACATACACAGAACTCAGTTCTTAACGACGGATCCAATGAGACAACCCGCCATGTACTCCTACATGGCCTCTCATCGCCACGATTACCAAATCGGATTCACCCACTTATCTCTCGCACAGTAGGACCTGAACACATCCATTCCGATTCATCGCCTCCATTGTGTTAAGGGAGCATGACTAGCTTGCCGGTTCCCAAAGCAATCCCCAAAGGTTTCCTGTTTGGTGAAAGAACACCAAGGACGGAGGCTCGCCAGGACGGAGGTCATTCCCGAGCCCACCAGCACGTCACCATGGGAGGCTTTTGTAGGCGAAGACTGCTTTTGTCAGGATAAGCTGCAGCCCTGTCCCCCTTCAAACCGACCATTGTGGCAACCCTTCCCGCCTTGTGTTTTCGGGGGAAGAGGACCAGGGCCAGTATAATAGAGGGTAGGGCGGCAACCATAGAGGGGGAGGGACCAGAGTTAGCGAGAACACACACTTGTACTCGCATCCTCAAGCAATTCAGGCAAGCAGGAGTAGGGTTTTACACCGCAAGATGGCCTGAACCTGGGTAAACTGTCGTGTCCACTCTTCTTCCTCTTTGGCTCGAGAATGCCAAAGAGTTGCCATGAGGTTGCGAGATAGAGTAGGGCAGGAGAGCGAGGGCACCCCAGTGTTCGAACCTCCTTGGGTCCCCGGACCCCCGATTCCGACATTTGGCGTGACAGGTAGGGTTGCGTCGTTGTTCTCCAGCTTCGTTTCGGCTCCGGCTTCGCCAACCCTATGGCAGACACTCGCCGTGCGTGTGGCGAGCGGCGGGCGGCCCGCGTCGTTCAGACCGCGCCCAGGGGTCGTGACGGTTGCCGCCACTCCGTGATCAGCAGGGCTCCTCCATGCACCCCTCCCGGCCGCACCGCCACGGCTTCCTCCTTCCACGCCAGCCTTGGGCAGGTGAACGCACATGCCACGTTGCTCATGGTGCGTGAGCTGCTGCGCTACCACCTGGCGGACGCTGGCTAGGACGCATGGCTGGGCCGCATCACCGAGCTCGTCACCACGGCTGGAGAAGCCCCGCCGCCCTCTGCTCGCTTCGTCCTCCATGGTCTGTCAATGGGGACGTGGCGCATAGAGCGCCTCCGCTACCTCCCCTACACAACGACCCGCTCGAGCCTCGGTGCCACGCGCTCCTACGCGACCAGCCCCGCGGAGCACCACCGCAAGCCCAGGATGATGCTTGCTACCAGATCGTCCGGCGTGCGCCGCCCGACGCACACGTGATCCTTGAGCAGCAGCTCTAGCGTCACGTCCAGGATGTCGCGGTGGCCGGGCTCCAGAACCAGGCTGCCCTCGCGCGCGGAGGCCCTTTGAGCAGCGTGGGTTGCTGAGCCTTTACTCGTGAGTTGCGCCGGGTGGTTTGGCCCGTCAAGTTCAAGCCTGAGCTACCCCCGCTCTACGACGGCATCCCTGACCCCACGGAGTTCATACAGCTCTACACGCTGAGCCTCGAGGCGGCGAACGGCGACAACACGTTCATGGCGAACTGGTTCCCCATGGCCCTCAAGGATGGTGCGTGCTCCTGGCTCACGAACCTGCCTGGGGAGTCGATCTCTTCGTGGTGCGAGCTCTGCAAAAAGTTTTTCGCCAACTTTAGGGTCATGCACTACCACCCTCTCTCCGTCAACGACCTGCGAAGCGTGAAGCAGCGCCCTGGGCAGACCTTGCGCAAGTACATCCAGCGCTTCAGCCAGGTGCGCAACAAGATCCCGCGCGCATCGGACGAGGGCATCATCATGGCGTTCACCAACGGCGTAAAGGACGTCCGTATGTGCGAGAAGCTCGCCATCAACGACAGCCTCAGCTCGGCTCTGGAGTTGTTCAACATCACTGACAAATGTGCCAAGGGCAAAGAGGGTCGCCTATTCATCCACGACGACCCCAGATGGCGCGCCCGACGAGAGCAAGGCAAACACAAGGAAGTCAAGCGCAGGGGCCCTGCCGTGCTCGTGGTGGAGCCTAAGCAGAAGCGCGGTCGCGACCACGACGTGCCCGAGAAGCACTTCCACCGGCTCTGCATCTACCACAACGTGCGCACCCACAACACTAAAGACTGTCAGGATCTCAAGGCCCTTCGCGACGTACGCGTCGGCCGATGCCTGGACCGCAACGACCACGGCACCGGCTGCGGAGGCGGCAGATGGGACAACCGCAACGGCAACCCTCGCTAGGGATGGAATGAGCAGCCTCATGAGGATGCCTGGCATGAACAGCCTTGCGAGGCACGCCCTCGGGACAACGCCGCTATCCCGCCACTGCCGCTGCCGCCCAGGAGAAATGACAACAACCAGCGTGATGAGGGGGCTGGGGGCTATCAGGAGCCTCGAGCAGTAGCATGCATCCTTGGTGGAGCCCATGCCCCCACGTAGAACCGCGTGTTCAAGCAGTTCTCTGGGGAGGTGAACGCCGCTCTCTCGAAGCCGGAGGCCGTGCGGCCCCTTAAATGGTCGCAGTACGCCATCTCCTTCGACGCCAGGGACAGCATCAAGTCCATGGACGCTGCAGGCGCACTTCCCATGAGTTGCACCCCCACCATCATTGACGGAGGCGCCAGCCTCAACGTGCTCCTTGTCGAGACCTTCGAGACACTCTAGGCGCCTTACGACAAGCTGATGCCCACCAGGCCAGTATCTGGGGTGACCAATGGTTCCACCATTCCCCTGGGGCAAGTCCGCCTCCCTGTCAGCTTCGGCATGTGCGAAAAATACAACACCGGGATCATCGACTTCAACATGGTGCACATTGGCCTCCCGTACAACGCGATCTTGGGGTAGCCGGCGTTGGCCAAATTTATGGCGGCAACCCACCATGGCTACAACGTCCTCAAGATGCCTGGCTGCAGCTACGTCATCACCATCGCCTATGACGAGAACGACGCGGTTTGCTCCCTTGAGCGCACCTAGAAAGCTGTAGCGGCTAAGCACTCAGACGACGAGGGAGGTGCCGGGCCTCATGAGGCCGTGCCCCCGAGGAAGAAGCAGTCACTGCCCGCCCAGGGCCCCGCCAAGACGAAGGATGTCATGCTCGATACCAGCGCTACGAGCCCCGTGCCCGCTACCAGCGCCCGCCTCCTTCCAGCATAGGAAGGCGTGCCCGATGCCCCGCTCAGGCCAGGCTTGGGGGCTTCCACCTGGAAAGCGTCCAACCTGACCAGCATGACGAGGGAGGTGCTCGGGCACCACCTGGAGGCGTGCCTCGATGCGCCCCCCCGCAAGCAAGGAGTACGGCGCCAGGCGCCAAGTGCACAAGATTTCATCACCCAAGAGATTAGCGAACTGCGCGAGGCACGGGCCATGCGCGGCGAGAGTCGCTCGAGGCACCCTACCAACCCGGCTGGTGTCCCCCGGGGGGACAGCAAGGTGTGCATGTGCGTAGACATCGCGGACACCAAGAAGGACAACTCCCAGGACCTCTTCTGGCCCACACGCGTTGGCATGAGCAGGGGCGTCACCACCAACTATGCCCGCCTACCCTTTCGCCTGGAGAACGTCTGCGCTACCTTCTGCAGACTGGCGTAGCTCGCGTTGGAACCCCACGAGGCTTCAGGTCTTCCTCTGCCCTCAAGGCCTCAGGACCAAGCCAGCCCCTGAGAGGTAAACCCCCACGGCACACGCCCCCCAAGAGGCCCGACGATTCCGCGGCAACATGATTGGCAGGTGACTTTTTGGTTTGCTCAAATTGAGGGCACCCTTCGGGCTGCATTATCCTCAAGCGGGCAAGGGTTCCCCCTTGTAGCATCCACACTTTTTGGTTGTGTAGCGAATTTTGTTATCCTTTGGTGAAATCATGACGCTTGCTTAAGCCTCGCGCCTAGTGATTCATCACCGCCCGCATTTGATGCGTCTTTGCGAGCCTTCTCTTGGCCGTCCCATGACTAGGGTTGGACACGGCGTCTGTGCTCGGGTCCGTACCTGCAGCGTTGATAAATCCAAGCGATCGAGCTCCGTCTCGCGGGGCTGCTCCCGTGCACGTCACCTCATAGAGGTCCTTGGTATCTCGCCCTCTCATGGAACCCTCGCGAGCAAGCGAGTAAGGGCGCGACCCAATATTGTATAATTGCTAGTAAGGTGTTTCGCCCCCTCGGGAGCCACGCGTCCGGCGACCTTTCCCTCGATCATCCTATGGGGGAACTTGACACGGCGTCTGTGCTTGGGTCCGTCATTGTAGCTTCGCTAAACCCGAGTGACCGAGCTCTGACTGGCGGGCCAAACCAGCACACGTCACCTTAGTGGGTCCTCGGTGTCCAACCTCTCCATGCGGTGGCCTCGGGATGGTCGTCCGATGCGCATCACCCCCATATCCCAGGTTACATGAGCACACAGTTGCGTCAAAGAGCTAGGCGCAAACTGCTAGAAGTCCGAGGAAGGAGCTCCTCAGCCCTGTGCCCAGAGCGTCCGACACCTCCGCAAACGTGGCCCATGACCCTCTCACGTAATAATGAGGTTGGGGCTGTACACGCCATGGAGACTCTGAAACGGAGCTCCCGCCCACGCCCAAGTGGAAGCCCCATGCTTAGCGTTGGCGGAACGGTCGAACCATGACTATGCCCAAGCCCAAGTGGAAGCCCCATGATCCATGCTAGAGGAATGATCATGCCCACGCCCAAGTGGAAGCCCCATGCTCCGCGGTGGTGGATAGTCAACTGAGAACCTCAACCTCTCCCGCGGCATGCGCTCGGTGGCTTCCCCTTGTGCCTAACGGGAGTAGGGGTTGGATACGGTGCCTGTGCTCGGGTTAGTACTAGCAATGCTGAAAAACCCAAGGGATCGGGCTCTGGCTCGCAGGCCTGCTACCGTGCACGTCACCCCGCCAAGGCCCTTGGTGTCTGGCTTCCTCACGTGACACCCAAGCGAAAGCTAGCAAGCGCACATCGCTCGAAACGAAGCCATTTGAGTGCAGAATTTCCCCTCGGGACAGATCACTCGAAGGGTCCCACAAGGCGTCCGCTCCCGACAAGTAACAACCTGTTGGTGCTGCGAAGAGCTAAGTATGAAAGTCCACCCGTGATAGTCTCGCCATTGCCAGCGTCTTCCCTCACGCGGGCCACTTGCGCGTCAAAGGGGGGCCCCTGAGCATCGCGCCTCGGGAGCCTTCACTAGCACCCGAAGCCCCTCACCTCCTGGTTTTGCCCAGGCACCACGACCTGACACTCCAGCGACGGCTGAGGTATGCGTGGGGCTGGGCCCTGCCGATGTAGAGCACGAAAGCAAGCAAGAGAGAAACCAAGCACGGAGAGGAAACCCGCGGATCACAAGATATAATTACAAACTTCAAGTATTTCACAAATTAAACCATCGCATTAACACCCCCGGGAGGCGGATTCGGTCTATTATAGCAGGACAAAAGGAAGCTTCAGCAAGAGGGGTCGCCAGCGCCATCACCGTCGCCCACTGCGGCCTCGCTGGTCACCTCGTCATCGCCACAGGAGAACTTGCCAAGCAGGGAGATCACATGGCTCTGCACAGCTCCCGCCAGGCTGTCGCGATATTCTTCGGGGACAGGGCCTATCCCCTTGTCAAAATTGAAGCCAGAATCGTAGGTCGCCGCCAGGAAGAAGAGATCGCGATATTCTTACTCCAGGATACCGTCCACCTTCCAGGCCGAGTCCTCGAGCCCCTCCACGAGCTTGGAGGAAAGCTCGACATAGACGGCTTTGTGGGCGGTGAGGGGAGCCTCGAATCCCCCCTGCATATGGAAGTCAGGGCCTGGCGGGCCCTGAGCTCGAGTGAAGAAAAGGCGGCGTGGTCCGCTATCGCCTTCGCGTTGGTGCCGGCTTGAATCTCCTTCTCCCTGGCATCCAACCTAGCATTGTACTCGGAGACATGCTTGGCGTGGACCTCTTGGGCCTCGATCACCGTGCGCTGCAGTGTCTCTAGGCGCCCTCCCTCCACGGCCTGATCCGCCGCCACCTTCACCAGCTCGGAGTCACGGTCTGCGAGCTTCGCCTCACGAGCCTTGAGGTCGTCTTCCAGCTTCACCTCATGAGCCTTGAGGTCATCTTCCAGCTTCGCCTCGCGAGCTTTGAGGTCGTCCTCCCGCTGCTAGAACTATCATTCCCCGATGGCTCGCTCGTCCTGAAGCACCTTTAGGCTGGCCACCTCTTCCTCGTGGCGCTTGGCAGCCACCACCACCTCGGCAAGGGTGCTCTGCCTAGCCGCCTTTGCCTCAGTGGCCTCCTTCTTGCTTCCTGCGATGATGGCCTCGGCACTGCACAGGGCCTCCTTGGCGGCGATATCGAGCTGGTACCACACCGCGGCTAGCCTCAGGCGCTCAGCGGCAAGACGCGCCATGGCGTCCCGCAAGTCTGCCCCAAGCCGATCAAGTGCAGCTCGGGCGTCAGTGAAGGCCCTGTGCCTGACCAAGGTTGTGCAGTCCTTAAGGACAAGAGCCTGGCGGAGAGGTGGCGTCTCAACGCTCGTGGCCATCTCGACAGACTAGGCACCAGTGCCCCCTGCCCGCGGCGCAGGGGGCTCCGGGTCCCGGAAGTGGGCACAACTTGAGGCTGCCCTGTGGCGGGGGTAAGGACAGTTGGCGGAGGCTGCGGCACCTGCTCCTTCTCCGTAGGCTGGGCCATTGTAGCCTCGCCGAATAGCACCGGGGGCTGGGCTGACACGCAGTCGGCAATCGGATCCTCTCGTACAGGAGAGGCACTCGGGGCTGCTGTGACGCCCGCACGCACAGAAGCCGGGACGTCTGCGTGCCTAGGTGTCACATCATGCCGACGTCAGGCTCCCCCATGCCCGCCGAGGCTGTGGCCGAGTGTGGACGCAGCCCTCTGGACGTGGGTCACCTTCGCCCTAGCGTCCACCTTCTTCCTCTTCTCCTCGTCGCTGCTCCGGCGCCTGCATAGGCAAGGAGCCAGCATCAACAGATGAACCATAGGTGCGTGGCGTAAGAATGGACTGGGGCACTTACTCATCCCTGCCGGCCCACTTCCTCTTCTTCTCAGCGGTGGGTACCATGCCCGTGCCGCCGACGTGCACCGCCCCGACGCTGCTCGAGGGGCGCTCGGTCTGGCCCCTGTCGAGCCCCTGAGGACAGGGCGAGCACCCTGAGGACATGCAGGGTGAGCACCCTGAGGACATGCAGATGTCGTGGGTGCGACTGCCACCTCATTAGCAAGGTCCTTCACTGCTGTTGCCTGGAGGGCCGCGGGATTGGGCCCCGCTTCCCCCACCGTATCGGAACGCCGAGGAGGTGTTGCCTGGGGTCGCTCGCCCGCGCCGACGTCGTCATCCCCGAACCCGCGTAGGGATTGGGGGTGGTCGGGCGGCGGCACCCTACCCGCATCTTCTTCCTCCTCCCTCGCCTCGGAGTTCACACGGACATCGGCTTCGCTAGAGGACGACACCACGACAGAGGAGCTCATCGGGGACCCGCAACTGCTTGGCACGAGCCCCCACTCGTTGAAGACAGGCATGACTGCGACCAGCTCTACCTTGTCCTCGTAGCTGTATAGCGGGTACACGGCCTCAGGAGGATCCTTGGGGTGGAAGCTGACCTGACCCCACAGGGCCCCGTCCAGCTCGTCGGTCGTCAAACCAGCTACGTGCAGCCTCATCGCGTCCCTTGCGCCGTTATACACCCACACGGGCCGCGAGTCCGCCTGAAGCGGCACGATGCGCTGCCCCAGGAATTCTTAGATGATCATCGCCCTAATCAGTTGGGCCTTCCCGTGCACGACGATCCTCTCCAGGACGGGCTCTGCCCTCGGGTCGGTGAGCTTCACGTGAGCCAACCCGGGGTTCTGCTCAGGACGGGTCATGGGGATCCTCAAGAGCGGACTGACATGGTGTGCGTACATGAAGACCCAGCGTTGTTGATAGCCCTCCACCTTCTTCCCGGCCTGGAAGCAGATGTTCTCGCCCTTGACATCGACGAAGGAGACGCACGCAGAGCGCTGTTCTTGGGCGGTGACTGCCAAGAGGAGGATGGAGTTGGGCTGAAGAAGCGCATCTCGTCGTTTCGCAAGTATAGACATCATTGCAATACATGTACGAGATGCGTATATGAGTTGGCTTACACTCGCCACATGCTAAAGTGCAAATTCCATACAATCATCCAGAAATGCAGGGTCCGACTATGGACGCAATCAAACAACAAAAGCATATGATATCTATCTCGCTAAGCCCAGGAAGACGACCAAGTAGCTCCCCTACTTGTCTGGGTAAGTCACGTACATACGCCCACGCTCCTCGTCGAACTCCCACTGGAGCTGGGAAGCGTCAACTGGACTGAACTCATCGGTACCTGATCCTGTAGTGTTGTAGTAATCTTTGAGCCACGGAGACTCAGCAATCTCATTAATCTGGGTACCGAGACTATGTAAGCTGGTGGGTAAGGTATGGTTAAGTGGTGAGGTTTGCAGCAGCACTAAGCATTCATTTGAGTGGCTAACTTATGAGTACAAGAGTAAGGTGAGAAACTACGCATGTCGTATGAGTACTAGTTATGATCAGTACGTGATCCTGAACACCTACTTACGAGTCAAACATAACCCCACCGTTTTCTCTTTCTGACTCCCTCGAAAAGAGATGGTCACGGTTATGCACATGGTTGGTGTATTTTATTTGAGTTTACTTCAAGTTTACTATAACCGAATGTTAAACAATTTCCAAGTTGCCACATAACCGCGGGCAGGGCTTTCCAAAAGATTTAACACTGCAGGGGTGCTCCAACTCATCAATCACAAACTAACCACAAGCTACATGGAAAACCTCAACCACGAGATAGACCGTAGTATCCTCGGAATCCCATGCACAAGACATTCGAGATGGGTAAAACAAATCCAGCAAGACCACCCGGCAAGCCAGATCCCAATAGAAGCCACGCGTATCTCTTTCTCAAGGCACTACCGGATGAGTAGTACGTACGGTGGCCTGATAGAAATCCCCGAGTTGCCACGGGTGGCCCCTCAAGTGGCTTAGTTTGGACCAACACTCATGAGGACCACTGGCCCGGGGGATGATTAATTATCCACGGGGTAGCTAAGCCCTTTGCATTTTTATTAGGTTGTTAAGCAAATATAGTACCAATGTTGGGTCTTGCCAGACGAGTTTAATCCCAAAATGAATAGTCAACGGGGTCCCCATAACAAACCCAAGCATGTTAGGAGCGCTCAATATGGAACATAACACTGGTAAACGGAAACTAGGGCGGCAGAAGTGGAACAAATCACTGAGCAAAAGGCCAAGCCTTCCACCTTTACCAAATATATATGTGTGATAACCCACAAGTATAGGGGATCGCAACAGTTTTAGAGGGTAGAGTATTCAACCCAAATTTATTGATTCGACACAAGGGGAGCCAAAGAATATTCTCGAGTATTAGCAGCTGAGTTGTCAATTCAACCACACCTGAAAGACTTAGTATCTGCAGCAAAGTATTCAGTAGCAAAGCAGTATGGAAGTAACAGTAGCAATAGCAAAGTGACAGTAGCAGTATTGTAGTCATTGTAACAGTAGCAACGGAGAAGTAACTTAGCAAAGATCAATATGTGAAAAGCTCGTAGGAAATGGATCCGTGATGGATAATTATGTCGGATGGCATTCATCATGCAATGGTTATAACATAGGGTGATACAGAACTAGCTCCAATTCATCAATGTAATGTAGGCAAGGGGGCAATGGCGAGGGGCTGTTGAACCTCGTCGTAGTTATGCACCTGAAGCAGAGGAAGAAGACGGCGAAGATGCGCAGCTCCTGGGTCCTAGCAGGCGCACACGAGGTCGACGCGGATGGCGGGGACGACGGGGGTTCTGTGCCCGTCGACGAAGACAGCAACGGCGGCCAAGATCACGTCGGAGAGGATCTTGCGCTCTCTCTGGCCATGGCACGGGCGTCGGCTACGGTGGAGAGGGCTGGACTTATCGAGCAGCTGCGGCGTGGAGGGAAACGAGGAGGAGAGGGGAGACCCTAGGGCTCTGGGGCTCTTTATAGGCTGGGGCAAGCGATACCCATGGCCACGGCGGCCATGTGCCTTGGCCCCTCACAGTTTTTTCTGTGAGAGTGAGCACGGCGCGGGGAAGGGGAAAGCAGGTGCTCGGCTCGCTGGCAGGTGGGGCCGGCACCGGTGTCCATGTCGAAAGTGCACGGGAGCGAGCGGCGACACTGGGCTGTGGCTGTTTCGCTAGCTGGGCTGAACTACTGCTGGTCCGCGAGAAGGACAAGAGGCCTAGGTGGGTGCGCTAAGCTCTCTCTCTCCCTGGTTTTCTCTCTTAACTAATAAAAACAGCAGAACAAAAGAAAAACAAAACAAAGAAGTTGGAAAAGAAGTTGCATGAAAGAAAATTAGTTTTGAGAGGCTGGAAACCTCTACAATTTTATAAAATTGGATTTGGGAATTTATAAGAGAAAAATTAAAATGCCTTTTTGTTACCATTTGAATCTGTTTTGCAAATTAAGAGGGTAGATAGAGTAGTACATGGGTAAGAATGATTTTTCACATAACACATAGAATAGTAGAAAACTTAGCAACATTTCTAGGGACGACTTGGGCAAAGCAAAATCACAACATTTCATAATATTTTGAATTAAAGGGAGAGTGGACGTATTGAACAAAGAAAATAATTTGAAGGCACCAACAAGAGCACACCACATTATGCAAAGCACATAACCACATCACACTCAACATAACATGATGCCACAAGATGCAATGGATGCCATGATGCACAAAAGAATGTCATGAAGCAAATAATTTTACTAACTCAAACAACAGATGGCATAGCATAGAAGGTTCACACATGGAAAAGGTTACATGATTTTGGAAAGGTGCTCTTAGGATGTTATAGCAGGAGAGCTAGCCCGAGAGACGGAGGGCTTGCAGTGGGAGCCGCGTCCTTCGCCTTCTTGTCGGTCATGCCATCTGCGTATCGGGGCCGCGAACGAGGCGGGAAGAGCGCCTCGCCTGAGATTCGATCAGGAGGAATCTCGCACAGGAGCAGGAAGCTCAGCGAGAGGGATACAAGGCGAAGAGGGCAATGATGGCACCACGCGGCGCAGACTTTGTGTCATTCTGGGCAGCTGTTGAGGTATCATGGGGATGTGGGGGCATCCCACGCCCCGTCGTGCGTCACGCGTTGCGCCTGGCCCGCAGCCGATTGGAGCCCGCACCGTCTCGCCCCCTCCAGCAGGCAGAATCATGCATGCCGCGGGCTCGGGGGCTACTGTCGGCGCCCGTGGGACCGGGGATAACTAGGCCTGTCTGCCTGTGGCCCAAGACACGGAGCCTGCAATGAGCCCAGCATGGCCCACCTCTTGACTTCATGAGCAAGATCCCCGCGAAGCCCCCGCCTCGTGAGTTTCCCACGTACAGATGCCTCGAGGACTTCACGCGGCGGAATGATCAAAGATGGACCGGCGGGTCGCTCAGTCCTGCATGTTCACGTGGGCGACACGCGCCATGCCAAGCAGCGCAAGGAGCCGCGCCAGCAGGCACGGATAGGGAAGCATTCCTCCTTTGTGTTAAGGGAGGTCGGCCAGCTCGCCGGTTCCCAAAGCAATCCCCAAAGGTTTCCAGTTTGGTGAAAGAAGACCAAGGACGGAGGCTCGCTAGGATGGAGTGTTGGAAATATGCCCTAGAGGCAATAATAAAATGGTTATTATTATATTTCCTTGTTCATGATAATCGTTTATTATCCATGCTATAATTGTACTAATTGGAAACTCAAATACATGTGTGGGTACATAGACAACACCGTGTCCCTAGTATGCCTCTAATAGACTAGCTTGTTGATCAAAGATGGTCAAGGTTTCCTAGCCATAGACATGAGATGTCATTTGATAACGGAATCACATCATTAGGAGAATGATGTGATGGACAAGACCCAAACTATGAACGTAGCATATGATCGTGTCAGTTTATTGCTATTGTTTCTGCATGTCAATGTATCTGTTCCTATGACCATGAGATCATGCAAATCACTGACACCGGAGGGGTACCTTGTGTGTATCAAATGTCGCAACGTAACTGGGTGACTATAAAGATGCTCTATAGGTATCTCCGAGGGTGTCTACTCAGTTGGCATGGATCAAGACTGGGATTTGTTACTCCATGTGACGGAGAGGTATCTCAGGGCCCACTCGGTAATACAACATCACCATGAGCCTTGCAACCAAAGTGACTAAAGTGTTAGCCACGGGATCTTGTATTACGGAACGAGTAAAGAGACTTGCCGGTAATGAGATTGAACTAGGTATAGAGATACCGACGATCGAATCTCGGGCAAGTAACATACCGAAGAACAAAGGCAACAGCATACAGGATTAACTGAATCCTTGACATAGAGATTCAACCGATAAAGATCTTCGTAGAATATGTAGGAACCAATATGGGCATCCAGGTCCCGCTATTGGTTATTGAACGTAGAGGTGTCTCGGTCATGTCTACATAGTTCTCGAACCCGCAGGGTCTGCACACTTAACGTTCGGTGACGTTTTGGTAGTATTGAGATATATGTGTTGGTGAAGGTTGTTCGGAGTCCCGGATGAGATCCTGGACGTCACGAGGAGCTCCGGAATGGTCCGGAGGTAAAGATTTATATATAGGAAAGTGGTATTTGGGTTCCGGAAAAGTTTCGGCTATTTCCGGTAGTGTACCGGGAGTGACGAATGGGTTCTGGGGGTCCACCGGGTGGGGCCCACCCACCTCGGGGGGCCACATGGTCCTAAGAGGTGGCGCACCAGCCCCTAAAGGGCTGGGGAACCGACCCCATAAGGGCCCATATGCCCAAGAGGAAAAAAGTTGGAGATAGGAAGGAATAGGACTCCTTCCTAATATGAATCCACTTCCTGGTAGGAATTGGATTGGACTCCTCCTTGGCTGGTTCGGCCGAACCCCTAGGGGAAACCCTAGCGAGGCTGCCTCCTCCCCCCTCCCTCCTATATATACTAGAGGAATAGAGCCTCCGAAGATACACGGCCACGTGCTTGTTCTCTATTCTCTAGTTCCTCCACCAAATAGATTCCGGTAGTGCTTAGGCGAAGCCCTGCCGGGATAACTCCACCATCACCACCACCACGCCATTGTGCTGCTGGAGATCTCATCTACCTCTCTGCCCCCTCTTGCTGGATCAAGAAGGCGGAGATCGTCATCGAGATATACGTGTGCTGAACATGGAGGTGCCGTCCGTTCGGCGCTAGATCGAGACGGATCGTGATTGGATCGCGGGACGACTTGTGCTTTGGATCGCGAAGACGTTCGACTACATCAACCGCGTTTCTTAACGCTTCCTGCTTAGCGATCTACAAGGTTACGTAGATCTACTCTCCCTCTCGTAGATGCTCATCACCATGGATAGATCTTGCGTGCGCGTAGGAAATTTTTTGTTTCCCAGGCAACGTTCCCCAACAGTGCTATTAGAGCCAGGTCTATGCGTAGATGAGATCACGAGTAGAACACAAAGGAGTTTGTGGGTGTTTATATTCAGATTGCTTCCTCCCTTGGTCTTTTCTTGATTCAGCGGTATTGTGGGATGAAGCGGCCCGGACCAACCTTACTCGTACGCTTACGAGAGACAGGTTCCATCAACTGACATGTGACTTTGTTGCATAAAGATGGTTGGCGGGTGTTTGTCTCTCCCACTTTAGTTGGATCGGATTCGACAAAGGCGGTCCTTGAGAAGGTTGAATAGCAATCTGTGTATCACCGTTGTGGTTTTGCGTAGGTAAGAATCGTTCTTCCTAGATACCCATAGCAGCCACGTAAAACATGCAACAACAATTAGAGGACGTCTAACTTGTTTTTGCAAGGTATGTTGTGATATGATATGGCCAATGACATGATGAGATATATGTGATGTATGAGATGATCATGTTATGTATAGATAATCACGACTTGCATGTCGAAGAGTACGGCAACCGACAGGAGCCATAGGGTTGTCTTTAATTTATTTTCGCCGTTTTTGCTTTACTTTATCGCTATGAGTTAGCAATAGTCGTAGAAGAAACAGTTGGCGCGACAACATCATGGCGACACGTTGATGGAGATCAAGATGATGGAGATCATGGTGTCATGCTGGTGACGATGGAGATCATGCCGGTGCTTTGGAGATGGAGATCAAAAGCACATGTTCATGGCCATATAATGTCACTTATGATTTGCATGTGATGTTAATCCTTTTATGCATCTTATTTTGCTTAGGACGACGGTAGCATTATAAGGTGATCCCATACTAAAATTTCAAGATAAAATTGTGTTCTCCCCGAGTGTGCACCGTTGCGAAAGTTCGTCGTTTCGAGACACCATGTGATGATCGGGTGTGATAGACTCTACATTCACATACAACGGGTGCAAGCCAGTGTTGCACATGCGGAACACTCGGGTTAAACTTGACGAGCCTAGCATGTACAGACATGGCCTCGGAACACAAGAGACCGAAAGGTCGAACATGAGTCATATAGTAGATATGATCAACATGAAGATGTTCACCATTGAAACCACCTCATCTCACGTGATGATCGGACTTGGGTTCATGAATTTGGATCATGTGACACTCGAATGACCAGAGGGATGTCAATTTGAGTGGGAGTTCTTTAGTAATATGATTAACTGAACTCATTATCATGAACATAGTCAAAATGACTTTCTAAATTATGTTGTAGATCAATAGCTCGCGTTGTAGCTCCCCTGTGTTTTTATACGTTCCTAGAGAAAATAGAGTTGAAAGATGATGGTAGTAATAATGCGGACTGGGTCCGTGATCTGAGGATTGTCCTCATTGCTGTATAGAAGGCTTATGTCCTTAATGCACCGCTCGGTGCGCCACCCCCTCAAGCGTCGTCTGTAGATGTTGGGAACATCTGACAGGCACGTTCTGATGACTACTTGATAGTACAGTGTGTCATGCATTACGGCTTATAATTGAGGCTCCAAAACGTTTTGAACTCAGGGAACATATAAGATGTTCTAAGAGCTAAAATTGGGATTTCAGGTTCGTGCCCGTGTTGTGAGGTATGAGACCTCCATCAAGATTCTTTGCCTGTAAGATGAAGGAGAATAGCTCAATCGGTGACCATGTGCTCAGATTGTTTGGGTGCTACAATCGCTTGAATCAAGTGGGAGTTGATCTTCCAGATAAGATAGTGATCGATATAGTTCTCCCAGTCACTACCACTAAGCTACTAGAGCTTCGTGATGAACTATAAAATGCTAGGGATGGAGATGATCCCTGAGCTATTCGCGATGTTCGACATCGCGAATGTAGAAATCAAGAAGGAGCATCAAGTGTTGATGGTTAGTAAAACTACTAGTTTTGAGAAGGGCAAGGGCAAGGAGGGAAACTTCATGGATGGCAAGCCAGTTGCTGCTCCAGTGAAGAAACCCAAGGTTGAACCCAAACCCGAGACTAAGTGCTTCTATTATGACGAGAACGGTCACTGAAGCGGAACTGCCCTAGATACTTGGTAGATAAGAAGGCTGGCAATGTCAACAGAAGTATATTTGATATATGTTTCATTCATGTGTACCTTGATAGTACTCCTAGTAGCACCTGGGTATTAGATACCGGTTCAATTGCTAAATGTTGGTAACTCAAAATATAAGCCACGGAATAAACGGAGACTAGTTAAGGGCGAGGTGACGATGTGTGTTGGAAGTGTTTCCAAGGTTGATGTGATCACCATCGCACGCTCTCTCTACCTTCGGAATTAGTCATGAACCTAAATAAATGTTATTTGGTGTTTGCGTTGAGCATAAACATGATTAGATCGTGTTTATTGCAATACGGTTATTCATTTAAGTTAGAGAATAATGGTTATTCTGTTTACATGAATAATACCTTCAATGGTCATGCACCCAATGTGAATGGTTCATTGAATCTCGATCGTAGTGTTACACATGTTCATAATATTGATGCCAAAAGATGCAAAGTTAATAATGATAGTACCACATACTTGTGGCACTGCCGCCAAAGTCATATTGGTATAAAGCGCATGAAGAAACTTCATGCTGATGGATCTTGTATTATGGAACGAGTAAAGAGACTTGCCGGTAATGAGATTGAACTAGGTATAGAGATACCGACGATCGAATCTCGGGCAAGTAACATACCAAAGAACAAAGGGAACAACATACGGGATTAACTGAATCCTTGACATAGAGGTTCAACCGATAAAGATCTTTGTAGAATATGTAGGAACCAATATGGACATCGAGGTCCCGCTATTGGTTATTGACCATAGAGGTGTCTCGGTCATGTCTACATAGTTGTCGAACCCGCAGGGTCTGCACACTTAACGTTCGGTGATGTTTCGGTAGTATTGAGATATATGTGTTGGTGACCGAAGGTTGTTCGGAGTCCCGTATGAGACCCTGGACGTCACAAGGAGCTCCGGAATGGTCCGGAGTTAAATATTTATATATAGGAAAGTGGTATTTGGGTTCCGGAAAAGTTTCGGGTATTTCCGGTAGTGTACCGGGAGTGACGAATGGGTTCCGGGGGTCCACCGGGTGGGGCCCACCGACCCCGGGGGGCCACATGGGCCTAAGAGGTGGCGCACCAGCCCCTAATGGGCTGGGGAACTGACCCCATAAGGGCCAATATGCCCAAGAAGAAAAAAGGTGGAGATAGGAAGGAATAGGACTCCTTCCTAATATGAATCCACTTCCTAGTAGGAAGTGGATTGGACTCCTCCTTGGCTGGTTCGGCCGAACCCCTAGGGGAAACCCTAGCGAGGCTGCCTCCTCCCCCCTCCCTCCTATATATACTAGAGGAATAGAGCCTCCGAAGACACACGGCCACGTGCTTGTTCTCTATTCTCTAGTTCCTCCACCAAATAGATTCCGGTAGTGCTTAGGCGAAGCCCTGCCGGGATAACTCCACCATCACCACCACCACGTCGTCATGCTGCTGCAGATCTCATCTACCTCTCCGCCCCCTCTTGCTGGATCAATAAGGCGGAGATCGTAATCGAGCTATACGTGTGCTGAACGCGAAGGTGCCATCCGTTCGGCGCTAGATCGGGACGGATCGTGATTGGATCGCGGGACGACTTGCGATTTGGATCGCGAAGACGTTCGACTACATCAACCGCTTTTCTTAATGCTTCCCGCTTAGCGATCTACAAGGGTACGTAGATCTACTCTCCCTCTCATAGATGTTCATCACCATGGATAGATCTTGCGTGTGCGTAGGAAAATTTTTGTTTCCCATGCAACGTTCCCCAACATGGAGGCCATCCACGAGCCCACCAACGCGTCACAGCGGGACGCTTTTGCAGGAGAAGACTGCTTTTGTTCGGATAAGCTGCAACCCTGGCCCCCTTCAAACTGGCCGTTGTGGCAACCCTTCCCGCCTTGTGTTTTTGGGGGAAGAGGACCAGGGACATTATAATAGAGGGCATGGCGGCAATCATAGAGGGGGAGGGATCGGAGTTAGCGAGGACATACCCTTGTACTCGCATCCTTAAGCAATTCAGACAAGCAGGAGTGGGGTTTTACACCACAAGATGGCCTGAACCTAGGTAAAATGCTGTGTCCACTATTCTTCCTCTTTAGCTCAAGCACGCCGGAGAGTCACCGTGAGGTTGCGAGGTAGAGTAGGTAAGGAGAGCCAGCGCACCCCGATGTTCGAACCTCCTTGGGACCCCGGAGCTCCGATTCCGACAGATCTCAATGTCGGAATAACGTATACCAAGGGGAAACAAACACCGGTAAACAAGAGGGAGCAACATTCAGTGCAATGCACAATCAGGTGAATGGTATGTCATGTTAAGGTACTGAATTGACCTAATGCAATATTTAGCCAAGTTAATTGAAGTGGATGTCGGGACCCCGATCCTAAGCCATATGAATCCAGCCAGTAACATGTCACACCACTTTGCGGTTTCACGCACGGTAACCCACGGCTTCCACCTAACCTTGGTCGGGACAGTTTGCGCCTTTTGGCTCACGGATATGAACATGTCGCTAGCATTCACACGTCAAAGAACCCAGGTCGACATGACTAGTCATAGACCCAAGTGGCACAACCGTGCAGGGACAGTCATACGTAACCCAACAATGCAGGTGTCGGTCATCAACGTGTGTAGACGAGTCGTAGCAAGCTACATGGAATCCATTACACCACATGACATTTCCCTGTAGGGACAGACACAGCAGCAAAGAAGGATACACACCGGTCAATCAATGTGTCCAGAGCAGTAGCAAGCAACCAAGGCTTGGTGGAAGCACAGAGAGGCATTTCCCCGTAAAGCAGGCTACTAAAGGTATACAGCTAGGTGTCGAATCCCACACATACCCATGCATTTCAACCATACATGCATTATGCACGATATGCGTAGATACAACATGGCATCACAACGAAACTCTACAACATAACATTTATTTAGAAGGCTCCGAAGAGCCAACATAGTATAATGTTACAAGCAGGGGGGTCACATGACCCATCATTCAGAGCACACAAACAACAAGAGGAAGTTACATGTCTGGCTACAGACATCTACTAAAAGCGGTTGGAAGAGCCTGAAAAGGTACAACGACCCTACCAAAGGAGCCAGACCTCTGTCTGGGATTCCCAAGCTAATCCGGTCAACATCGAACTTCACGTCATAAGATTCACTAATGAGACTGAAGTCCCATCTGCAAAAACATAAATAAGCAAACGTGAGTACAAAGGTACTCAGCAAGACTTACATCAGAACTATCTACATAATCATCGTTGTCAACAAAGGGGGTTGTGGAGTTTATTGCAGCAAGCCAGCTTTGACTCTTGGCTAACATGTACTATGACTATGAGTACTTTCTTTGAGGTGGCGTATCACACACGAGTCCACATATTCACCACATCAATACACCACTATGGATCCTCTCTCGTCTTCCTACGAGAAGCCATCCATAGCACTCACACTTATCTGGAGCATTTTAGAGTATCCAATTAAAGTTATCTATGAACAATGCAAGTCTCCAAGTAGTCCATATCCGCGGACGTGGCTATTCGAATAGATAGATTACCCTGCAGGGGTGTACTTCGTCACACATGCTCTCGCCACTTATCGCCATGTGCACGTAAAAAGGCACCTCAGCAACCTTCAAGCGGAAGCCCAGCGAAGGAGTCGGCCACGGACGTTAACTTACAACGACTCACGCCCAAGGCAGTTGCCTATCTTAGTTCGAACCCATAATGGAAGTCCGGACGAGGTTTCCAACATGGCCTCAAACGTTGTGAGCAGGGCCCCAAACCGGTCCCGATTGGGCCGTTCATCCACTTCGCAGGCCGTGCCACACCTATCAATGTTTCGAACTACTGCGACTCCTGGACTGAGAACAGAGTAGGTTAATAGGCCGAGAGGGGTCGAGTTATCGGAACCCAATGTGCGGTAGTAGCTAGTCTTGGAACACAAACACGGAACTCGGTTCCTATAAGCGGTCTCAATGAGACAACCCACCATGTACTCCTACATGGCCTCTCATCGCTACCTTTACCAAAACAGGTTCAACACTTAACCCTCATCATCAGGACACAATCATTTCACTCCGATTCATCACCCAAATGAATCAGACCTGACACAACTCTAAGCATAGCAAAGCATATCAGGGGGATAGCACAACATGGCTCAAGCATCTACCAGGTATGCTAGGTTGCTTGGTTCAGCTATTTACTGTGACAATGACAGGTCATGCAAAGGAGTGGGTTCGTCTGCCGCAACACAAGTAGCAGTTGAATCGCATGGTCCTAATGCATTGAAATGAGAGCAAGAGCGAGAGAGTGGGATTATATAGAAATGCTCAAGGGGGGTTGCTTGCCTGACACTTCTGAAGATAACAATGAGTCTTCATCGGTGGCATCGATCTCAACGTCGGAATAATGTCTATCGAGAGGAAACAATACCGACAAACAAGGAAGTGCACACAATCAATGTAATGCAGCAGACATGATGTATGACATGGCAACTTAAGGTACTAAATTGAGTTGATGTAATAGCTATTCATATTAATTGAAGTGGAATTCAAACCTAGTTCAAATTCCAACTCCAAGTGTTATTTCTAAAATTGCCCTAATCATAAAATGTCCTAGTTGGTGATGTTAACTTGCCCAAACATGCAAGAGCATGGCACCATCAGATTCATTGGATTTTTCTGATAATTTTTCATATATAAATTAGTTTAATCTGACATACAGATTATTTTCTATGAATTTTAGAAGTTTAGGCTATTTTCTGGAATTAAATAAATCCTAAAATAACTTATTGCGTCAGCTCTGCGTCATCATGACGTCATCAGGTCAACCGGGGCTGCTCAGGGTCAAACCTGACCAGTGGGACCCACTGGTCAGTGACTCATACTATTAACAGGTTAATTAACACTAAAGTTAATCCTAACCAAAATTAGTTAGCGGCGTGGGCCCACATGTTAGTGACCCAGGGCGGTCATAGGTTAGTCCTAATGGCGTACTTGGCCGGCGTTAAGCCACCGGCGATGCCAGACGCGGCGGAGCACGCCGGAATTCCTCCCCCGGCGACCATTTGTCGCACGGAGGGTACCTACGGAACTAGCGCACTGCGGCGCATCGGATGGAAGCAGTAGCAGGTGCCGGGGTAACATGTAGCGACGGTGGCGACGGGCGGAGTGGCGGCCGGAGCTCGGTCGAGGACGAGGTCAACGCTACGGTGATAAAATCGTTCGGTTCTTATCATCTATGGCATCTACGAACGCTCACGAAGCCTTCAGGCAAGGTGGGTGACCAGGGGTTCGCCGGAATGGCGCCGGTGACGAGCCCGACCGGGGGTGAGGTTTGGCTTCATTGACAATGGCAGTTTTGGGAAGAAAACAACGCGGGGAAGAGGGGGGTTCCGTGCAGGAGCTCACCGCAGATCTTTCGGGTGCCTCAGCTACCTCGGGGATGGCTCGTAGGCATTGAATTTGTTGATGGAGTCCGGTGGCCATGCGCGAAGAAGACGACCCGATGGCGAGGAGGCCGGGCGTCCGGAGGCTGGATCTTCTGCGTGGGGATGCGCTGATCGATGGAGAAGATTAAGGACACGGCAGAGGGTCGATGGAGGCGCTGTGGTCACGAGCTTCACGGAGGTGTGTCAATGGCCGCTTCGGTCAGGAGGGGGAAGGAGAGACAGAGCGAGGAGGGGCGAAATCGAGGAGGTGAGGCCTATCCAGACGATAGCGGGAACTCATCCCGGCGTCGCGCTGGCTCGGGTGAGCCAGGCAGGCAGGAGGCATGGCGCCCCGGCCGTGCCTGCCTTCGCCTCTGCCTACTGGCGGAGGTAGGGGAGGACTGGCACGCGCCAGGTGTGCCGGCCTCTCCTGGGCCTCAGGTAAGCCAGGTTTGGTCTCTGCCACTACAAGAAATATGTCAACTTGTGACCTTCTCTTAGTGACCCCAACTAAATTGTTCGTAAATCCACGGCCATTTCGCTAGGAAGGGCTCAAACCCAGAAATTGCCGTACACCAAATGGTCATAAAGCAGACAACAGTAGTCGACGACCTTATTTCTACCTGATTACGACCAATATAAATGGTTATGAGGTTGTGAACGTGGATGCATTGGTACTTAATGTGTCGCGCCAGGTGGGCTTGGGCCTCGGTGGAATGAGGCCACCTCCTTTTTTTCTTCTAAAATTTTCGTGTTCCATGTAGACCTTGGCCCATCCAGGAATAAACGTGGGATGCCATCATATTTCTCAAAAAAAACATATATTCGGCCCAACGAAAAAATGGGAAAATAATAAGTTTTTCATTATAAGGATTTGGTAAGGATGATGAGTTATCTGAAAAAAAAACAAGTTTTCATTATTGTCTAAAAAACAGGTTTTTCATTGTATAACTCTAAAAAGGTTTTTCCTTATAGAAAAATCTCGAAACCAATTAAACAATATAAAATCATAAGAAATGGAAAATAATGAACTCCTTCGTGAATCTTGCTATATGGTTTAACAATTAGAAAATTGAACGTGTAATTCAAAAAAATGTTAATGTTAATACGTAATTCCCAAAAATATACTCATGTGTTTAAAAAACTAAATGTGTGTATTTGAAAAGTTTCATGCATATAAAAAATGCTAATCATAAATAATATTAGATATGTATAAAAATGTTTCATGTGTATGAAAAAATAGTCATCAGTACGTATATATGGAAATTTTACAATATATATGGAAAAGTAGATAACAAAACAAGATTTTCTAAAAATGTTAATCATGTATTTAATTTTTTCTAACCATTGTAAACAATGTTTTATATGTATACAAAAAATGTACAAACTGTAAAACAAAATATAGACATCAAAACGTATGTATGAAAAGATGTTTTTTTGTTTGGAATATATGAAAAAGATGTTAATCATGTATTTGCAACAAATATATGGTAGGTCCTTCACAAAAAAAACTCATTTTGGCACATGAAAAATGGAAAAAACATTTTTCGTCCAAAGAAAATGAAAGCTTCCTTAGGTAACATCGCTAGACATTGCAAGATGCACCCTTGTGCAAAATATTATATCATTTGAACAAACTATCCCTTGAATGTTGCCCTAACATTTGACATTTGCATTGAAAGCCATGGATCTTCACACGTGATAGCTCGTTTCTGAGAACAATTTTTTAAAATAATTCTCGTATTACAAGTTTATTATTTTTCCTGGTAACTTGGTCACATATAATGACACGATGTGAAGGTTTTCCATTTTATTGATTTTTTTCAATTTTTCATGCACGTTTCAAACTGGGGTCAAAACTGCAGGATGGCCGTTCCTAGCTAGGGGTTGAATATTGAAAAACTTTTGGTGTTTCATTTATTAAATAGATACTTATGTACCTAGAAATGATTTTTGGAAAAAATAAAGAGGAAACTATGAGGGAGCTGCAGTTCAAATTTGACCCGCTTCCTCCTGAATCGGCAGGAATTTGTCTTTTTCACGGGAGTTGGCTCAAATGTTTTGGCTCCAAACCATTTAGTCAATTGTACATTAAATATGGTCTGATATTTTAGAAAATTGATTCGGTCCAATTTTGCAACAAATATATGGTAGGTTCTTCACAAAAAACTCATTTTGGGCACTTGAAAAATGGAAAATGATCCAAAGAAAATGAAAACTTCCTTAGACAACATTTTTTGCCATTCCAATATGCACCCTTGTGCACAATATGAGATCATTTGAGCAAACTATTCCATGAACGTGTCCATAAGATTGATCATTTGGCTTGAAAGCCCTGAATCTTCACACATGATAGCTCATTTCTGAGAACACTTTTTTAAAATAATTGTCGGGTTACAAGTTTATTATTTTTCCTCATAACTTGGTCACATATAATTACACAATGCGAAGGTTTTCCAATTATTAGATTTTTTTTGAATTTTTCATGCCCATTTCAAAATGCGGTCAAAATGGGGGGCATGACCGTTCCTAGATAGTTGTTGAAATTTGGAAAACTTTTGGTGTTTATATGATTAACTAGATACTTATGTACCTAGAAATTATTTTTACAAAAAATCATGAGCAAACTATAAGGCAGCTACAGTTCAAACTTGACCCGCTTCCTGCTGAATCGGCAGGAATTTTTCTTTTTCACGAGAGGTGGCTCAAATCTTTTGACACCCAACAATTTAGTCAATTGTACATTAAATATGGCCTAATATTTTATAAAATTGATTCGGTCCAATTTTGCAACAAACATTTGGTAGTTTATTTGAAAAATGGAAAATGAGTTTTCCGTCCAAAGAAAATGAAAACTTCCTTGGACAACACTGTTTGTCATTCCAATATGCACCCTTGTGCACAATATGAGATCATTTGAGCAAACTACTCCATGAATGTGGCCGTAAGATTGATCATTTGGCTTGAAAGCCACGAATCTTCACACGTGCAATGCTGGTCAATGTCCCTCGGCGCGCGTCAATGACAACTAGTGCTGCTATGCATCAGCTAATCGGTGCTGCCAGCGCTGCAATGCGGTGCTCGTTGATAATTCCGAGTGCTACAACATATCGCTTGTTGGTGCTGCTGGTGCTGCTATGTAGCACACGGGTAGCTGCAGAGAGGCCTTAGTGATGCAATGCAGCAACATCGGAGGCTGCCGGTGCTGCAAATTATCAATGGTGGGGCATAAGTGCAAAGTAGCACACCGACGACAAAGACGGTGGACGACGTCACTGCAACAGAATGTCACCCGTATCTCGTTGATGACCGTATTGAATGTAGATGAAGGGAAGGGAAGGAAGATGCATTGCACACTTGTGATCAAATGGCTACGTGTGTCTGAATTAGACGGCTGGCTTGGAGGTTTACCTTTAGGAAAGAACGGACGACTGATGTCTACCAGCCGTCATAAACTGTGGTCTAGTATTTTAAAAATGATGTAGTTAAATTTTTGCAACAAATATTTGGTAGTTTATTTGAAAAATTCATAGATCTGGGTCCAATTTTTAGATACATGATCAATATTCGTCACGGGACCCGACAGAGGATAAGAAGAGCCAGCCAACCAATGAGACGCGAGGAACCGCCTCCACGCGGATCACCCCAACGGACGCGATCTGAGCCATCCATCACGCGCCCATCCCACGGCAGAGCTTCTCCCGAGAAACCAAACCCTAACCACCCAACGAGATCCGATCGAGACACCCTGCCGCCCCACCTCTGTCTCGCTCGTCTCGTCTCCCACCCGTTCCCACCGCCGCCGCCACCCATCGTCTACCTCGTCTCCACCACTCACCCTCTACCCTCTTCCCCTCGCCTTCACCCTTAGATCCACTAGCCCAGGCGCGGCCATGGCGTCCCCCCTCCTCCTTCTCTGCTAGGGTTAGGGTTTGTGGTCAGAGCAGACAAGAGCCGGCCAGCGATGGACGCTTGTCGCGGGACCTGGCGGAGGATAAGAAGGGCTACCTGGAGGCCCTCACTGACTCCCTCGCGCGCGCCGTGGTCGAATTGGGCAACAGCGGACGTCCGGCTCCACGAGCACGTGTCGGGAGAGGAGGACCTCCTCCTTCTCAACCATGCCGATGCAACAGAGGGTTAGGGTGTCGTTCCTAAGGCTCGTCGTGCTGCCTACTCTGACCCCACACTGCCGGCTCTAAGCTAGGGCCGCAGGCTCTCTCCTCCCTTCCTCTGGTCAACGACGAGTGGATCTGCACCTCCTCGCGCGGCCGGCGGTGTATCTCCTCTTCCTCGCACCACCCACCATGAATTGGATCTCCCCTCCTCACCATTCCAGCCAGCTCGTCTTCAAGCTCGAGGTGAGCTGTCGTCGTTTCGTCACGCCAGATGCCATGGGTAGGATTATCGAGAGACGTTGGGGCCCAAGGACGCCGACGGGCTCCGGGAGCGGGGTAGGGCACAAGCGGTGGCGGACACACGATGTAACCAGGTTTGGGGCCCGCTGTGGGAGGTAACACCCCTAGTCCTGCTCGGTCTAGTTGAGACAATGGTGAAGTTACAATGGTGCTCCTGGAGCTGTATCGCTAGAGGAGGAAGAAGGGGCTAGACTGCCTCTGCTGCCTCTCTACGTGAGTGTGGTGTGTGGGAAGGGAGTTCTCCGTTTGCATGGGGGAGGTCCGGGGGGTTTTATAGGCCAACCCCCTGGATTACAATATGAATAAGAGATATCAGGGGGGGCCCAGTCGGCAGCCTCACTAGCCGTCCGTGGGGCCCCCGGCTGAGGGGTCCCATCGTTGGTAGGGCCCGCCGGCTGCAGGGTTCCGTCAGGAGCCGGCGGGGCCCGCACGGTGGGTCCCCGCGCCGGTCGTGTCGCGGCACGGGTTCGTCCTTCGGGACGTCGTCTTGTGGCAGCCGGCCGAGGTCAGCGGTACGGCCGGCCGCACTGTAGCCATGCCGGGGCAGGTAATGGAGTGGCTGGAGGCATGCCGGCACTGTTGGGAGTCCTGTCGCGATCGGCCAGAGTCAGAGGCACTGCCACCTCCACTGTGGCCGCACGGGCGCTGACCCCAGATGGGATGGGGGCCACTGTAGCCGCGCGTACCCGAATGTGGCATCCAATGGGCGGCAGGGCGTAGCCGGCTGGGCACAGTCGGGCCGTAGGGAGAGTCGGCTCGCCCTCCAGTCGCTTCAGAAAGTTGGAGTAGTGGGTCACTTCAGGCTACCCCGGGGTTATCCCCCCGACAGTAGTCCCCGAAGCAGGGGAGGCCCGCCGACGAACCGTGGCGGTCCTCGCCGGCTTCAACATCGTCTTTATGCCGCAGCATGCCTCGGAGGTCAGATGAGGCGGGCAACCGGCGGCCGGCCAATGCTTCGCGGGCTGCCTCGAGCGCCTCGTCTGGCGGAGAAGCCGCGCCACGTGGAAGACGCAACGGGCTATGTCCTGACAGGCCGTGCGACGGACAAGACCAGGCCGTGGGCGGGGCCCGCAACGGCCGCGGCCTCGGCCCGCGCGGACGGATCCTTTGCGGCTCGGGCCGCCAGTTGGCATTCCCGAGCGCCATAACTTCCGCCCCGCACGTGGTGGGAAGCGCGGGGGTCGTGCGCAATGAATCAGCCCCCCACGTTCGGTCACGCGGGGTTCCCAAGAACATGTGCCAACCCCTATGCATAGATTCCCAAGGTCACGGAACCCGCAAGTTGATCACCAAAACATACATCAAGTGGATCAATAGAACATCCCATTGTCACCACGGATATCCCATCGCAAGACATACATCAAGTGTTCTCAAATCCTTAAAGATTCAATCCGATAAGAAAACTTCAAAGGGAAAACTCAATTCATCACAAGAAGATAGAGAGGGGAAAACTCCATATGATTCATCTATTTTAATAAAGCTCGCGGTACATCAAGATCGTGTCATCTCAAGAACACGAGAGAGAGAGATCAAACCCATAGCTACTGGTACAAACCCTTAGCCCTGAGGGTGAACTACTCCCACCTCGTCATGGAGACCGCCGGGATGATGAAGATGGCCTCCGGTGATGGTTTCCCCCTCCGGCAGGGTGCCGGAACGGGCTCCCGATTGGTTTTTCGTGGCTCTGGAGTCTTGCAGCGGCGGAACTCCCGATCTAGGTTTCTTTTTGGAGATTTCTATATTTATAAGAGTTTTTGGCATTGGTCCCACGTCTGGAAGGTTCCTGAGGAGGTGTCAAGCCAGGGGGCGCGCCCTAGGGGTGGGGGTGCCCCCCAGGCTTGTGGCCTCCTCGGTCACTTCCTGGCCCAGCTTTTTGCTCCAGTATTTTTTATATTTTCCAAAAATATTATCCGTAAATTTTCAGCCAATTCCGAGAACTTTTATTTCTGCACAAAAACAACACCACGGTAGCTCTGCTGAAAACAGCGTCAGTCCGGGTTAGTTCTAATCAAATCATACCAAAATCATATAAAATTATTGTAAACATGGCATGAATACTTCATAAATTATAGATACATTGGAGACGTATCAGTTATCTCCACGGCTACCACCTTACCTGAGCCGGGACCGTTTGCGCCTTTTGGCTCACGAATGTGAATATGTCACTAGCATTCAAATGTCCAAGAACCTGGGTCGACATGACTAGTTGTAGAACCCAAGTGGCACATCCGTACGGGGATAGGCATACATAACCCACCAATGCTGGTGTCGGTCATCAGCGTGTGTAGACGAATCTGCAACAGCCCAAGAGCATCCCTTCCCTTATTTGTAATATTAGTCTTGTATGAACCTTCCAAGTTTGCCCTCATGTGGTTGAGTAGAAATAATTTGTGCTTCATGACTTTCATCATTCATCATGGCATCATGGCATCATCACATCAATTATGTTGCATCATATGCTTGTGCTTGTTGTGACTGTGTGTTTTGTGGTGTGGTGGTGTGGTGTGTGGTGTGTGGTGTGGTGTGGTAGGCAGCCCGCTAGCGACAGGCATCGTCAACCTCCTGTACGACATTCATCCAGCGAAGCCACGTCGGACACCCCAATGATTTGACGGCCGTCCGGCGCCCTAGGCCCCTATAAAAGTTGTCCTAACCCTACCCTAGCCTCTCCTCGCTCCATTCTGTCCCTATCTTTCCCTCGCCGCCGCCAGGTAAGGCTAGCCACGCCACGCCGTCGCCATGCGCCCGATGCTCCGGCCGAGCCTCTGCTCGTGAATGGGGTGACCTCCTCGCTGCGTCTCCGTCGCCCTGGTGCCGCGGGAAGGGTCCCCTGTGTGGCCATCTTCTTCCCCGACGTCCAAGGGAGTGCAAGGGCCTCGGGATCGGCGCAGCCCCGAGCTTCTTCTTCCCCTCTTCCAGGACAGGAGCGTCGCCGGAGTTCTTTTCCTGCCCGTCGACCCCTCGTTGCAGCACAGCCGCCGACCGCTTGTCCTAGGTAAGGAGGTATACCCCCTCCTTCCATTCCCTCGCCTGCGTTATCGTTAGACTCGCATGCGCGTAGATCCATTCATGCCAACTTCGTGCTCCCCGTGGTCCGACGCTAGTTGCAGTGTATGCGAACTATTTTCTTGCGCTTGTGTTTTTGCTCCCCGCACGCCGTGACCTTGTCCCGCGCGCATATGAGGGTTGCACGCACGCACCACAGCACCGCAGCTCGCCCGCAAGCCTCACCATGCACGCTTGTCTCGCCATGCCCAAGACGAGCTCAAGCTCGTGCTCGAGCATCCCCGCGCGCGCACACCCCATAGCACTCCGTATGCATGCCCTGCGAACCCCCTTGCTATCCCGCACCCCCGCCGAGGCACCAGAGGCGCCCCCGTCGCTGTGCTGGCCGGAGTTCCCACGAACATGTCCGGCCATGTTGCCTGGAGGTAGAAGAAACGTGGCCGATTGGTTCTTATATGGTAGCGCCTCCCATAGTTCATCCCATCAGCAGTAGCGTAGTGGTCATGGCCATCTAGAGCGACCATGGGATCCTGGGTTCAAACCGCAGCAAGCCCCTATTTTTTGTTTGCAGGCTCTGTCGTCTGCATGTTTTGCTATCATTCAGTTTCGTCAGTCTTTCTGGAGCTAATATATGTTCAGCAAGACATTCGTTTGAACGCAACCAAGGCCCTAGCCCAGTGCTCAGAGCGCGCGACTCCTACAGAGGAGGTCCGGGGCTCGAATCCCCCCATGCCCCATTTTAGATTTCCAAGTGATTTATCCGATGTGTGTATGACAGTGGGTCCGGGGCCCCTGGCTCACTGCCAGGTGGGTCCTTGTATTTTTTTTCATTTTTGGTTGTGTTGTTTTTTTCAATGTTTTCAGTGATTTTCCATTTAGGGATATTGCTAGATTTGTCTGTTTCCAAATGTGTCAGCATCCTAGTACATGCCAATTTTGGCATATAAGTGCATATAAGTGGAATTGTCATTTTCCAAATGCACTTGTGGGTGTTTTTTCCATAGGAACATAGGCTTATGATACATGTTTTTGGGGTAGAAAAATCCAATGGTGTGGTTGGTTTTGTCATTTGGACATGTTTGTAAAAATATTGTTTTGTGGTAATGTCTCCTTTTGTCTTTTTCATGTGATTTAATCCTTGCAATATATGATGAACTTGTCAACATGTTATATGCTCATTGGTGCATGTGTTAGCCCCTGGTATTTTTGCATGCCATGATAGTTCATGCTAGGAGTGGGAAACTTGATTAAAGCATGCCACTAAAATTCTGTTTTCACATGCCCAAAATATTCCAAGTGTTGGAAATCTGTTATTTTGTTGCCATGCTCTCTAGATGATTCCCATGCATATATTGTTCCTTTGAAGATGGCAGCATGATATGAATTGTAGTGCTTGTCATCCTCTGTAGATATGTGCCAAGAACTTTTGGTTTAAGCTATTGCATCATATATAAAACTTGATGTCAACATGCTATTCTGTTAACAAGTGCCATGCTTGTCATTACTAAATTTCTCTAAGTCTGAGAATCTGCTAGTTTCAATATGTCAACTTGTGAGGATGGTAACCATTGATACATGCATATGTTGATGTTTCCATAAAGTAATGATTTGAAGTACATGTTGCCCTCTATCATCCTGTTAATTTTCGTGCCATAAAAGTACCTGTAGCATATATAAAAGTTGCTGTCAAGTTGCTGTCATGTTAACTCGGATTCTATAAGACTGGAATTTTCACCAAGTCCTTGAAAACTGATTCAACATGCCATCTTGTGAGCTTCATTGCCATTGATCTATCCTTCCTTTCATGTTTCTGTAGATAGGTGAATTGTTGTGCATGCTGTATACTTCATCTCCATGCTTTGCTTGTCATTTGAAACCCGATGTAGCTCTGGTTATGTGTGTTACAAGATGACATGTTGCTGTTTGTGGACAGATTGTGTGTTAGAATGTTTGTGACTTGTGGGAGCTATACTCCATTGTTTTGCATGATCTTTAGGTCTATTCTTGCTAGATTATCATTTCCAATCAGTGGCATCCTTGGAATACCAAGGAATAGACCATAGCCTCCCTCATCTTGTGTTTTGTCTCCGTTAACATTCGTACCTTGCCGTGAGTTTACCGTGAGCTACGTTACTCCGTTTGCAACGTTCTACATATGCATTTGCATTGATTTTGCATGAAGCATTCATATTTGCCATGATCATGCATTTTCAAATAACTAAACTTGAGGTTCTGTCCAGAATACTAAAGAACGTAATAAATGCATGAGAAACATGACTAGCTTAGGGTTGCCATGTTAAATACTTTAAATGGATCATGCATCATCTTGTGTGCATTGCACCTTGTTTGTATGTTTAGTTGGTGTTGTTTCTCTTTGGGTAGACACGAGTGTTGAGCCTAAGTATGAGAATCCAGGAGAGTACAACTACGAGGACCCAGCTCTTTGTCCCTCTGAAGAACCAACAGGCAAGATGATCATACCCGGATCCCGACACTGTTTTTGCCTTGCTAGATGTCTCGCTTTTACCATTATGATTCGTTACCTACCACTTAAACTGTCAGCCTCTTAAATTGCCATCAAAGCCTCTAACCCCTCCACTACCTAGCAAAACATTGTTTGGCTATGTTACCGCTGCTCAGCCCTTATCTTATAGCGGTGCTAGTTGCAGGTGCAAGATTTCCATGTGTCAACATGGTTATTTGGTTATATCACTCTATTTACTGTTATTTAAATTAATGCACATATATATCTGGCAACGGTGGAAGGCTTGGCCTTTTGCCCGGTGTTTTGTTCCGCTTTTGCCGCACTAGTTCCGAGTACCGGTGTTATATTCCATATTTTGCGCTCCTAACATGCTCGGGGTTGTTATGGGGACTGTTGGAAATATGCCCTAGAGGCAATAATAAATTGGTTATTATTATATTTCCTTGTTCATGATAATCATTTATTATCCATGCTATAATTGTATTGATTGGAAACTCAAATACATGTGTGGGTACATAGACAACACTGTGTCCCTAGTAAGCCTCTAGTTGACTTGCTCGTTGATCAAAGATGGTTAAGGTTTCCTAGCCATTGACATGAGATGTCATTTGATAACGGGATCACATCATTAGGAGAATGATGTGATGGATAAGACCCAAACTACGAACATAGCATAATGATCGTGTCAGTTTATTGCTATTGTTTTCTGCATGTCAAGTATTTGTTCCTATGACCATGAGATCATGCAACTCCCTGACATCGGAGGAGTACCTTGTGTGTATCAAACGTCGCAACGTAACTGGGTGACTATAAAGGTGCTCTACAGGTATCTCCGAGGATGTCTGTTGGGTTGGCATGGATCAAGACTGGGATTTGTTACTCCGTGTGACGGAGAGGTATCTCAGGGCCCACTCGGTAATACAACATCACAATGAGCCTTGCAAGCAATGTGACTAAAGTGTTAGCCACGAGATCTTGTATTACGGAACGAGTAAAGAGACTTGCCAGTAACGAGATTGAACTAGGTATAGAGATACCGACGATCGAATCTCGGGCAAGTAACATACCGAAGAACAAAGGGAACAGCATACGGGATTAACTGAATCCTTGACATAGAGGTTCGACCGATAAAGATCTTCGTAGAATATGTAGGAGCCAATATGGGCATCTAGGTCCCGCTATTGGTTATTGATCGTAGAGGTGTCTCGGTCATGTGTACATAGTTCTCGAACCCGCAGGGTCTACACACTTAACTTTTGGTGACGATTAGTATAGTTGAGTTATTATGTTGGTGACCGAAGGTTGTTCGGAGTCCCGGATAAGATCCCGGACATGACGAGGATCTTCGGAAGAGTACGGAGGTAAAGATTGATATATGTGATAATAGTGTTTTGATCTCCGGAAGGGTTCCGGAATTCACCGGAAGGGGTTCCGGGTGTTTGCCGAAGTGTTCGGGTGCAGCAACACTTTATATGAGCCAAAGAGTAAAGCCCACGAGCTATTGGAAAGTGCAAAAGGAAGTTTTGCTACTGCCTTAAGCGGTACTACCGCTGGTAAAGGCAGTACTACCGCGTAAGCGGTACTACGGCTTGTTGGAAGCGGTACTACCGCCCAAGCGGTACTACCGCTTGTGTGAAGCGGTACAACCGCTCAAGCGGTACTACCGCTTGTGCGCGGTACTGCAGGGATCCAAGTTGGACTCTTTCCCTGTGGGCCAAACCGACCTTGTGCGGGCAAAACCGACCTGGAGGAGGCTTTTACTCCAAGTTTAGACCCCAAGGCTCAACATATAAATAGAGGGGCAGGGCTAGCACACGGGATACATTAAGATTTCCCAAGCCGTGTGTCGGCAACCCTAACCCTCTAGTTCTCCCGTCATAATCTCCATAGTGCTTGGCGAAGCCCTGCAGAGATTGTTCCTCACCACCATCACCACGCCGTCGTGCTGTCGGAACTCATCTAGTACTTCACCATCGCTCGGTGGATCGAGGAGGTGAAGGCGTCATCAAGCCGTACGTGTGTTGAACGCGGAGGTGCCGTCCGTTCGGCACTAGTTCGTGATCGGATCGAGGGACGACTTGCGATTTGGATCGCGGAGACGTTCGACTACATCAACCGCGTTTCTTAATGCTTCCGCTTAGCGATCTACAAGGGTATGTAGATTCACTCTCCCTCTCGTAGATGCTCATCACCATGGATAGATCTTGTGTGTGCGTAGGAAAATATTTGTTTCCCATGCAACGTTCCCCAACAGTGGCATCTGAGGTAGGTCTATGCGTAGATGAGATCTCGAGTAGAACACAAACGAGTTATGGGCGTGGGTGTATACATATTGCTTGCCGTTACTAGTTGATACTTGATTCGGCGGTATTGTGAGATGAAGCGGCCCGGACCGACATTACGCGTACGCTTACGCGAGACAGGTTCCTTCAACTGACATGTAACTTCGTTGCATAAAGATGGCTAGCGGGTGTCTGTCTCTCTCACTTTAGTTGAATCGATTTCAATGAAGTGGGTTCTTTTAGAAGATCAAAAAGCAATCACTACACCACGTTGTGGTTTTGCGTAGGTAAGAACGGTTCTTGCAAACCCGTAGCAGCCACGTAAAATATGCAACAACAATTAGACGACGTCTAACTTGTTTTTGCAGGGTATGTTGTGATGTGATATGGCCAATTACATGATGAGATATATGTGATGTATGAGATGATCATGTGTTTTATAGAATATCACGACTTGCATGTCGATGAGTACGGCAACTGGCAGGAGCCATAGAGTTCTCTTTAATTTTTTTCGCCGTTTTTGCTTTACTTTATCGCTATGAGTTAGCTATAGTCGTGGAAGCAACAGTCGGCACGACAACCTCATGGCGACATGTTGATGGAGATCAAGATGATGGAGATCATGGTGTCATGCCGGTGACGATGGAGATCATGCCGGTGCTTTGGAGATGGAGATCAAAAGCACAAGTTCATGGCCATATCATGTCACTTATGATTTGCATGTGATGTTAATCCTTTTATGCATCTTATTTTTCTTTGGACGACGGTAGCATTATAAGGTGATCCCTCACTTAAATTTCAAGATAAAATTGTGTTCTCCCCGAGTGTGCACCGTTGCGAAAGTTCATCGTTTCGAGACACGCCGTGATGATCGGGTGTGATAGACTCTACGTTCACATACAACGGGTGTAAGCCATGATGCACGTGTGGAACACTCGGGTTAAACTTGACGAGCCTAGCATGTACAGACATGGCCTCGGAACACAAGAGGCCGAAAGGTCGAACATGAGTCATATAGTAGATATGATCAACATGAAGATGTTCACCATTGAAACCACCTCAACTCACGTGATGATCGGACTTGAGTTGGTTGATTTGGATCATGTGACACTCGAATGACCGGAGGGATGTCAATTTGAGTGGGAATTTTTAAGTAATATGATTAACTAAACTCATTATCTAGAACAATAGTCTAAGTTGTCTTTGCTATATTTATGTTGTAGATCATGGCTCGCGCAGTAGCACCCCTGAATTTTAATGCGTTCCTAGAGAAAGCTAAGTTGAAAGATGATGGAAGTAACTTTGTGGACTGGGCCCGTAATCGAAGGATTATCCTTACGGCTTCCCAGAAGGCTTATGTCCTTGATGCACCGCTTGGTGATCCACCCGCTCCAGTTGAGTCTCTAGACGTTGTGAACGCCTGGCAGGCTCGTTCTGAAGATTACTCAATAGTTCAATGTGCAATATTGTATGGCTTAGAACCGGGACTTCAAAGACGTTTTGAACGTCATGGAGCATATGAGATGTTCCAGGAGTTGAAGTTTATCTTTCAGAAGAATGCCCGGATCGAGAGATATAAGATCTCCGATAAGTTCTATGCTTGCAAGATGGAGGAGAATGGGTCTATCAGTGATCACGTACTCAGAATGTTTGGGTACTCCACCCGTCTGGCTGAATTGGGGATGCCCCTTCTGCCAGAGGCTATCACGGACAGAGTTCTTCAATCATTGCCACCTAGCTACAAGAGCTTTGTGTTGAACTATAACATGCACGGGATGAACAAGTCAGTCGCCGAGCTGTTTGCGATGCTGAAAGCCGCTGAGTCTGAAATTCAGAAGGAGCATCAAGTGTTGATGGTCAATAAAACCACTAGTTTCAAGAATGGCAAGGGTAAGAAGGGTAACTCCAAGAAGAGTGGCAAAGCAGTTGCTCCTCTCGTGAAGAAACCCAAGGCTGGACCCAAACCAGAAACTATGTGTTTTCATTGCAAGGGAACTGGACACTGGAAGCGGAACTGCCCCAAGTATTTGGCTGACAAGAAGGCGGCCAACAACAAACAAGGTATATATGATATACATGTTATTGATGTGTACCTTACCAACTCTCGTTGTAGTGCCTGGGTATTTGATACCGGTGCGGTTGCTCATATTTGCAACTCAAAACAGGAACTGCGGAATAGACGGAGGCTGGCAAAGGACGACGTGACGATGCGCATGGGAAATGGTTCCAAGGTTGATGTGATTGCCGTCGGCACGCTCGCTCTTCGATTACCATCGGGATTAGTGATGAACCTGAATAATTGTTATTTAGTGCCTGCGTTAAGCATGAACATTATATCTGGATCTTGTTTATTGCGAGACGGTTACTCATTTAAATAAGAGAATAATGGTTGTTCTATTTATATGAGTAATATCTTTTATGGTCATGCACCCGATGTGAGGGGTTTATTCTTATTGAATCTCGATAGTAATGATACACATGTTCATAACATTGATGCCAAAAGATGTAGAATTGATAATGATAATACCACTTTCTTGTGGCACTGCCGTTTAGGTCATATTGGCGTGAAACGCATGAGGAAGCTCCATGCTGATGGACTTTTAGAGTCACTTGATTTTGAATCACTTGACACATGTGAGCCATGCCTCATGGGCAAGATGACTAAAACACCGTTCTCTGGAACAATGGAACGGGCAAGTGACTTATTGGAAATCATACATACTGATGTGTGCGGTCCGATGAGTATTGAGGCGCGCGGTGGTTATCGTTACTTTCTCACCTTCACCGATGACTTAAGTAGATATGGGTATATTTACTTAATGAAACACAAGTCTGAAACATTTGAAAAGTTCAAACAATTTCAGAGTGAAGTTGAGAATCATCGTAACAAGAAGATTAAATTCCTACAATCTGATCGAGGAGGAGAATATCTGAGTTATGAGTTTGGCAGTCACTTAAGACAATGTGGAATTGTTTCACAATTGACACCGCCTGGAACACCACAGCGTAATGGTGTGTCCGAACGTCGTAATCGAACCTTATTGGATATGGTGCGATCTATGATGTCTCTTGCCAATTTGCCACTATCGTTTTGGGGTTATGCATTAGAGACAGCTGCATTCACTTTAAATAGGGCACCATCGAAATCCGTTGAGACGACACCATATGAACTTTGGTTTGCCAAGAAGCCAAAGCTGTCGTTTCTTAAAGTTTGGGGATGTGATGCTTATGTCAAAAAGCTTCAGCCTGAAAAGCTGGAACCCAAAGCGGAAAAATGCTTCTTCATAGGATACCCAAAAGAGACAGTTGGGTATACCTTCTACCTCAGATCCGAAGGCAAAGTGTTTGTCGCTAAAAACGGAACATTTCTTGAGAAAGAGTTTCTCTCGAAAGAATTGAGTGGGAGGAAGATAGAACTTGATGAGGTTGCTGAACCTTTACTTCAACCTAAAAGTAGCGCAGCGCAAAAAGATGTTTCTGTAGAGCCTACATCAGCTGAAGAGGAAGTTAATGATGATGATCATGAAGATTTGGATCAAGTTGCTATCGAACCTCGTAGGTCGACAAGGACGCGTACTGCTCCTGAGTGGTACGGCAACCCTGTCTTAGAGGTCATGTTGTTGGACAACGATGAACCTACGAGCTATGGAGAAGCGATGATGGGCCCGGATTCCGAGAAGTGGTTAGAGGCCATGAAATCTGAGACGGGATCCATTTATGAAAACAAAGTATGGACTTTGGAAGTATTACCTGAAGGGCGTAAGGCCATTCAGAACAAATGGATCTTTAAGAGGAAGACGGACGCGGACGGTAATGTCACCGTCTATAAAGCTCGACTTGTGGCAAAGGGTTTTTCACAAGTTCAAGGAGTTGACTACGATGAGACCTTCTCACCCGTAGCGATGCTTAAGTCCGTCAGAATCATGTTAGCAATAGCTGCCTTTTTCGATTATGAAATTTGGCAGATGGATGTCAAAACAGCGTTCCTTAACGGTTTCCTTAAGGAAGAGTTGTATATGATGCAACCAGAAGGTTTTGTCGATCCAGAAAAGGCTGACAAAGTTTGCAAACTCCAGCTATCCATTTATGGACTGGTGCAAGCATCTCGGAGTTGGAATCTTCGCTTTGATGAGGTGATCAAAGCGTTCGAGTTTATACAAGTTTATGGAGAAGCTTGTATTTACAAGAAAGTGAGTGGGAGCTCTATAGCGTTTCTAATATTATATGTGGACGACATATTACTGATTGGAAACAATATAGAAATGTTGGAAAGCGTGAAGGAATATTTGAACAAGAGTTTTTCAATGAAGGACCTAGGAGAAGCTGCTTTCATATTAGGCATCAAGATCTATAGAGATAGATCGAGACGCTTAATAGGACTTTCACAAAGCACATACCTTGACAAAGTTTTGAAGAAGTTCAAAATGGATCAGTCCAAGAAGGGGTTCTTGCCTGTATTGCAAGGTGTGAAGTTGAGTAAGACTCAATGCCTAGTGACTGCAGAAGATAGAGAAAAGATGAGTGTCATCCCCTATGCTTCAGCCATAGGCTCTATCATGTATGCAATGCTGTGCACAAGACCCGATGTCAGCCTTGCCACAAGTATGGTCGGAAGGTTTCTAAGTGATCCAGGAATGGAACACTAGACGGCGGTCAAGAATATCCTGAAGTACCTGAAAAGGACTAAGGACATGTTTCTCGTTTATGGAGGTGATCAAGGGCTCGTCGTAAAAGGTTACGTCGATGCAAGCTTTGACACTGATCCGGATGACTCTAAGTCGCAAACCGGATACGTATTTATTCTTAATGGGGGTGCGGTTAGCTGGTGCAGTTCCAAGCAAAGCGTAGTAGCTGATTCTACATGCGAAGCGGAGTACATCGCTGCCTCGGAGGCGGCGAAGGAAGGTGTCTGGATGAAGGAGTTCATGACAGATCTTGGAGTAGTGCCTAGTGCGCTTAACCCAATGACTCTGTTTTGTGATAATACTGGTGCCATTGCTCTAGCCAAGGAACCAAGATTTCACAAGAGGACCAGACACATAAAGCGACATTTCAATTCCATCCGCGATTACATCAAGGAGGACGACATAAATATTTGCAAAGTACACACGGATCTGAATGTTGCAGATCCGATGACTAAACTTCTTCCAAGGGCTAAACATGAACAACACCAGAACTGCATGGGTGTTCGATTCATTACAATGTAAATCACATAGTGATGTGACCTAGATTATTGACTCTAGTGCAAGTGGGAGACTGTTGGAAATATGCCCTAGAGGCAATAATAAATTGGTTATTATTATATATCCTTGTTCATGATAATCGTTTATTATCCATGCTATAATTGTATTGATTGGAAGCTCAAATACATGTGTGGGTACATAGACAACACTGTGTCCCTAGTAAGCCTCTAGTTGACTAGCTCGTTGATCAAAGATGGTTAAGGTTTCCTAGCCATTGACATGAGATGTCATTTGATAACGGGATCACATCATTAGGAGAATGATGTGATGGACAAGACCCAAACTACGAACGTAGCATAATGATCGTGTCAGTTTATTGCTATTGTTTTCTGCATGTCAAGTATCTGTTCCTATGACCATGAGATCATGCAACTCCCTGACATCGGAGGAGTACCTTGTGTGTATCAAACGTCGCAACATAACTGGGTGACTATAAAGGTGCTCTACAGGTATCTCAGAGGATGTCTGTTGGGTTGGCATGGATCAAGACTGATATTTGTTACTCCGTGTGACGGAGAGGTATCTCAGGGCCCACTCGGTAAAACAACATCACAATGAGCCTTGCAAGCAATGTGACTAAAGTGTTAGCCACGAGATCTTGTATTATGGAACGAGTAAAGAGACTTGCCAGTAACGAGATTGAACTAGGTATAGAGATACCGACGATCGAATCTCGGGCAAGTAACATACCGAAGAACAAAGGGAACAGCATACGGGATTAACTGAATCCTTGACATAGAGGTTCGACCGATAAAGATCTTCGTAGAATATGTAGGAGCCAATATGGGCATCCAGGTCCCGCTATTGGTTATTGATCGTAGAGGTGTCTCGGTCATGTCTACATAGTTCTCGAACCCACAGGGTCTACACACTTAACTTTTGGTGACGATTAGTATAGTTGAGTTATTATGTTGGTGACCGAAGGTTGTTCGGAGTCCCGGATAAGATCCCGGACATGATGAGGATCTCCGGAAGAGTCTGGAGGTAAAGATTGATATATGTGATAATAGTGTTTTGATCTCCGGAAGGGTTCCGGAATTCACCGGAAGGGGTTCCGGGTGTTTACCGAAGTGTTCGGGTGCAGCAACACTTTATATGAGCCAAAGGGGTAAAGCCCACGAGGTATTGGAAAGTGCAAAAGGAAGTTTTGCTACTGCCTTAAGCGGTACTACCGCTGGTAAAGGCAGTACTACCGCGTAAGCGGTACTACCGCTTGTTGGAAGCGGTACTACCGCCCAAGCGGTACTACCGCTTGTGTGAAGCGGTACTACCGCTCGTGAGCGGTACTACCGCTTGTGCGCGGTACTGCAGGGATCCGAGTTGGATTGTTTCGCTGCGGGCCAAACCGACCTTGTGCGGGCAAAACCGACCTGGAGGAGGCTTTTACTCCAAGTTTAGACCCCAAGGATCAACATATAAATAGAGGGGCAGGGCTAGCACACGGGATACATTAAGATTTCCCAAGCCGTGTGTCGGCAACCCTAACCCTCTAGTTCTCCCGTCATAATCTCCGTAGTGCTTGCGAAGCCCTACAGAGATTGTTCCTCACCACCATCACCACGCCGTCGTGCTGTCGGAACTCATCTACTACTTCACCATCGCTCGCTGGATCGAGGAGGTGAAGGCGTCATCAAGCCGTACGTGTGTTGAACGCGGAGGTGCCGTCCGTTCGGCACTAGTTCGTGATCGGATCGAGGGACGACTTGCGATTTGGATCGCGGAGACGTTCGACTACATCAACCACGTTTCTTAACGCTTCCGCTTAGCGATCTACAAGGGTATGTAGATTCACTCTCCCTCTCGTAGATGCTCATCACCATGGATAGATCTTGTGTGTGCATAGGAAAATTTTTGTTTCCCATGCAACGTTCCCCAACAGGGACCCCCTTGACCATTCGTTTTAGATTAAAACTTGTCTGGCAAGACCCAACTTTGGTACTACATTTGCTAAACAACTTAATAAAATTGCATAGGGCATAGCTACCCCGTGGATAATTAATCAACCCCCGGGCCAGTGCTCCTCATTAGTGTTGGTCCAAAATAGAGCCACTTGCGGGGCCACCCGAGGCAACTCAGGGATTTCTATCAGGCCACCGTACGTACTGCTCATCCGGTCGTGTCCTGAGAACGAGATACGCGGCTCCTATCGGGTTCGTCGACACGTCGGGCGGTCTTGCTGGACTTGTTTTACCTTTCTCGAATGTCTTGCGCGAGGAATTCCGGTTTTTCTTCGGGCTATATCGAGGTTGCGGTTTTCCAGTGGAATTGCCTAGGAAGATCACGAGATTCGTGGTCGAGGTTATTCTCGCGGGGTGTGGTTAGTTTGTGATGGATGAGTTGGAGCACCCCTGCAGGGTTAAATCTTTCGGAAAGCCATGCCCACGGTTACGTGGCAACTTGGAAATTTGTTTCACACCCGGTAATAGTAAACTTGAAGTAAACTCAATAAAATACACCAACCGTGTGCGTAGCAGTGACTGTCTCTGCTCGTGGACACGAACTGAGAGAGAACACGGTGGGGTTATGATTGACGTAAGTAGGTGTTTCAGGATCACTTAGTGATCATGCTAGCTCACGTCCGTCTTACGTAAGCCACCATATTTACATTCATGTTCTCGTAAGTTAGCCACCAAATACATGCTTAGTGCTTACTGCAGCCTCACCACATAACCAATTCCTCACCTAAAGGCTTACATAGTTTCGGTACCCGGGTTATGAGTTTGCTGAGTCCTTGTTGCTCACAGATTACAACAATACAGGTACAGGTGTTGACGAGTACGTGCCAAATGACTTGTCGCAGCTCTAGTGGGAGTATGATGAAGAACGTAGGCGTATGTATGCTGATAATTCTATCCATCTTTAGGATGGCTCCGGCAACTCGTGGGAACCCAGGTCATGAGGGGGAGCAGTCTGATCCTTCACCACCCCCACCACCACCTCCACCTCCGGAGGCTTGGCAAGCAGTGATGGCCGCAACCAATGCGAATACCCAGATGTTTCTCAGGTTGCTGCACGAAAGAGAGCAGGGACAACAAGGTAATCAAGGGAATTTTCATAATCAGCCACAGTTTGCCACTCTGAACCAGTTCCTCGTTCATCAACCCAAGTCCTTCACCTGTTGTGAGTAGCCTCTCGATGCAGACGATTGGCTCCGTGACATGAACAAGCATTTCGAGTGCAGCAATGTCAGGCCAGATGACTATGTCAGGTTCGCGACTTTCTAGCTCAAGGTTCCGACAGCAGATTGGTGGCAGCAGTACAAGGATTCCAGAGGTGATCGTGCAATTAGCTGGGATAATTTCTGCCGTGACTTCAGAGCTCATCATATCCCGACGAGCTTTGTCGAGGAGATGCGTGAGAAGTTCTGTAATTTGAAGGAGGGTAGCAAGTCTATCTATCAGTATAACATCGAGTTCCAGAATCTGGCCCGCTATGCTAAGCAAGATGTTCCCGATGAGAAGTTAAGGATTTACCAGTTCAGAGGTGGTCTCAAGGATGAACTTCAGCCGGGTCTAGTCCTGCACGAGCCTCGTGAGTTTGATCAGTTCTAAACCATGGCCCTAAAGTTCGAGGCAGTTCAGCCCAGGCTTGAGAATTCCAAGAAGCGGTTCAGAGACTCCAACCCTTATTCGTCCAGCTCTCAGATTATTCCTAAGCAGCAGAAGTATTGGGTTCCTCCTCCTCCTCCGTTTCATCCTCCTCAGCAGCAGAAGCAGCACGGTGGTCGTGGACCTTCCCACCCACCCAACCCAGGTTTTCAGCAGAGGTCTCAGGCACCCAAGTCAGCAAATGCTGCTCCTCCAGGCAACTTCCGTCCGCTTTCAGAGGTTATGTGTCACAAGTTTGGTCAGAAGGGCCATTACTCCAACAAGTGCACCAAGCAGCGGCGTCTTCCGCCTCCTCCTCCTATCAGGCGCCCAGGCAATGCTATGGTGAAGCAGAATCCCAAGTCAGCAAGAGTGAACATGGTGAATGCAGCTGAAGCATAGGATTCTTCTCAAGTGATAATGGGTAATCTCTCGGTTAATTCTATTCCTGCAAAAGTTTTGTTTGACACTGGTGCATCGCATTCATTCATATCTAGGCCTTTCATTGCTAAGCATGATATAGTGACAGAAGTGACTCCTAGACCCCTAAAGATTGTTTCTCCGGGTTTGCAAATGACTTCTCGTGTGATGGTTCGGGATGCCTCTATCAAGATGGGCAATTATTCCTTTCTGGCCTCTCCAATTGTGCTCGGCAATTCCGATATTGATCTTATTCTTGGCATGGATTTCCTAGCGATGAACAAGGCTTATGTTGATTGCAAAGCTAAAGAAGTCCAATTGACTCATCCTTCTAAAGATGTGATCATTTTTGCTGCTCGCGATGACACGATTCGTCTATTTTCTCTCAATGAGAAGGGTGAGATTTCTGCCATTTCTCAAATTCCCGTTGTCTCGGAGTATGAAGATGTCTTTCCAGAAGAGTTGCCAGGAATGCCTCCTCACAGGCTAGTTGAGTTTGTGATTGAACTCGAGCCTGGAACTGAACCGGTATGCAAGCGTCCATATAAGTTTGGCCCTGAAGAGCTGAAAGAATTGAAGAAACAGCTAGATGAACAAGAGCGTCTGGGTCTGATCAGACCAAGTTCTTCACCATGGGGTTGTGGTGTTCTGTTTGTCAAGAAGAAGGATGGCACGGACCGACTATGTGTTGACTACCGTCCATTGAATAAGAAGACAATCAGGAACAAGTACCCACTTCCCAACATCAATGAGTTGTTTGAGCAATTGAAAGGTGCCAAGGTTTTCTCGAAGTTAGATCTTCGTATGGGCAATCATCAAATCCGTATTCGTGAAGAAGATATTCCAAAGACTGCTTTCAGGACGAGTTTTGGCTCTTATGAGTACACTGTCATGTCTTTTGGTCTAGCAAATGCGCCTCTGACTTTCTCCAGAATGATAAACTTCATATTCTCTCCTTTCAAGAATGAATTCGTCTTGGTGTATTTGGATGACATTCTTGTCTTCTCTGAAACCGAAGAAGAGCATGCAGAGCATCTCCGGCTTGTGCTTGACAAGCTAAGAGAGCATCGGTTCTATGCTAAGTTCTCAAAGTGTGAGTTTTAGCTCAATGAAGTGGTGTACTGTGGGCATGTCCTCTCTGCCGAGGGCATTAAAGTGCACCCTGAGAAAGTTGAGGCAATTGTGAAGTGGGAGCCTCCTCAGAATGTCAAGCAACTTCGTAGCTTCCTTGGGCTTGCAAGTTATTGCAGAAGATTCGTCGAGAACTTCTCTCAAATTGCTAAGCCTCTGTCTAACCTCCTTCAGAAGAATGTCAAGCATGTGTGGTCTCCTGATTGTGAGGTGGAGTTCAATACACTCAAGGAGAAGCTGACTTCAGCTCCAGTTCTTGTTCCTCCCGAGCAATCCAAGCCTTTCCAAGTGTTTTGTGATGCTTCCCTTCAAGTTCATGGTGGTGTTCTCATGCAAGATAAGAAGGTTGTGGCTTATACCTCGCGGCAGCTGAAGCCTAGCGAGAAGAACTACCCCACTCATGATCTTGAGTTGGCGGCAGTTGTTCATGCTCTGATGACTTGGAGACATCTATTGTTGGGAAGACCAGTTAAGGTGTTCACCGACCACAAGAGCCTGAAGTACATTTTCACTCAACCCAATCTCAATCTTCGGCAAACACGTTGGGTGGAAATGATCGAGGAGTACAATCCAAGCATTGAATATACTCCTGGAAAAGCAAATGTCATTGCAGACGCACTGAGCAGGAAGGCGTACTGCAACAGTCTTATTCTCATGCCTCATCAACCCGAGCTTTGTGAAGTATTCTACAAGCTCAATCTCCAAGTGGTTCCTCAAGGATTTCTTGCCAATCTTCAAGTCTCTCCGACTCTGGAAGATCAGATTCACCAAGCTCAGCTTCTTGATGCTATGGTAAAGAAAGTGAAGAAAGGTGTGGCCAAGAGCATTCCAAAGTATAAGTGCTTCCGTGTTGATGACAAAGATAGCTTGTTCTTCGAGGACCGTCTGGTGGTTCCAAAAGGTGATCTCAGGAAGTTTATCATGGACGAAGCACATAATTTCCTCCTCTCAATTCATCCAGGAAGTTCCAAAATGTATTAGGACCTCAAGCAAACCTTCTGGTGGACTCGTATGAAACCTGAGATTGCTCAGTTTGTGAACGAGTGTGATGTTTGTCGCAGAGTGAAGGCGGAACATCAACGTCCAGCAGGCCTCCTTCAGCCTTTGCCCATCCCAGAGTGGAAATTCGATCATGTTGAAATGGATTTCGTCACTGGGTTTCCTAAGTCCAAGAGAGGAAACGATGACATTTCGTGGTCATCGAAAAGCTCACCAAAGATGCCCACTTCCTTCCGGTCAAAGAGTCTATCTCGGCAGCTCAGCTAGCAGAGCTGTACACGTCAAGGATAGTTTCTTTGCATGGTGTTCCTAAGCTCATATCCTCAGATCGTGGAAGCATCTTCACTTCCAAGTTTTGGGATTCCTTCCGAGTGCAATGGGGACCAATCTTCGTTTCAGCACAACTTTCCATTCTCAGACTAGTGGTCATGTTGAGTGAGTCAATCAAATCCTCGAAGATATGCTCAGAGCTTGTGTGATTTCTTTTGGCATGAAGTGGGAAGATTGTCTCCCGTTTGCTGAGTTCTCATACAACAATAGCTTCCAAGCAAGTTCCGGCAAAGCTCCTTTCAAGATTCTCTATGGCAGGAAGTGCCGTATCCCGCTCAATTGGTCTGAAACCGGTGAGCATCAAATCCTTGGTAATGACATGATCACTGAAGCAGAAGAAATGTGTCGTGTCATTCGTGGAAATCTCAAAGCAGCTCAATCCTGCAAGAAGAGCTATTATGATAGCAAGCATCGTGACATGACCTTTCAGATCGATGACTTTGTCTATCTCCGAGTGTCTCCCATGAAGGGCACTCAACGCTTTGGCATCAAAGGAAAGCTCGCTCCTCGCTTTGTGGGCCCCTTCAAGATTGTTGGCAAAAGAGGAGACCTTGCCTACCAACTCGAGCTTTCTCCCAATTTCTCCAATGTGCATGATGTGTTTCACGTCTCTCAGCTCCAGAAGTGTTTCCAGACTCCCGAGCGCACCGTTGATCTCCAAGACATTGATCTCCAAGAAGACCTATCCTATTTTGAGCATCCAGTTGCTATCCTTGAAGAAACTAAGGGTAAGACTCGCAACAAGTCAATCAAGTTTCTAAAGGTGAAGTGGTCACATCACTCCGACAAACAAACCACATGGGAACGAGAGGACCATCTCTGTTTCGAATTTCCCGAATTCTTCCGTTCCTAGATCTCGGGACGAGATCCTCATTCAGTGGGGGAGAGTTGTAACAGCCCAAGAGCATCCATTGCCATATTTGTAATATTAGTCTTGTATGAACCTTCCAAGTTTGCCCTCATGTGCTTGAGTAGAAATAATTTGTCCTTCATGACTTTCATCATTCATCATGGCATCATGGCATCATCACATAAGTTATGTTGCATCATATGCTTGTGCTTGTTGTGAGTGTGTGTTTTGTGGTGTGGTGTGTGGTGTTGTGTGGTGTTGTCTTGGAAGAAAACCCCTCCACAATTTCTATAAAAACTATCCCCACCTCTCTCATTCCAAACAAATGCAACATGTGGTTTGTAACTTGTTTAATAATTTCCATAAAATGTTGCTACACTTCTAAATAATCTGTTAAGAATTGTGTAGTAGCTCTCAGCCATGTTTGAAGATTATTGCCTTGTTAATCTTTGCAAATAGATTGTTATAATTAATAAATGTGTTTTATTTTGTTTGCTCTACAAATGTAAACTCCTTTTTTTAAATTAGTGCATATTTCTGTGAGTCCATATATATATATTTTATTTCTGTTTTGAACCCACCTCTCTTATCTCAGTGTTTTGTTTTACAAGGTGGGGTTTTATTAATTGAAAACCTTTTATTTACCTGAGTGAGAGAGAGAGCTTGCCCCTCCTGGGCCTTCTTTGCTTCCCCTTGGCCCAACAGAAGATAACCCAGCAGCCAGCGCAGCCCGCTAGCGATAGGCATCGTCAACCTCCTGTACGGCGTCCATCCAGCGAAGCCACGTCGGCCACCCGGACGATTTGACGGCCGTCCGGCGCCCGAGGCCCCTATAAAAGTTGTCCTAACCCTACCCTAGCCTCTCCTCGCTCCATTCTGTCCCTCTCCTTCCCTCGCCGCCGCCAGGTAAGGCTGGCCATGCCACGTCGTCGCCATGCGCCCGATGCTCCGGCCGAGCCTCTGCTCGTGCATGGGGTGACCTCCTCGCTGCGTCTCCGTCGCCCTGGTGCCGCGGGAAGGGTCCCCTGCGTTGCCATCTTCTTCTCCGACGTCCAAGGGAGTGCAAGGGCCTCGGGATCGGCGCAGCCCTGAGCTTCTTCTTCCTTTCTTCCCGGACAGGAGCGTCGCCGGAGTTCTTCGCCTGCCCGTTGACCCCTCGTTGCAGCATAGCCGCCGACCGCTTTTCCTAGGTAAGGAGGTATACCCCCTCCTTCCATTCCCTCGCCTGCGTCGTCGTTAGACTCGCGTGCGCATAGATCTGTTAATGCCAACTTCGTGCTCCCTGTGCTCGGGCCCTAGTTGCAGTGTATGCAAACTATTTTCTTGCGCTTGTGTTTTTGCTCCCCGCATGCCGTGACCTTGTCCCTCGCCCGTATGAGGGTTGCACGCACGCACCACAGCACCGCAGCTTACCCGCAAGCCTCATCAAGCACGCTTGTCTCCCCATGGCCGAGACGAGCTCAAGCTCGTGCTCGAGCATCCCCGTGTGCGCAGACCACATAGCACTCCGTATGCATGCCCTGCAAACCCCCTTGCTATCCCACACCCCCGCCAAGGCACCAGAGGCGCCCCCATCGCTGTGCTCGCCGGAGTTCCCATGAACATGTCCGGCCATGTTGCCTGGAGGTAGAAGAAACGTGGCCGATTGGTTATTATACGGTAGCGCCTCCCATAGTTCATCCCATCAGCAGTAGCTTAGTGGTCAGGTCCATCTAGAGCGACCATGGTATCCTGGGTTCAAACCCCAGCAAGCCCCTATTTTTGGTTTGCAGGCTCTGTCGTCTGCATGTTTTGCTATCATTCAGTTTCATCAGTCTTTCTGGAGCTAATATATGTTCAGCAAGACCTGTGTTTGAACGCAACCAAGGCCGTAGCCAAGTGGTCAGAGCGTGCGACTCCTACAGAGGAGGTTTGGGGTTCGAATCCCCCCATGCCCCATTTTAGATTTCCATGTGATTTATCCGATGTGTGTATGACAGTGGGTCCGGGGCCCCTGGCTCACTGCCAGGTGGGTCCTTGTTTTTTTTTCATTTTTGGTTGTGTTGTTTTTTTCAATGTTTTGAGTGATTTTCCATTTAGGGATATTGCTAGATTTGTCTGTTTCCAAATCTGTCAGCATCCTAGTACATGCCAATTTTGGCATATAAGTGCATATAATCGGCATTGTCATTTTCCAAATGCACTTGTGGGTGTTTTGTCCATAGGAACATAGGCTTATGATACATGTTTTTGGGGTAGAAAAATGCAATGAATCCAATGGTGTGGTTGGTTTTGTCATTTGGACATGTTTGCAAAAATATTGTTTTGTGGTAATGTCTCCTTTTGTCTTTTTCATGTGATTTAATCCTTGCAATATATGATGAAATTGTCAACATGTTATATGCTCATTGGTGCATGTGCTAGCCCCTGGTATTTTTGCATGCCATGATAGTTCATGCTAGGAGTGGGAAACTTGATGAAAGCATGCCACTAAAATTCTGTTTTCACAAGCCCAAAATATTCTAAGAGTTGGAAATCTGTTATTTTGTTGCCATGCTCTCTAGATGATTCCCATGCATATATTGTTCGTTTGAAGATGGCACCATGATATGAATTGTAGTGCTTGTCATCCTCTATAGATATGTGCTAAGAACTTGTGGTTTAAGCTATTGCATCATATATAAAACTTGATTTCAACATGCTATTATGTTAACAAGTGCCATGCTTGTCCTTGCTAAATTTCTCTAAGTCTGAGAATCTGCTAGTTTCAATATGTCAACTTGTGAGGATGGTAACCATTGATACATGCATATTTTGATGTTTCCATACAGTAATGATTTGAAGTACATGTTGCCCTCTATCATCCTGTTAATTTTCATGCCATAAAAGTACCAGTAGCATATATAAAAGTTGTTGTCAAGTTGCTGTCATGTTAACTTGGATTCTATAAGACTAGAATTTTCAATAAGTCCCTGAAGACTGATTCAACATGCCATCTTGTGAGCTTCATTGCCATTGATCTATGCTTCCTTTCATGTTGCTGTAGATAGATGAATTGTTGTGCATGCTATATACTTCATGTCCATGCTTTGATTGGGATTTGAAACCCGTTGTAGCTCTGGTTATGTGTGTTACAAGATGACATGTTGCTATTTGTGGACAGATTGTGTGTTTGAATGTTTGTTACTTGTGGGAGCTATACTCCATTGTTTTGCATCATATTTAGGTCTATTCTTGCTAGATTTTCATTTCCAATCCAGTGGCATCCTTGGAATACCAAGGAATAGCCCATAGCCTCCCTCATCTTGTGTTTTGTCTCCGTTAACATTCGTACCTTGCCGTGAGTGTACCGTGAGCTACGTTACTCCGTTTGCAACGTTCTACATATGCATTTGCATCGATTTTGCATGAAGCATTCATATTTGCCATGACATGCATTTTCAAATAACTATACTTGAGGTTCTATCCAGAATACTACGGAACGTAATAAATGCATGAGAAACGTGACTAGCTTAGGGTTGCCATGTTAAATACTTCAAATGGATCATGCATCATCTTGTGTGCATTGCACCTTGTTTGTATGTTTAGTTGGTGATGTTTCTCTTTGGGTAGACGCGAGTGTTGAGCCTAAGTACGAGGATCCAGGAGAGTACAACTACGAGGACCCAGCTCTTTGTCCCTCTGAAGAACCAACAGGCAAGATGATCATACCCGGATCTCGACACTATTTTTGCCTTGCTAGATGTCTCGCTTTTACCGTTATGATTCGTTACCTACCACTTAAACTGTCAGCCTCTTAAATTGCCATGAAAGTCTCTAACCCCTCCACTACCTAGCAAAACATTGATTGGCTATGTTACCGCTGCTCAGCCCTTATCTTATAGCGTTGCTAGTTGCAGGTGCAAGATTTCCATGTGTCAACATGGTTATTTGGTTATATCACTCTATTTACTGTTATTTAAATTAATGCACATATATATCTGGCAATAGTGGAAGGCTTGGCCTTTTGCCCGGTGTTTTGTTTCGCTTTTGCCGCACTAGTTCCGAGTACCGGTGTTATATTCCATATTTTGCACTCCTAACATGCTCGGGGTTGTTATGGGGACCCCCTTGACCATTCGTTTTAGATTAAAACTTGTCTGGCAAGACCCAACTTTGGTACTACATTTGCTAAACAACTTAATAAAATTGCATAGGGCATAGCTACCCCGTGGATGATTAATCAACCCCCGGACCAGTGCTCCTCATGAGTGTTGGTCCAAAATAGAGCCACTTGCGGGGCCACCCGGGCCAACTCGGCAATTTCTATCAGGCCACCGTACGTACTGCTCATTCGGTCGTGTCCTGAGAACGAGATACGCGGCTCCTATCGGGTTCGTCGACACGTCAGGCGGTCTTGCTGGACTTGTTTTACCTTTCTCGAATGTCTTGTGCGAGGAATTCCGGTTTTTCTTCGGGCTATCTCGAGGTTGTGGTTTTCCAGTGGAATTGCCTAGGAAGATCACGAGATTCGTGGTCGAGGTTATTCCCGCGGCGTGTGGTTAGTTTGTGATGGATGAGTTGGAGCACCCCTGCAGGGTTAAATCTTTCGGAAAGCCATGCCCGCGGTTATGTGGAAACTTGGAAATTTGTTTAACTCCCGGTAATAGTAAACTTGAAGTAAACTCAATAAAATACACCAACCATGTGCGTAACCGTGACTGTCTCTGCTCGTGAACATGAACCGAGAGATAACACGGTGGGGTTATGATTGACGTAAGTAGGTGTTTCAGGATCACTTAGTGATCATGCTAGCTCACGTCTGTCTTACGTAGGCCACCATATTTACATTCATGTTCTCGTAAGGTAGCCACCAAATACATGCTTAGTGCTTACTGCAGCCTCACCACATAACGAATTCCTCACCTAAAGGCTTACATAGTTTCGGTACCCGGGTTATGAGATTGCTGAGTCCCTGTGGCTCAGAGATTACAACAATATAGGTACGGGTGTTGACGAGTACGTACCAGATGACTTGTCGCAACTCCAGTGGGAGTATGATGAAGAACGTAGGCGTATGTATGTTACGTATCCAGATGAATAGGGAGCTTCGTGGTGGTGATCCTGGGATAGCAAGACAGTTTATCATTGCTTCTTTTTCGTTTGATTTCGTCCGTAGCCGGACCATGTCTTCTGAATGATGTATGAATAATTTGTGTGATCTTGTAAGATAGATTGTGGCGAGTGTAAGCCAACTCATATACTCATCTCTTCCTACATGTATGCAATTTTTACTGTACTTGCGAAACGACTAGATGCGCTTCTATCCCCGTCGAGGCCCTCGTGCCTTAATAGGGATAGGACCGCATCTTGGGCGTTACAAGATGGTAATCAGAGCCATACCGACCATAGGAGCCCCTTGCTTGATCGAACTTGGCCGAGTCGAGTCTAGTGAAAAACTATTTTTAGTCTAGTTATATCGGAGAGTAGGATTCTTTTACTCCTCTTCTATACTCTGGTGAGGTATTCGACTTAGGAATTTTCATTCTACTCCTCTTCTCGCTCAAAATTTTTTTTAGGATCACGCGGGTATTTTGGAAACTATATGATGCCGATGTGAAGGAATTCTGTCTTGGTGCCTCCTGTTATCGAGGAGTAGAGCTCCGAGGGATTTTTGCACATCGTTATCATTCAGTTTCCTTAGTATCTCGGGACGGAGGATGTTCTAAATTGCTTCAATACTAGTAGTGGCGAGAGGAGTCCGGCATCCCCAGTACTGGTGGAGAGAGTTTGGATGTACTGCCATACTTAGTATCGTTGTGTTTTCGAGTGTCTGAGGTAGACGAGTTTGCGGAGTTTCTTGGTTTATGGTGTGGAAAGTTGCGGGTGAAGTTGTAGCTGATTACCTTGGGTACGTTCCTGGGTCCGCAACCCGAATCACATAAACAAGCAAGACTTTGGAAATTCTTAGGTGGGAATTCCAGTAGCTACCTAGGATCATCTTCTGTCAGATGTATGTGGGTTTATACATTTGTTCCGAGCAACCGTAGATTAATACTTTTTGTGTTATTTCAAGTGGCTTCATGATCTAATGGTGTTATCAAGATCCTACAAAAGGCGTTCTTACTAGTTGTAGTTTGAACGCAATTGATGATATTCCATTGCAATTTCTTTCAAGCGTTGATTCAGATTATTTCAATCATCTTATCAATGGTATGGTGATAATTCTGTCCATCTTTAGGATGGCTCCGGCAAATCATGGGAACCCAGGTCGTGAGGGAGAGCAGTCTGATCCTCCACCACCCCCACCACCACCTCCACCTCTGGAGGCTTGGCAAGCAGTGATGGCCGCAACCAATGCGAATACCCAGATGTTTCTCAGGTTGCTGCAAGAAAGAGAGTAGGGACAGCAAGGTCATCAAGGGAATTTTCATAATCAGCCGCAGTTTGCCACTCTGAACCAGTTCCTCGCTAATCAACCCAAGTCGTCCACATGTTGTGAGCAGCCTCTCGATGCAGACGATTGGCTCCCTGACATGAACAAGCATTTCGAGTGCAGCAATGTCAGGCCAGATGACTATGTTAGGTTCGCGACTTTACAGCTCAAGGATCAGGCATCAGATTGGTGGCAGCAGTACAAGGATTCCAGAGGTGATCGTGCAATTAGCTGGGATGGTTTCTGTCGTGACTTCAGAGCTCATCATATCCCGACGAGCTTAGTCGAGGAGATGCGTGAGAAGTTCACGAATTTGAAGGAGGGGAGCAAGTCTGTCTATCAGTATAACATCGAGTTCCAGAATCTGGCCCGCTATGCTAAGCAAGATGTTCCCGATGAGAAGTCAAAGATTTACCAGTTCAGAGGTGGTCTCAAGGATGATCTTCAGCCGGGTCTAGTCCTGCACGAGCCTCGTGAGTTTGATCAGTTCTACAACATGGCCCTAAAGTTTGAGGCAGTTCAGCTCAGGCTTGAGAATTCCAAGAAGTGGTTCAGGGACTCCAACCCTTATTCGTCCAGCTCTCAGATTATTCCTAAGCAGCAGAAGTATTGTGTTCCTCCTCCTCCTCCGTTTCGTCCTCCTCAGCAGCAGAAGCAGCATGGTGGTCGTGGACCTTCCCACCCACCCAACCCAGGTTTTCAGCAGAGGTCTCAGGCACCCAATGCTGCTCCTCCACGCAACTTCCGTCCCCTTTCAGAGGTTACGTGTCACATGTGTGGTCAGAAGGGCCATTACTCCAACAAGTGCACCAACCAGCGGCGTCTTCCGCCTCCTCCTCCTATCAGGCCCCCAGGCAGTGCTATGGTGAAGCAGAATCCCAAGTCAGCAAGAGTGAACATGGTGAATGCAGCTGAAGCATAGGATTCTTCTTAAGTGATAATGGGTAATCTCTCGGTTAATTCTATTCCTGCAAAAGTTTTGTTTGACACCGGTGCATCGCATTCATTCATATCTAGGCCTTTCATTGCTAAGCATGATATAGTGACAGAAGTGACTCCTAGACCCCTAAAGATTGTTTCTCCGGGTTTGCAAATGACTTCTCGTGTGATGGTTCGGGATGCCTCTATCAAGATGGGCAATTATTCCTTTCCTGCCTCTCTAATTGTGCTTGGCAATTCCGATATTGATCTTATTATTGGCATGGATTTCCTAGCGATGACCAAGGCTTTTGTTGATTGCAAAGCTAAAGAAGTCCAATTGACTCATCCTTCTGAAGATGTGACCATTTTCGCTGCTCGCGATGACACGATTCATCTATTTTCTCTGAATGAGAAGGGTGAGATTTCTGCCATTTCTCAAATTCCCGTTATCTCGGAGTATGAAGATGTCTTTCCAAAAGAGTTGCCAGGAATGCCTCCTCACAGGCCAGTTGAGTTTGTGATTGAACTCAAGCCTGGAACTGAACCGGTGTGCAAGCGTCCTTATAAGCTTGGCCCCGAAGAGCTGAAAGAAATGAACAAACAGCTAGATGAACAAGAGCGTCTGGGTCTGATCAGACCAAGTTTTTCACCATGGGGTTGTGGTGTTCTGTTTGTCAAGAAGAAGGATGGCACGGACCGACTATGTGTTGACTACCGTCCATTGAATAAGACGACAATCAGGAACAAGTACCCACTTCCCAACATCAATGAGTTGTTTGAGCAATTGAAAGGTGCCAAGGTTTTCTCGAAGTTAGATCTTCGTATGGGCTATCATCAAATCCGTATTCGTGAAGAAGATATTCCAAAGACTGCTTTCAGGACGAGTTTTGGCTCTTATGAGTACACCGTCATGTCTTTAGGTCTAGCAAATGCGCCTCTGACTTTCTCTAGAATGATGAACTTCATATTCTCTCCTTTCAAGAATGAATTCATCTTGGCGTATTTGGATGACATTCTTGTCTTCTCTGAAACCGAAGAAGAGCATGCAGAGCATCTCCGGCTTGTGCTTGACAAGCTAAGAGAGCATCGGTTCTATGCTAAGTTCTCAAAGTGTGAGTTTTGGCTCAATAAAGTGGTGTACCTTGGGCATGTCCTTTCTGCCGAGGGCATTAAAGTGCACCCTGAGAAGGTTGAGGAAATTGTGAAGTGGGAGCCTCCTCAGAATGTCAAGAAACTTCGTAGCTTCCTCGGGCTTGCAAGTTATTGCAGAAGATTCATCGAGAACTTCTCTCAAATTGCTAAGCCTCTGTCTAACCTCCTTCAGAAGAATGTCAAGTATGTGTGGCCTGCTGAGTGTGAGGTGGCGTTCAATACACTCAAGGAGAAGCTGACTTCAGCCCCAGTTCTTGTTCCTCCCGAGCAATCCAAGCCTTTCCAAATGTTTTGTGATGCTTCCCTTCAAGGTCTTGGTGGTGTTCTCACGCAAGATAAGACGGTTGTGGCTTATACCTCACGGCAGCTGAATCCTAGCGAGAAGAACTACCCCACTCATGATCTTGAGTTGGCGGCAGTTGTTCATGCTCTGATGACTTGGAGACATCTATTGTTGGGAAGACCAGTTAAGGTGTTCACCGACCACAAGAGCCTGAAGTACATTTTCACTCAACCCAATCTCAATCTTCCGCAAACACGTTGGGTGGAAATGATCGAGGAGTACAATCCAAGCATTGAATATACTCCTGGAAAAGCAAATGTCATTGCAGACGCACTGAGCAAGAAGGCGTACTGCAACAGTCTTATTCTCAAGCCTCTTCAACCCGAGCTTTGTGAAGTATTCTACAAGCTCAATCTCCAAGTGGTTCCTCAAGGATTTCTTGCCAATCTTCAAGTCTCTCCGACTCTGGAAGATCAGATTCACCAAGCTCAGCTTCTTGATGCTATGGTAAAGAAAGTGAAGAAAGGTGTGGCCAAGAGCATTCCAAAGTATAAGTGCTTCCGTGTTGATGACAAAGATAGCTTGTTCTTCGAGGACCGTCTGGTGGTTCCAAAAGGTGATCTCAGGAAGTTTATCATGGACGAAGCACATAATTTCCTCCTCTCAATTCATCCAGGAAGTTCCAAAATGTATCAGGACCTCAAGCAAACCTTCTGGTGGACTCGTATGAAACCTGAGATTGCTCAGTTTGTGAACGAGTGTGATGTTTGTCGCAGAGTGAAGGCGGAACATCAACGTCCAGCAGGCCTCCTTCAGCCTTTGCCCATCCCAGAGTGGAA